>CM035846.1:147538511-148138511 GCA_020510985.1 Pholidichthys leucotaenia | reverse complement strand
CTCAAATAGATGAAATGCTGGAATCCTTAAATCTTCCAAAAGTGACAGACGAACAGAATAAATTATTAACTGCAGAAATTACAGCAGAATAAATAAACAAGGCAATATCAAAATTAAAGGTCAATAAATCTCCCGAAGCAGACGGCTATACCTCTGATTGGTATGACACATTTAAGGGAGCTTTATTCCCCTTATTATGAGATATATTTAACTGGGTGCTGAAGGGGGATGAAATACCTAATTCGTGGAGAGAAGCCATCATTTCAGTGGTTCCAAAGGAAGGAAAACACAATACGGATTGTTCTAGTTTCAGACCCCTAAGTGTTCTTAAATCAAGACTGTAGACTGTTTACTGCCATATTAGCCAGACATCTAGAAAAAAATTCTTCCTGAAATAATTCATTTAGATCAGACAGGTTTTATCGAAAAGAGACAAACACAGGACAATGTTAGATGCACATTACATGTAATGCAATATATAACCAAGAAGCAGTTAGAAGCAATAGTAGTAAGCTTAGATGCAGAAAAAGTGTTTGACTGTGTGTGTTGGGATTTCCTATATAGAGTATTGAAGAGATTCAATTTTTATGAGGTGTTTATAAGGACAATTCAAGCCTTGTACAGTATGCCACAGCTAGAATCAGGATAAATGGAAGTCTCTCAAAATCCATCATACTAAAACGAGGGTGCCATCAGGGATGCTCAGCAAGTCCAATACTTTTTGCAATCTTTTTGGAGCCTCTTAGTCAATATATAAAGCAAAATGAAAATATTAAGGGAATAGCCATGAAAGGGGGAGCAGAAGATAGCACTATTTGCAGATGATGTCCTGATATATTTATCAAGTCCAGCAGATTCTTCTCCAATTCTTATGTCAACACTTGAAGAGTTTGGCTCACTTTCAGGGTATAAACTAAATGTACGAAAAACACAGCTCATAACCATAAATTTCAGTCTAGATCAAAATTTAAAAGAAAAATACAGGCTGGATTGGGATGCTACATCCTTAAAATATCTTGGAATAAACATATCAAGAGATTTAAATCAGCTCAAATCCATAAATTATAATGCATTATTACAAAAATAAAATCAGATATTGGAAGATGGAATTTGATTCCCTTCATGACTATAGCTATGAGAGTGGAAGTTATTCAAATGAATATTTTGCCAAGGTTTTTATATTTGTTTCAAACTTTGCCAGAATTGATAAAAGACAAGGAGTTTATGGAATGGGACAAAACAATTTCAAGATATATTTGGCAGGGGAAGAGACCAAGGACAAGCTATTGTACTCTGCAGTTACCCAAGATTAAGGGAGGTCTTGCTTTACCCTGTTTAAAAAGCTATTAACAAGCTGCACAAATTAAGACATTGGTGAATTTATGCAATCCATCCTATTCTGCAAGATGGAAGGAAATAGAAGAATACAACAGAAGGTGTTCCTATCCAAGCCTTAATAACAGAAAGCTTAGCTGTAGTCCACAAAGAGCATCCTCATGTAGCTACTTGTGTACTCCAGGTGGCTCAGCGCTTTGTGGAGTGTGGTGGCGATGGTGTCTTCCATGGACTGGGTTCCCCTGTAGGCAAACTGGTTGGGGTCAGAGGGTGGAAGACAGTCCCTGATGTGCTGGGACACCAGTCGCTCAACACACTCCATGACTACAGACATGAATGCTATGGGTCTGTAGTCATTCAAGCTGTCAATTGCAGTCTTTTAGGGGATGGGGATGATGATGAAGGCCTTGAAGCATGTGGAGATGATGGCGTGTGTCAGGGAGAGGTTGAAGAGCCCGCACCTCATGCTCCTGTAGAGTGAGGGGGGGGGACGAGTTGGGAGGGGGGCAGTGTGTGCAGTGGTGTGGTTATCTCAAATCGGGCAAAGAAGCTGTTACGCTCCTCTGCTAGTGTGAGGCTGCTGTCTGATGTAGGGGGACTCTGGCCTCTGTAGTTGATGAGGGCCTGAATGCCTGTCCACATCTGTCGGGGGTTGTTGTCTGTGAGGAAGCCTTCCACCTTCCTCCTGTAGGCCTTCTTTGCATGTTTTATGCCTCTCTTCAGGTTGGCTCTGGCGGTGCTGTACAGAGAGCTGTCCCTCGGCCTGAAGGCACAGTTGCAAACTCTGATCAGAGCGTGGATTTGAATTGAATTGAATTGATTTTATTCGGTAATAATAATAATAATAAACATATACAATACAATACAATAAGAACACACAAAAGAACAACCGAAAGGGTGTAGGCTGAAGCTAGTGCTTATATGCCTACCCCATTACAATTTTAAAATCAATAATATAAAAATTTAAGTCTTACCCAAAATCAACAAAGAAAATCAAATAGAACAAGTAGACAAAAAAAACCAACCTTTAAGTTATTACAAATCTATCTCCCAGCATTTACAGTGAGATACTGGGAGATTTTCTCATCTTTGTACAATTTTTTGAATTGCTTCAGAGTTGAACATGTTTTAATATTTTCAGAGCAACAATTCCACAGTTTAACTCCAGTGACAGACATGCAATGATACTTTGTATTTGTTCCAACCTTTGGCTTATTAAAAACAGAGTTACCTCTTAGCTCATATTTGCTTTCCCTTTTTTTAAACAGTCTCTGAATATTTACAGGTAATTGGTTATTATTTGCTTTGTACATGATTTGAATGACGTTATAATCTACCAGATCTCTAAATTTAAGAGTATGTAATTGAATGAATATTGGATTTGTTGGTTCACAGTAAGGTTTCTTTGATACAGTGCGTACGTCTTTTTTCTGTAGTGAAAGAATGAAGTTTGTGTTTGTTTTATATGTGTTTCCCCAGATCTCCACACAGTATGTCATAAAAGGAACTATCAGTGAATTATATAAAATGCAAAGAGATTTCTGACACAGGAGATCCTTAACTTTATACAGTACGGCAATGGATTTAGACATTTTAGTTCTGACATAATTTATGTGTGATTTCCAGTTTAGTTTGTCATCAACAATGACCCCTAGGAACTTGGTTTCGAAAACTGTGTCAATTTCAACATTGTTTATTTTAATTTTTCTGTGATTATATAATTTGCGGTTTCCAAATATTATACATTTTGTTTTTCCAAGGTGAATAGATAATTTATTGGCAGTGAACCATTGATTGATTTGTTTAAGTTCATTTTCTACTGAATCCAGAAGCTGCTTAAGATTTTCTCCACTACAAAAAAAAGTTGTGTCATCTGCAAATAAAATACACTTGAGCAATTTAGACACAGAACTTAAATCATTAATATACAAAATAAACAGCAATGGACCAAGCACAGAACCCTGTGGTACCCCACACGTCATCTTCAGCAACTCAGAGTCTGTATTATTCACATGAACATATTGATATCTGTCTTCTAAATAGCTGTGTAACCAGTCAAAAGCAATTCCTCTGATGCCATACTTATGTAATTTACTGAGGAGTAATTTATGGTCAACTGTATCAAATGCCTTTTGTAAGTCCAGAAATATTACAACTGTGTATTTTCTTCTATCTGTTGCATCTGTAATCTGTTCAACAAAGTCCATGAGTGCCAGTGAGGTGGTCCGGTTCTTCCTGAATCCATACTGTTGTTCACAAAGCATATTGTGCTTATCAATGAACTCATTTAGTCTCTTAACAAATATTTTTTCCAGTATTTTGGAGAACTGAGGTAACAAGGAGATGGGTCTGTAGTTTGACAATGAGTGTTTGTCACCAGTCTTATACAGAGGAATGACTCTTGCTATGTTCATTTTCTTTGGAAATTTACCAGCAGTAAGTGGCATGTTACTGCTGGTAACATGTTACTGCTGTTCATGTTGCATATGAAAGTGAAGTGTTTAACAATACAATCACTAATACATTTAACCAAGAATATACTGAAATCTTTACAATCAGTTGATTTTTTGTCTTTGTTTGTCTTTTTTTGAATTTGTTAACAATGTCAAGAATTTCTTTTTCATCTGTTTCTTTCATAAACATTGAGTAAGCGTTTATGCTGACGACATTGTCAGCGCCACTTGTATTTGCTGATGATACAGTGGAGTTGGCGATCTTTTTTCCCATATTAACAAAATATTCATTAAACGTGTTGGAGATCAAGCTATTGTCATTGATTATTCCATTATCTGAATTTAAATAAAAGATGTGGTTGGAATTTAGTTTTCCTCTCTTTGTTATATTATTTAACACCTTCCATATATTACATGTATTAGTTTTGTTTTTTCCAATAATTTACTGTAATATGTTTTTTTTACTTAATCTTAAAATACTAATGAGTTTATTTTTATAAGTCTTGTATTTCTTTTCTGCTTCCACAGTTCTTAATTTCAGAAATGTTTTGTATAACAAGTTTTTCTTTTTACAAGCATTTTGCAGGCCCTTGGTGATCCAAGGCTTATCTCTGTATTTAACTTTAGTTTCCTTTACCACTAGAGGGCAGTGTTTATTATATAGTTGTGATAAAACAGAGACAAATTCTCCATATGCTGTATCAATGTCGTCAACATAAACACCGTTCCAGTCTTGTATTTTTAGATCATTTCTAAGATTGTTGATTGCGGTTTCTGTTACGGGTCATTTAAAAACCTTATCAATTTCAACATTATGTGTTACACCAGTGTGTGAAGAAACAAAAACAGGCAGATGGTCTGTCACATCATTGAAAATAAGACCAGCAGTTAAATGCCCCTCAGTGACATTTGTGAAAATGTTATCAATAAGTGTTGCTGAATGTGTTGTTATTCTAGTGGGGTATGTTATTGAAGGGTAGAAACCCATACAAAACATGGAATTTATAAATTCACTTATTTGGATATGGTCATTTGGATTTAATAAGTCAATATTGAAGTCTCCACAAATAAATACCAGCTTTTTATTACCTACTGCACTGAAAAGCTCAGACAATTTTTCTTTGAAAATGTCAATATCGGTACCCGGTGCTCTATAAATGCAACTTATTATGATGTTTTTTGTAGTTGTAATTAATTCCACAGTTACACACTCCATGATGTTTTCCATTTCAAAAGACATATTTTCTACAACTTGGCTTTGGTAGCAGGACCTGAAATATAAAGCAACACCACCACCCCTTTTTTTTTGACCTGCTTGTGGTATATAAATCATAGCCTCTCATTTGCACTGTATAAAGTTGGTCATTTTTTAGCCAAGTCTCAGAAATTGCAACAGCAAAAAATTGTGTTATATTGCAACAAACTGTCCTGGATTTTGGAAAAATTCATGTTGAGACTTCTACTATTAAAGTGTATTATTGACAATGATTGGTCAGAAACTGTATTTTTTAGTTGGTCTGAGCTAAAGTATTTACACTGATGTTTTATACTGTTGAAAAAGTGATTTTCAGGATCAGTTTCATATTCAACACTGTGTGGCTTATGCTCAGTATATTCGTACCCTTTAAAAATGAGGTTGTTTCCTATAAAAGTTTGCATCTTAATTATTCCAGTCAATGGAAACAAATGCACAGTTTATATCTCTAAGTTGATAATGAAACGTCAATCATTTCTGGTTGATTTTTGGCTCCATTGATTTTGGTGTACTGTTACGGGGATGGCGTGGGTGAATAATGAGTCTGTCATACCTTAAGTAGGCTATGCCTCCCGTGCTCTTGCAGCTTTCAGCTCTGGCATTAATTCATTTCTCTTCCTTCTTACCAAATCAGTGAAGTCCTCATTGATGACGATTTTTGTTCCTTTGAGGGACTTGGCTCTTTGAAGAATGGTCATCCTGTCCTTGTGCCGCAGGAACTTGACCACAATGGGCCTCGGTCTTTCTCCTCCAGGTTTCCCGGTGCGGTAGGCTCTCTCCATCTCAATCCCTGGTGGTAACTGTAGTTTCTCCATGAGAATATTTTTAATCTTCTCCTCCGTGTCGGCCAAGGACTTCAATGGTCATCCAGAGTTTTCCGGTTTGGAAAGACCCAGATGGGTTTTGTGACCGTCACATTTTCTACACAGCACTTAATTCAATTCAATTCAACTTTATTTATATAGCACCATTTCACAACAATAGTCATCTCATAGCACTTTCAAATATAGAGGAAACCCCCACAACTGCAGAAAGACCCCAGCAATCAGACGATCCCCTGTGAGCAAGCGCTTGGTGACGGTGGAGAGGAAAAACTCCCTTTTAACAGGAAGAAACCTCTAGCAGAACCAGGCTCAGGGAGGGGCAGTCATCTGCTGTGACTGGCTGGGGGGCGGGTGAAGGGATAGAGAAGATGAAAAGAACAGACATACAGTATAGAGAGCAAACATTAAAGGAGTGAAGCCAAGAACATTATTGGAGGTCTCCCGGCAGTCTAAATCTATTAGCAGCAGAACTAAGGGACGGTTTAAAGACACATGATCCCTGCCTAATCATAGGCTATATCAAAAAGGAGGGTTTTTACCCTATTCTTAAAAACAGAGATCGAGTCTGACTCCCGAATCCAGATTGGTAACTGGTTCCACAGGAAAGGAGCTTGACAGCTGAAGGCTCTGCCTCCCATTGTACTTTTGGAGATTCTACGTATTACAAGTAATCCAGCATTTTGGGAGTGTAATGCTCTGTTAGGATGACAGGGTAGTATCAGAGCTTTTAAATAAAAAGGGGCCTGATTGTTAAGAGCTTTGTAAGTGAGAAGAAGGACTTTAAACTTAATTCTAAACTCTATGGGAAGCCAATGAAGGGAGGCCAGAACCGGAGAGAGATGATCTCTCTTTCTAGTACCTGTTAAAACTCTTGCAGCAGCATTTTGGATCAACTGAAGACTTTTTAAAGATATTTTAGGACAACCTGATAATAAAGAGTTACAATAATCTAATCTAGAGCTAACAAAAGTGTGGCTCAGTTTCTCAGCATCACTCTGAGACAAGATGCTCCTAATCTTGGCAATATTACGCAAATGATAGAAGGCAGTCTTAGAAACAAATTTAATATGTGAATTGAAAAACAGATCTTGAACAAAAATAACTCCAACGTTCCTCACAGAACTATTCAGAGAAAGAGTAACCGCATTCAAACTAAGAGTTTGATTTGGAAAGGTATTTCTAAGGTTTTTTGGACCAACAAGAATGGCTTCAGTCTTATCTGAATTTAATAGCAGAAAATTACAAGTCATCCAAGCTTTGATTTCCTTAAGACAGGTGTCTAACTTGGCTAATTGATTGCTATCATCTGGCTTCATTGACAAGTATAATTGTGTGTCATCTGCATAACAATGAAAATGTACACAGTGCTTTCTAATGATGCTGTCTAACAGATGCATATATAAACTAAAAAGAGTAGGGCCTAGCACAGATCCCTGTGGAACTCCATGACTGAGCTTAGAGTTGGAAGAAAACTCATTATTGACATGAACAAACTGAAACCTATCAGACAAATAAGATCTAAACCACTGCAGCGAAGTTCCATCAAGTCCAACATAGTGTTCTAGTCTATCAAGTAGAATATCATGGTCGACAGACTCAAAGGCTGTACTAAGGTCTAAAAGGACAAGTACAGAAACAAGTCCATTATCAGATGTGATAAGGAGGTCATTAGTGACCTTCACTAAAGCTGTTTCAGTACTATGATGGATTCTGAAACCAGATTGAAACTCTTCAAATAAACCATTTCCCTGCAAGTGGTCAAATAATTGCATAGCAACAACTCTTTCTAAGATTTTTGAAATGAAAGGGAGATTAGAGATTGGTCGATAGTTAGCTAAAACTCCTGGATAGAGCATTGGCTTTTTGAGTAAGGGTTTAATTACAGCAGTTTTAAAAGCCTGCGGTACATGGCCTAATATTAACCCCTTGAACTCTGGGATTCCGTGGGCGGTCACGTCTCTGCGTCCTAGTGGGTCTCAGTGTGCACTGTGTGTCTCAGTGCGCACTGTGCGTCACAGTGCACACTGAAAAAAAAAGCTGCATTTCCATTCTTTCAGTACAGACACAGTCGCGAACAGAAAGCCAAAGAAGAGTTTGATTGGTTTAGATTTGATTGACCTCTCATTCGACTAATAAGAGCCTTGAATTGGGTTTCTGAAACCTTGAAGAACCAATGACTGAAAACCTAGCAAGAAGGACATGCCTACCAACGACCACGAATACAACAAGCCAATTGAAGCAGAGAAGTTCGACGATTGAAAAGCGTGCATCCCGTGCGTAAAATCTGTTTTGCCTAAGCCGCTGGGTAACACACATTGAGACCTGTGTGCAACGGTAGCGTTAGCCACTCTCAGCCGTTAGCCAGTCTTTTTTTATTACTACTGTTCTTATTTGTTTTGAAAAATCGTTCGCACAAACCGCAATCATGGAAGCGGAGATGATTTGACCGGGTCGGGTGACCAGAACCACGAGTCCGTAACAACCGGACCAGCTTCATGTTCGTCTGACAATGAGGAACAGATGTTCGCCAACAACACTGCTGTTGTGGACAGGTAAGTGTTATAAGCTAAATTATTCTTTATCAATGAAAATAGTAATAAAAATGACTTTTAGACCAAATGGTAATTACAACGGTCAGTCATGGCCACAAGTTTTTTTGTGCGCCGAGCTCCTCTGTAGCGGGGGGGGGGGGGGGAGTTGTTATCCTCTACATTGCAGATATTTTAGTACAATTTTTATTGCACTGTAGGTTATTTTTTCTTGTAAAAAAAAGGCCACACATTTTTTACGTGGCATGTTTCTTTGTGTGTGGGGGGGCTTGTTTGTTCATTCATTCATTCATGAATAAACAAACAACCCCCCCCCCCCACACACACACACACAGCCCTGAGTGTCACCTTTCATTACAGCCCAATATGAAGCTTCTATGTTGAAGCATTCAAAAGTTATAGATGTTTTTCCAAACTGTGCCATTTGGCACAATTTGGCACAGTTCAAAAACGCTTGGGAACAACCTGAGAAAAAAGCTGTGTAATATATTCATTTTTTGTGGTATTGTTACAAAATTTTGACCTCAGCTTGATAACACTTGGTTCTACATTTCTGTTGCATTTTCCAGCCAGTATCTGACAGCCGTGTGTTATTTGCAAGCATTTGTATCTAAAAAAACACCCAGGCGAACTTTATTTTCTTCAAGTTCAGTATGTTTAGATGACTGTTACTCAGTGGCAGGACCACTTAGAGAGATTATGACTGTTTTGCCAAAAAATTAAACGTGTTTTCTTTTAAATGAGACCAACCCCATGAAGATGCTGCAAAGGGTTGAAGAACAGCTTTTGATTTACTTTGGGTATGTTATTTTTAGGCGTTTTTAGGGAAATTGACTAGAGTTCAAGGGGTTAAAGAAGAATTGATTATTTGAAGAACAGAGCTACCAATAAATGGGAAGACTTTTTTAAATAACCTGGTAGGAATAGGGTCTAAAAGACAAGTTGAAGGCTTGGATGAGGAAATTATTTTATCTAACTCTAAAAGGTCAATTGGAGTAAACTTATCCAAACAGATATCAATTGAAGGAGTTGTAGTAGTTACTGTATTTAAGTTTACGGTGGGAAGAATCTGACTGATTTTATCTCTTATAGATAAAATTTTATGATTGAAAAAGTTCATAAAGTCCTGACTGGTAAGCTCTAAGGGAATGCTAGGATTGACAGAGTCCTGACTCTTTGTCAGTCTGGCTACAGTGCTGAAAAGAAACCTGGGATTATTCTTGTTCTCTTCTATTAATGCAGAGTAATAACTTGTTCTAGCTTTTCTAAGAGATTTTTTATAAATAAAAAGATGATTTCTCCAAGCTGAATAGATTTCATCTAAATTAGTGGAACGCCATTTTCTTTCTAATTGACGAGTTTAATGTAGAAAAGGACAGACTCGGTGTAGGAGTCCAGGTCCTGCTGTTCAAAGATGTTCCACTCTGTGTAGGCAAAGCAGTCCTGAAGCTGGAGGAGAGCATTTTCAGGCAGGAGATTGACCAGATACACATGTTTCATGAACACCATGTAGACCTATTTGTACAATCCTATTTACACCCAAACGTGTGCTGATTTCTACGCACTTTTGATAAATGAGGGCTATTGTGTATTCAACTATTTTTTGCTGGTTTCTCTTTGTTAAGGGGGCAGCTCTTTTCAGTGCTGAGATCAGTTTCTCTGTCTGATCAGTCTCAGCAGTAAATTTGTAAACGGGCCTCATTCTTTCTCCTGTAATTTTGACAACCTACAGTTGCACAGTTGTGGTCCGTGGTCTATAGTTGGAAATAATCCAGTGCTAGCTTCCAATCAAGCCTTATTCTCCCAGAAACATTACTGAAATATAGGCTACAGACGTGGACAAAATTGTTAGTACCCCTCTGTTAATGAAAGAAAAACCCACAATAGTCACAGAAATAACTTGAATCTGACAAAAGTGGTAATAAATAAAAATTCTATGAAAATTAACCAATGAAAATCAGACAATGCTTTTGAATTGTGGTTCAACAGAATTACCTTAAAAAACAAACTCATGAAACAGGCCTGGACAAAAATGATGGTACCCTTAACTTAATATTTTGTTGCACAACCTTTTGAGGCAATCACTGCAATCAAACGATTTCTGTAACTGTCAATGAGACTTTTGCACCTCTCAGCAGGTATTCTGGCCCACTCCTCATGAGCAAACTGCTCCAGTTGTCTCAGGTTTGAAAGGTGTCTTCTCCAGACGGCATGTTTCAGCTCCTTCCACAGATGTTCAATAGGATTTACACCAGGGCTCATAGAAGGCCACTTTAGAATAGTCCAATGTTTGGCTCTTAGCCATTCTTGGGTGTTTTTAGCTGTGTGTTTTGGGTCATTATCCTGTTGCAAGACCCATGACCTGCGACTGAGACCAAGCTGTCTGACACTGGGCAGCACATTTCTCTCTAGAATATCTTGATAGTCTAGAGATTTCATTGTACCCTGCACAGATTCAAGACACCCTGTGCCAGATGCAGCAAAGCAGCCCCAGAACATAACAGAACCTCCTCCATGTTTCACAGCAGGGACAGTGTTCTTTTCTTGGTATGCTTCATTTTTGCGTCTGTGAACATAGAACTGATGTGCCTTGCCGAAAAGTTCCAGTTTTGTCTCGTCTGTCCATAGGACATTCTCCCAGAAGCTTTGTGGCTTTTCAACATGCAGTTTGGCAAATTCCAGTCTGGCTTTTTTATCATTTGTTTTCAACAGTGGTGTCCTCCTTGGTTGTCTCCCATGAAGTCCACTTTGGCTCAAACAACAACAGATGGTGCGATCTGACACTGATGTACCTTGACCTTGGAGTTCACCATGAATATGTTTAGAGGTTGTTCTGGGCTCTTTTGTTACCATTCATATTATCCGTCTCTTCCATTTTTCCTCCTGCGGCCATGTCCAGGGAGGTTGGCTACAGTCCCATGGATCTTAAATTTCTGAATAATATGTGCAACTGTAGTCACAGGAACATCAAGCTGCTTGGAGATGGTCTTATAGCCTTTACCTTTAACATGCTTGTCTATAATTTTCTTTCTAATCTCCTGAGACAACTCTCTCCTTTGCTTCCTCTGGTCCATGTTTAGTGTGGTACACACCATGTCAACAAACAGCACAGTGACAACTTGTCACCCTTTAAATAGGCCGACTGACTGATTACAAGTTTGTAGACAACTGTGATGTTAATTAGAGGACACATCTTGGTTGAACATGTCCCTATGGTCACATTATTTTCAATCTTTTCAAGGGGTACCATCATTTTTGTCCAGGCCTGTTTCATGAGTTTGTTTTTTAAAATAATTCTGTTGAACCACAATTTAATCAATCAATCAACCAAGCAATCAATCAATCAATCAGCCTTTATTGTCATGATGCTATGCATACAACTGTAGTGCAAGCAAGATGAAATTGCATTTCTCTAGGCATCCGTATTGTAAAAAGAACATAATTTAAAAACACACTCACACCCCCCACCCCGACAGCCATTCACACATCCCTGAGACACATTTGGATATTACAGTAATGTTAACTTATTACAGTTGCAGTTAAAATGATAATAACTGCCTATGTATATATAAAACAATTAAAATGGCTAACTGAATCTAAGTAGCTAACCGAAATAAATACTTAAAACTGACGAAAACTATAATATACATATAATATACATAATGTCCATAAAGTGCAGTAATATGTGTCAAAAGCATTGTCTGATTTTCATTGGTTAATTTTCATAGAATTTTTATTTGTCCAGGCCTGTTTCATGAGTTCGTTTTTTAAAATAATTCTGTTGCAACCCGGTGCCATTGGAAAAACTCAACATACCGAGAGAACTGAGGCGAAAACGCCGCGGCTGCCAGGCTGGAGTAAGGCGGAGGACAAAAAATATAAGGTACAGACCCTCGCTTCCATCTATTGTCATGGGAAATGTACGGTCGTTACTGGGAAAGGTAGATGAGCTAGCAGCTATCTGCCGTTACGATAGCACATACCGGGAGTGCTCTCTCCTTTTGTTTTCTGAGACGTGGCTAACTGAACTAGCAGCAGATGCTAACATTGAGCTGGAGGGTTTCCACGCGATACGGGCAGACCGAACACCAGACAGTGGCAAAGCAAGAGGCGGTGGAGTGATAATGTATGTTAACAACAACTGGTGCAGACCGGGACATATCACTGTTAAACAACGACACTGCAGCAAAGACATTGAGTTGCTAGCTGTTAGCATGCGGCCTACATATCTCCTGAGAGAACACTCACACGTGATCTGCATTGTTGTTTAAGCAAATCCGACGGCGAACACTGGGACAGCGCGTGACGTCATCCACTCAGTAACTGGCAGGCTGCAGACAGAACACCCAGATGCTCTTCTCCTCATCTCAGGCGATTTCAACCATGTTTCACTGTCTCCCATTCTACCCGCGTTCACCCAGTATGTCACATTCCACACTAGAGACAATAAAACACTGGACTTATTCTACGCAAACACTAAGGAGGCGTACACCTCATCACAACTCCCCCCACTCGGGAGATCGGATCACGACTTGGTTCATCTTCGGCCGGTGTACAAACCCCTAATGCACAGACAACCTCTGGCCATGCGCACAGTGAAGTTATGGTCTGAGGAGGCAATGGACACTCTAAAGGGCTGTTTTGAAGCCACCGCCTGGAAGCAGCTCTGCGATCCACATGGTGAGGACATCGATGGCCTCACTCACACCTTCAAGGGCTACCTCAGCTTCTGTGTGGACAAATCCGTTCCCACCAAGACCATACGGTGTTGCTCAAACAACAAACCCTGGATCAACCCTGAGATAAAAACACTTCTGAGAGAGAAGAAGAGGATCTTCAGGTCGGGGAACAGGGAGATGCTGAAGTCCGTACAGAGGGAGCTGAGGAGAAAGATCAGAGAAGGCAAGGACAGCTTCAGGAAGAAGATGGAGGACAAGCTGCAACACAGCGACATCAGCGGGATCTGGAGAAACCTCAAAACCATCTCTGGGCTCCAGAATACCTCCCCCCAGGCCACGGGGGGCAGGGAGTGGGCAAACAATCTGAATCTGTTTTTCAATAGGTTTGACCAACCGCCCTCCCCCCTGACTGCACAACAACCACTGCTGCCTCTAAAGACATCAAGTCCTGCTGCCCACTCCCCACTCCACCAACACCCCCCCCACTCCCAACACACAGTCCCCCATCCTGACCCTGACCAGGACCCAGGTGAGGACGGAGTTGAGGAAGATCAAGGCGAGGAAGGCGTCGGGACCGGACGGCATCAGCGCAAAGCTCCTCAAGTCCTGTGCAGACCAGCTGTGTGGGATTGTGACGTACATCTTCAACCTGAGCCTGAAGCTGGGGAGGATACCACAGCTGTGGAAAACATCTTGTGTGGTACCTGTACCAAAAACTTCCCACCCCAAAGACCTTAACAGCTACAGACCAGTGGCCTTGACGTCCCACTTGATGAAGACCCTGGAGAGACTGCTCCTTGCTCACCTCCGCCCCCTGGTGGGACCAGCGATGGATCCACTCCAATTCGCCTACCAGCATGGCATTGGGGTGGGGGATGCGGTGATCTTCCTCCTTCACCGTTCTCTGTCCCACCTGGAGAAGCCCGGGAATGCAGTGAGGATCATGTTCTTTGACTTCTCCAGTGCTTTCAACACCATCCAACTGATGATCCTGAAGGACAAGCTGCTGCGCGCAGGGGTGGACCAGCACTTGTCATCACGGATCCTGGACTACCTCACGAACCGGCCACAGTTTGAGAGAACCCGGGACTGTGTGTCCGACACGATCATCGGTAGCACGGGGGCCCCCCAAGGAACAGTGTTGGCTCCCTTCCTGTTCACTCTTTATACTGTGGACTTCTCACACAACACAACACACTGCCATCTACAGAAGTTCTCTGATGACTCTGCGATCGTCGGCCTCATCTCCAATGGAGATGAAGCTGAGTACAGAGGGCTTATCCAGGACTTTGTGGACTGGTGCCATCGGAACTGCCTCCAGATCAACACGAGGAAAACTAAGGAGCTGGTGGTGGACTGCCGCAGGCATGGACAACCCCTCACAGCACCAGTAAATATACAGGGAACAGACATTGAGATGGTGACATCCTGCAAGTACCTGGGTGTTCATCTGAACAATAAACTAGACTGGTCACACAATACTGACGCACTCTACAAGAAGGGACAGCGCAGGCTGTTCCTACTGAGGAGACTCAGGTCTTTTGGTGTACAAGGGGCGCTGCTGAAGACATTCTATGACACGGTGGTGGCATCAGCCATCACTTTTGGAGTGGTCTGCTGGGGCAGTGGCATTACTGCAGCCGATAGGAAGAGACTGAACAAATTGATCAAGAAAGCTAGCTCTGTCCTGGGGCAGCGCCTTGACCCGGTGGAGGAGATAGGAGAGAGAAGGACGGTGGCTAAACTGTCATCTCTGCTGGAGTCCGAGTTCCACCCTATGCAGGACATACTGAATGCACTGAGGAGCTCATTTAGCAGCAGACTACATCATCCCAGGTGCACAACCGAGAGGTTTCGCAGGTCCTTCCTACCAACGGCTGTCAGACTGTACAACCTAAGCAGGGCTGCTCGCAGAGATAGCAAAAAGACGTAACAATTTAATAGTTTTTTGAATGCAAAAGATGCAATAGACTTACACAATGGTCCCCTCCGGCATACAACTAGGAAAATACCGGTCGCTATGGAGGGTGAGAATATGTATGGGCACATAATCATACCATGTAGGACAACTAAGTAGACGGTTGTGCTGTTTCATCCCATCTAGCAACAATGCTCTGCACTGTGTGTGTTTATACACTCACCGGCCACTTTATTAGGTACACCTGTCCAACTGCTCGTTAACACTTAATTTCTAATCAGCCAATCACATGGCGGCAACTCAGTGCATTTAGGCATGTAGACATGGTCAAGACAATCTCCTGCAGTTCAAACCGAGCATCAGTATGGGGAAGAAAGGTGATTTGAGTGACTTTGAACGTGGCATGGTTGTTGGTGCCAGAAGGGCTGGTCTGAGTATTTCAGAAACTGCTGATCTACTGGGATTTTCACGCACAACCATCTCTAGGGTTTACAGAGAATGGTCCGAAAAAGAAAAAATATCCAGTGAGCGGCAGTTCTGTGGGCGGAAATGCCTTGTTGATGCCAGAGGTCAGAGGAGAATGGCCAGACTGGTTCGAGCTGATAGAAAGGCAACAGTGACTCAAATAACCACCCGTTACAACCAAGGTAGGCAGAAGAGCATCTCTGAACGCACAGTACGTCGAACTTTGAGGCAGATGGGCTACAGCAGCAGAAGACCACGCCGGGTGCCACTCCTTTCAGCTAAGAACGGGAAACTGAGGCTACAATTTGCACAAGCTCATCGAAATTGGACAATAGAAGATTGGAAAAACGTTGCCTGGTCTGATGAGTCTTGATTTCTGCTGCGACATTCGGATGGTAGGGTCAGAATTTGGCGTCAACAACATGAAAGCATGGATCCATCCTACCTTGTATCAATGGTTCAGGCTGGTGGTGGTGGTGTAATGGTGTGGGGAATATTTTCTTGGCACTCTTTGGGCCCCTTGGTACCAATTGAGCATCGTTGCAACGCTACAGCCTACCTGAGTATTGTTGCTGACCATGTCCATCCCTTTATGACCACAATGTACCCAACTTGTGATGGCTACTTTCAGCAGGATAATGCGCCATGTCATAAAGCTGGAATCATCTCAGACTGGTTTCTTGAACATGACAATGAGTTCACTGTACTCAAATGGCCTCCACAGTCACCAGATCTCAATCCAATAGAGCATCTTTGGGATGTGGTGGAACGGGAGATTCGCATCATGGATGTCCAGCCGACAAATCTGCGCCAACTGTGTGATGCCATCATGTCAATATGGACCAAACTCTCTGAGGAATGCTTCCAGCACCTTGTTGAATCTATGCCACGAAGAATTGAGGCAGTTCTGAAGGCAAAAGGGGGTCCAACCCGTTACTAGCATGGTGTACCTAATAAAGTGGCCGGTGAGTGTATATTTACATATTTATTCCATCTAGCTACAATGCTCCGCACTGGGTGTGTTGATATATCTATATATTTATTCCATCTAGCTACAATGCTCCGCACTGTGTGTTTATATATCTACACATTACTCCATCTAGCTACATTGCTCCGCACTGTGTGTGTTTATATATTTACATATTTATTCCACCTAGCTGCAATGCTCCGTACTGTGGGTGTTTATATATCTACATATTTATTCCATCTAGCTACAATGCTCCGCACTGTGTGTTTATACAGTTATTCCATCCAGCTACAATGCTCTGCACTGTGTGTCTGTGTATATATACACTACCGTTCAAAAGTTTGGGGTCACTTAGAAATTTCCTTATTTTTGAAAGAAAAGCACTTTTTTCAATGAAGATAACTTTAAACTAATCAGAAATACACTCTATACATTGCTAATGTGATAAATGACTATTCTAGCTGCAAATGTCTGGTTTTTGGTGCAATATCTACATAGGTGTATAGAGGCCCATTTCCAGCAACTATCACTCCGGTGTTCTAATGGTACAATGTGTTTGCTCATTGCGTCAGAAGGCTAATGGATGATTAGAAAACCCTTGTGCAATCATGTTAGGTCTGCAATGCTGTAATTGCTGCAAATGGAGGATTCTTTGACGAAAGCAAAGTTTGAAGGAAAAAATTATTATTTCAAATACAAATCATTATTTCTAACATTGTCAATGTATTGACTATATTTTCTATTCATTTTACAACTCATGGTGATAGAGAAGTGTGACTTTTCATGGAAAACACAAAATAATTGTCTGGGTGACCCCAAACTTTTGAACGGTAGTATATATATATATATATATATATATATATATATATATATATATATATTTATAGTAATATGTACATATGTATATTAGCTGCTCTTGCTTGCTTGCTTTTTTTTTTTTTTCTTGCCTTCTGATTGTTGCTCTGAGTGTTGCTATCCCTGTACTGTTGTAATCCTGGAATTTCCCCGTTGTGGGACTAATAAAGGCTTGTCTTATCTTATCTTATCTTATTTATTACCACTTTTGTCAGATTCAAGTTATTTCTGTGACCAATGTGGGTTTTTCTTTCATTAACAGAGGGGTACCAACAATTTTGTCCACGTCTGTACGTTTTCTACAGCATAGCTCTGTGTGTCTTCCTGCTGCTTTCCCTCCAGTGGAGCCATACCCTGCTCATGATGTATATGGTGACAACAACTGCAAAACCTCAACAGAACTACAGAAGAGAGTCACCTTGACTTATGTTCAACATTTCCTGACCCTTGGACTTTCCCAACCTTCCAAAGTAAAAAACATATTGAATGGCGAGGAGTAGGTTTCCACGGCAACTGTGGTGATCACAAGACAAACGTGAGTTCCACTGAGGGTAATCCAATGCACTCTGAGAAACCTCTGAAAATGTCATGTCATTGTGGTTACTGGTGTTTTGAGTGAAAGTTAATACAATTTTGTACAGTACCTCATGTCAGCACAAGGTGGTGCTGTGACAATTTCGTGAATATCGATAGACAGACATGTTTAGAGTTTGACTAGTATCCATCTTGGAAATTTTGGTCCAAATCAGATCAGGATTGTCTGAGCTGTAACTCGTGTTTTGCTTGGCGAGGATGCCATCAAAGCATGCTGGCCAGCATGAAAACAGTTCTGTACGATGTACATGTGCTGTCAATGATCCTTGTCATTCCTTCATGTCCTTCTTGCACCTGGTGATAGAAAAAAAAAAGTTTTCAGCAATCCTTTCTTTAACCACTAGGTGGCGCTATAACTTATATTTTTATATAGCAGCGTGCAGGGTAGGACTAATATCCTCGTAGAAAATTTGGTGAAAATCGGACAAAGTTCGTCTAAGTTACAAGTGTCCATGTTCTATGGCGAAAAGGCAAACTTCGCCATGTCGCCATGGCAACACTTACATACCAGTTATGTGTTGCCAACCCATATTAAGAATGGGCACGTGATGTCACCTGATAAAAAAAAATGCAAGAAATTGTGGGAAAAGTGTTCTGCCTGTCTGTGTTTAATAGTGAGCAACAAACGTGGTTAAGCTGAAGTTTTTGAGAGGGTTTCTTCAGTGTGTTGTTATTATTCCTCTGAATACCACGCAACATTAGAATGGGGAAGTTTTGCTGTATTATCAAATGCAGCAACTGCTCTCATGATTGGCGTGAAAAAAGATGGATAATGGTGTATGCTTTTTTAACTTCCCAACTTGGAAGAAAAGTGGAGCGAATTGGGTCTCCGAGCTAACAAAGTGGTCAGAAGGAAAGACATCAGCTTCGACAATATTCCTGCACACATGATCGTGTGTTCATGGCATTTTCACGAAGGTAAGTTGTGATTTAAAAAACAATAAAGATGATATGCACATCACACAGTCCACCTGGTCGGGTGCTGGATCCCAAAAAAACATAGAAAAATCAAAGACGATCAGCATACCGAAAAGCTCCCATTAAGTATTTATTATTTATCAGTAACGTTTCGGACCGCCTGCCCTTCCTCAGACTGACTGAACTAAACAGTGGACAGGACCAAATGGATCGAACGGGACCTCAACCCCCTAGAAAACATCCAAATAATAAATGAAATCATTTTTTATGGGACACCAAAAGCTCACCAAATGCCCCAAAAATCAATTACATCATTTTTATTTTAATATTTAACAACAAGTGGCCATTCTTGTAGTAACTAATGTTACACAAAATGCCCAAATAGCACATTAAATTATATCTAATGGGACCAAATGACATCAAGTCAACCAACGGGACACATTTACAAATATTCGAGACCTATTGTATATATGTATATATTCCTTGAAATTTAATTTAATAATTTTGGCGTTTTGTGTCCTGTTCGGACACATTTGTTGTTTAATCCAAATACTAAGAGGACATTTAAAAAGCCATCCTTACATCTCGGTCATGAAGTGAAAAAAACGCACACTGAGCAGTCAGAGATGACTAAAGCTGCACCACCAATTGTTGCTGAGCAGAGCTCACAGGTACTTAAACAATGCTGTAAATTCTTCTGTGCTTACCAAGGTGTAAAATCTTACATTTGAAAATATGCCACTAATCATACAGGTGCAGAAGTTATTTGTTTGTCTTTCTAACTTATTTATTTCTCATTAAATAACGTTGTCTTACTGTATCAAGAGATAATTTCTCTTGTATGAAGTCATTTTCTCCTTAAAGTGTTTATTTCTTGTGTTTTGGCTGATCATTTTTGCAGTGTATACAACCAGATGAAGGTCAGGTCAGGCACTGACTTGCTTGCTACCAGATAACCATGAAAACCGGTACTACCTGTCTCATGGGTTGGGCCGTTGGTGACTCAACCGGCATCCCCGCCTTTCCGAGGGCATGGAGGGTGAAACAGGGCTTCCTGGCAGAACTAAAAACAATATCTGTCACAGGTCTGTGGTGGACCACTCCCAGTTACACAGGGTGAGACTGGATATCCTGGCAGATAAACACATCTGTCGCAAGGTCTGTGGTGGACTGTACCAGTCGGTACATTGTGGCATGCACTACACAAAGAGCAGAGCTAAACAAACCTATCATCTGGTCAGTCACTACAACAGATACTGGAGTCAGTTTGTCTTGGCTTGTCCTTGCCACTGATATTACCTTTATCTGCCAAGAATGTGCTGCTAGTCCAGCAAAAGCTAGCAGTACTCAAATACTTTCCAAGCAGTTTCATGAAATGGTCAATCAGAAAGCAACTCATACCGGCTCGGACTTCGCCTGGGCTTACAAGGTCCGCGCTGATCTGTTCACACTCCAACAGGCAGCGAAAAGTAAGCTAGGAGCAGGAAGACAAAAGAAGAGGAAAACAGCGGCCTTGTGCGTAGCAGAATGGAATGTACGCACTCTGTTGGACAGAACAACATCACAGCGCCCAGAAAGACAGACCACGCTTGTGGCCCTGGAAATGAACAGGTACAATGTAGACATAGCTGCACTTAGTGAAACAAGATTGCCTGGATATGACAGCTTGGAAGACCATGTGTACATCTTCTTTTGGAGTGGGAGAATAACTCAAGAAAGGAGAGAAGCAGGAGTGGGCTTTGCAGTTAGAAAGGAGATAGCAGCAATGCTTGATGAGGAACCAGTGCCAATCAGCAACAGGATAATGACTATGAGACTCCCACTACAGCGGAAGATGTATGCCACACTCATCAGTGTATATGCCCCAACAATGACCAACACAGAGGAGGTGAAGGAAGAGTTCTACAGTGATTTATGTGAGACTATCAGGCATGTACCGACTGATGACAGGCTGATACTCGTTGGAGATTTTAATGCCAGAGTTGGTTCGGACACTGAGAAATGGAAAGGAGTGCTAGGCAGTCATGGAGTAGGCAAGTGCAATGCTAATGGAGAACTTCTACTTGCACTATGTTCAGAGTACAACCTTTTGATAACCAACACTCTATTTAAGCACAAGGATACACACAAGAAGACATGGATGCACCAAAGATCCAAGCACTGGCACTTATTAGACTGCATCATAGTCAGGCAGAGAGACATAAGGGATGTATTGGACACCAGAGCAATGAGAGGCGCGGACTGTGGTACTGATCATGTTATGCTGAGATCTAGATTAAGGATTTGGAGATGAAAACAGCACTGCAGGACGGGTGCGAAGCCACCACGGAAGCTAAACACTAATGCACTGAAAGGCCAAAAGAAGCAGGAAGAACTTACACAGGAAATGGATGAAAACCTGAAAGACTGGGACTGCAACAACTCAGAGAATGACATAGAAGAGAAATGGGCAACACTGAAGGATACGGTGTATTAGACTGCAAGTGATGTATTAGGCCACCCTGAGAGGAAACATCAAGATTGGTTTGATAAGCATGATGAACACCTGAAGAAACTACTAGAAGCAATACAGCTAGGCAGGAAAACCTACAGTGTAACACAAGGTCGAAGAAGAAACACTCAAAGGCTCAGAGTAAGCTACAGAAGTACATCAGAGAGATGAAGTCCAACTGGTGGGATGAAAAAGCAGAGGAGCTTCAAACTGCAGCAGACAGAAAGGACATGAAAACATTCTTCACAGGTTTGAGAGAAATCTACGGCCCTAAATCAAGAGGATTGATCCAACTAAAGGCTATGGATGGTGAATCGGTTTTGCAGGAGAAAGGCAAGATCCTGGACAGATTTGCAGACCACTTTGACCAACTACTAAACAACCCTGGAGATCTCACTGAAGAGGCTAAAGAAGCTCTAGTGCAGCAACCAGCAGTATCAAGTCTGGATGAACCACCAAATTTTGATGAACTAATGGCAGCTATCAGGACAACACAGGATGGTAAAGCTCCAGGAAGGGATGGAATTCCAGCAGAAGTGTGGAAATTTGGTGGTGTTCAGCTGACCAACTGCCTGCACAAGCTCATCCAAGAGATACGGGATGCCCAGAAAGTACCTCAAGACTGGAAGGATGCAAGTATTGTGCCTTTGTTCAAGAAAGGTGACAGGAAAGATTGTGGAAATTACCGAGGTATATCACTGCTAGCCACTGTTGGTAAGATTCTCTTACGTGTACTACTGAACAGACTCAATGAACACATCTCGCAGAATGTACTACCGGAAACCCAGTGCAGCTTTAGAAATGGCAGAAGCACAATGGACATGATTTTCTGCTTGAAACAGGTTCAAGAAAAGTGTATCAAACAGAACATTCCGCTTTATGTAGTCCTCATAGACTTCAGTAAAGCCTTCAGTACTGTTTCGTGACAAGGACTTTGGCAGGTAGTCAAGAAATATGGCTGTACAGAGAAGTTTGTCAGCCTGATCGAGGCACTCCATACAGGTATGCAAGCAAACATGGCAATGAGTGGTTCAGTATCTAAAGACTTTTCAGTAAGCAACGGGGTGAAACAAGGGTGTGTGCTGGCACCTACACTCTTCTGGCTATATCTGGCAGCCATGCTTGAGGTGGCCTTCAAAGACACTTCAGAAGGAGTACACTTTCAAACAAGGAAAGAAGCAGACTTGTTCAATGTGGCATAGTTTAAAGCCAAGAGTAAGACATCGATAAAGGTAGTAAGAGAAATGCTCTTTGCCGACGACAGTACTCTAGTTGCACACAGTGTGGAAGATATGCAATCTTTAGTGGAGAAATTTGCAAGAGCAACTAGCCAATTCAGCCTCCAAATCAACATCAAGAAGACAGAGTGCCTTTATCAACCACCAAAGTTCCAATTATCAACATCACTACCAGAAGAGATCAGCACTGGTACAAAGCCACTAGTCAAGTGCAAGACTTTAGTATCTAGGGAGTACTGTTTCAGAGAATGCTAGGCTGGAGGATGAACTATCTCTCAGAATGGGAAGAGCGAGCGCTGTGTTTGGAAACTTGAGGGAGAGACTGTGGAACAATCGACATGTGTCTATCCATGTGAAATGTAAAGTGTACAGAGCAACAGTACTGGCTACTCTATTGTATGGTGCTGAAACTTGGACTGTCTACAGAGTGCAGGTGAAGAAACTCCATGCGTACATGATGAGACACCTTCGAGCCATAATGAACATCTCATGGAAAGACAAGATAACCAACATAGAAGTGTTGAAACGAGCTGGTCTACCATCAATGGAGGACATACTAATACAGATGAACCTGAGATGGCTTGGACATGTTGAGAGGATGGACCACCAGCGTCTCCCTCGGCAGTTACTCTACTCACAGTTATACGAGGGCAAACGCAGTCAGGGTAGACCAAGGCTCAGATTTAAAGACACTGTAAAAAGAAACTTGAAGAAGTTGGACATAGACAGGAGTTCCTGGCAGCGGAAAGCTAAGGACAGAGCTGTGTGGAGGAATCTGATCAGACCTAAATGAAACAGTCATTGTCACCCACGACAGACTGCTATGATGATGATGATGATGATGACAACGACCAGATGAGGTTGCTCTGCGGTCAAAGGATGCTTTCCCCACCAGATGCACAGGGAATACAGGTGGATGATTCTGCTGCACTGGACAACACTGAACAGCAGGCATGCAGTTTGTGTAGCAGCATGTCTTGTACATGTTTATTGTACCCTATGTTTCACAAAAATAAAATGAAGACATTTACTACAGTTCTCAATCCCTTTATTTGTGCTATAGTAATGTAACATTTTCCAGTGTATAGGTATAGAATGTAATGCAGTAGAATGACATTAGAAATAAAATAAAATAAAATAATCTAAAATATAGCTCTGTGAGGTGTGGCACAATGTAAACAATATATGCACATGCAGTGTATGGACTCCACTTGGCCGCTGGAGCTCAGGATCACCCATGGCTTGAGGGGAGTTTCATTTAGCCATTGAGAGCGCACCTAGGAAATACATAACATGTCATTTATTTTAAAAGCTATAACTTAAATAAATAAATAACATAACACAATAAAAGTAAATAAATGGCAAATTATATGGTGAAAGGATTTGATTTGGGCTGCACGGTGGCGCAGTGGTTAGCACTGCGGCAGCACAGTTTACCCTTGGCCGGGGGATTGTGGGGATCGTGGGATCGTGGGTTCGATCCCAGCCCCCGACCAACAGTGATCTGTGTGGAGTTTGCATGTTCTCCCCGTGTTGCGTGGGTTTACTCCGGGATTTCTCCGGTTTCCTCCCACATGCCAAAGACATGCATGTTAGGTTAATTGGCTGTTCTAAATTGTCCCTAGATATCTGTTTCCTATAGGCCCTTAGAATAGAGGGTTAGTATTAATGAAAGCGCTTTGAGTGGTCTTTGTGACTAGAAAAGCGCTATATAAGTGCAGGTTAGTTAGTTAGTTAGTTAGATTTGAAACAATGTCATAATTTGATTGTATTAGCTCATTTTTCATAACAGGTCAGATATGGGACACGAAAATGAGTGGTGTCTGAGGGTGGAAAGAAATATGTCTAATTAAACTATCACAAAAAAAAAAACAAAAAAAACCAAACAAACAACACAAACCGCTACAAGCAGTGCTGGGATTCCCCTTCTGTGCGCACTGGAAGGGAATTCCCAGGGCGCACATTGCCTTCATTACGCATGGATTTAAAATTAGCTGGGGACTTAAGTCCACAGAATGTTTGGTATCGTTAGATTCAGCAGATTCTTCTCTTTTAGGTGACTATAAAAATGTCACTGTCCTGATTTAGTATGTTTTTATAGTGGCTAATTATACTGGTCATTTTTTTGGGTGCGCCAGCGCGAGCGTCAGGCTTATCACATTGCTGGAATAGTATTTTTTTCATGTCCTGTTGGTAATAATGTGTATATACTTATCAAACATCATATGACAAATCTGAACATAAATCCAACATTTCACCGCTGGAACTTCGAAATGCCTGTAGTTGCAGAGACACATGCTAGTGCAGAAAACTGTGTAGAAACAACTTCTTACCTTTGTGCAAATGACGGTTTTCTGGTCGTTGTCGGCGGCTGGACCCATCCATTGGTGAACTGAACATGAGTCTCTAATGATTTATAGTTTTTAAATTGCTCATGGGTGTATGCGCTCACCCCACAAACCAGGTTGGCAAACATATGATAGCGTGACTTGAAGCAGTTGGTTGAAATCAGTGCTCCATTTCTTGAGCTCATACGGATCGATCCCATTTATTTCTTAAATTTTTTTTGCGGTAGCGTTCCTTTGTTTCCTTATTCAGCTTCTGTGAATAAGGAATTTTAATTTTCTGTTTGCTCCATTCCATTGCATGTATGTCTGTTCCTGTTAACAGCTGTCGTAGACTACACGTAAACAAAGAGGCCAGACCATGACAATGGTGACAACGGCCCAGAATGCAGCGTGGCATGATGTCAATACCCATTCTCTATAGGACTACAGATGACAGTCCCCTCGACCTATGTTCCAGATTTCGTGACTCCAAGACCTTCCCAACCCTCCCAACAAGATCATGGAGTGAATGGTGAGCAGGGCATTTCTATGGTAACAGCAGTGAAGGAATGCTAAAGTTGATGTGCAGTTATGATCATCTATGGCAGGGGTGTCCAATCATGTGCCATGGAGGGCCAAGACCCTGCAGGTTTTCTCTTCTGCCCAGTCTCTTCAGCAGGTGTTTTCACTTATCAGCCATCAGTGGGAAGAAATTCAGCGAAATCTCCTGTTGAAAACACTGGTTGGAGGTAAAGCCTGCAGGGTCTTGGCCCTCCATGGCACACGACTGGATGCCCCTGATCTATGGGGTATGATGAACCTTCTACCTGCTGGCAACTTTCTGGCAGGTGGTAAGTTTTCCTCAAGAATTTGACAGTATCATGCCCAATCCATTTTTCCTTCTGTCCTGACAAGATGACAAGTGCTCCAGTGCCTGCTGCAGAGAAACACCCCCACACCATCATATTACCACCTCCATGCTTTACTGTAGGAATTGTTGAATTTGGATGGTGAGCTATATTGGCTTTACACCAGAAATATTGTGTGTAGAGGCCAAATAGTTCGATTTTAGTCTCATCTGAACATAACACATTTTCCACTTATCCTCGGAATGTCCAAGTTGCATTTTGGCAAAGATGCATGTGGCCTTTTGTGAGAAGTGGCTTTTTTCTTGCAACTCTCCCATATGATCCACATTTCTGGAGGATTTGTGATATTACGGTCATATGCACACCCTGACCACATCATAAATTCTTGCAGCTGCTTCAAAGGACGCAGCTGCAGAAAGACGCAGCGTCATTGCATTAGCTCCTTTCAGCTTCGCTGTAATGAGATAAAAGACTAACCTCTTATTAATGCTGACACTAATACAGTATATTTACAACTTGGTTGTCGAACATTTTCAAAATCTCTTTCCATAATAGGGGTTCCAACTAGGGACTACTAGACTAATGATTAATTGACTTTTGAGTAATTGTCAATAAGAATTTAGTCGACTAAATTAAATAAGTTGTCAGTTAATTGATAACTCAGCAGTCCTTTTCAATGGGAGCTTATTCTGTGAAATGTAGTAGTGTCGCCATCCAGGCGGGGGTGCACGCGGTCACCCACTGCCGCATTTCAACCGAAAAAGCAGAAGAATACACTAAGTCCTCAGAGTGCATGCGCTGTGCAGGGCAAAAAAAAATTCGCCCTTCCGGGTTAGGAGAATCACAACAAGTTCCAATGGCACGTTCCAATATCCACCCATCTACTTCAAATCAATAAATGGACAAACAAACAAACAGACAGACTGCAGTGAGGAAAAAGACTACACGAGCGCAAAAACCTATCCCAGCAGCCAGCAGACTGGACAAGTTCCCACTGAGGTAACAGACAATAGAGAGAGCTCAGACTGTACTGGGTTTGCCTGGATTGCCAGGGTACTGTGATAATGTTTAACATGCAACAGATGAAGCAGCTCACAATTTATTTTCCTATTTTTTTAAATACAACTAAAAAAGATAAATTTTATGATATTGGTAATAGTTTTTAAAATAAATAGAAAATCATGACATTTGTAATTTACTGAGATGTACCAGCACATAGTACACAATAACTCATTGAGAAATATGATGTTCACGTTTTATTCAGTATATGAAAAAACAGCAACTTTTTAGATATTAAAGATAGACCGTATTGTACCAAGGGAAATTCAGATTCTCAGGAAAAATGCCGTTCATCAATTAATTGTTAATCAATCGATAAGGCAAATTAATGATCAATTAATGAATGAATTAATTGGGCAGCTCAGTGGCACAGTGGTTAGCACAGTGGCAGCACAGTAAGAAGGCCACGGGATCGATTCCACCCCTGACCATCGTGGGTTTGATCCCACCCCTTGACCATCAGTGACCCTTCTGTATGGAGTTTGCATGTTCTCCCCGTGTCTGCGTGGGTTTACCCCGGGTACTCCGGTTTTCTACCACAGCCCAAAAACATGCAAGTTAGGTTAAGTGGAGGCTCTAAAGTGGCCCTAGGTGTGAATGTGTATGTGTGAATGGTGAAGGGATGGCACCGTACCGTGACTGCTTCATCTATCAAGGTGGATGCCCTGAATTTCCCCTCTGGGGATCAATAAAGTACACAAAATAAAAAAAAATGATAACTTGCATCCCTAGTTCCAACCCCTCCTCCAGAAATATATTTAGCAGTCCCTCCAGGCTTTCACAATGTTGCGATCATGTCAATAGAGAGCCTAAGTCACGCCCCCTCCTACTTCCGCATATGGGACCTTAAATTGAAAAAATTCTTCACTGAAATGAATGGCAAGAGTGAAATTATCTTTGTTCCAATCAAATTTTGTCACGAGTTACACATATGATGTTTGTCAATTTAAAAGATAATTTTCCATGTAAATAATGGTGTAGGTTGTTGTCTAACTGTTAAGGTATAAGGTTGTGAAAATACATTTTTTATGGCTGTAAAAAACTACAAACACAGATGGACGGAGCTTACGTCATCTTTTCAAACCGCGCCCAGGGTGACGTAACTAACAGTCCTCTGGATCAGCTCCAGCTCTCACAATACAAAACAATACCTTTGTGTTGTTTTTCTCCTTTTTGGATTCTTCTTTCATCGGTCAGAAAATGGGAGGTGAGGTTTTACCAATCTCCCGCCATGCTCGTGTTTAGTGATGTGGGATGATGGGAGTTACTGTCCACTAATCGCTGAAACAAAAACTAAATATTACTCTGTTATTATACCACAGCCAACAACTTTAATTACATGGAAAATTATCTTTTAAATTAACAAACATCATATGTGTAACTCGTGGCAAAATTTGATCGGGATCAAAAGATAATTTTGGTCTTGCCATTCATTTCAACAGAGAATTTTTTCGATTGAAAGTCCCGTAAGTGGAAGTAGAGGGGGCGTGACTTAGGGTCTCTATTCACGCGAAATCAGCCAATCAGCACGACTACTGCGCGATCTTGCACCTTTGTCCAATCACTGCAACTTTCCCGCAATTTTAGCCAACCTTCGTCAAGTTCCAACAATTTTACCAATCAAATTTATCCCCGCGAGGCGCTCAAATGCTCAGTCTAACCAATCAAATGCTGCAACGCGTTCACTTCCGTGTTTACAGTGAGTATTAACGGAACACATCAGCAAAAATGGAGTGTGGTTTAAAAAAAACACTCACCCGCGAGGTTTCCAACACTGTCCCTTCCTCGGTCTCTCCCAGCCTGCCAGTGGACGTCTTGCCATGTCTCCATCCTGACTGCAAGTACGAAGTGCTGGGTTTGTGTTGAAAAATGGCTGCCTACCCCAAAAGCACCCCGTCGCGGGAACGTGCATGAGGAGAGACACCATAAAACCAAAAACAAACGAGCAAATCTAACACTACAGCCAGTGTTTGATCATTTTACACATCTTTAGAGGTAAAATCATTACCACATCTTGTCAATGAGCTTTAAAACTGTGAATCTCCGGTCTGGACACGGCCTCCACCCCCCCCCCCCCCCGGTAAATGAAAGATGAGTGTCTGATGAGACAGGTGTATGTCAAGGTGCGCAGAAAACAGACAGGTAGGAGTTAGGCACAGAAAGAGAGAGAATATTGTCTGTAATTTTTTTTCAGAAAAACACAGACTCTGATAGACAATACAGAGCAACACAATAATTATTTTTTCCTCTCCGCTCGGTACCGAGTGGTTGGGGACCATAGGGAGTTTTCAAATGAAAGTGTTGCCAATAATTTCCAAATCTCTATACTCTTTAATATGCATTCAACGCAATTTAGCTGTTGTAATGGATACTGTGTTAAAATCTGTATTTGCTGGTGCATGAAAGAGTTTTTCTGATAGCAGACATTTCTGCTTAATTTACATCCTGTGCTTTCTTGTATTGTTATATAGATTATCACTGCAGTAAACTATGGGAAAAACCATCTGCTTTAAAATTTGTAATTCTTCCCACAACTCTTAGTGCAAAAAAATCTCTCAAAACATTGCAACTTTTTAAAAAAGCTCCCGAGAATTCAGGCTTTTTGGGCCGCAACAACCATAAAAACATCCCATGAAATCCTGGAGGGACTGATTTAGCCATATACTGTATCTGGGCACACGTATGGAGACTTATTAACCTGAAATACCTGTGGATAATTATCAACAAAGTTTGGCAAAATAAACATTAAACAAACATTTTGGCAAATTTGCGTCTATGAATATTTTCATTGCCATGTAAAAAGTGAAGCTTACCTGAAAAGGTGCATCCATAGTGCTGTTTGAAATCTGATTGACATTTGGCAAAGACCCACCATAGTACTGCCCTCGACCCGGTCCCAGCTGCAGATACTTTGTCTGCTGCAACTGTTCCTGCAAAACAGAACAACATCACATAAATGGACAGGGAATCTTAATAGTTTCTTTAAAGAACAAATAATTATATTTGCCAGTCATGGCATGGTCAAGCAGCTCCAAAAAAATATAATGGCTATGAACTTTTCACAGACATAAAAAAACATGGACGGATGAACTTACTGACTGATGCAGCTGACTGATGCAGCAGTACTGCCTTAGCTGCGTCCATTTTTGCGGGAAGCAGCTTATAAGTTATATTACTAATAATGATGGCAAACAGTAATTTTCTGCATGATCATTAAAGCATAACTTGAAGCAGTATTTGCGCTTTTCCTAAATTGTGGTCCTTAAATTGGGATGCTGCTTACCGATACTGTTTGGTAAGTATCGGTTTTGAGTCAAAAAGAGACATTTTTTTAATTTCCACACTTGGATGCAAGATGGATGCTAGATTTGTTCTGACAAAGTTTCCTGCAGACAAATCTACTTAAGAGTAATTATCACATCAGCATAGCATAAGGTGAAGATTTTATTTTAAAATTTAAGGCAGAAGTAGATGAGAGATAATTTAATATCCACCAAACGTGCATGTGTGACATACTAAAAGTAAAACTTTTTACAAGAGAGTTTATTTCAAAAGGTCCTCCCTTTCCATGTCCCATTAGGGGACCCATAATCTTATGCAAGCCTACTGTTCAGTGTTAACAGGGCAGTGATCTGTGTGGAGTTTGCATGTTCTCCCCGTGTCTGTGTGGATTTACGTCAGGATTTCTCCGGTTTCCTCCCACATGCCAAAAACATGCAGGTTAGGTTAACTGGCATCAAAACTGGGGATTCTAAATTGTCCTTAGGTATGACTGTGAGAGTGAATGGTTGTCTGTCTCTCTGTATTGGCCCTGCGATGGACTGGCGATCTGTCCAGGGTGTACCCTGCCTCTTGCCCAAAGATCCTGGGATAGGTTCCAGCCCCCCTGCAATCCGAAAATGATTAAGTGGAAGGAGATAGATGGATGGGCATCATCGTCATCATAGCAGTCTGTTGGGGCGACAATGACTGTTTTATTTAGGTCTGATCAGATTCCTCCATGCAGCTCTGTCCTTCGCCTTCCTTCTTCTTCTTCTCCTAGACCCGATTGGCGGCCGGCAACCAGCCCACAGGTGCACCACCGCCACGCACTTCACTCCACATCGTCACCCCCTCTCTCCTTCGCCCTCCGCTGCCAGGAACTCCTGACCTTGTTAACCTGGGCAACGTCCAAGCCAGTATGAGTTGCTTTCTGACTGACCATTTCATGAAACTGCTTGCAAAGTATTTGAGTACCGCTAGCTTTTGCTGGACTAGCGGCACATTCTTGGCAGATAGAGGTATTATCAGTGGCAAAGACAGGCCAAGACAAAGTGACTCCAGTATCTGTTGCAGTGACTGACCAAATGATAGGTTTATTTATCTCTGCTCTTTGTGTATTGCATGTCACGATGCTCCAACTCGCAAAAGTCCAACACAGACCTTGCGACAGATGTGCTTATCTGCCAGGATGTCCAGTCTCACCCCGTGTAACTGGGAGTGGTCCACCACAGACCTGTGACAGATATTGTTTTTAGTTCTGCCAGGTTGCCCAGTTTCACCCTCCACGCCCTCGGAAGGGCGGGGTTGCCGGTTGAGTCGCCGACGGTCTGACCCATGAGACAGGTAGTACCGGTTTTCATGGTTATCCGGTAGCAAGCAAACCAGTGCCTGACCTGACATAAGTTGGCAAAAAATCAGGGCAGAAAATCTAATAATTACTATGCCTGCACTGTCACAGTATTTTGATGACACTTTGAGCTTTAGAGATTACTTCTTGACTACAAGAAATCCTGCTCTGGTGCAAAAAGATTGCATTCTGTAACATCAGAAAGAATGGTAAATTACTGAGGCATTTCACCCCAACAACATACTGTAGGTTCAAAGAGAACAGAGAGAAAATCAAAGGGAGAACAGGGAGTTGAGAGGGTAAAAATGAAGAAACTGTAAACCTGGAGGCATCCTTCATACATGTCTAACTTTGACTCAAAAACTGAAAGGAGCTGCCTCATGTTTTAGAAGAACATCAGGCCCATGCCAACTCACAAATTTTAAAGAAAGCCATTTGGATCAATGCATACATCTAATAAGTGGCTCATTTAACTATGATGGACCTCTACACCACAACTCATAAAATAGGCTTGATAGCTATAACACAAACCTGTTCAAAGATGAATACACAGGGAAACTGCATGATCACCAATATCATAATGGATATCTGACATCTAATCTTAAAATATTCATTAAAGGAAACCTGTATTGTTATTATAACAACATTAATCCTGCTTTAGGTATTACTTATAAACAAAATAGGGTGTTTATTCAGTAAAAATAACCCCCTAGAGTCAGTATACTTAATAATTATATCCCATTAAAACCGCTCGGTCAAAACCAATGAGGAGCAGCCATCGCCGGCCAGAAGTGACGTACACTCGTTGATTCCGGCTTTACCACGGAAGAGTAACCGGTTTACCACGGATGAGTAAACGCGTTCAGCAGATGCTCAGTGGGTCAAGATCCGAGTTGAAAACGGGGCGCAAAATCTGCACAGATATATTGCTGCACAAACCGTCCTTGGAAATGGTCTTTATTGACGGCATGATCCGCAGTTACCTCCGGGGACCGGCAGCTGAAGGGGACCTGACGAACAAGCAAGTTCCCAGTCAAGTAACTTCAGAACACATTGAATAAATCTTGATATATTAGAATTTTATTTCATTAAATTATATGCAGGTAGATTTGCTTGTACATGGTTGTAAAAAATTACATAAAAAGCTGATGTTAAAACTTTGTTGACTGCTATACTGCAGCCCACTCAATCGCACAAAGCAACGACTGTGCGTCACAACCGTGCTGAAATTGGCCTTGGAGGAGACAAGATGTCTCTGACCATGACTGACTGAGAAAGCAGGGACTTGAAACTCCTGTGTATTTGAGAAGGAATCATGACCAAAATTACTGGATGGAACCACTAGTATCATATTTGGTCCTTAAATAGCTTTTAATTAAAATTCACTACAGGTACCCCTCAATAATTACAAAATTGCAAAAATCTCTTACAAAAGAGATTCTAGTAGTTTTTAGACTGAATAAATATAATTTAACCTCTTAAAATTCCAGTGTTCCACCTGCGTAACATTTCACATTGGCTGAAAATAGGCTGGCACGCTAAGGGGAAAATCAGCTTATTCATGAAGGTCAAGGTAGTCCAAGGGTCTACAATGTGCAGTTTTTTTAACTTTTATTTTATTATTATTTGCCCATACAGTTATATGAAAAAAATAGAACATTCCATAAAAAAGTGTGTCTTTATTAATACAGGTGGCAAACTTGTAATCATAGAAACCACTATGAATTCTTCATTGTTTCAGAAAGAAAATGTGACACCATGGGCCCTATTTTGACAGTCATCCGCGCACTTTTTTACAGACTTTCTGCCATGCGCCACTGTTTTTATTTTCTGTCAGCGTATTGTGTGTTTTTTACACCGTGCATCACGCCATCAAATTACCAGTAGACAGCATGCCCGCCATGCGCTCGGAGGAGGTGCGGCGACGCACAATCTAATGCGCATTACACTATTATGATGGTGCAGCTGTGGAGAGGGTGAGCAGCACCAAGTTCCTGGGGGTGCACATCTCTCAGGACCTCTCCTGGTCCAACAACACCGCATCACTGGCCAAGAAGGCTCAAACTCACGTCCATTTCCTCCGCAAACTGAGGAGAGCAGGAGTCCCACTCCCCATCATGTGCTCATTCTACCGGGGCACCACTGACAGCATCCTCACCAGCTGCATCACAGTGTAGTATGGAAGCTGCACCAACTCCTGCCGGAAGACAACTACAACGCACAGTGAAAGCAGCCAGCAAGATCATCGGTGCCCCTCTACACACACACCCCCCCAGACAGCTATCTCACCCGCAGAGCCATCAACATTGCAGGCGACACCTCCCACCCCTCACACTCCCTCTTCAGTCCTCTGCCCTTGGGCAAAAGGTACCGGAGCCTCTGGGCCCACTCCACAAGACTGCTAAACAGCTTTGTTCATTAGGCCATCAGGACCCTGAACTCTGTCCACTTCTTCCCCTGCACAATAACTACCTCAGCTGTTGGCACAGAAAGACTGGCACACCAACAGTAATACATTTGCTGCTGTATATCTCTGCACTTTACTGCAACCATTTGCACAAATGCCATATCTGCTGCTGTCTGTCTGTCATTGCAATACTGATCATGTGCAGTCCTATCTGTCACCGTCTGCACCTACACTACCGCATTGAACTTGCAACTACGGGTATTACATCTCTACTTTTCTGTATATAGGATTGCTGGGTTTCATCATCGTTAATCATTTATCTTTATTTGCACTATGGGAGGTCTGGGTCTATCTTTTGTTGCCATTTGCACTACAGGTTGCATTACTGTACACAGACTGCTGTTGTCATTTTTCCAGCATTATTCCTTTTTCTTTTGACCTCCGCCAAAGGGGGAGGTTAAGTGATCATCGGCGTTGGTTTGTCTGTTTGTTTGTTTGTTTGTCTGTCTGTTTGTCTGTTTGTCTGTTAGCAAGATAACTCAAGAAGTTATGGACGGATTTTCATGAAATTTTCACAGATTGTCAGAAATGGGGTATCCTACAGATGATTAGATTTTGGTGGTGATCCGGATCACCGTCCACAAGAAAACCGCCATTACGCAAAATGCCATTTTCGTCAATAACTACTGAACCACTAATCCTATCATTGTCAATCCAATTGCTAGTCATATGTTTTCAGGGCCAAGGAATCTGAAAACGTACACACAAACACTGTATGGGGGGAACTGTGGCCGCCATTACCGAAAAGGCCATTTTCAAGAATAACTACTGAAACACTAATCCTATCATTGTCAATCCAATTGCTAGTCATATGTTTTCATGGTCAAGGAATCTGAAAACATACACACAAACACTGTATGGGAGGAACTGTGGCCGCGATTATGGAAAATCCCATTTTCCAAAATAACTACTGAACCACTAATCCTATCATTGTCAATCCAATTGCTAGTCATAAGTTTTCATGGTCAAGGAATCTGAAAACGTACACACAAACACTGTATGGGAGGAACTGTGGCCGCCATTACGGAAAATGCCATTTTCGGGAATAACTACTTAACCACTGCTTCTCATATGTTTTCATGATCAAGGAATCTCAAGACTGTATGGGCGGAACTGCGGCGCTTGGCGGAGGTCTGCGCTCTCCGAGTGCTTTTCTAGTTTATATTGTGCACACCACTGAAGAGAGAGAAAAATGCCATTTCAATTCTCCTGTATGTCGTGTATGTATAGTAGTACTGACAAATAAAATCTTTGAATCTTGAGTTATAGTGCATTTCATCAGAATTAAAAATCACCCTTTATTGTCATTCAACCAAACATGTACAGTAGAACGAAATTGTGCTTTTCCTATCTACAGTGTTAATCACACACACCCCATGTGTAGAATCAGAGGGCCGCTGCCATGCAAGGCGCCACCACAGATTTCCCTCCTCCATTCCATTATTGCTGAGCACCAAGCTGGACGGCAGGAAGTTCTGCTTTTACATGGTCTTCGGCATGACCTGGCCGGGATTCGAACCCCTGCCTCCCAGGTGTGGGGCAGATGCTCTACCAACTGAGCCACCACTCTGCTTTTGACCAGGAAAAAGGTCTATCATCAGAAGCACATTGTTTAATGATATTTCAGTAGCGTGTTTTGACATCGCGCAGCTCTGGACCTCAGGAAATGGTATGCACTGGAACAGTCATGGAGCCGTATTACAACGATGGGGTCGGTGCTGATCAGTTGCTTGACACAGAACGTGTTTATGGGCGTTTCCAAGTTCATTTCCTTATCACAATGGCATAAACACAAACTTTCCACCGACACATGATGCAAAGAGCCCGGTCTAATCATTCAAAGGTGTGTTTTGGATAATCCAATTCAAAACACTCCTTTCCACCCCTTTAACTAGAAGTCCCAGAAGTTGGCCCTCTTGTGGCCTCTTGTTGGTCCCCTTATGGGTTTTCTAGGTAAAAAGGCCAAATGGCCCCTCTCTGGGACTTCTGGTGTTAATTAATACAAAGAGGCACATTATCTAAAGTGAATTGTCATCATGACGGTTTAAGACAGGTTTTGCACTGACCAAAGCCCATGTGTGAGAGACAAAATGCATCCAATAGTCATGCTGCTTGGTAATAAGAAAGACATCAATCACAGCTGATGCCCAGTTACAGTGCATCTGGAAAGTATTCACAGCGCTTCACTTTTTCCACATTTTGTTATGTTACAGCCTTATTCCAAAAGGGATTAAATTCATTTTTTCCTCAAAATTCTACACACAGTACCCCATAATGGCAATGTGAAAAAAGTTTTATTAAAAATAAAAAACTAAGAAATCACATGTACATAAGTATTCACAGCTTTTGCTCAATACTTTGCTGATGCACCTTTGGCAGCAATTGAAGCCTCAAGTCTTTTTGAATATGATGCCACAAGCTTGGCACGCCGATCTTTGGGCAGTTTCGCCCATTCCTCTTTGCAGCACCTCTCAAGCACCATCAGGTTGGATGGGAAGCATCGGTGCACAGCTATTTTCAGATCTCTCCAGAGATGTTCAATTGGATTCAAGTCTGGACTCTGGCTGGGCCACTCAAGGACATTAACAGAGTTGTCCTGAAGCCACTCCTTTGATATCTTGGCTGTGTGCTTAGGGTCACTGTCCTGCTGAAAGACGAACTGTCACCCCAGTCTGAGGTCAAGAGCGCTCTGGAGCAGGTTTTCATCCAGGATGTCTCTGTACATTGCTGCATTCATCTTTCCCTCTATCCTGACTAGTCTCCCAGTTCCTGCCACTGAAAAACATCCCCATAGCATGATGCTGCTCCCAACATTGGCGTGGTTATGAAAGGTGCCTGGTTTCCTCCAACCATGACGCCTGGAATTCCCTCCAAAGAGTTCAATCTTTGTCTCATCAGACCACAGAATTTTGTTTCTCATGGACTGAGAGTCCTTCAGGTGCCTTTTGGCAAACTCCAGGCAGACATGTGCCTTTTACTAAGGAGTGGCTTCCATCTGGCCACTCTACCATACAGGCCTGATTGGTGGATTGTTGCAGAGATAAGGTAAGATAAGATAAGCCTTTATTAGTCCCACAATGGGGAAATTCCAGGATTGCAACAGCACAGGGATAGCAACACTCAGATCAACAATCAAAAAGACAAGAAAAACAAGAGCAGTGAATATACATATGTACACATAAATATATAAATATATATACACACAGTGCGGAGCATAGTAGCTAGATGGAATAAACAGCATAACCGTCTACTTAGTTATCCTACATAGTATGAATATGTACCCATACATATTGTCAACCTCCGTAGCGACTGATATTGTCCTAATTGTATACTGGAGGGGACCACTGTGTAAGTCTATTGCGTCTTTTGCATTCAATACTATTAGGTCGTCATGTTTTTTTGCTATCTCTGCGAGCAGCCCTGCTTAGGTTAAACAGTCTGACAGCCGTAGGTAGGAAGGACCTGCGAAACCTCTCGGTTGCGCACCTAGGATGATGTAGTCTGCTGCTAAATGAGCTCCTCAGTGCGTTCAGTATGTCCTGCATAGGGTGGGACTCGGACTCCAGCAGAGATGACAGTTTAGCCACCATCCTTCTCTCTACTATCTCCTCCACTGGGTCAAGGCGTTGCCCCAGGACAGAGCTAGCTTTCTTGATCAGTTTGTTCAGTCTCTTCCTATCGGCTGCTGTAATGCCACTGCCCCAGCAGACCACTCCAAAAGTGATGGCTGATGCCACCACCGTGTCGTAAAATGTCTTCAGCAGCGCCCCTTGTACACCAAAAGACCTGAGTCTCCTCAGTAGGAACAGCCTGCGCTGTCCCTTCTTGTAGAGTGCATCGGTATTGTGTGACCAGTCTAGTTTATTGTTCAGATGAACACCCAGGTACTTGCAGGATGTCACCATCTCAATGTCTGTTCCCTGTATGTTTACTGGTGCTGTGAGGGGTTGTCCTTGCCTGCGGCAGTCTACCACCAGCTCCTTAGTTTTCCTCGCTTTGATCTGGAGGCAGTTCCGATGGCACCAGTCCACGAAGTCCTGGATAAGTCCTCTGTACTCAGCTTCATCTCCATTGGAGATGAGGCAGACGATCGCAGAGTCGTCAGAGAACTTCTGTAGATGGCAGAGTGTTGTGTTGTGTGAGAAGTCCGCAGTATAAAGAGTGAACAGGAAGGGAGCCAAAACCGTTCCCTGGGGGGCCCCCATGCTACCGATGATCGTGTCGGACACACAGTCCCGGGTTCTCACAAACTGTGGCCGGTTAGTGAGGTAGTCCAGGATCCGTGATGACAGGTGCTGGTCCACCCCTGCGCACAGCAGCTTGTCCTTCAGGATCATCGGTTGGATGGTGTTGAAAGCACTGGAGAAGTCAAAGAACATGATCCTCACCGCATTTCCGGGCTTCTCCATGTGGGACAGAGAACGGTGAAGGAGGAAGATCACTGCATCCTCCACCCCAATGCCATGCTGGTAGGTGAACTGGAGTGGATCCATCGCTGGTCCCACCAGGGGACAGAGGTGAGCAAGGAGCAGTCTCTCCAGAGTCTTCATCATGTGAGACATCAGGGCCACTGGTCTGTAGCTGTTCAGGTCTTTGGGGTGGGAAGTCTTTGGTACAGGTACCACACAAGATGTTTTCCACAACTGTGGTACCCTCCCCAGCTTCAGGCTCAGGTTGAAGATGTGCTCCACAATCCCACATAGTTGGTCTGCACAGGACTTGAGGAGCTTTGCGCTGATGCCAACCGGTCCCGAGGCCTTCCTCGCCTTGATCTTCCTCAGCTCCGTCCTCACCTGGGTCTTAGTGAGGGTCATGTTGGGGGGCTGTGTGCTGGGAGTGGGGGGGTGTTGGTGGAGTGGGGTGTGGGCAGCAGGACTCGATGTCTTTAGAGGCAGCAGTGGTTGTTGTGCAGTCGGGGGGGGAGGGCAGTTGGTCAAACCTATTAAACAACAGGTTCAGATTGTTCGCCCACTCCCTGCCCCCCGTGGCCTGGGGGGAGGTATTCTGGAGCCCAGAGATGGTTTTAACCACTTGCGCTCCGTTGTTCCGCGGGCGGGCAAGCCTCTGCGTCCTATGACGCACGAGGGCGCACGAGAGTGCCCTCGTGCGCGCTTGGACGCATGACGCATGATGGTGGTGAAGTAGCGTCCAAGCGCCACTCAAAAAAAAACTGCAGAGACAGCCGCGAACAGATTAGTTCATCTGATTGACCTCTCATTCGACTAATAAGAGCCTTGAATTGGGTTTCTGAAACCTTGAGGAGCCAATGAATGAAAATCTAGGAAGGAGGACCCACCTACTGTGAACGCAGGAGCCAATTGAAGCACAGAAATTCAGGCAGGGTGAAGAGAGATTTACTGTTGCCACAGATGAAAACAAAGGACGCTGGACGAATCTAATACAGACCCAGCAGCATGGAGAACACCCACAAGTGGGACCTGCACTCATTCCAGCAGAATAGACGGAGGCCGACGACAAAAGTCGTAAATCATTCGCCAAAACGGCAATAATGGAATTATGTTGATCGGGATCCACGAGCGGAGCAGCGTCGCGTTCGTCTGACGCGTGGGAAGAGATGTTCGCCACGACTCTGCTGCTTTGAAGAGGTAAGGTTTATCCCTGAAAACTGTAATCCAAAAATGACTTTTGACCGATCGGTAAATTACAACTGTACTGTGCACAAAGTACCAAGTGCGTGCGCCGCGATAAACGGTTCATTTGCCGTGTTCGGACCGTGAACGCCCCCCCCCCCCCCGCTGCAGAAGAGGAGCGGGGGGGGGGCGTTCACGGTCCGAACGCCCCCCGGTCCGCGGGGGGAGGCATATCAGTCTATTCCATCATGTAGCGATGGCCCTCTTCTGTAGCGAGGGGGGGGGGCGTTCACGGTCCGTTCACGGTTCCCCCCCCACACCCACACACACACACAGTAGCGAGGGGGGGGAGCCGCTGTGAAAACATGCAAGGAGTGTAATCCGTCTGTAGCGAGGGCCGAAGTCGGTCCTTGGTAGCGGGGGGGGGGGGTGAACGACCCCCCGCCCACACACACACACACACACACACACACACACACACACACACACACACAGCCCTGAGTGTGACCTTTCATTAGAGCCTAAAATGAAGATTCTACATTGAATTATTCAAAAGTTACAGACGTTTTTCCAAACTGTGCCATTTGGCACAATTTGGCACAGTTCCAAAACGCCTGGGAACAGCCTGAGAACAAAGCTGTGTAAAATATTCATTTTTTGTGGTATTGTTACCAAATTTGGATCTCAGCTGGATAACACTTGGTTCTACATTTCTGTTGCATTTTCCAGCCGGATCGGACAGCTGTGTGTTATTTACAAGCATTTGTATCCAAAAAAACACTGTGTCCAATTTTTTTTCTTCAAGTTCAGTATGTTTAGATGACTGTAACTCAGTGGCCGGAGCACGTAGAGAGATTATGTTTTTTTTGCCAAAAAATTCAAAGTGTTTTCTTTTAAATGAGACCAACCCCATGAAGATGCTGCAAAGGGTTGAATAACAGCTTTCGATTTACTTTGGGCACGTTATTTTTTGGCTTTATAGGAAAATTGCCCAGAGTGCAAGTGGTTAAGGTTTCTCCAGACCCCGCCAATGTCGCTCTGTTGCATCTTGTTCTCCATCTTCTTCCTGAAGCTGTCCTTGCCTTCTCTGATCTTTCTCCTCAGCTCCCTCTGTACGGACTTCAGCATCTCCCTGTTCCCCGACCTGAAGATCCTCTTCTTCGCTCTCAGAAGTGTTTTTATCTCAGGGTTGATCCAGAGTTTGTTGTTCAAGCAACACCGTATGGTCTTGGTGGGTACGGTGTTGTCCACACAGAAGCTGATGTAGTCCGTGATGGTGTGAGTGAGGCCATCGATGTCCTCACCATGTGGATCACAGAGCCGCTCCCAGGCAGTGGTTTCAGAACAGTCCTTAAGAGTGTCCATTGCCTCCTCAGACCATAACTTCACTGTGCGCATGACCGGAGGTTGTCTGTGTACTAGGGGTTTGTACACCGGCAGGAGATGAACCAAGTTGTGATCTGATCTCCTGAGTGGGGGGAGTGGTGATGAGGTGTACGCCTCCTTAGTATTTGCATAGAATAAGTCCAGTGTTTTATTGTCTCTAGTGTCGTCGGCCTCCGTCGGTCTATGATGACCATGGAAGAGAATCCTAAACGTCTACTCTGCTGGAACAGCACCGCCTGTGGCTGAACAGGCCGATGCGCGAATGGCAGTCCCTGTCACACAGGTCGCACTTGTGGGTGGTCTCCGTGCTGCTGGGTCTGTGGTGGTTCTTCCTGCGGGTCCTTTTTTCATCTGCTGCTGCAGTCAGTCTCTCTTCACCCGCCTTGAGCTGTCTGGTCAGGGTGCCTCTCCATTTGGAGCGGTCCATTGCAAGGTCCTCCCAGCGCTCTGTGTTGATCTCCAGGGCCTTCATGTCTCTTTTGCAGACGTCTCTAAAGCACAGCTGTGGGCGGCCAACGTCTCTCCTGCCAGTTGCCAGTTCTCTGTAGAGGACGTCTTTGGGGATTCTGCCATCCTCCATACGGTGAACGTGGCCTAGCCAGCGGAGCCTGCGCTGCCTGAGTAGAGTGAACATGGAGGGAAGGCCGGCGTGGGACAGAACTTCTGTGTTGGGCACTTTGTCCTGCCAGGATATGTCCAGGATGTGGCGAATGCAGCGCAAGTGGAAGGAGTTCAGTCTCTTTTCCTGCCGGGCGTATGTTGTCCACATCTCACTCCCATAGAGCAGTGTGCTGATGACGCAGGCGTTGTACACTGCCATCTTCGTCTTGACAGAGAGTTTGGGATTCTCCCACACTCGTGTGGTGAGGCGAGCGAGTGTGAAGGCTGATTTTCCAATCCTCTTGTTGATCTCTGTATCAAGGGAGAGGTTGTTGCTGATCGTGGACCCCAGGTAGGTGAACTGATTCACGACCTCCAGCTCGTAGTCGTCGATGGTGATGGCTGGTGGTGCTTCAAGACGTTAGTCTTCTTCAGGCTGATGGTAAGCCCGAAGTCCTTGCATGCCTGGGAGAAGCGGTCCATCAGTGTCTGAAGCTCCTGCTGTGTGTGGGTTGCGACTGCAGCGTCGTCTGCAAACAGCATGTCTCTGATTAGAGCCTCGCGTACTTTGGTTCTGGCTTTCAGGCAGGCGAGGATGAAAAGCCTGCCGTCAGATCTTGTTTGCAGGTAGATTCCCTCTGTTGCTGTGCTGAAGGCATGCCTCAGGAGCATAGCAAAGAAAATCCCAAAGAGGGTTGGCGCAAGTACACAGCCCTGTTTCTCTCCGCTGCGTATGTTGAATGGCTCTGAGACGTTGCCATCGTGCTGCACTATCCCCTGCATGTTGGTGTGAAACAATTCAATGAGGCTTTGCAACTATGGTGGGCATCCTATCTTTGGCAGGATCTTGAAAAGGCCCTCTCTGCTGACCAGATCAAACGCTTTGGTGAGGTTGATGAAGGCGACGTACAGGGGCATGTTCTGTTCTCTGCATTTCTCCTGGAGTTGGCGGATGGAGAATATCATGTCTACCGTCGATCGCTCAGCGCGGAAGCCACACTGAGACTCGGGGTAGACACATTCGGCAAGCTTCTGTAGACGAACGAGAACAACTCGTGCGTAGACTTTGCCAACAACGCTGAGGAGGGAGATGCCCCTGTAGTTGTTGCAGTCGCTTCTCTCCCCTTTGTTTTTGTAGAGTGTGATGATCTTGGCGTCCCTCATGTCCTGTGGTACGGCACCTTCCTTCCAACACTGGCAGAGGACGTCATGCAATGGCAGCAGTAGGGTGGTCTTGCAGTGCTTGATCAGGTCAGGGGGTATGCCGTCGTTGCCGGGTGCCTTGCCAGCGGCCAAGCTATCAATGGCCTTGCTGAGTTCGTCGATGGTTGGCTCGGCGTCAAGTTCGTCCATGGATGGCAGGCAGTCGATGGCATCAAGGGCTGATGGTGTCACGGTGTTCTGTCTGGAGTAGAGGTCAGAGTAGTGTTCCACCCATCTCTCCATCTGCTTATTCTTTTCTGTGATCATCTCCCCAGTGGAGGATTTGAGGGGGGCCGTCTTGCTCTGAGCCGAACCAAGTGCTTTCTTGATGCTATCGTACATACCACGGATGTTCCCTGTTATGGCAGCGGTTTGAATGTCTTGGCTGAGCTGAGTCCAGTACTCGTTGGCACAACGCCGAGCAGTCTGCTGAACTTTGCTTCTCGCAGCCCTGAGAATCTGGAGATTCTTCTCGTTTGGGTACTTTTTGTACTCAGCAAGTGCTGAGCGCTTGGCTTCAATGACGGGGGTCATCTCGGTCAACTTGGCATCAAACCAGTCCTGTGACTTCGGGGTCTTCCTCCCAAAGGTAGCCAAGGCTGTGCGGTGGATGGTGTTTCGCAGCTCTTCCCACTTCTGCTTTGCAGATTCTCCTTGTTGTGGTACACCAAGTTCCTTCTCAAAGGTGGAGGCAAACTGCTCAACAAGTTCTGGTTGAGTCATCTTGCTGGTGTCAATCCGTGCCTTTCCAGGTTGTCTAGCACGATGGAATTTCTTCAGCTGCAGCTTAACATTGCAACACACCAATGAATGGTGTGTGTCGCAATCTGCACTCTGGAACGAACGGGTGATTAGCATGTTCTTCAGTGAGGTGCGCCTGGTCAGCATCAAGTCCAGCTGGTGCCAGTGCTTTGAGCGTGGATGTTGCCAGGAAACCTTGTGTTGGGGCTTGGTCTTGAAGAACGAGTTTGTGATGCACAGATCGTGATATGTGCAGAACTCGAGCAGCCGCTGTCCGTTGTCGTTCATTCTGCCCACGCCAAAAGGTCCAAGACAGGAGGGCCAGGAGTCGTGGTCAGCACCCACTCTGGCATTGAAGTCTCCAAGGAGAATGAGTTGTTCAGAGTTGGGGATGATCCTGACAGTTGTTGCGAGATTCTCGTAGAACTCGTCTTTTGCCTCTGGTATGACTGTCAGCGTTGGGGCATACACACTGACGAGGGTGACTGGGCCTTGAGTGGTGTTCAGGTGGAGGGTGAGGAGTCGTGCAGAGCCAGTGCTGCTCAGTTCCACCATCTTCAGCAAGGTGTTCTTCACTGCGAAGCCCACTCTGTGTTCCCTGTGTTCGTCACTGCCCTTTCCCTGCCAGTAGAACGTGTAGTCCTTCTCTCTCAGTGTGCCTGCGTCAGCCAACCGTGTTTCCTGGAGAGTGGCGATATCCACTTCCAGTCTCTTCAGCTCATTATTGATGATGGCAGTCTTCCTGGTGTCGTTGATGTCCTTAAGGTTAGCAGCGAGTCCTGTCATCATAGTGCGGACGTTCCAAGTTCCTAGTTTTAGAGTTGGTCTCTTTTGTTTTATTGTCTTGCCTGGTGCGAAGGTTCTCAGCCTGCTGTTCGGACTTCTCCTCATCCCCATGCACCCAATGAGGAAAACAAGCTGTGGCAGGACAACACCTTATTGGCTGGGGGCTGCCCAGCTTGAGGCGGGCGGTAGCTGTCCAGTGAGATCCGATGATCCCTCCCACCATCGGGAACAACCCCTGGCGCCGCGTTCTACGCCAATTGAGCGGTGGCTTATAACCGGTAACTGTCATTCCCCGTGTTTTGTCTACGCCAAAGGCGAAGCTGGAGTGTCCTCTCCAGAGATCCGGTGTTCTACTTTCCAGCGTTGGGCGTTGGTAGGATTCAAGCCTGGGCAGGAAGATATGGAGGACAAGATGTTGCCCATGCAGCATGTCCCCCCTCTCCACGTCACTGATGAATCCAAAGGAACAGCAGGGCTGCTACAGTTTGGCACCAGCGCCATTGCAGGAGCTGCCAGAACGATGTTGAGCACAACATAGAACTGCCTTAGGGGCTCTGACTCCGGATTTTTCCTCAGGGTTGACTCCCGAAGCCTTTCCCGTGACCGGGTATGCCGCAAGGCAGCGGAGGTTTGAAATCAGGGTTTACCTTCCCCTAGATGGGCTACCTTCCCAGGTTGACGAGCCACCATCTACCCGAAGCATCTGGTTTTAAGGCGCCAGAGATCCGCCCTCGCCCCTTCTCCTATTAGTAAAAGCAGTTCTGCCGGGCTTAGAGACTAAACCACACGGGCAGGCTAGGAGTTGGACTTCGTTGTCAGAGGCTTTTCGAGACGCACGCCATAAGGAGCATTTTATGAGCACTGGGGGCTTAACCCCAGTGCCACTCCTGGCTATGACAACCTTGGAACCTTGGAACCCATACTGGGTGAACAGGGGTAGAATGGGGGACAGTGAAATATGGTTGAAATCACCTGAGATGAGGAGAAGAGCATCTGGGTGTTCTGTCAGCAGCCTGCCAGTTACTGAGTGAATGATGTCACACACTGTCCCAGCGTTCGCCGTCGGATCTGCATAAATAACAATGCAGATCACGTGTGAGTATTCCCTCGGGAGATATGTAGGCCGCATGCTAACAGCTAGCAACTCCATGTCTTTGTTGCAGTGTTGTTGTTTAACCGTGATATGTCCCGGTCTGCACCAGTTGTTATTGACATACATTATCACTCCTCCGCCCCTTGCTTTTCCACTGTCTGGTGTTCGGTCTGTCCGTATTGTGTGGAAACCCCCCAGTTCAGTGTTAGCATCTGTTGCTAGTTCTGTTAGCCACGTCTCCATAAACAGCATCAAACTACTCTCTCTGTACACGCTCTCGTAGCGGAAGATAGCCGCTAGCTCATCTGTTTTATTGAGTAGCGATCGTACATTCCCCATAATAACGGATGGGAGGGCGGGTCTGTACCTTATATTCCTCGCCCACCGTCTTACTCCAGCTCGACATCCACGCCGCTTCCGTCTTATTTCTCCCAGTATGTCAAGTTTTTTGCGTTAGCATTGTGGGCCGGTTAAGTGCTAACAGCTGGTCTCTATTGTACTGCCTCCTGCAAGAAACAGTGGCTCCGTCCGCTGGCTCAGGAGACATTTGGGCGATCTACGTGTCTGTGATGGATAAAGGTGTCACTGAATCAGAAAGATTAGCAAGAGAGCCAGATAGTAAATAGAAACAGGAAGAAACTGATCCGCTGTTGCAAAAAGGCAGCCTACTCGTGTGGCGCCGGAAGAGAGATGGTTATCCTTCTGGAAGGTTCGCCTCTCTTCACAGAGCAATGCTGGAGCTCTGACAGAGTGACCATCGGGCTCTTGGTCACCTCCCTAACTAAGGCCCTTCTCCTCCGATCGCTCAGTTTAGACCACCGGCCAACTCTAGAAAGACTCCCGGTAGTTCCAAACTTCTTCCATTTACAGATGATGGAGGCCACTGTGCTCTTTGGGACCTTCAAAGCAGCAGAAATATTTCTGTACCCTTCTCCAGATTTGTGCCTCGAGACAATCCTGTCTCAGAGGTTTACAGACAATTCCTTTGACTTCATGCCTGGTTTGTGCTCTGACATGCACTGTCAACTGTGGGACCTTATATTGACAGGTGTGTGCCTTTCCAAATCATGTCCAATCAACTGAATTTACCACAGGTGGACTCCAGTTAAGCTGTAGAAACATCTCAAGGATGATCAGTGGAAACAGGATGCACCTGAGCTCAAGTTTGAGCTTCATGGTAAAGGCTGTGAATACTTATGTAAATGTGACTTCTTAGTTTTTTTTATTTTTTTTTTTCCACAATATCTTTATTGAACCTTTTTTTTTTTTTTTAACAAACATGATACAAACAATCAAACACTAACACTAAAGTACTACAAAAAAAAAAAAATGCACTAAAAACACCAACAACCACCAACAAAATCAAGTCTTCAACAATGCTCCTCTGTTTAGTCTAGACAATCCAATACATAAGTATACATATTATGTTCACCAGTTTGGAATTTACAAGGTCCACACACATCATTCACCTTCTTCTTCAAGAGTTATGTTTAAATTTTTTACATAATCAATAAAAGGTCTCCATATATTCTCAAACACAATTTCCTTTGATTTTAGTATATATGTTATTCTTTCTAATGGAAGGTTTGTTAACATCTGTCTTAACCACTGAGTCACATCTGGTCTATGAGTCTTTTTCCATAATAGTGCAATACATTTTTTGGCATTAAGCAAACTGAGGTCTATGAATGTTCTTTCACTTTTATTAAAATTATGCTTTTCTGGGTACAGACCCAACAAAAACAGTTTAGGATTCAATATGATTTGTTTTGAGATTATTTTTTCAATTGTTACCCTCATCTCTTCCCAAAACATTCTTATTAATCTACATTCCCATAAACAATGAAATAGGGTTCCTTTACTTTCCATGCATTTTGTGCATGTATCTGGTATATTTTTGTTATATCTATTTAACTCCTCCGGTGTAACATACATCCGCATTAACCATTTGAAATGTATCAATTTAAGGCGTGCATTTATTGATTTGGTTTGAGCTTCTGTACAAGCCAATTCCCATTGTTCCTCTGAAATTTCAATTTGCAGATCTTCTTTCCAGTAGTTTAATCTTTTCAGTGAATTTTCACTTGAAGATAGTGTCAATGAGTTATAAAACTCTGAAATAATACCCTTTCTTTTACTATCTTTCATCATCATTTTTTCCAAGGATGAATAAATAGGTCGAGTGAGAGCTTTATTTTGATTTGATCGAATAAAGTTTCTAAGTTGAAGATATTTAAAAAAATGTGTTCTATTGAGATTAAATTTGATCCTCAGCTCTTCAAAAGACATTATGTTGTCTGCACATGGCAAATATAAATCCTGAATCTTTTGTATCCCTTTTAAATTCCATACTTTAAATACAGCGTCCGCTCTCCCTGGTTTAAAATATTGATTACCCCATATTGGACTAAATTGTGACAATAACTGTGGTTCTTTTAAATAGTTTTTAGCTTCACACCATATTTTGATCATATGCTTTACAAATGGATTTTTAACTTGTTTTTGTAATTTTTTTGCCGAATCTGAGTATATGAATATGGGAAGAGGTAAAGGTAAATTGTATGATTCCATTTCAGTCCAGTGAGGGAGATCATTTGATGAAAAATAATATGTCATAGACCTCAGTTGTGCCGACCAATAATACAACATAAAATTTGGACATTTCAGACCTCCACGATCAAATGGTAAATATAATAAAGACAAACGTAATCTAGCCCTCCTGTTGTTCCATATAAATTCCACTAACTTTTTTTTTATTCTTGAGAATAGATCTAAAGGTGGTGATAAGGGAATGTATTGAAATAAATAAAGTATTTTAGGTAAAATATTACTTTTAAGTATATTGATTCTCCCGATCATCGACATTGGTAGTGACATCCATCTCTGAGTTAACTCACTGATATCTGACATTAAGGCTTCATAGTTGACACTGGCGACTGATTCTAGCTTAGGCATAATTTGGATTCCTAAATATTTAAACTGATTTACAACATTGAATTGATTTACCTCAGGGGCTGGGTAATTTCTCTGGGTCTCATTTAGCATTAATATTGAAGATTTAGTTTTATTTATTTTATATCCTGATATTTCCCCAAAATTCTTTATTAAATTCAACAAGGTTGGAATTGATTTTTTTAGATTCGACATAAACAAAATTATATCATCGGCGTACAGGGAGATTTTATGTTCTGTTGGTCCAACTTTAATTCCATATATTTGTGAATGTAAACGTATCGCTATCGCTAAAGGTTCAATTGCCATAGTAAACAGTAAAGGTGAAAGTGGACAGCCTTGTCGACATCCTCTATTGATTTTTATTGGTTTTGAAATATTGTTATTTGTTAGGATTTCTGCTGTAGCATTATTGTATATTATTTGAACCCATTTTATGAAATTATTTCCAAGTCCAAACCTTTGTAGGACTTCAAAAAGAAAGGGCCATTCAACTCTATCAAAGGCCTTTTCGGCGTCCAATGATAGGAGAGCTGTATCCGGTGCTTCTTTATTAAAATAAATAATATTAAATAGTCTTCTTACATTATGGAAGCCTTGTCTACCCTTTATAAAGCCATTCTGATCTCGATTAATAATATTTGGTAAAATTTCTTGTATTCGTCTTGCTAAAATTTTACAGATTATCTTAAGGTCGGCGTTTAATAGGCTTATTGGTCTCATATTTTCACATTTATTAGAGGGCTTACCTGGTTTTGGCAGCAGTATAATTAAGGCATTATTTATGTATGATGGTAAATTATTATTTTGAAATGCTTCTAAAACCATTTCCAAAAAAGGTTTTATTAATTTATTCTTAAATTTTTTATAAAGGTCAACTGGAAGACCATCTGGTCCTGCACTTTTTCCTGATTTCATATTATCAATGGCTAGCCCAACTTCTTCTTGACTAATTTTAGACTCCAATATCTCCGTTTTCATTTGGAATACACGGTATAGATAGTTCGTTCAAAAACCCATTTAGTTTTGTTAAATCAGGTTCATTTTTGGTATCATATAATTTTTCATAGTAATCTCTAAAGGCTCTATTAATTTCTAAAGGATCTATAACTACCTGTCCCTTACTTATAATACTGGTAATTGGTGTTTTAATTTCCAATTGTTTAATCTGCCATGCTAATAATTTTCCTGATTTTTCACCTTGTTCATAAAAAGATTGTTTCAATCTTAGAAGACTCGAGGCAGCTCTATTCGCTGATTTTTTGTCGTATTCAGCTCTCAAAATCAGTAATTCATTCTCCAACCTTGGGTCACTTCCTGCATACACTTTTTCCTGAAGATTTTTTATTTTATGTTCCAATTTAGCTCTCTCCTCTCGAGTCTTCTTAGATTTTGATCCTGTATAACTAATAATATGTCCCCTAATAAAAGCTTTGAAAGCCTCCCACTTTACACATGCTGATGTTTGTGTAGTATTGATGTCAAAGAACTCGTCTATCTGTTTTTCTATATACTTGACAAATTCCTCATCCTGAAGCCATTTATGCTGAAATTGCCATCTACCTGATTCCTTTGTCAATTTTTTATCTACATATATTAGACAACAGGGTGCATGATCAGAGATCACGATGTTATCATAAAAGCAGTTTTGAATCTTGGACCTTAATTCTGTGGAAATCAAAAAATAATCAATACGTGAGAATGTCTTGTAGGTACTGGAATAACAAGAATAGGCTTTAACTTGTGGTTTCATTTCTCTCCATATATCTAACAATCTCAATTCTTTCATAAAATGATTAATAGTCATCCTACATCCAATGTGCGTACAATCCAGTCCTGTTGATCTATCCACACCTGGATTCAATGTACAATTAAAATCCCCTGCTATTATATGTTGCCCTGTAAGTGATGATAAGATGAGAAATAAATTAGCAAAGAACTTCTGATCATCTATATTGGGACCATATAAGTTCACAAGATTTATATTTTCTAATAGCAAAGAACCTTGAATGATTACATATCTTCCAAATTTGTCTCCAATTACATTTTTCACTTGAAAAGGAACTGATTTATGTATGAGAGTCATAACTCCCCTGGCTCGGGATGAAAATGAAGAGGTGAATACACTTCCCTGCCATCTACTCCTAATTCTTTTAACATCCTCCTCTATCAGATGAGTTTCTTGTAAAAACACAATTCTTGAACCCATGTCCTTTATTTTATTCATAACTTGTTTAAGTTTTTTTAAATTTTGTAGACCTCTGCAATTCCATGAAGTTAAATTAAGATTAACACTTTGGTCCATGATCAATAGAGAGTTTGGGATTACCTTGCAGTGTAAACATGCTCATACAGAGAAGCAAAAACATGAGTGGTTGAACATTCATCCTACAAACTACACACAAACAAATTTCCCCTTCCCACACTTGTGGCAAACCCCCCAAAATCAAAAGAAAAATTCTGTCTCCCGATATAGCCATCGACCGTTCCACACCCACGGGGAACAGCCTAAGCCACTCCTTCTTCATCCTCCCAATCACCCTAACTCTACTGCTTTTAATGACGTAACATTAACTCTCCTCTGTAGTTTTCCAACTTAACTCCAAAATTTTTAACAACTTTGTACATCATAGTTTTTTTTTTTGTTTGTTTGTTTTGTTTTTGTTTTGTTTTTTTAATATATAATACAATCTATATTTTGTAAACTTACTATTTACTTCAAGTCAGTCAGATGCCTGTGCAAATGCTTAATTATTCTACCTTATATTTTGTTCATGCTTAGCTCCCACCAGTCTCTTCTTCTTCTTTGATCTTCTTGATGAACTCCTGCGCCTCCTCTGGGGTCTTGAAGATGTGGGTTCTGCCCTCATACGTGGTCAACAGTCTCGCAGGATAGATCACACCATGACGAATCCCAAGGTTGCGCAGCTCCTTACGTACGGGATCAAACTGCTTCCTCAATTGCTGGATTCCTGTGGCCAAATCTGGGTAGAACCGCACCTGCTGGTCCTGGTGTTTAATCTCTCCTTTAGCACGTGCAGCGTTGAAGATCTTCATCCTGTCTCTGTTGCTAAGAAACTTCATAATTAAGGTCCTCGGCGGTCCCTTATCTCTCCGTGGGCCAATACGATGTGCTTTTTCCAGAACCACTGCTGATTGCAACTCCTCGCTGCCCAGCACCTCCGGAATCCACTTTTCCAGAAAGGAACATACGTCCCGACCTTCTGATTCCTCTGGAAGACCCACCAGCCTCAAATTATTCTGTCTCGACCGAGATTCCAAATCCAAAATATTATCTTCCAGAGATTTATTTTTTTTTTCCAAAGTGCGCACCTTTAATTGAAGACGGGTGACGTCATCTTCAGCACTAGCGAGACGGAGCTCCATCTGCGCCGTTCGTTCTACACAGTCACCCAATTCCTTTCTTATTCCTTCCAACGCTGTCATAATCCCATCAAATCTAGAGGAAAAGTCCGCTCTCATTGAACTCATGGCAGCCATCAGCGCATCTGCGCCATTCCCCGCAGATATCGCAGCGTTGCCAGCCTCCTCCGCCATATATGGAGTTTTGTTTGCTGCGTCACAGACCTGAAAGTCCGTTAATTTGGACTGTTTCGGCGGCTCGCTTTTTCCTTTTCCTGGTTTTCCAGCCTTAGACTTCGCCGACATATCCTCGCCCAAATGCTGGGATACGTTCTGTCCCAAATGAGAGAGTTATTTGCCGATTTTTTTCTCCAGGAGCAGAGCAGAGCGAGACACGTCCGTCCTACGTGGCAGCCATAACCGGAAGTCCAGTTTTTTTTATTTTTAATAAATTTGCAAAAATCTCAAAAAAAACCCCAAAAAAACGTTTTTCACATTATCATTATGGGGTATTGTGTGTTGAATTTTGAGGAAAAAATGAATTCAATTCCTTTTTGAATAAGGCTGTAACAAAAAATGTGGAAAAAGTGAAGCGCTGTGAATACTTTCCAGATGCACCGTAGTTAAGTTAAAAAGAACAAATGGGTAAGAATGGGCTAAAAAAAATCATCTGAACTGTTTAATGTGCGCACGGATGCAACACAGACATAAAGAAAAGAGGATGATGCCTGCACAAATTTTCATAAACTTTCATTAATGATGGTGTGGAAGTTGCTCTCGGCCGTGGGGAGATGGCATGCTTCCTCTCCTGTTGCTTTCGCCAACCGAGCCCCCCCCCCCCCCATCCATCCTGGGTAGGAGGGAAGGAGGCGATCTGCCACCTTTGGCCCCCGCCATGAAGCGAGCCCGCTCTCAGCAGCCTCTGCCAGAGGCTAATAGGTGGCTGTCGGGGAGCTTGCTGGGCTGGAAACCCGGGGTGCACGGCCAACACAGATGTGGACACATCTCTCTGGGGAGTTACAGTGAAAAGTAAAATGCTGCACACTCCTTGTTTGTTCATTTATTCCCCTAAAAATAAACACATTCATTCTTAATAAGTCCATGATGAAAACAAACACCCCCCCAGTGCCGTGCATCATATTGGAACACACTGGCACACATGCTCCATGTTCATTCATTCATTGGGGGGCAATGGATCAGCATTCTCGTCGCGCCCTCCGCCAGTACCCGGGCTCGCCTGGGGAAGCTAATGATCCTACCAGCAGACTAAATTCGAAGAGACGACGCCTCTGTGCCAAGTCAAAGAAGAATCCTAGTCACAGTCCTAAAGCCGAAAGCAAACAGCCCCAAGAGCACTTTGTGGTAGGATCGGCCCTTCGCATATTACAACTAAACGTTGAAGGCCTATCTGCAGCCAAGCGAAGCCTTATCGAAGTCCTCGCCTTCCAACATTCGATTGATGTAATCTGCCTCCAAGAGACTCATATTGGCACAGAGGAAGCTGGCCGCTTCACCATCAAAGGCTTTGACCTCCTGTGCTATGTTCTACATGCTAAACATGGACGTGCCACCTATGTGCGTTCTGACATAGTTGAAGCAAATCACCTGATAACAACACATTTCTCAGACACCATAATCATCGGTGGCTTCCATATTGTCAATGTGTACAAGCCCCCTAATGCCAACTGGGATCTGCAGGTCTTACCCACCCTACCCCACCCTGCCATCTATGTGGGGGACTTTAACAGCCATCACCCTGACTGGGGGTACCCAGCAGTGGACAGTGATGGGAAGGCACTTTCAGACTGGGCATCCAGAAATGACCTCGCTTTGATATACGACCCCAAACAAAGAGGAACCTTCCACTCTGCTAGGTGGAAGAAGGACTTTTCTCCTGACCTGTGTTGGGTCAGCTCTTTGAATGGGGAGCCATATCCTACACAGATCCTCATTCTTGATGATTTTCCACACAGCCAACACCGGCCCCTGCTTGTACACATTGGCCTACAACTTCCAGTCATATACAGCCCAAGGAAGATGCGCTGGAACTTCCGCAAAGCCAACTGGAAGAAATTCAGTGAAACTCTGGACCGGAGCGTTGTTACCATCCCACTCCACACCATCACTGTAGATGAAGCATACAACCGCTTCTGCAGCGCAATCTTCAAGGCTGCCCATACTGCAATCCCACGAGGCTACCGACCCCTCTATGTCCCATGTTTGGACGGAGAAAGTGCTGCCCTCCTACAATCCTATCAAACATCAGGGGACCCAGAGATAGCAGACCATCTCATTGAATCGCTAAATACAGCTCGGCGAAAGAAATGGGAGGAGACAGTTGCTGACCGGAGCTTTACCCACTCTAGCAGGAAATGTTGGAGCCTCATCCGTCGCCTAGGAGCTGCACAGAAGCCTCCTAGCCAAAGCCGAGCATCCGTCACACCCAACCAAGTTGCATCCCACCTACTGGCTATCGCCAAAGCACCCCAAGACAAAGACACCAGAAGAGCAGTTACAACTGAGCTAAAAAAACACCAAAAAATGCCTGTAGAGGAAACGAACCCTGAACCCTTCGAGGCTGCTGAACTGGAGAAAGTCCTACAGAGCCTGAAATGTGGAAAGGCAGCAGGATACGATAACATCTTCCCAGAATTCATGAAAAATCTTGGCCCCCGAGCCCTAACCTGGTTGACACAATTCTACACAAGGATCACACAAACAAACTCGATCCCAAAGAAATGGCGGACAGCAAAGGTCATTGCCATCCCAAAACCTGGCAAAGACCACAAATTACCAGCAAGCTACCGCCCAATCTCCCTACTCAGCGTTCCTTACAAAATCATGGAGCGCCTAATACTGCAACGCATTTTCCCAGAAGTAGAGGATATTCTAAGTGTGGATCAAGCAGGTTTCCGCAAAGACCGCAGTACAGGAGAACAAGTACTGGCCCTAACCACCTTCATCGAAAATGGCTTCGAGAGCAGACTGAAGACAGGGGCTGTGTTTCTCGATCTTACAGCCGCCTATGATACGGTCTGGCACAAAGGCCTCCTCCTGAAACTTATAAAGGCGATCCCTGCTTGGGCAACAGCAATTATAAAAACCCTGCTGACCAACCGAAGGTTCAGAGTCCACCTCAGTCAGAAGACAAGTGCATGGAGAATGCAGAAAAACGGACTCCCACAAGGCTCAGTTCTAGCTCCAACTCTGTTCAACCTCTACATAAACGACCTGCCTACTACAAAATCCCGCAAATTCACCTATGCAGACGACATCTGTTTGGCATTCCAAGCACCAGACTTTGAACCACTGGAACGGGTGCTCACGGAAGATCTTGCCAAACTGGACCAGTTCTGCAAAATCTGGCGCCTAAAACCAAGCCCAGCAAAAACCGTCTCCAGTGTATTCCATCTCCACAATGCAAAAGCTGCCAGAGAACTAAACATCCACCTGAGCGGACTCAAGCTTAAGCATGCCCCAAATCCAACTTATCTTGGAGTGACCCTTGATAGGACCTTATCCTTCAAGGAACATCTAAAGGGGACGGCTGCTAAGGTGAAGGTACGAAACAACCTGCTCTGCGCACCTCAGCACTGGCCCTTTCATACTCTGTAGCAGAATATTGTGCCCCTGTCTGGTCCAGGTCATCTTACACACACCATGTAGACACCCAGCTCAACACAACCATGAGAACTATAACTGGAACAATCCGCTCAACACCACTCCCCTGGCTCTCTGTACTGTCAAACATAGCCCCTCCACACATCCGGCGAGCAGCATTAACTCAAAGGATGCTCCAAAAAGTTAAAGATTCTCCTCACTTACCAATCCATGCAGATATCTACACTCCACCCACTGCCCGACTTTCATCCAGACAGCCGATTTGGAAAAACCCTCCCCCAGCTGACTTTACCATCCAGACAGCTTGGCAAGAGGAATGGGAGACCAAGGAGGTCCCAAACAAACAGCTGGTGATAAACCCCAACCAACAGGTCCCGGGCACCAACCTCCCAAGGAGACAGTGGTCTACACTCAATCGCTTCAGGAGTGGACATGGCCCCTGCTTGGCCAGCCTTCACAGATGGGGCAGTAGCCCTAGCCCACTGTGCGCATGTGGAGAGGAGCAAACAATGGAACACATCATAGAGGCTTGCCCGCTCCAAAGACTGGAAGGAGGATTACACACCCTCCATACAGCAAACCAGGAGGCAACTGCTTGGCTTAAGGACTTTGCATTCGCTAAATAAATTCATTCATTCATTCCCCTAAAAAAATCATACATTAATGCCTAATCTATAGACTGCAATTAATATGAATGTGGATGGAATAAATAAAAAACTGGTGTGTGTGATCATCATATGTGACCCGTGCTGGCAAAATGAGTCAGAATGGGTACCGGGTAATTATGAGCTACAAGCACATGAAGTCAAAAACCATGATTCTTTCTTTGTTTGCTGGTGGCAAGTCCCAGGAAAACCCCCGTCAGTGCCTGGTATCATTGTAAAGCTTGGAACTCCTACTTTCTAAAAATGCACGTTTTTGCGGAAGACGTAACTCAGGAAAGACGGAACGTGAGTTTTCAAACCAGCCAAAATATAAACAAAACTGGCTTGTTGCTGGTCAGTTTTTGCCCAATTCCTACAAATGAAATATCATTTTGAAGGTCTTTCAATACATAATATGAAAATAACGTTACCACAGTTTTGAAAATTTCCTCATGGTGGCTCATTTTGCCAGCGTAACATATAATCAGTCTCTCCAGGTTTTCACAATGTTACGATCGCATCAATTCACACGAAATCAGCCAATCAGCGCAACTATTGCATAACCTTGCAACTTTGTCCAATCACCGCAACTTTCCCGCAATTTTGGCCAATCCTCGTCAACTTCCAACAATTTCACCAATCAAATTTGTCTCTGAGTGGTGCTCAAACGCTCAGTCTAACTGATCAAATGCATCGTTGCACCGCGTTCACTTCCATGTTTACAATGAGTATTAACGGAACACATCAGCAAAAATAGAGTGGGTGATTTAAAAAAAAAAAACACTCACCAAGAGGTTTCCAACACCGTCCCTTCCTCCGTCTCCCCACGTCTCCCTCTTCACTGCGTGTACGAAGTGCTGGGTTTGTGTTGGAAAAACTTCCGCCTGTCACAAAAGTACCCCTTTGCGGGAGCGTGTGTGAGGAGAGACGCCATAAACCATAAACAAAACAAGCAAATCTAACACTACAGCCAATGTTTGAACATTTTATACATCTTTAGAGGTAAAATCACTACTGCATCTTGTCAATGAGCTTTAAAACTGTGAATCTTCGGTCTAGACACACACCCCCGGCCGTAAATGAAAGATGTGTGTCTGAAGAGACAAGTGTGTGTGTCAAGACGTGCAGCAGATAGACAGGTAGGAGTTAGGCACGGAAAGAGAGAGGATATTGTCTGTAATTTTTTTTCAGAAAAACACAGACTCTGATAGACAATACAGAGCAACAGAATAAATTATTTATTTTTTCCTCTCCACTCGGTACCAAGTGGGTGGAGACCGTAAGAAGTTTTCAAATGAAGGTACTGCCAATAATTTCCAAATCTCTACTCTCAACATGCATTCAATGCAATTTAGTTGTTGTAATGGATACTGTGTTAAAGTCTGTATTTGCTGTTGCACAAAAGAGTTTTTCTGGTAGCAGATGTTTCTGCTTAATTTACAAATCAGTTTAATAGGAAATGTTTGACAATCCTGTGCTTTTCTTGTATTGTTATATACAATATCACTGTAGTAAACTGGAAAAAAATATCTGCTTTAAAATTTGTAATTCTTTCCACAACCTTTAGTGCAAAAAACCCCTCTCAAAACAAAGCAACTTTTATCGCAACTTTTTACAAAAGCTCCCACGAATTCAGGCTTTTTGGCGCACAACAATCATAAAAACATCCCACGAAATCCTGGAGGGACTGTATAACTAAAATGACGGGTGATTATGACTGTTGCAAGATCCCAGCGCATGCCGTTTCCTAAGATCCGGAGCTGCGCAATGTCAAAACACGCCACTGAAATATCATTGAACAATGCGCTTCTGATGATAGACCTCCTTTTTCCTGATCAAAAGTGGATATTCATGGAATGCACCATAACAGTAATGCGTATTAGATTATGCGCCACCACACCTCTTTGAAATGAGGCACGTCCTCCGAGTGCATAGCGGACACACTGTCTACTGTTAATTTGATGGTGTGACGCAAGGCGTAAAAAACAGGCAATGCGCTGACAGAAACAAAAACACTGGCACACGGTGGAAAGTCTGTCAGAAAAGTGTGCAGATGACCGTCCGTGCAACCGACCGTTTGTTCTTTTTAACATAACTGTGCATCAACTGTGATTGATATCTTCCTTATCACCAAGCAGCATTACTATCATGTGCATTTTGGCTCATACAGACGGGCTTTGGTCAGCGCAAAACCTGTCTTAAACCGTCATGATCACAATTCACTTTAGATAATGCGCCCTTTGCATTAAAGGGATGGGAAGGAGTGTTTTGAACTGGATTATCCAAAACACACCTTTGAATGATTAGACCGGGCTCTTTGCATCATGTATCAGTGGAAAGTTTGTTTTTACATCGTTGTGATAAGGAAATGAACTTGGCCACGCCCATAAATGCATTCTGCGTCAGTGACAACTGATCATCCGACCCCATCGTTGTAATATAGCTCCATCTGTCCAAAAACCGAAGCTGAAAGAGGTAGACCATCCAATATGGTACCAACTACAAAAACATCCCAGTAAGAGATAGAGAGAGACTGAACAGGCTGATCAAAAAAGCTAGCTCTGTTCTGGGGTGACGCCTCAACTCAATGGAGGAGATAGGAGAGAGGAGGATGGTGGCTAACCTGTCATCTCTGCTGGAATCCGAGTCCCACCCCATGCAGGACACACTGAACGCACTGAGGAGCTCATTTAGCGGTAGGATGTGCCATCCTAGGTGCAAGGCGGAGAGGTTTCGCAGGTCCTTCCTACCTACGGCTGTCAGACTTTATAACCTAACCAGGGCTGGTCGTATTAAGTGTACTAAACGTAACAACTTTGCACAATAGAGATCGTCCCCTCCAATACACAGCTAGGACAATAACAATCATTATTGAGGGTGGCAACAACACTGTTGATTCAAATGCAAAATACATTCTGGGTACAAATCCATATTCTGCAGGGTAATTTTACAAACCGTAATTTTGTTTATTCCCACCGAGCTGCAATGCTCCTGCACTGTGTATATAACTGTGTACATATGTAATTCATTTACAGCTTTGGCTATCCAGTTCTTATCTTATTTTCTATTGCTCTGAGTGCTGTATCCCTTTGCTGCTGTAATCCTGGAATTTCCCCATCATGGGACTAATAAAGGCTTATCTGATCTTATCATAAATACAACAAAGAATGGTTCAAGAAGATGAGATGTGATTAAAAATGGGCTACACATGCAAGAAACTCCTCTAACATCACACAGCTGAAAGAAAGAAATCTACATTTATAAGGGGGGCTTTCCACCAATAAATGTTAGAGACGATAGACTGCTGTAGAAAATGTCTTATTGAGTCTATTTCTGGCCAAGGTGAAAGTACTAGCTACGACAGCAGTGGTTTCTAATCTTTCTTTTTCCCCATGGACCCCCCACACACACACACTTGTGTCCAAGATAAGCCAGGCTCCTAACCCCCACTCCCACAAACACGGATGTATCAAAAGTGTCATTCCAAATCTTTATATGCAAACATAAACTAAGTCAGTGTGGCATATATGATGGCAGAGCTGTGAACTTTTCAGAAAAGCTGGGAGTGAGATTTAGAGGGAATAGTGCACATCTGAGCACTACGGGCAGCACGGTGGTGCAGTGGTTAGCACTGTGTCAGCACAGTTAAAAGGTCACAGGATCGATTCCACCCCTGACCATCGTGGATTTGACACCCCCCCCCCCCCCGACCATCGGTGACCCTTATGTGTGGAGTTTGCATGTTTTCCAGGTACTCCGGTTTCCTCCCACAGGCCAAAGACATGCAGATTAGGTTAACTGGCATTAAATGGGGATTCTAAATTGTCCTTGGGTATGAATGTGAGAGTGAATGGTTGTCTCTCTGCGATGGACTGGCGATCTGTCCCGGGTGTACCCTGCCTCTCGCCCAAAGATGCTGGGATAGGCTCCAGCACCACCACCCCCCCCCCCCCCCCCGCAAGACCTGAAAAGGATTAAGCAGTAGAAGATGGATGGATAGTGCACATCTGAAACTGGGAGGTAGGGGTGGAGTGAGTGTGCATGCACACAATACACATTTATTTCTTCAACACATACACTGCTTTACCTCAGAATAAGCTTTAGAACATGTTCGGTCTGCTTGCCATGGCAATCAACCTTGACAGCACTGCCTTGAGAGCTCTTATTGTGTAAAATTCTGAAGGAAGTTGAGACGATATTGGCAGTATTTTCCTTATTTTGAAGTGAGAAATGGGGATTGTGGTGTGAGACAGAAGGTAAAAGAGTGAGACTCACTCCCAAAAAGTAGGAGTTGGAAACACTGATGATGGACTAAAACAAATGACACTGGATATGAATGTGTATAAAAATCTTCAGTAGTGGTCAGAGAGGCTGTTGGCAATGATTGCCAGCCACGTTTCCATCAGTCTGCCCCAGGGCAGCTGTGGCTACAGGAGTAGCTTACCACTATCAATGTCTGTCTGTGGAGTGAATGAATAATGTATCCATTGTAAATCGTCTTTGAGTGTCCATGAAAAACGCTATATAAATCTGATGCATCATTATTATTATTAAATCAAAGATAACAAGGGGTGAGAAACTTTAGTTACTCCCCAAATTCAATTCGATCACTATTCAGAGGGCTGTGATGTAGTAATAAAATGATTATCGATGCAACCTTTTTGGTCTGTTCAGGATTTCCTTTTTGTCACTGCATGACTGCTGTATTTTCAAAGCAAGGTATTTTTAATGGCCCATAATGAATTTACTTCCTCCTTCCTCTTCTTGTTCATCAGATGGACACTCCCACCTCTTCAATGAAGGCGGCAGTACGCTGCAGATCCCCCAACCCGCCGTAGAGATTCCAAGCCACCAGGATTGAGGCTGGCCAGGTCCTCTCTCTGAGTGCTTCGTACAGTGGGCAGGACTGTAGCAGATGTTTTGCAGTCAAGCTGCCTTTCCTGCCTCATATGGATAGACAATTTACTTCCAATATCTTTTATGAATGGAAGATAATGAGACAAATCAAATGAGATATTACACTTAACCAGCATATATTCCCACTACAGGTACTATAGTACCTGGTTACTTCCTCTTCAGCTCTGGGACAGATGGACATGGGTTACTGCTTGACAATTAAAAGTTGATTCTGTGCGGTTTGTGCATCAATACAGAATGTTCATCTAAAAATCATTATTTCCCCCACCCCATACTACAAAAATGGTGTTAACAGTGTGCATTTTCCATTACAGTCAGGTGTGGCATGCATGTGGTTTGTGCCTACACTGTGAATACATATTTTCAATCACATTATACAATACACAACCTGACTTACGATTACTGTTATTACTATTTTAATACTCTGTAACAATGTATTATGAGCAGCTTTGTCCTGGTGTGTGCACATCAGTTTTTGCCCTCCAGCAACAGCAACAGTCTGAAGCAAAGCCCTGCCTCCATAGGATTTATTTTGGGGGGGCTGATCTGTATGTGGCTTAAAATCCACATAATATGTTGGCCTTCATTTTTGGCGTAAATATCACAGTGAAGTAATGCACACACAGGCCCGATGAGGAGGACCTATCAGGCAAGTTCACGCAAATACGCACAGCTCGCCATATATTAGCACTATACATATACACCACGAATTGCTTAATGGATCTATATTTAAATATGGGATATTTTAATATTTTGGTTATAATACAGCTTTGTTTATCTCTGACCTTTAAAAAAAAAAATGCAGTTGCTGGCGCACACTGTCAAACGCGCACACGCCCCTTTGCTTAAACACTTGCGTGGGACAGAAATCCACGCCAATAACTTTCCAGCAGGAAGGTCCCCTTTACCTGCCGCCCGTTCTGCTTGCTATTACCGGCTGGAAGAAAAGGGGGGAAAAAAAGAAAAAAAAAACGTGCTTCAGTTGCGGTGGGGAAACGCTGTTTGTTATTGTTTACCTCTGCTGCCCAGACCGCGGTACCATCTGACAGCCACCGGAGAACAGGGAGGAAGGAGGGAAAAAACTCAAAACACAACACATAACGTTACCCTCGCTGCCCGCGTTATGCTCAGGTCTTTCATCACTTCTTCAAACGCCGCCGTCTCCTCCGCCTGCTTCTGGTTATGTAAAGCGATTTTCTCGCTGAATTTCCGCGGATTGTTCGAAGTCGCCATGTTTCGCTCCTCCGCTCCGATTTTCCTTCAACGGTCAGCGTCAAGCCGCGCGGAGTGGAGGCGCGCGACTTCCGGTTAGAGAGGCGGACACACGCGCGCTCAAGTAAAAGTATCATTACCGGGAGGGATTTCGACGTTTTTTTTTTTCCCACTAAAATGAGAAGTAACATAATACACTCACATGTTAATTATCGAGACAAAAAATAGCAAACAAAAAAAAATGACACTTTTTTTGCATAACCCCCTGCACAAAGGCATTTTTTCCCCCAGCATTTGTAGCGAGAAACCAAGATAATTCCTACGGTATAATGTCCTGCATAGTGAGTGGGGAGTGACTTAGTGCACAGTGAGTTTTCATTACATGCAATGCATTCATCTTCTTCCGCTTAATCCTTTTCGGGTCGCGGGGGGGCTGGAGCCTATCCCAGCATCTTTTGGGCGAGAGGCAGGGTACACCCTGGACAGATCACCAGTCCATCGCAGGGCCAACACAGAGAGACACACGACCACTCACTCTCACAGTCATACCTAAGGACAATTTAGAATCCCCAGTTTTGACGCCAATTAACCTAACGCATGTTTTTTTTTTTTTTTTGGCCTGTGGGAGGAAACCGGAGAAATCCCGGAGTAAACCCACGCAGACACGGGGAGAACATGCAAACTTCACACAGATCACTGTTGGTCGGGGGCTGGGATCGAACCCAGGATCCCCCGGCCAAGGGTGAGTTGCTGTGCTGCCGCAGTGCTAACCACTCCTCTACCGCGCCGCCCCACATGCCATGCAATTTGTTTTTAGGGGACCCTGTGCAAGATTGTGTTTGGGGTCCCCTATTTTGTAACAGGGTGGAAAGCAAACCTTTTAAGTTGATTCATCATGATGCATAAATCTGTTACACTTTCAGACGAAAAGAGGCTGTTTATGAATCTGAAATTCAAATTGGGCATCACATGTTGACCCCAGCAATTAAAATCTACAGAAAGTTATAATCTGCTGCAAAATAACTGGGGCATTTTCCTCAAAAATGTTTATTTTTAAATGTAGGGAGCAAATGATAAATCTAACATGCATGTCTTTGGACTGTGAGAGGAAGTTGGAGAAGCCCCAGAGAGCCCATGCAAACAAGAGGGAAGAACATGCAAACTCCACCTGGAAAGGCCCCAGCTGGTCTATTCAAACCCAGGGCATTCTTGCTGTGAGGGAACAGTATGGGTGGGGGAACAAATCAATACAGTGTGATGTCACTACACTTTGCTGTGACAGTACAGTATTGATTCGGATATCAGCGTTGCTATAGTGTACAAAAAATTATGAATAATTAATTATATATTATTATTTTACAGTTACCAGAGTTACTTTTTAATCCATTAGATTTATTTATTTATTTATTTAATATTTATTTGAAAGGGACATTGCATACTGATGAACATTAATATAAACGTAAATATGCCAGATTTAGCAGAACTGCTAAATTGCATCTGTAGCCCCTTGGCAGGTCACAAAAGTACACAATCAGACAATTTATTACATACTAGATGGTGCTCGTTGTCTGATGAGTGTCAGCACAGCAAAAGAGTAACCCCTGACATCTAGCCAAGAGTTGGACAAGACAAAGATGGGGCATTAGAAATTGCAATATATGATATTGTAATACTCAATATATGGCAAGATCATGATAATATTGGATTGTGGACCATCAGGATAATGTATTGTGGGGCCTCTGGCATTTCCCACCTGAGGTGATAGTGCTAACCACTACACCACAACACAATATTTTACTGTAAGTGAACAAGAAAATTGTCAATTAGTAGAATCAAAAATGTAAAAGATTACAAATTAAAGCTGTTTTTAAAAATAAAATAAATGTACTTATGTCAGAGTAAAACACACGAGGTCTGTTCATTAAAGAGTTCACCTGACTCATTTCCCTTGGACTGACAGGAATGAAACTTAGCACAGTTATTAGGCTTTCACTGCACAGGTACCACCAAGGGTCACACACTTCTCCCATTGCTTTATGCAGCTGTGGAGACCGCACCTGTAGAAGTCTGCATGAGAAGACATGACTTGAGCTAGGAAATCAGTATTTTTTCATCTTGGAAGCGCTTGCCCTGTAAAAATGACTTCATGGTGGAAATCAGATGGTAAGGAAGGTAGGGAGAGTAAGGGGGAGGGAGGTGAGGAAGGATTTCATAGCTGCAGGAACATACTTCCATCTGGACAACATGCCAGTCGTGAACTGGTGTTGTCTTGTAGGAGGTGGACACTTTGGTCAGCATGCCACACCTCTCTGTTTTGATGGACTTTGTGGGGAGCGTGAAATAACAAGGCTGAATTATTTCTTAATTCAGGTTTTATTGTTGCGATCACATCCCCAGCTATCTCTCAAGAACAGAAGAGAGAGAGCTGAGTCAAAACCTTCTCTTTTATACACACAAGGACAAAGGAAGAATCACATATCACCGTCAAAACCCCCTATTGACAATAACTCTCCCCCCGCGCCCTTCAGTCCTCCGCCTGGGCCCTAGGAGGTCAGGAAGTCCTTTCAGCTCCTTATCGCCGTACCTCCGTCTTCTTGTTGTTATCCACAGGTGGTCCAGACATATTGTCCCATCCAAGACGTGAGGTCAATCCACACATGTAATCTCAAGCATCCCATAGTGCTTATACATATGTAGGTAAAAATACATGAGCTACATAACCCCCCCCCCCCAAACGTCGAAGAATGGACAATATATCAGAGTTAATAAAACATGATAACCTCAATAGCACAGTCTATACCACATGATCATATCAAAAATCAGTGATAACATCAATAGCATAGTCTATACCACATGATCACATTAAAATTCAGTCTGTGCGCCGTCTGGGCTTCAAACGTCTCCTGAATCTGCTGTAAGCAGGTCTCGCTGTCCCTGTGGCGCCGTCCTGCAAAGAATCTGCTGACTGAGGAAGAGAGTGGTTATTTGATCCCTGCGGGAGCTCAGGGACGTGTTCCCTGGGGGGTCTGCCACGTCGAGGTGCCCTCGCCACCCGTACAGACTCGTCGTTCATCACAAAAGCAGGCTTTAGTCTGTTAATACTAACTGTCTCTTTTCTGTCTCCCAAATCTAGCACAAAATGCTTATCACCTGTTTCCAGCACCCTATATGGACCATCATATGGCGGGTGGAGGGTCGGTCTCAGAGCCTCGTGCCTGACAAAAACGAACTCGGCATTTTTCAAAGCTTTGGGAACAAAAACGCGCGGAAAAGTGTGATGAACGGGGCCCGGGAGCATGTCTGCTCCCATGCCGATCAGCGGCCCCAGAGCCGGGGGGCGCCCCGGCTCTGGATGCTCTGGTAGGAACTCACCGGGCAGCCTGAGAGGCTGTGCAAAAACTAACTCGGCTGGGGAGGCATTTAAATCCTCTTTGGGCGCAGAACGCAACCCCAATAAAACCCATGGTAGTTTGTTTACCCAATCTGCATCCGTAAGCGACGCTCTGAGGGCTGCCTTCAAAGACCTATGAAAACGCTCGCATAAACCATTAGCCTGGGGGTGATAAGCGGTAGTGCGATGAATTTTCGCTCCTAAGCTGCTGGCCATCGCCGACCAGAGCTCAGAGACAAATTGAGGCCCTCTGTCGGACGTAATATCCGACGGAACCCCGAAACGCGCTACCCAAGCTGTCAAAAAAATGCGAGACACCTCTGCAGCTGTGGTCGATGCCAGTGGGACCACTTCCGGCCAACGTGTGGTTCGTTCCACCATTGTCAAAAGATGTGTGAAACCCTGCGACGACGGTAGGGGGCCGACGAGGTCGACGTGCACGTGATCGAATCTCCTGGCCGGAATGTGGAACGGTTCTAAGGGAGCTTTCGTGTGCTTATGAATTTTGGCCCGCTGGCAAGCCATGCAGGTCCTTGCCCACTCTTTCACGTGCTTGCGCAGGCTCGGCCAAACAAACTTCTCCGCTACCATTTTCACCGAAGCGCGCACTCCCGGGTGCGCCAGGGAGTGAACCGAGTCAAAAACGCGGCGGCGCCACGCAGCCGAGACTACCGGGCGCGGTCGCCCAGTCGATACATCGCAGATTAGGGGGGGCATACTGTTTCGCAAACACCTGCTCTCCAGCCTTAACCCTGTTGGTCCAGACTGGAGCGCGCGCACGTCCGCATCTCTACCCTGTTCCGCTGCCATGGCTGCGTAATCTATCCCCACATGAACTGGGGCCGCGTGCGCTTCCGCGCTGTTATTTTGCCCTGCGGCTGCGGTAGTATAATCTGCCTCTGCGCGCACTGGTGCTGTGACCGCGCGAGAGAGGCAGTCTGCCACTACGTTGAGTTTACCCGCTACGTGCTGAATATCAGTGGTAAACTCCGAAATTGCGGCCAGCTGCCTCTGTTGCCGGCCCGACCAAGGTTCTGAAATTTTGGACATGGCAAAAGTGAGCGGCTTATGGTCGACAAAAGCGGTGAAACGCCGACCTTCCAGCCAAAACTGGAAATGGCGGACAGCCAAATGGAGCGCTAACAGCTCCCTGTCAAACGTGTTGTATTTCCGCTCGGCTTCGTTCAAGGATCTGCTGAAAAATGCCAGCGGCTGCCAAACCCCGGCAACGTGCTGTTCCACGACCGCCCCTATGGCTAAATCTGATGCGTCGGTAGTGAGTGCTATGTGGGCCGATGGATCTGGGTGAGCCAGAAGCACGGCGTCAGCCAGGGCTTTTTTTACCTCCGCGAATGCGCGCTCCCGCTCCGGGGACCACTCGATAGGATTGGAGGGTTTTTGTTTTTTGAGTATAATGGTTGAGCGTTCAACCATTATACTGGTACCATTATTCAGCGTTGAGCATTCAACCATTATACCAGCGTATAATGGTTGAATGAGCTGCGCTGCGTGGGGTAGGAAACGGTTATAAAAATTTACCATTCCTAAAAACTCCTGCAATGATTTGATCGTTTGTGGTCGGGGAAAATCTGCCACTGCGTGCACCTTGTCCGGTAGCAGGATTGCCCCTTCTGGGGAGACGCGGTGCCCCAAAAAATCGATCTGCGCCACGCCAAACTGGCACTTGGCTGGATTAATTATTAACCCGTGCTCTCCCAACCTCTGAAAAACCGTAGTGAGGTGTTTTTCGTGTTCCTCTTCTGAAGTACTGGCGACTAAAATGTCGTCGAGGTAGACGAACACAAAAGGGAGATCGCGTAACACGGCATCCATCATACGTTGGAATGTTTGTGTGGCGCCTTTAAGACCAAACGGCATGCGCAAAAACTCAAAAAGTCCAAAAGGGGTTATTACCGCTGTTTTAGGAATGTCCTCAGGCCAGAGTGGAACCTGATGGTAGCCGCGAACCAGGTCTATTTTAGAAAAAATGCGCGCCCCCGCTAAATGCACCGAGAAATCCTGAATGTGTGGGATTGGGTAGCGGTCATGCACTGTAGTGTTGTTTAGTCTGTGGTAATTGCCGCAAGGTCTCCAGGAGCCGTCAGCTTTAGGGACCATATGCAGTGGCGAAGCCCATGGGCTTTTCGAACGACGAATAATGCCCAGCCTTTCTAGGCTGGCGAACTCCTCACGCGCTATGGAAAGCTTAGCAGCATCCAAACGCCGAGCTTTCGCGAAGACAGGGGGCCCCGCTGTAGTGATAAAATGCTCCACCCCGTGTTTCGCAACTGTTGCCGAAAAAGTAGGAACCGTGAGCGCTGGAAACTGGGTGAGGAGTGTGTTAAACTTACCGCCTGCTGTGGTGACGTTGGTCTGCACCGGTGGTGGGGACACTTGAGCTGCACAAGGAATAGAATAGAAAGATAGTGCATTAACTAACCGTCTGTTGGCAAGATCAACTAACAAACCATGCGAGCACAGAAAATCGGCACCTAACATGTTGAAGCTCACTGCCGCTATGATAAAAGTCCATTCATAAGTGCAGCCGTGCAAGGACAGAAACAGGGTCCTTTCTCCTTAGGTGTTGATGCTTGAGCCGTTCGCCGCCGTTGCCGCATCACCACGGGGGCCAGCCAACCGGTCAGCATAGGTCGGGGTGATGAAACTAACTTGGGCTCCGGTGTCTACGAGGAAGTGCCGCCCGGAGCTCGCATCTGTGATGTACAGCAGCTTATTTCTTTCACTGAGAGCCGAAGCTGCTAACGGGTCCCGGTCCTGGAGTTTCCTGAGCTCTTGTAGCTGCACGGTGGCACACACCTGTGTGCCTTCTCTGCGAAACGCCGGTGATAATAACAGAGGCCATCTCCTCCGCTGCGCCGGGGCCGCGTCGCTGCCATTGTTGGTGGGGCTGGCTCCGCTGTCTCTGGCTCTTTGTTGCCTTGGGTCACCGCACCTAGGTCTGCCGCTGCTGCTGTGGCTGTCTGCTCGCCGCAGGAGTCGAGGAGCCGCTGCGCCTCTCGGGCCAGCGCACGGAAGTCCCGCTGGGTCACACAAGGCATACCGGAGAGGGTCCCTCTCATGTGCGACGGGAGGTTACTTAGGAAGATGTGCATAAATAGGAAATTATCGTTGTCCGATTCCCTCAGCTGCAGCATGTCTTCCATCAGGGCGACTGGCCTGCGCCCTCCCTGGCCGTGCATAGCCAGGAGCCTCCTAGCCCTCTCTTCGGCTGAGGGTGTGAATCACTCGGTGAGGGCAGCCTTCAACTCGCCGTATTTGTTGTCAGCGGGTGGCTGCTGAACCAGGCTCCGCATGCATCGAGCTGTGCGGTTGTCGAGTCTTGCGATGACGTGGTAGAACTTAGTGTCATCCGCCGTTATTCCTGCGAGCGTGAACTGTGCCTCAGCCTGGAGGAACCACGAGTCCGGGTTGTCCTGCCAGAATTCTGGCAGTTTAATAGAGACGGCGCTCGCTTGGGCAGACTCCGACGAGTCTGCATCAGGAGAATCCCTTCTATGCATTCTCACGTCTCTTGGTCACCAATGTGGGGAGCGTGAAATAACAAGGCTGAATTATTTCTTAATTCAGGTTTTATTGTTGCGATCACATCCCCAGCTATCTCTCAAGAACAGAAGAGAGAGAGCTGAGTCAAAACCTTCTCTTTTATACACACAAGGACAAAGGAAGAATCACATATCACCGTCAAAACCCCTTATTGACAACTCTCCCCCCGCGCTCTTCAGTCCTCCGCCTGGGCCCTAGGAGGTCAGGAAGTCCTTTCAGCTCCTTATCGCTGTACCTCCGTCTTCTTGTTGTTATCCACAGGCGGTCCAGACATATTGTCCCATCCAAGACGTGAGGTCAATCCACACATGCAATCTCAAGCATCCCATAGTGCTTATACATATGTAGGTAAAAATACATGAGCTACAGACTTCTGCAATTTCTGCAGCAGTGAAGGATAATAAGTCCTGGTAATTGTGATACTCTTCAAATTTATTTGCCTCAAAGGAAATTTGTTTTCATTGAAGTTACTTTGTGGAACTTTGGAAACAGGGTTTTCATGACACCTGGTCACTAATTGAACTACAGCCTCATTAAATCCATAATTATTATTATCAGTTTAATTGGTTAAGAGTTGACATTTGACTTGATTAAGGTTGGACATGGACCAATAGTGAATCCATGGACAAATGAATGAATGTACGATAGCAACATGCAAAAGAGAAAAAAGAAGAAAGAAAAACAGGAATGTGAGAAGGAGGGTTTAAAAAAGACTCCTAAACAACAGGATTTTTTTTAAAGTTGCAATACAGACGGACAGTGTCATCTTTACAGTCACAACAAGATGTTTGTCGAACTGTTAGCATTACAAATGCTAACATGGGACGCACTGGCGGAGTCGCTGTCTGATGATCCGTCAGTCACAGCGGGCAGAAGCTCCAGGCCACCAAAGCTGTAAAACTCGAATATTGGGCCAGAAAAGGACCGGAGAGCTGCCAGAATAAGGATGCTGATATTCGAGCATCTGAACGTTACAAACAGCAGAAACATTTTTTTCTCCAAGTGCCATTTCAATCATAAACTTCCAAATGGTGAGTACCACTGGCTTCTATTTTCTCCTTCCATGGCTGTCTGTATTGTTTTGCCTGTTGCATATAGAGCAATGTTTTTTTTCACTAAACTGGGTTCACACTATAGCGTTTGGACCGACTTTTACAGACGTTTTGAAAAATCACAGAAATTAATCCAAATGTTGTGAAATTACATTCGCGAGCAGTTTTTTTTTTATCCAGCCCACTGTCATGATTGCCCCTCCGGGGCAAAGAATCAGACTCAAGTGCGAAGCAATGTTGAGGCATGGTTTAATAACAAAAGCTAGAATCTAAACATGACGAAAAACAATATAGGAAAACAAGAGGTGATTGCATGATACCATGAAAACGTGCAGGTCGCCGTGCAGAAGGCAACGCACGACCTCTATAAATAAGAGACAAAATCCAGAACACCCATGAACAATCAATGATTAAGAAATCAAAAACAGCCGTGAATAATTAACAGAACAAAATTCACACCATAAAACCGGAAGTAAACAAAAGACACTGTCAAAACAAAAGCCCAAACTAAAAGTATGACAGGAATAAACATAACTACAAGAATCCAAATCATCAAACTCAAACACAATCGTGACTGTGACAAAAATCCGGACAAAACCAAAAGATATAATAAGACAGAAAATCCAAACATGAACTTAAAGCAAGGCCAGGGCCTGATTCCCGACAGACATAAAGCACAAACCTGACCATGAAAACATTAATAAACAGGACTGTGATGACTAAACTAAGACCAAAATAGCAAGACAAAACTCAGGAGATAAACATAGCAAACAGAAATACTGTAAATGGCAAACTCAAGAGAACATAATAATAGACAGAATCATGAACATCAACTTCAATAATTAAACTAAGGTGGGGAAAATACAGAAAATAACCAAAATAAACTTAAAGCGTGAACATGGTTCCCCAGCCATGCTCAGAAATGTCATGATCCAGGGGCACGGTCACGGTTGGCGACCGTGCCCAGTTTCCAGCTTGAGTTTAGTCTCTTTGTTTTATTTCTTGCTTTATTATTGTCTGATGTTGTCACGTTTATGAGAATAATCAGCTCACTTGCAGGATGCTACACCAGAGAATGCATACGACACAGAGAAGCAAAGTTTAAACACAATTTTATTGAACAAGCAAGCACAGAATTAGAGGAAAAACACCTCACTCGCCAGAGGAATACCCAGCCTGTAAGGAGGGAGACAAGAGCAGATTAGTATGAGGAGGGAGACCGGGAATAATGAATTGCAGGAATATTCTTACAAATAGGAGCAGAGAGCCCGGCAGAGGAACCCAGCAGGACAAAGATGGACCAGTGAGGAAGTTGCGGATAAGTAGGGCTGGAAGAGGTGTCTGACCGGGTGGAGAAGGCAGTCTGGAGCAATGACGATGATGATGGACCAGGTAAGCGCACAACAACCCCCAGAGATGCACCGCAGAGATGGCAGCAACCTGAGAAGGAGGAAGAGAAAAAGAGTTTAATGTCTGGGTTCCTTAACAACTTAAATTTCACTTACTTCTTTTAAATGGCAGCTATACCCAATGAGCCAGGGCTGGAGCGTTCACAAACTGGTCCTTTTAAGCACTGGCAGGGAAGAGGTGGAAGGTGCATTCACCCACGCAGGTGTACTGATTACCTGCGGAGCCAGGGACTTGACGAGGAACCTCCCACAGGAAGGGAGGGGGAGCGCCCTCACCTGATCATAACAGATGTAGATTTGGGTTCTTGTATTATCAGTTAGAAAGCAACTCATACCGGTTCGGACATCACCCCGGTTAACAAGGTCAGGAGTTCCTGGCAGTGGAGTGCCAAGAACAGAGTTGCGTGGAGGAATCTGATCAGACCTAAATGAAACAGTCATTGTCACCCCCAGCAGACTGCTATGATAATGATGATGATGATTATTTTATAGTTCTACTTTCTTTCTCATTTATGTTCATCTCAGTCTGTCATTTAATTAGCCCGTATTCCCTTGTGTTTTTGATCCCGGTCTCTCTTGCTATCTCTCTCTGTCAAGGGCTGCAGCTGTCAGCGTGCACTTCCGGGCTTCGCTCTGTTTGGGGCGGTGCACCTGTCAACTGTCAGCCCTGATTCCTTCCCGCTCTTGTGACTCACAGCTGATCCTTATTGTAATCGTTTGTTATCATTGGTACCATGCCCTATTTAAGAACCACTGCTCCGTTTATTCGTTGCTGCAACCTCCACCTTGCCGGATGTAAGGCTGATGCCTAGTTCTCTGTTCACGCTCTTACCATGTCTGCTTACCAAGCCTTATAGTTTTGTTTGTGCACTTTGTATTTTATGTTTGCAATAAATCTCACAACTCACAGTCCAGCGCCTGGGTCTCCTTGCTGCCCCGTCATGACAGAAGACCGCAGCCAAAAAGTGACCCAGCTGCTGTGAGTTGTTTTATCCTTTTTTCCCTCTCCACTTACCTGTTTCTGTGTCTCCGGAGCTGTCAGCATGTCCCCAGCACGCCGGGTCTCAGCCACCAAAGGGAAGTTGGCAGCAAGGGGCCCCAGCCTGGAGGAAGAATGGGCAGCCCACTTCATCCAGGGTTTTTGTTGCTGAAGCTCTCACCTCCCATGGTCCCAAGAAGGTCTGGGAGAATGTGGATGCAACAGTTGGAATTGTGGAAGTGCATCCCGGGTTGAGTAAACATCCCCACTTTGTGGAACTGTTTTCAACCGGTCGTCCTTTCCTGGGTTGATGATAGGCTCGCCTCCCGCTGCATCCAAGTCATTGAGGAAGCATTCATCACCAGCTCAAGCTCCCACTCCTGTGTCGCCAGCTACAGGCAGCTCCCTCCTCACCGTGTCAAAGAATTCCTGCAGCGGCTTCCTCCTCTCGTTTTTCTTCGCTAGCTGTCCTGTCAGCCTTCTCCTCCTCGTCTGTCGCTGTGGCTCCCCTTTCCTCTCCAACGTTTCCTTCCACTGCTGAAAATCTGGCTGTCTCATCCCCAGCTCTGCTTGCCATCGAGTCTGCAGGGGCGGCTCCTCCATGTTCCTCAGGGGTGCCCATTACCGCTGCAGCCACTGAAAGGGAAGATGCTGGGCCCGCTGCAGCAGAAACCATCATGCCCCGGGAATGCAGGCAAGTGTTTTTTCATTCTCTTTTACCTAGAAATGAATTATCTTGCCTGAGTCCCGGTGGTGAGGCTCAGCCACTGCAGTCCACTGAGTACTCACCACCTGCTGCAGATATAAATCCCTTACCTGCTACCTCTGTGTCTCCTCCTATATCCCCTGGATGTCCGCCAGTCCTGGGATTGAGCCGCCAGACGATAGAGGAGCCTCTGGTCCTGGAGGACTTGGCATCAGCTCAGCAGCCACAGTCCAGACAGAGGGGTGGCGCTGCAAGCAACCTGAAACCTATGCGGGATCCAGTGCCAGCAGTGAAGCCACCCCCAGCTGCCACCCCGGATGAGCCATCAGTGCCGGTCGCTTTGCCTGGGGATTCAGGGACTGCAATTTCCACCATGCCTGCTGTGGGGGCCGGCACAGCAGAGCCAGAGATGGACCTCCAGAGGACCGGGCACGAGATGTACCCGCCTGGATTGAAGGAGTCCTGGACAGCAGTGGAGCTTGAGCTCAGACAAGTGCTCTTCTTTGTTTTCACTTTCTCAATTTTGGAAAGATCTTGCCTGGCTCGTGGTGGGGAGGGCCAAGTGCAGCTGTCAGCTACACCTGAGCTCACCTTCACTGGGCTCCACTGCCGCTGGTGATCCTGACCCTGTGTCTATGTCCCTCCTGTCAAAGCCTTTCTCCAGGGTCACCGTGGATTGTCCAACTTTGCCTGAGGCCTCCATGGGTGCTACTCCTCCTCCGGTTGAGGTCTCCATGGATGCTGCTCCCCCTTCAGTTGGGTTGTCGTGGGTGCTACACCCCAGCCTGGGACCATCGTGGGTGCTGCACCCCTGGGTCTGCCATAGGTGCTATGCCCAAGCCCGGGGGCCCCTGTGGGTGCGACACCTCTGTCCAAGGCCCCCATGGGTGCGATGCCTCAGCCCGAGGCCGCCGTGGGTACTGTGCCTCAGCCCAAGGCTGCCAAGGGTGCTGCTTTCCTGCCATCTGTGGCCTCTGAGGGTGCCTCTTTACCACCGTCTGCGGTCCCCGAGGGCCCTGCCTTCCCGCCATTTGTGGTCTCTGAGGATGCTGCCGTCCCGCTGTCTGTGGTCTCCAAGGGTGCTGCTTTCCTGCTGTTTGTGGTCTCCGAGGGTGCTGCTGTCCCGCCGTCTGTGGTCTCCGAGTTTGCTGCTGCCCTGCTGTCTGTGGTCTCAGAGGGTGCTGCTACGCCCTATTACGGGGTCACCACGGGTGCTGCTATGCCCCAGGCCAGGACCGCCATGGGTGCTGCTACGCCCCAGGCCAGGGCCACCGCGGGTGCTGCTACGCCTGAGGTTGCCGTGGGTCCCTTGCCTTCGCCGGGGCTCATTGAGGGTCATCGGGCACCGCTGGAGGTTCCTGCTGGCCGTCCATCCTTTCTATTTGGTTCTCCTGCTCCTCAAGTCTTCATAGCCACCAGGTTTCTTCGCTGTGCAGTGGCTGTTTGTATCGGGCTTCTGCCCCATACCCCCTGTGGTCCACGGGAAGCACTGGTTCCAGCTACCGCCTCCTGGTGGGGGCGCATTGTGCCCCGTGGCCCGGTGGCTCAAAGATTCTGGGAGACCACTCAACGAACTCTTCGGGCTGTATGGGTGGCTTTGGAGACTGGGTAGGCCACCCGATGAACTTTTCTTTTCTTTCTGGTGGCTCTGGAGACCGGAAAGGCCACTCGATGTGTTCCACTTATTGATTGGGTGGAGCTGGGAATCTGGAAGGCCTCCCGGAATGGACTATTAGTTTCCCAGCGTTTGTTATATTTTGTTCCTCTTGTCCAGTATGTGAGTCATGAGTGTTTTCTTTTGTTTTTTTAGGTTGGGTTTTGGTCCATCCATGCCTGGGTTCCCCCTCCTCCCCCCGGGGGAGTTTAGTCTCTTTCTGTTTTATTTCTTGCTTTATTATTGTCTGTTGTATATTTGGGTTCCTGTATTATTTTATAGTTCTACTTTCTTTGTCATTTATGTTCATCTCAGTCTGTCATTTAATTAGTCCGTATTATCTTGTGTTTTTGATCCTGGTCTCTCTCTCTGTCTCTCTTTCTCTCTGTCTCTGTCTGTCTGTCTGTCTGTCTCTCTCTCTCTCTGTGTCAAGGGCAACAGCTGCCAACGTGCACTTCTGGGGTTTGCTCTGTTCAGGGTGCTGCACCTGTCAGTTGTCAGCCCTGATTCCTTCCTGCTCCATTGACTCACAGCTGATCCTTATTGTAATCATTTGTTATCATTGGTATCATGCCCTGTTTAAGAACCACTGCTCCGTTTATTCATTGCTGCGGTCTCCAGGTTGCCGGGCGTAAGTCTGATGCCTAGTTCTCTGTTCACGCTCTTGTTACCATGTCTGTTTACCAAGCCTTACAGTTTCGCTTGTGCACTTTGTATTTTATATTTGCAATAAATCTCACAACTCACAGTCCAGCGCCTGGATCTCCTTGCTGCCCTGTGGGGCAATTCATGACAAGAATCCTAACACACACCAGCTTTTACAAACTTAAAAGGAGCTTTTTAACTCCACAGCCTTGCTTGGTCATGGATGAGAGCAGTCCACTATAATTCGTCCGGGAGATGATGCCAGTCTTTCTCTTTGTTCAGTAGTTGTAAAATTTCCTTCAGTTATATTATCGTTCATCTCGGCCAGAGTTAGAGTAATCTGTTCTGGTGAATGCAAAACTGTAGATTTAATTCAAAACAACTGTTGGGATATTTTCATTCTGAATCATTCTTTAAAAAGATAAACAGTGAACATGTGATGAAAATGTAAACAATGCAATGCTGTAATGACCTGTATACCCTTTACAAAAACTTAAATTAAAAAAAAAAAAAAAAAAAAGATAAACAGTGAATGAGGTTAAAATTGTAAAAACTTTCATTAAAACTTTCCTGGGTCTGAGAAGCTGTTCTCCCAATAGGGCAGACTGGTCTGGCAATATTTTTTTTCCCGTCTGTGCAGTGAAAAACCCTGTTCTGGCTTGAAATAATTAATATTTAACCCTTGAACAGAAAACACTGGCTGAGTGTGTTTTTTCATTGTCATAATTAAAGTTGTGGGTTGATACAAAATATTTGTTGGTTGTTAGTCCTGCTGGCACTACATTTTTCTGCTATTCAAGCTAATCCTAGAACTTTGTGGTCATTAACTTTATTTAGTAATTGGCAGTGACTATGGATATGGAAGCTGTATCCCTATAAAAAATATTTATTGGTAGAGAAGAGTTGACAGTCTGACAAAACCTTTTCAGATCAGCTCCAAGCCAACTGCTGCTGTGGCTTAGGTAGATAGTATGTTGGGCCTGTGATTAGAAGGTTGCTGGTTTGTGTTCTGCTATCGGCAACTTGTCCAAACCATTTTACTTCATAGGAGATGAAATTCAGACTTAAAATTAAGAAGTTAGCCTTAGGATTTGGGAGTGGGTTAGGTTAAAAAGGTAGTAAACAGACATTGATTAAAATTTTGAAACAAATAAATGCCTCGGATTTTCGCACCTGTAGCCTACTGCTTTTAAGATACGCATTAATAGAACGTACTGGCCAATCAGATTCGAGCCGTATCTGTAACAAGAATTCTGTGGGTACGGTTCCGTAGCCATAGCCACAGCCTTAGTAATTTAAGACCTTGAAGGTCAAGCTGATCCATCAGTGACCCCGGCTACATGGCCACAATAATCCGATAACTAGGAATAATCAGATAATGGTAATCGGATTTGACATATTTACATGCACTGAATAAATGGATTATTGGACAATAAACTATGGGTGTTAATGTAATTTCACTTTATGTAACACAATAATTGCCTTTTATCTGATCACTTTTTTACATGACTACCTTAATAAACAGATAGCGCCAGAAACCCGATTATAAACAGTTTATTACCGTGCATGTGAACATGGCCATATTGCATATCATACTCCCATAAATATGTGGGAGGGCCCCAAAAATTGCTTTAGCCCAGGGGCCCACAACCTCTTTAATCCAGCCCTGTAAACGTGCATTGTAAGATGAAGTCATAACTGGTCTCACAAGATTTGTAGTGGGAGGTATACATTAGAAAACAGTTGGATACAGCAAAACGTTAGCTTAAATGTTGGGCCTTTTTTGGATTTTATAATAAAGATGGAACAAAAGACCTTGACATTAACAGACTCACCCCGCAAGAAGCGTCGCACGGAAAACAAAACAAAACAAAACAAAAGACTCAGAACACTGGGGTCTGCACACTCCTCCCCGAGTCATTCAGCAACAGCAATGCTAGCAACTGCGAAGCAAAAACACTCCAGAACGAGCAGCACGGACCCCGGTGAATAATCCACTCCGGATACCTCCTGTGCAACAAAGCCACCTTCAAACTCAGAGTGAGCCAAGTAAACAAGACAGTCAAGTAAAAAACACAGTCAAGTAAACAACACAGTCCACAACACCACACCATCCCATGAAAGACTGGAAGCCTGCAGTCACTGAAACAAAAGCGACCATGGTGAATTGAAAAGAGTGAAAACTTACATGACATAGATATTTACAGTTGCTCTTTGGGGACAAAAATTGATGTTGAAATCTATATGATATGGTATTGCAATACTGAAGGAATCATAGTCTCGTGATAGTATTGCATCATGACCCAAGTACTGCAATAGGCATTGCATTGTAAGGTCCCTCACAATTTCCACCCCGAGTAAATAGATTCCAAGAAATGTTTTTGTTCAACCTCAAGATCCAGTCTTAAACAAACACTCAGAACCACAAGAGAATAAATAAATGGAATGGAATAAAAAGAAGGCTGTGACAAGAATAATGGGACTCCAGTTCAGTTTGTAACCAATGTCACTAAAACCTGAGTTTCCAAAAGTTACATACTACTACCTGATTCCCTAAACTAAGTTTTTGTGGTGGTCTTTGCACACACCAGGAAAAATCAAAATCTTTATCAAAGCTCAACTCAAAAAATGTATCCCAATTTTCAGAATTTATGCATTTTAATTTTAACTTTTATAAAGTTGATATGATGTCCATTTGTCAGTCAAACATAAAGGAACTGCATAATAATGACAACCTCACTATTCTAGCCAAGGCAACTCAAATTCAATTAACCAGGTTTATGTAGGCAGGGGCAGTGGTGGCCTAATGGTTAGGGATGTTGACTGGTGACCGGAGGGCTGCCGGTTCAATCCCTGGACCAGCAGGATCAGATTTGGGTGGGACAGATAACATAGCAGTGTTTGCCCCACCCTCATTAACCCCACTGTGGTGCCCTTCAGCAAGGCCCTAACTCCAACTCCTCCAGCGGAGCTGCTCAGTGGTCACAGGTCAGTCTGTGGTTGCACTGGGCAGCTTCCAGGTGTGAGTTTGAACAGGGTGTCCTTGAAAAAGAGAGAGAGCCTCTCAATGGACCTTCCCTGTATAAATAAAGATTTTAAAAATGTTATAAATCAGTTTGTTTTGATTGCATTCATTTTATTTAAATGAATTGGGCTTTTTCACAACATAATCATATTTGAACTTGCTTCATAATTTTGAAATGATTAGATTAAATTGTTTTGACTCATATGGTGAATCTACATACATCTGTGTTGTACTGGCTAAAAGTTATAAGACTTAAAAATTGGACAATATGAATCTCTAATTTTGGATCATCATGCACAATAAAATATTAACTAAAGAAATAAAATGAGCAGTAACTAACTCAAACGTAATACATAGCCTTTTAGATTATCTCAAGCCTCCAGTCCAAGATATCTACAACCAAACTAGAGGGCACTCAGAGAGTGCATACCTCTGCCAAAGCTTCGTCCGTCCCTTCCTCCCTCCCTTTGTCTGTCCATATCTCTGTCCATATCTCCATCCATCCTTCTGTCTGTCCATACATTGTGAGATAGGGTCTTGGTGGAGGTATGTGCTCACGGATTACCTCCAAAATCTGCTGGGTTCATCCCATAGCCCAAGGGCCACCGCTGGTGAAAATATCATCAAAATCTGTCATGTAGGTTTTCCATAGTCCTGCTAATAAACAGAAAGGCAACTACCCTGATCACATTACCTCCGTGGAGGAGGTAATAAACATGTCTGACATAATTCTTCTATAGCCTGGACTTCTGAAGTGAGCAAGTTGGCTAAATTATGGAACCATAATTTACTGGGCTAGCGTAATTATTTGTATCCAAAAATATTGTGGTTTATTTCATTTGTTTATTCAGCCAATGATTACCTAACAGAACATTTATGTTGACTGCTTAAATTGATGCGTTTCCTTTTTTTGGTAAAGTATACTTTTATTGCGAAACTAATCAATCTGGTTTCCAGTTTGGACTTCTCAATAGAGAGCCTAATGCTGTGTTCAAAATGTTCACTCCTTCCCTATATAGTGTACTGTATAGTGAATCAGCCATTTTGTAGTGCTGTTTGAAATCTTAACTGAAAATTTCATTGACTATAGAGGGGTTGCACCGACGTCACATGGGTCACGTGTCTTTTGTTTACTGTGCCACTTTGGACGACAGCGAACAGTCAAATCACCAACAGCAAGCGTGAGCAAGTGTAATCAACGAGATAAATGGCCACACAAATCAACACCGTGGTTTAACGACGATTTGCACGTTTTTCTGTGCTTGGTAGCTGACTAAAGAAATCCAGAGGGAGCTGGACGGAGTGACCTGAAAAGAATTCACAGCCACCGACCGGCAAAGGCAGACGGGAGGCAGAGTGCCGTCGACCCAACCACGGCATCATCATTGGTGAAAACAGTGATAGAGGATGGTGAGTGATGTGATATTTTGCATCTTTGAGGTTATTTATCCCAGTGGTCGAAAGCTCACTTTGAACAAACGGCACCGTTGTCTCCTGTATGCAGACAATGAGCTAGCTAGTTAGCCATCAATGCTAACTCCGTGCTCTACTTGTATTTTGCGCTTGTGTCGACAACATCTGACAAAATAAGCTAGTGTTAACCCTGGTTAAAAAGTAGTTTTTTACATGTTGCACTTTCGTGCTGTGCATGTACTTAAGTTGTGTGTGTATTTTCATTGTAGAGTCCCACTGCAGGCTGAAGATCTGCTGAACCAGGACCAGCAGCACATCCAGTTGCCTCTCAGTGGGGTAAGAGAGAGTGAAACGGGAACAGGTCAAGTGGACCCCTGACCAAGTGAGCACCTCATGTGAGCACTCCAAGTGGACCCTGGGGTCCAATCTGCACATGTTCAAGTACATTTTCAATCCAGTGATTTACAAACTGATTCAGAGCTTTCTAAAGCTTCATTCAGTACATTATAGTCCCACATACCTATTCTGTGGATTTTCATCTAGGGGCAGCCAAATGGTGAGGATCAGCAGTGGTAAAGAGGAAAAGTCTTTTGAAAGCAGAAACGGAGCCAAAACCTTCTCCGGGTCAGCTTAGTTGTCATCTTATATATATTTTTTACACTTCTTGGTGACCAGGAAAAGTCTTTCCAACAGTTTTACACAAATTCTTATTGTTCTTCTCCTTCTTCGTGTTTACAAATCACTGGCATGAGAATGTACTTGTACATGTACAAATTGGATCCTGGGGTCCACTTGGAGTGCTCACTTGGTCAGGGGCCCACTTGACCTGGATCCCATGAATCTACCTTGCGAAGGGAGGAGATGGCTCAGAATGCTGCCTTCAAACAAGCATTCCTTGGTGTGCTGGGCCATTTTGCAAAGGCGAGGAGTTAGCATGTGTGGCCGGCGTGTGTGACCCATTCTGAGTTTTTTTTACAGTTTAAAGTTTGAATTTTGCACATTCTAAATAATCTGGATTTTGCTGGTGATTGTAATAAATAATTTAGTGACTTATGTGTTTGCATCATGATTTTCTAGTTATCTGTTAAGACACCAGTGGGAAGAGTCAACAGTACAAACCAAACATTTATCAATGACGTTGAAAATAATGACTCATTTTTAAGAAAAAGTAAACAAAAACAATTATTTTGTTTACTTAAGACTGTATTGTTGGCTGTGCCAGTGCAGAAGACACTGCACACTTTAGTGACAGTACCAGGATATGGAGGAATTCTGGGCCATATTAGCATCTACAAGTATCTGGGTGTTCATTTGAACAATAAACTAGACTGGTCACACAATATCGATGCACTCTACAAGCAGGGACAGCGCAGGCTGTTCCTACTGAGGAGGCTCAGGTCTTTTGGTGTACAAGGGGTGCTCCTGAAGACTTTCCACGATTCAGTGGTGGCATCAGCCATCACTTTTGGAGTGGTCTGCTGGGGCAGTAGCATCACAGCAGCCGATAGGAAGAGACTGAACAAACTGATCAAGAAAGCTAGCTCTGTCCTGGGGCAGCGCCTTGACCCAGTGGAGGAGATAGGAGAGAGAAGGATGGTGGCTAAACTGTCATCTCTGCTGGAGTCTGAGTCCCACCCTATGCAGGACATACTCAACGCACTGAGAAGCTCATTTAGCAGTAGGCTACATCATCCTAGGTGCGCGACCGAGAGGTTTCACAGGTCCTTCCTACCTACGGCTGTCAGACTGTATAACCTAAGCAGGGCTGCTCGCAGAGATAGCAAAAAAACATGATGACCTAATAGTATTGAATGCAAAAGACGCAATAGACTTACACAAAATGGTCCCCTCCAATATACAACTAGGACAATATCAATCGTTACTGAGGGTGACAATATGTATGGGTACATATTCATACTATGTGGGGTAACTAAATAGACGGTTATGCTGTTTATTCCGTCTAGCTACAATGCTCCGCACTGTGTATATATATTTATGTGTACATATGTATATTCACTGCTCTTATTTTCTTATCTTCTAAATTATTGCTCTGAGTGTTGCTATCCCTGTGCTGTTGCACAGGGATTGCAATCCTGGAATTTCCCCATTGTGGGACTAATAAAGTCTTATTTTATCTTATCTTATCTGATCTATCTGTATTTCCTGATAATGAGTTAGGGTTTAATGGGATTTAACATGTTTTAACACAAACTACTTTATGGTTCATAATTCTGTTGACAGACTTACGCCAAACCAGTATATGGGCTGCACGGTGGCGCAGTGGTTTAGCACTGCGGCAGCACAGTTTACCCTCGGCCGGGGGATCGCGGGGATCGTGAGATCGTGGGTTCGATCCCAGCCCCCGACCAACAGTGAGCTGTGTGGAGTTTGCATGTTCTCCCCGTGTTGCGTGGGTTTACTCCGGGATTTCTCCGGTTTCCTCCCGCATACCAAAAACATGTAGGTTTAGGGCGCTCGCGCACGTAGCGACCGGCAGCCGGTGGCTTGTCACCAGACTGCAAACCAAATCTACCTACGGGTACAAATAAGTAACAAAAAAAAAAAACAAAAAACAAAAAAACAAAAGTGATTTCTCAAATTGCTGGATTATTTAGATAGCTTTTCCAATCTTTTAGCATTTAATTTATGTCACTAAATCTTGTTAACCTTTACAAATAAAACAAATGTGGAGACATATCTGCAAAAGGCACAAAAGTTTATTGTAAAAATTCCTAGTGCAATACAAAAGGAGTATATAATACATTATTCACACATAGAATATATATTTATACATTACATGTATAAATCCAGTAAATCCATGTATTTTCCATGTAACCTTGTGACTGTATTATTTTAATTGCTTTTAACCCTAGATGAAGTTTGTTTTGGGTTAAAAATGCATCATAATTGTTAAATATATTTTATTATACCTAACTCAGTACTGTTTACCTGTTGAAATATATGTTTTACGGTTAATATAACCCCATAACTAATATATGGCACCTGGTGATCAATTTTTGGCAGCTGATCACTTTTTGCCATGACACCACCACAGGTTGGAGTGCTGCTGGAGCAGGTACATCCCATGATGTCTCAAAAGTCTCTCCATGATTTTCACACAAATCAGAGCATTTTGTAGCCCAGGAAGCTAAACGTTTCAACAGACATTCTGAAGCTCTGCAATCACTGCGGTTCATGAAACTGGGATGACATCCCATCATTGAGAGGCTCGGTTGAACGGCTAGACCCACGGTTGAAGCAATAATTTTACCACAAGAGAGCCATCTGAAACACACACAAACAGCATACATATTTTAGTACCTAATAGCGATAGCTTGCTGTGATTACAATGTAGTACAGAGGACTTATTAGTGTTTAACTAGCATTAGCAATCATTAGCTTACCATCATATGTGATCTAGTTCGTATCCTCACGTCTTCCGCTGCCCCATGGCTTCCTAAACTCTCCAGTACTTTTCCAGAGTTTTGTCTCACTGCCTGTAGCCTTCTCTGGCTCTCCTTTTTTGCCTTTACGCTGACAAAAAGCCATCGAGCAGCAGGCTCACCTCCATATCCATCTTGTGTTTTGCTTATCACAGACAAATGATGTTGTAGGAGTGTCGGGCCACCTTGGTGTAAACATCTCACTCACTTAAGGTGGTATTCAGTCATAATGGATAACAAACAACACCGTGTTGAGTCGGGATGAGTAGGTGCTAGTGGAATTATTATTATTATCAAGACAGGGTCTACAGCTATTTGCCGTCCAAAATGGCAGAAAAACAATGTGGCACGTGACCACTGACTTCACGTGCAACCCCTCTATATAGTACACTCAAAATATGTCTCAAAAGAGTTAATGGCAGGGCCACATGTGTACCATCCCCTCTTCTGAGAGTTAGGCTGAGAATAGCTGCTGAACATTTGTGAGAGGAATGTTGTCCCACAATGCATTTTAAAAAGTAGTGTACAACGTGTTGTGCAGTGTGTGTGTGCTGCCGTACTCGCCCCTGGCGTGTCGTCAGGCGGGCACGGCCCACTGTGGTTTAGTACATGGATGAGACTCCGACTCCTTTCTCATACATAACATTTGGCAACGAGAATAAAAAGTGGGTAATACCGAAAATATGGGAGTGTATGGGCTACCTCAACCCTTGATTCTGTTTCTGGAGTACACAGGAGAGCCAGTGATCCTGTGGCCGAAGTGGCGGGCCGCGTTCGAGGATTACAGTGGGGCATTGGGCTTAAGCAGACTTGACGGGAGACGACGAGGAGCGCTTCTGACTCTCGGCACGGAGGGCCGAAGAATCCTCGGTACGTTGGGTGAGACGGAGGTGTATGAGGATGCTGTCAAGCAGCTGGCTGAATTTTTTGCCGGGCAGACGAGGACCATGAAGCTGTGGGTGGCGGGAGTTTTGGCACCAAAGGAGGCTAGGCTAGTTAGCTTGGAGAAGCTAACGGCCCATTCATTGTCTATGGGCAGGTTAGCCACAAAGCTAACTGCGTGCTGAAAGTGAGCTCTAGGCTACCAGCTAGACATCAAGGAGGGACTGGGGCCACAAGAAGGGGAGTCCCCAGTCACTGAAGATGGCGGGCCAGCCAAGAAGCGCAGGAAGGAGCAGGACCGGAGTGCTGATGAGTTTGACGGCGCGGTGTGTGACAACAGTGGAGAAGGAGAACAGCAGCAGGAGTCATCCCCGCAGTTGGAGGCTGGGCAGTGGGAGAGTGAGACCATGGAGGCTGAGAGTCCCGGGGAAGAGCAGTGACAGCCAGGCATGGAGACGACACAGCAGAGTGCCTGGGACGAGGGTGCTGAGAGCAGTGACGAGACGCCTGGGTCAGAGAGTGACGCTGACGAGAGTGACGCTGAGAGCCCCGGGGGAGAGCAGCTGTAGTTGGGCGCAGAGACAACGCACAGAGTGCCTAGGACGAGGGTGCCGGGAGCAGCGATGAAGCGCCTGGGGGTCGGAGAGTGACACCAACGTGAGTGAAGCTGAGAGCGCCAGGAGAGAACAGCTACAGCCGGGCACGGAGACAGCGTAGCGGAGTGCCCTGGACGAGGGTGCTGGGTGTTATGGCGAGACGCCCGAGGCAGCGAGCAGAGCTGACCAGCTGGCTTCGGGTGTCTCTCGAGTGCGGCCACAGGGGGCTGGAGTGTTTGAAGCCATGATGCCGGTGGTGAAGGTGGTCAGGAGCGGGCCAACAAGCATGGAGGGACGGCGTGCTGGACAGCAGCACTGTGGGTCCCAAGGAATGTGGCAGTCAGGGGTAAAGATAGACATCACAAGAGAGATTGTTTTTGATCCCGGAGGCAGACGACGGCCAGGGGCGCACATGTCGTGGGGCTGCCCGGGGCCTCCAAGCCAATTTTTTTTTTTTACCGCTGGCTGCCAGTGGACATAGGGGTGACTTAAACACTCTGCATGTAAATATGAATATACTGTATATTGCTGGTGTGCATGAGGGTGTGTATGATATGGGATTATTTTATAGGTTTTCAGAGACTAGGTTCTATTGTTTTAGTTGTTATTTTAGTTGTTTTGTGTGAATGTGATATTATATTTTATTACAGTTAATTTTTCCTCGTTCCCTTAGTGCATGATTCGGGTCCTAAATTGGGAAGGGTCTCAATTCTGTGTGTGGTCTTACACTTTTGTAAGGGGGAGGGGAATGTTGTGTAGTGTATGTGTGCTGTCGTACCCACCCCTGGCGCGACGTCAGGCGGCCCCGGCCCACTGTGTATAAATAGTTCTGAGTCCTATAATAAAGGTGTGGTTGGTTCAGTACATGGATGACACTCCAACTCCTTTCTCATACATAACACAACGGATGGTCACTACATTAGCCAATACATCCCATAATGCAATGCGCAGCTAACGGAGCAGTGAGAGGAGTGTTTCACATCTCAACATAAACTACCTTAAGGTATTTATATTTATTTTGCCTTTGTGAAAACGGAGGCATACAGTAATCACTGAGTGTGTGTGTGTGTGTGTGTGTGTGTGTGTGTTATCAGCTTTTCAGCTCGCCCAGTCAAAATTAAGTGCAACTAAAGGTTTGTATCATTGTATGACCATATTTCCTTGACTTTTAATTTGCCAGAATTTTGAGATAAGACTGTTTTCAAAATAAACACAAATTTAACTCATCTTTAACGTCAATGGAGCCGATGGAAAAGGTATTGTAATGACTATGCTGGGCCACTACAGGCGGCAGTGCAACTTTTTCCAGCACAACACAGCACGTTTTTTTACAGCACGTCGAGCTGAACTGTTATAAAATAGCGGTTACTGAAAAAACCCCACATATACAGCAACTACACAATTTATTCATCACATTGATTGTTTTCACACTGGTTTTGCTATTTAGTTTTGCAGAGGAAGGACGAGGTAAAACTCGTTAAAAACTCACTAAAAACTACAAGTCCCAACATTCAGTGAACTCAGCATGCGCCTGGAAACTCCCACCAGATGGATGTCCTGAGCAATCCGCCACTACTGGGTGAACAAATGTCCATCTTTTTGCCCGTCTGTTTTCTTCCTCTGCTACTAAACAGCAAAAGCTCCTGTTCATTTTGATTGTCATTGTATTCACATACCTCCATAGCTTCTGGCATTTAAAACATCTGCCACCGTGCTCTTTTTTGTGTTTGGATTGCAGCTGTTCAAATCAGTTTGGTGGCTCTTGGCTGCCGCTGATAGTATGGGTATGTGAACCGCAGATTATTTTCACTGTGTATGCGTGTACTCCAAAACTACTGGATGAATTTGGATGAAATTTTCACAGGAGAGCTGGAGAGGAACCCATAACATTTTGGTGATGATGTGAGAATGCATACCTCCACCAATGTTCTTGTCTTCTCACAGTGTGTTAGCAAGAATACTGCAAAACTACTGGATGGATTTGGATGAATTTTTTTTTACCAGAGGTGGTCCTTGGGCTAGAGAGGAACCCATAACATTTTAGTGATGATCCGAGAACGCATACCCCCGTCAAGGCTCTGGCACCGAGGCATCAGCATCTTGGTGCTTTCATTAATTCAGCAAAAACGATTTGATTTAATACAAATTGATTACAAATTCCATGCAGGTATTTATTTTTTACCACCGTTAGTTTGTTACGTTTTACTGTCTCACCATGATGACGTCATTAACCATGCCATGAAAACAAGCCTAGTAATGTCCGAAAGCTGTTAATTTTACTGTTATTCATTCATTCATTTTCTTCCGCTTAATCCTTTTTGGGTCGCGGGGGGACTGGAGCCTATCCCAGCACCTTTGGGCGAGAGGCAGGGTACACCCTGGACAGATCGCCAGTCCATCGCAGGGCCAACACAGAGAGACACACAACCATTTACTCTCACAGTCATACCTAAGGACAATTTAGAATCCCCAGTTTGATGTGGCGCATTATAAATAAAGCTGAATTGAACTGAATTGAATTGATGCCAATTAACCTAACTTGCATGTTTTTGGCATGGGGTCCACGACCTCTGGAAAGAATTTGACTGCTATATTGAGTTTATTTATTTATTATTTAACCTTTATCTAACCAGGCAAGACAGATTAAGAACACATTCTTATTTACAACTGTGGCCTGGGGGAAGGGACAGGGGGAAAACTAACACTAGACAAACTTATTAAAAGAAACATTTACGAAGACACAGTTAAAACTGTCATGTGCTGGCAAGCGCTCACCCCCTCCTTCCTGCTCACCGGCTTCCTCATCAGACCCACCTGCTGATTCCTGCTGGGCCAGTGTTTATAAGGAAGCGCTCTTCAGCGATTCAACGCTGGCTCGTTTGGGTATACTGCTCCAGCAGACAGCTCTCTTGTAAGTGGTTGTGTTATTTATGACTTTGCCTTACACACTTTTTTTTTTTTTTCCGGTTCCGGTTCCGCCAGACCGGCGGCGCCACACGAGTTGGCTGCCTTTTGCAACTGCCTTTTTCTTATCTTCCTTCTTCTTTCTACACCTTTCACTCTATATATATATCACGGACACACAGATCGCCCCAAGGGTCTCCCGAGTCGGCGGACAGAGCCACTGTTTGCAGCGGGGGACGATACAGCAGGGAAGAGCTAGCTAGCTGGCTCCAACCGCCACCCGGTGCTAACGGAGAAGCTCGACATGCCGAGGAACTGTGGCGAAAACGACGCGGGTGCCGGGCTGGAGTTTAGGCGGCGTGCAAGAAATATAAGACAGAATAATAAAGAGCGATGGCAAGAACCAAGCAGACCACCCGTAAATCTACTGGAGGAAAAAGCCCCCCAGGAAGCAGCTAGCCACCAAGGCTGCTCGAAAAAAGCGCTCCGGCCACCGGCGGAGTGAAGAAGCCTCATCGTTACAGGCCCGGTACCATGGCTCTGAGAGAGATCCGTCGCTACCAGAAATCCACGGAGCTGCTCATCCGTAGGCTGCCCTTCCAGCGCCTGGTGAGGGAGATCGCTCAGGACTTCAAGACCAACTTGCGCTTCCAGAGCTCCGCCGTCATGGCTCTGCAGGAGGCCAGCGAGGCCTACCTGGTGGGTCTCTTCGTGGACACCAACCTGTGTGCCATCCACGCCAAGAGGGTCACCACCATCATGCCCAAAGACATCCAGCTGGCCCGCCGCACCCGCGGAGGGAGAGAGAGCTTAGACTTTCTGCTGCACATTCACCAACCACAATGCTCCGCACTGTGTGTATATATATATATATATATATATATAGCTATGTATACTAGCTGTTCTTGTTTTTTTCTTGCCTTCTGATTGTTGCTCTGAGTGTTGCTATCCCTGTGCTGTTGCAATCCTGGAATTTCCCCATTGTGGGACTAATAAAGGCTTATCTTATCTTATCTTATCTTACATCCTCTCTTCCACCTCTTCCAGGTTGCTGCAAACGAAGTTGGGCATCTTCAGGGATTTGGTGCGCTTGCCAGCCTGTTGCTCCGCCTCAACTCAGCTCATCCTCTCCACCCGGTCAGACCTCACAACCATACCCGACCAGCAGTTCTTACCTGCTGGTTCTTCTCCTTCACTGGGTTCTGTGCAGGTCTCTCCTCATCTCCCACGTAAGTGGTATAATTTGACTCCTATTATTTCTCCATTCCTCCCTAATCAGTCTCATCTATCCTCCGCAGGGCTCCTGCTTATCTGGCGAGTGACTGACGTTTTCTACAAATGTGCGATTTTGAAAATTCTAATAAAAGGTCAAACATGTTTTGTGTGTTCTCTTCGTAATTGCACTTTGCATTCAGGTTGCTTGTCCAGTCAATATGTCAGAATGAGCCAGCCAGGGTCACAACCTGGCAAGTGCATTATCAACAGAGCACTCCGCCCTCCACCGCCTTGATGTTACAGCGAGGCAGGTGGCTGAACACACTCAACTGCTGCAGGCAATTACGCAGCAGCTGAGTGTCATTACTGATCAATTGGGCCGTGCGGCTGTCCCAGCTACTCCACTTCCACCTTCTCATCCACCGTCTAATATCATTCACCGAACCCTTTCCATTTCCACACCTGCTCCGTATGCGGGGGAGGTGGGGAAATGTAAAGATTTTTTGTGTCAGATTCGGCTTTATTTCGAGCAGGTCAAGGGGGAGTTCCCGGACGACACTTCCAAAATCCACCAGTTTACTCTTTTGCTTCGGGGCCGCGCTCTTAGTTAGGCGCGGTCTGTAATTGATAGACAGAGAGCTTTCCACGTTTGACCAATTTGTGTCCGAGTTTTCCCACACCTTTAATCATTCCAAGAGTGAAGGGAATATTATGAGTCGCCTGATGTTGCTCCGCCAGGGGAGTTGGTCCGTGGCCGACTTCTTGGTGGAGTTTCGGGTCGAGGCAGCAGATTTGGGGTGGAACGAGGTTGTTCTGCGCAGCACATTCCTCCACGGACTGAATCCTCGGCATCGCGACGACCTGGCAGTTTATGCCATTCCTGCCACCTTGGACGGTCTGATAGATCAGGCAGTCGGGCTAGATAATAGGTACCACGAACGCACTCGGGAGCGCGGTGCCTCCTCTCGCCCGCTCGCCCCACGCACACTCCTGGCACCTACTGACCTAGGTGAGTCTGACTCTGCCCCCGAGCCAATGGAGCTCAGCTCTGCTCGCATTCCGCGGGCAGAGGTTGAGCGGCGGTGGTGGATTGGGGCGTGTGCCTACTGCGGGGGTGTGTGTGTGTCTGGTGGGCAGGACTCAATCTGATCCTCCCTGGTAATTTTTCTATGTCGGTCCTGGTTCAGCTATCGGGGGTCGAGAGGAGGGTCTCCACCCTAATTGATTCCGGGGTAGAGAGTAATTTTATCTCCTCTAAGCTGGTGCACAAGATGGGGATTCCAATGGTTAAACTGCCGGCTCCCCGTTCCATGCGAACCCTTTCTGGCCAGACGGTGGTATCCATTACCCATTGCACGGCGCAGTTATCTGTCTGTTGTCCGGTAACCACCAGGAGAGGCTGACTTTTTACGTGTTTCCACGGGCCTCTCACGCGGTGGTACTTGATTGTCTGTGGCTCTGGAGGCATAATCCAATTATTAATTGGGCACAAAATTCCATCACCTCCTGGAGTCCCAATTGTTTGGCTATGTGTCTAAACTCGGCCGAGTGTTCACCGTCCCTCCCCGTCTCCTCTCCTCAGGTTGAGCCCCCGGACCTCAGCCTCATGCCCGAGGTCTACCAAGAGCTCGGGGAGGTCTTTAGCAAGTCACGAGCATTAGCGCTTCCTCCGCATCGCTCGTATGACTGTGCCATCGATCTCCTTCCAGGTGTGAGGCTGCCGTCCAGGAAACTCTATAGTATTTCTGGGCCTGACAGAGAGACGATGGAGAGGTACATTAAGGACTCATTGAACACCGGCCTCATTTGGCCATCCTCGGCTCCCCTTGGGGTGGGGTTTTTCTTTGTGGACAAGAAGGACGGGTCTCTGCGTCCGTGCATTGACTACCGGGAACTTAACGCCATCACTGTCAAAGATAAATACCCTTTGCCCTTGATGAACTCAGCTTTTGAGCTCCTGCAGCGTTCACGTGTATTCTCTAAGCTCGACCTACGTAACGCATACCATTTAGTTAGAATACGCGAGGGGGACGAGTGGAAAACAGCATTTAAAACACACTTGGGGCAATTCGAGTACTTGGTTATGCCTTTTGGATTAACCAACGCCCCTGCTGTTTTCCAACGTTTAATTAACGATGTCCTCCGTGATAAGCTTAATCGGTTTGTTTTCGTCTATTTAGACGACATCCTGATTTTTTTCTTGCATGCCAGAGGAGCACGAGACTCATGTTAGAGCCGTGTTACAGCGGCTCTTAGAGAACCAACTCTACGTCAAGGCTGAGAAGTGTGAATTTTCTACATCTTCCACTTCTTTCCTTGGCTTTATTATAGCTGAGGGAGAGCTGAGGGCTGACCCGGCCAAGGTGAAGGCTGTGCTAGATTGGCCAATACCCCACTCCTGCAAGGAGCTGCAACACTTCTTGGGGTTTGTGAATTTCTATCGCAGGTTTATTCAAAACTGTAGTGGGATAGAACAGCCTTTAACACAGCTGACCTCAGTTAAGGCACCATTTTTATGGACCGAGGCAGCTGAGCAGACCTTTACCAAATTAAGGGGCCTGTTTGCTGACAAATCCATTTTGGCTCAGATCAACCCTCAGCTCCAGTTCACCCTGGAGGTGGACGCTTCAGAAACAGGGGTGGGCATTGTGTTGTCCCAGCGCTCTCCCCTGGACTTGAAGCTCTGCCCGTGTGCGTATTTCTCTTGGCGGCTCACCCCAGCCAAGAGGAATTACAATGTCGGGGATCACGAGCTGTTCAGGTTCAGGCTACTTTATTTGTACCCATAGGTAGATTTGTTTTGCAGTCAGGTGACATCCATATTTACAAACCACAATTACATTCAACATGAACACAAACACAGGCACCCATGAAGCTGACTATAAACATGATAAAAGTACTCAAGCCTCCACCATTCAGGACATAGGACAACGAGATAAGAAAAAAAAACAAAGAGATAAGAGAGAAGGGTCATATTAAAAAGTTAAAGACTAGTCAAAGAGGTTAAAAACTCAAAAGTGTAAAACCCAATAAAAGATTTAGAACCCAAATAAAAAACCTACAAAAATAAGTAAATATTAAATAAAATTAATAAATAGGTAACTAAATTATGTGCAATATATTGTTACATCTTGTTCAACTCTTTGACAGCAGCATGAACAAAGCTGTTTTTGTAGCGCTGGGTTTTACTTTTTGGGACAGCAAACCTCCGTCTGGAGGGAAGAAGCTGAAAGTTGCAGTGCAAAGGGTGGGAGTCATCATTTAAAATGGAGGTAGCAATCCTCTGTACCTGTCTGGTCTACAGGGATGTCAGGCTCAGCTGTGACTCACCAAGCAAAGGACTGGACCATCTAACAACCTGATCCAAGGATTTCCTCTGTTTCAGTTTTAGCCGACCAAACCATGACACTAAAGAAAAGGATAAAACAGATTCAATAAAAGCTCGATAAAACATTGTCATTATGGTTCGGTCAGTTTGGAAGCGTGCAAGTTTCCTTAAACAATGCAAATGTTGCTGACCCTTTTTGCACACCCTTTCACAGTTCTCTTCAAAGTTTAAATTACTATCAATAATCGTCCCAAGATATTTGTAGGATTGCACACACTCAGTGGTCTGGCCTTTTAGTACAGTGACTTTGTGCCTGGGAGTTTTCCTCCTAAAGTCAATAATCATATTTTTAGTTTTTGTCGTATTCAGCTGCAGGTAGGAATCCTCACACCAGTGAACAAAATCATCAACTACTGGGCCGTGGCCACTCTCACCATCCTGGAGGAGACTGACAACAACTGAATCATCAGCATACTTTATAATGTGTCTGTTGTCATGTCTGCTTCGACACATGTTTGCGTACAGGATGAAGAGTAGTGGTGACAACACACACCCCTGAGGAGAGCCAGTAGAAGAGCACTTCTGGTCAGACAATGTACCATTGACCCTTACTCTCTGCGTCCTGTTGGTTAAAAAATCCAGAATCCAACCCATCAGATTATTACTCAAATCAAATTGTTGCAGGAGCCTTTCAACTAAAATATGAGGTTGGATTGCATTAAAGGTGGAAGAAAAGTCCACAAATAAAAGCCTGGGGTGTGACCCATTAAAATCAAGATGTTTCAAAAGCATGTTAAACAGAGTGACAGTGGCATCCTCCACTCCTCTGTGAGGCCTCTAGGCAAACTGCAAAGGATCCAATGCATGCTCAGTCTGCTTTAGGACCTTAAATCTGACCAGTTTTTCAAAAATTTTCATTGAAATTGAGGTCAAAGCAACTGGTCTAAAATCATTTACCGTTTTAGGACAGCTGGATTTTGGAACGGGGACAACCACAGCATCTTTCCAGATCTTAAGCTCATGTTGTGTCTGTAAGGACTTATTAAAAATGTAGTGAAACACAGGACTCAGTTCATGTGCACAGGACTTTACCAAGTGCCCACATACAGTATATTATCAAGGCCCTGACTTTTGTTCAGTTTTACAGCACAGAACGCCCTTTTAGCATCCTGCACCTCAATATTAAAGTGCTGATTGTCTTTGAGTTTCTGTTTCAAATCTTGGGTTTCTGTGCTAAAATCAAAGGAATCAAAACGACCATAAAAACAATTAAGAGCATTAGCCAGCTCTGAGTCTGAGTTAAGACCATCTAAAAACACACGATTACTGTGCCTGGTTGGGCAGGAGATGTACTGATAAAAGTGTTAGTTTTACTTTCCATGGGTAATCCGTTTGTCTGTCATGTGCGTGTTTCTGTTGTTTGGTTGTCTACTGTCATGCTGCTGTTACACTGTAATTTCCCAGTTTGGGATCAATAAAGTACACTTATCTATCTATCTATCTATCTATTATCAGGGCCCTGACTTTTGTCCGCTTTTACAGCACAGAACGCCCTTTTAACATCCTGCACCTCAATATCAAAGTGATGATTGTCTTTGAGTTTCTGTGCTAAAATCAAAAGAATCAAAATGACCATAAAAACAATTAATCAATTAGCCAGCTCTGTGTCTGAATTAAAACCATCTAAAAACACATGATTACTGCGTTCTGTGCTCTGAAGACCTGCAATAGTTTTCATACTAGCCCAGGCTGAACCAAGCTTCCTTGTTGCCATCTTGCTTTCCAATTCTGATTTATAATTCTGTTTTGCTCTTAAAATTAAAACTTAAAACTTCAGCTCTTTTGTGGCAACCTGCAGCTCAGAAACAACCCCGTTTAAAGGCAAGTGCTTTCCTCTGTAAGCAGGATTTAACTGATTTAGTAACCCATGGCTTGTTGTTGGGATATATTTTGACACGTTTACGTGGAACGATCATGTCCCTGCAGAAAGCCGTGTATGAGCATGTCACATCCACTAAAGAGTCCAAATCTTCTCCACAGTCTAGCATGAACACCTCCCAGTCCATACAGTTAAAGCATTCCTGGAGGCAGTGCACTGAATCCTCTGTCCACACATCTATGTCTCTGGTCTTCGTCTTGTCTCTTTTGAGAGCAGTTTTATATGTGGGCAGAAAATGTACACAGTTGTGATCTGAGGATCCTAAAGGAGAAAGGGGAAGAGATTTAAAGGCCCTCTCTATGGATCTGTAGCACAGGTCTAATGTCTTTTTTCGCCTGGTTGGGCAGGAGACATACTGATAAAAGTTTTTAAATGTCTTCTTTAGAGACACATGGTTAAAATCCCCAAGGATAAAATTTGGAGCCTCTGGGGAAATTGACTGCAACCGCTGTACCACATCGAAGACGGTGCTGGAGGCGAAGGCAGCATCTGCTCTCGGGTGAATGTACACAGTCATTATGAAAAGTTGGGGGAACTCGTGGGGCAGATAAAAAGGGTGTAGTGACATGGACAGAAGCTCCACATCTGGTATACAGATGCGCTCTCTGACCGTGACAGATGTACAGTACTGTTTATTAATATATAAATATACGCCGCCCCCCTGATGTTTCCCCATTACCTCTTCCTGCCGATCCAAGCAAAGTGGGGCTCCAAAGCCGTCAATCCACAGGTCCGGGTCCCGGTCATGATCCGTAAGCCACGTCTCCGTGTAAGCCATGACACAGCAGTTCTTGAAATCCTTCTTATATCGTACATTTCCTTGAATTTCATCCACTTTATTTTTCAGGGATTGTACGTTCCCCATAATAATGGAAGGAAGAGGAATGGGGTTAAGCTGACGTCTCCTCAGGTTTAATCTTACACCTCCACGCTTTCCGCGTTTCCTTCTCTTGTCTCTCTTTTCATCGCTGTGTCCATGAAAATCTCTTAAAATAAAGTCCGGCAGTTGCGGCACAGACTCAAACACAGATGCTGCATTATCCATGTTTAAATGCAGGAACATATCTCTGGAATATTGCGTTCTTCCCAGCGTGATCGCGATCGCGCTTACCTCCAAGACAAAGAGCCGGTAAGAAAGAAACGACAGTGCAAAAACAAGAAGGAAATCCATACTGATGGAACCAGGGAGTTCTTTGTTATATAGTCCACAAACATTCAAAGACAAAAACGGCACAGAGAATTACGTTAAAACACATTAAAGTGCATAAAAACAGAGACACAGACGTCAAACTTTTTTCACCCATTGCCGGTCGCTGTGTGCGCATGCGCCCACAACCATTGGCCATTAAGTTGGCGTTTGAGGAATGGAGACACTGGCTGGAGGGAGCCGCTCACCCGGTAGTCGTGTGGACTGACCACAAGAACTTGGAGTATCTGCGGTCGGCCCGCTGGTTTAATCCTAGGCAGGCTCGCTGGGCCCTATTTTTCCAGCATTTTAATTTTACTGTCACCTATAGGCCCGGCTCCCATTATGGGAAGCCTAATGCTCTCTCCAGGCAGTTCCGTCAGGACTTAGCTGACCCCACTTCCCACTCCCAGCCCATTCTTCCGCCTTTGTGCGTCCTGGGAACCCTTACCTGGGAGATCGAGAATAGAGTCCGCCAGGCCCAATCCTCAGAACCCGAACCAGCGGGATGTCCCCCCAACCGCCTGTACATTCCTGCCGCTTTCTGCAGTGAAATAATCCAGTGGGGGCACACCGGACGTTTCGCCTGCCACCCGGGGGTGGTGCGGACTATCGACATCATCAGAGTGTTTTGGTGGCCCAGGTTGCAGCGGGACGTGCAGGAGTATGTGAAGGCCTGCCAGACATGTGCCCGGAATAAGTCATCCTCCACCCCTCCCGCTGGTCTTCTACACCCCCTCCCCATCCCCAGCCGGTCTTGGTCCCATATCGTCATGGATTTTGTCACTGGTCTTCCCCCTTCCCACGGCAATACGGTGATCCTGACCATCGCTGACAGATTCTCTATGGCCATACACCTGGTTTCCCTCCCCAAGCTGCCATCTGCCTCCAAAATGTCAGAACTCCTATCCTACCACGTCGTCAGGCTGCATGGGATTCCAATGGACATTGTGTCTGACCAGGGTCCTCAGTTCACATCACGGGCTTGGAAGTCATTCTGCCACTGCCTTGGCACCACCGTCAGCCTCACCTCTGGCTATCATCCTCAGAGTAATGGGCAGGCTGAGCATGCCAACCAGTCCCTTGAGGCCACCCTTCGTTGTGTGGCAGCCGACGACCCTGCTTCATGGAGCTCCAATCTGACCTGGGTGAAATATTCACTGAATTCCACAGTCTTTTCAGCCATGGGTCAATCACCATTTGAGGCGTCTGTGGACTACAACCCCCCCCCCTTCCCGCTCTCTATGGCGGAGAGAGAGGTTGCGGTGCTGTCCGTGGGGGCCCATTTTCATCGCTGCCGCCGGGCCTGGAAATCCACCAGAGCAGCTCTCCTCCGCTCCACCAAGCATAATCAGCGCTACACTGACCACAAGAGGGTCCCGGCGCCAGACTACAAGACTGAACAGCAGGTCTGGGTGGCCATGGATCAGGTCCCACTGAAGTCTGAGTCTCAGAAGCTCACTCCCCGGTTCGTGGGTCCCTTACCCATCACCAGTAACATCGGCGACTCTGCTGTCCGGCTCCAGCTCCCACGGGTGGTCCGCGTGGACCCTACCTTCCACATCTCTAAGGTGAAGCCTCTCTCTTCCAGCCCTCTCTGCCCTCCCCTGAAGCCGCCTCATCCTCCCAGGGTCTTTGACGGACACATCACACATACCGTGAAGGAGATCCTGGATGTATGTCGTCGGGGCCGGGGGCTCCAGTATCTGGTCGACTGGGAGGGCTATGACCCAGAGCATCGGTCATGGGTCCCTTGGTCTGGGTTCCACGACAAAGGGATGGTTCAGGCTTACCATCGAGCTCACCCAGAGAAGCCTGGGCGACCGCCAGGAGGTGTTCCTTGAGGGGGGATCACTGTCATGTATTGGCGAGTGCTCGCCCCCTCCTTCCTGCTCATCGGCTTCCTCATCAGACGCACCTGCTGATTCCTGCTGGGCCAGTGTTTGTAAGGAAACGCTCTTCAGTGATTCAACACTGGTTCATTTGGGTATACTGCCCCAGCAGACAGCTCTCTTATAAATGGTTGTGTTATTTATGACTTTGCCTTACACATCCTCTCTTCCACCTCTTCCAGGTTGCTGCAAACGAGGCGGTGCGTCTTCAGGGATTTGGTGCGCTCGCCAGCCTGTTGCTCCGCGTCAACTCAGCTCATCCTCTCCACCCGGTCAGACCTCACAACCATACCCGACCGGCAGTTCTTACCTGCTGGGTCTTCTCCTTCGCTGGGTTCTGTGCCGGTCTCTCCTCATGTCCCACGTAAGTGGTATAATTTGACTCCCATTATTTCTCCATTCCTCCCTAATCAGTCTCATCTATCCTCCACAGGGCTCCTGCTTATCTGGCGAGTGACTGACGTTTTCTACAAATGTGCGATTTTGAAAATTCTAATAAAAGGTCAAACATCTTTTGTGTGTTCTCTTGGTAATTGCACTTTGCACTCAGGTTCCTTGTCCAGTCAATATGAAAAAAACACAAACAGTCATAATAACAGCTAAAACTAGAAAAGCACTCGGAGAGCGCAGACCTCCTCCAAGCGCCACAGTTCCCCCCATACAGTGTTTAACATCATAAATATTAATCCTACATTTATTTTGTCTAACTTTATAGATTCCTTGGCCATGAAAAAAATGCTATTCGCAAGTGGCATACATTAGCTATACTGTGATGCTTGTTTGTTTTGTTTTTTTTCCAAGTGTTCTGACGGATCATCACCAAAATCTGATCATCTGTATGATACCCCATTTGTGACAATCTCTGAAAATTTCATGAAAATCCATCCATAACTTTTTGAGTTATCTTGCTAACAAACAAACAGACAGACAAACAGACAGACAAACCAACGCTGATGAAAACATAACCTCCTTGGCGGAAGTAACAAAACACACTATAACAAGACATTACATAGACATACCTAAAATATATACATAAAGGCAGCCAAAGATGACAGGTTGGTTGATGAACCTCATCATACTATGTCTAGCAGTTTGAGTTTATTGTATAGTCCAGTATCCATCTATCCATCTTCTTCCACTTAATCCTTTTCGGGTTGGTGGGGGGCGCTGGAGTCTATCCCAGCATCTTTGGGCGAGAGGCAGGGTACACCCTGGACAGATCGCCAGTCCATTGCAGGGCCAACACAGAGAGACAGACAACCATTCACTCTCACAGTCATACCTAAGGACAATTTAGAATCCCCAGTTTTATGCCAATTAACCTAGCTTGCATGTTTTTGGCATATGGGAGGAAACCGGAGAAATCCCGGAGTAAACCCACACAGACACGGGGAGAACATGCAAACTCCACACAGATCACTGTTGGTTGGGGGCTGGGATCGAACCCAGGATCCCCCGGCTAAGGGTGAGTTGCTGTGCTGCCGCAGTGCTAACCACTCTGCATATTGAGGTAAATTCACTATATAGCAAGTAGGGAGTGAGTGAGTGAGTGAATATTCCGACCACAGCCTAACCCAGAATTTACACTGACTCCGGATGCAGTATGTTGCAGATGCAGTGCGGATGGCCCCTTGCCTCTGTCCCTACCAAATCTGTTTGTGCTTTGCAGTGGCATAGATGAGAACAGTGTTTGAAATACAAGAAGATCATGCGAGAATTATACAAAATAACGCGAGATCTCGAGAAAGACCCGAGAGTGACTGAGATTAACCAATTGCGATCACGTGATAACAACAAGGAACTGTGATGTAGCGGCGGCTCCCCACCTGGATTTTTCTCTCTAAATAAAATGTAAGTAGCCCATTAATTTTAATTCTATGAAGTGTTTGTATATTAGGTCAAGTTTTTACCTTCTCTGACACAGTGGTGGAGGAGTAGACCTCAGAAAATAACGGACAATCCTCAAGTCATTTTTAATGAACAAACAGTTATTAAATACAACGAGATACCACGGGATTTCCTTGCAGATTTGATCCAACATCTGTCAAAAATAGACTTGTTGCATTTTATTAGCGAACCGAATTTGACAAGCCGGATTTGTTCCGCAGTGGTCCGGACCAGGTGGGGATTAGAAAAATGACGAGAATGGGAACTATAGGTGGCAGAGGCTGGATCGCAGCCGTAACGTACTGTAACCAGAGTCAGTGTAAATCCTGGATAAGTCACGCCCCCTCTACTTCTGCATATGGGACCTTAAATCAGAAAAATTCTCCATTGAAATGAATGGCAAGAGCGAAATTATCTTTTAATCCCAATCAAATTTTGCCACAAGTTACACAAAGATTTTTGTCAATTTAAAAGACAATTTTCCACATATATAAGAGTGTAGGTTGTTGTCTGTTATTCAAAGTCAAGTCAAAGTCAACTTTATTGTCAATCTGCCATATGTACAGCACATACAGAGAACTGATATTAAGTTTCTCTACGGTGTAGCAAGGTAAACACTAAGTCGGAAATATGAATATAAAGTATAACATCTAACACCAAACATTAAACACTGAACATCAAGCATCAGTGCAAAGAAAACCAACCCCCAACCCAAAGCTAACTAAAAGTACTAAGGGTGTACAAAATAACTAAATACGATAAAAATTAAGACAGCATGTAGTGACTTAAGGCACATATCAGGGCACATAAAGGGTTAAAGTGGCATGTAGTGCAAAGAGAACAGTCCATTGCTGCATAAAATGACTGGTGCACCGTGCAGCCCTTAGATCAGTGTGTGGACATGTGTTGGAGTGAACAGTTCCTGGATGACAGGGGGGAGGGGGGTCAGAGTTTGGTTTTGTTAATAAAGATCATGCCTAAGAGAAGAAAGCCTGTGTATGGGTCCAATCCTTTGCCCCAGAGGGGCAGTCATGACAGAAGGTTGCTGTCAAACTTGGACTCAGCAGGTTTGGCTGGGCAGGAAGAGCTAGGGGAGCTTATCTCAGACTTGGTAGAGTGGCACAAGACTTATGAAAAGGAGGAAGAATGGAAACCTGTGGCTTTGGAGGAGGCTCAAAGGACTGAGGCGAGCAGACCAGAGGTGCTTCAGATGGTTTCCCCGAAACTGAGGACCTTCCTGCACAGCGCCCTGGCCCCTCCCATCTTCCACTCCCCCTGTTACTGTGCCACTGCCAGCTCTCTGCCCAACACCACCAAGCTCTTCTTCGCCTGCCGCCACCCTGCCAGCGCTGGATGATCTCGATGTCTGCCGGATTGGGTTTGCAACGTCTGTGCCCTTGTGTGTCACTACTGCTGAGGAGCTGGAGGAGCGCTGACAGGTTTTGCTATCTGAAATTGAACTGATTTTGGAATATAAGCCTTGGATCATCCCAGAGTATGTGGCCCTGCTGTGTGGAGGTTCATCGGGAGAGCTGGAGTCTGTGCCGATGAGACAGCTTCACCTGACTCCAACATCATCCCCGTCTCCCCACCCTTCAACCACAGTCAGCCTCTCACCAACCCCGCAGCCACACCACAGGTTGGGGAGAGACTTGTTGGAATCACTGAAGCCTGAGCTGACAAGAAAGTGCCCCCTGGCTCTGGTGCCTCGCCTATCATGTCATGCCCCAGCATCTACACCTCCATGCAGCTCCTTAGCGTCCACTCTGGCGCTACAGAGCTCATTAGTTGTGGAACACTCTTCATCGCTGACTCCCATGGCAGCTGCAGTTTTGCCTGTCATCTCGTCTGCAGTTTTGCCTGTCATCAAGTCTGAGGTTTTGCCTGCCATCACGCTTGCAGTGCCAGCTCCCACATCTGCTACATTGGTGCCCCCGCCCGCTGTTACATGTCAGAGTGCCTCATCTGCTGCCCCTCCAGCATCCCCAGAGGTGGAGGTTGCCTCTCCAGCAGCAGAATCACTAGGGTCCTCATCAGCAGAAGAACAGGAGCTAAGGCAAGTCCCCATTTTCTTGTTAACATCTAAAATAGAGGGGTCTTGTCTTGCTCCTAATGGGGAGACCCAGTTGCAGCGCTCATCTGCTTCTGAGCTCTCCCCGCCAAGCTCTTCTGCTGGTGGTGGTGATATGGATATGACACCTGCCTGTGTTTCTTCCTCCCCATTCGAGGTGGCTGTGTCTGGGATGGAGGAGCACACTTCAACCTCTGCTGTCTCCGAGGTGCACGCTACGGCTCCAGCTGCCCCTGAGGTGCACGCTTTGGACCAGTCTGCTTCATCGCCGCTGATAGGTCAGTTTTGTCTGGGGTTACTGCAGATCATCCCATCATCTGCACCTGAGGCAGGTCCACCTCCACCCTTCGCACCTGAGGCCAGAGTGCCTCCGTCGTCTCTTGCTGCACTGGCCGCCACATCTATCATCTGGACTGCAGGTCATCCTGAGGTCATCATGGCCAAGGCAGCGGAGCCGCCTGGGCTAGCTACTGACCTGTCTGCATCATCTGGTTTCGCCGCTCATCAGCAGTCATCGTCTGGTTTTGCCACGGTCAGCAGTCATTGTCTGGTGTCGCCACCGGTCAGCAGTTATTGTCTGGTGTCGCCGCTGGTCAGCAGTCATTGTCTGGTGTCGCCGCTGGCCATCAGTCATCATCTAGTGTTGCCGTTGGTCAGCAGTCATTGTCTGGTGTCGCTGCTGGTCAGCAGTCATTGTCTGGTGTTGCTGCTGGTCAGCAGTCAACGTCTGGTGTCGCTGTTGGTCAGCAGTCATTGTCTGGTGTTGCCGCTGGTCAGCAGTCATCATCTGGTGTCGCTGCTGGCAAGCAGTCATCATCTGGTGTTGTCGCTGGTCAGCTCCAATCATTGGTGGTCGACGCTCGCCAGCTGCTGTCTCACATGGTCTATGCTCCAGTCCCTGTGGTCCACAAGGAGCACGTTTCTCAGCTGCCATCTCTGGGGGAAGGGCGTATCATGCTCTCTGTGTCAGGTGGCCCAGGGACACTGGGAGACCACCCGGCACATCATGCTCTATGGTCTGGTTGTCCAGGGACACTGGGAGACCATCAAACACATCATGCTGTATGGTCTGGTGGTCCAGGGATGCTGGGAGACCACCCGACGCATCATGCTCCTTGGCCTCGTGGTCCAGGGACTCTGGGAGACCACCTGACACATCACACTCTCTAGTCTGATGGCCCAGGAACGCTGGGAGGCCACCCGACGCATCAGGCTCTTTGGTCTGGTGGTCCAAGGACTCTGAGAGACCATCTGACACTTCATGCTCTTTGGTTTGGTGGCCCCAGGATGCTGGGAGGCCACCCGACTCATCACGATCTCTGGTCTGGTGGTCCAGGGATGATGGGAGGCCATCCGACACATCACACCCTACGGTATGGTGGTCTAAAGACTCTGGGAGGCCACCAAACGCATCATGCTCTCTGGTCTGGTGGCTCAGGGACACTTGGAGGCCACCTGACGCATCACACTCTTTGGTCTGGGGCCAGGGACTCTGGTTAGCCTCAACTAATTGTTTTGTTTTTGTTTTGGACTCTGTGTGTGTGTATGTGTGTGTGTGTGTGGGGGGGGGTTGTTGATGTTGTTTTGGGGTGTCTGGAATCCATCCCTTAAAGGTGGGGCTCTGTCACGATCTTTAAGTTTATTTTTGTTATTCCCTGTGTTTTCTCTACCTCAATTCAGTTTGGTTATTGTGTTTATTTTTATGATCATGTGCCGATTTACACTACCGTTCAAAAGTTTGGGGTCACCCAGACAATTATTTTGTGTTTTCCATGAAAAGTCACACTTATTTACCACCATGAGTTGTAAAATGAATAGAAAATATAGTCAAGACATTGACAAGGTTAGAAATAATGATTTGTATTTGAAATAATAATTTTTTCCTTCAAACTTTGCTTTTGTCAAAGAATCCTCCATTTGCAGCAATTACAGCATTGCAGACCTAACATGATTGCACAAGGGTTTTCTAATCATCCATTAGCCTTCTGACGCAATGAGCAAACACACTGTACCATTAGAACACTGGAGTGATAGTTGCTGGAAATGGGCCTCTATACACCTATGTAGATATTGCACCAAAAACCAGACATTTGCAGCTAGAATAGTCATTTACCACATTAGCAAAGTATAGAGTGTATTTCTGATTAGTTTAAAGTTATCTTCATTGAAAAAAAGTGCTTTTCTTTCAAAAATAAGGAAATTTCTAAGTGACCCCAAACTTTTGAACGGTAGTGTATGTTCCTTTGAATTTGCCATTTATTTCTGTTTGCAGTGATTATCTTCTTTGTTCTGTCTTGTCATTTTTCTTACCTTAGTCTTAGTTTAGTTCCTCATAGTCCTGTTTATCAGTATTATTATCATGATCACAGTTATGCTTGGGATTGATGATTATTGTTCTCCTGGTTATGTTATCATGTTTATTCCTGTCATGATCTGGGTTGGGGCTTTTGTTTGGAAAAAGCCTTTTGTTTTCTTCTTGTCATGACCCACTCTGGGCCATCATCTGCCTCAGCTGCGCGCACACCTGTGATTAATCAATCTCGGGCTTTATAGCCCGCTCTGCCTGGAGCCTCGGCACGGAGCCGTCTGTCTTGCTACGACCTTCGTCCTCTGCACGTCTGTTTCCACACAGCCCAGCGCATCGTCTAAAGGACTCTCCGTTCGCACGTAAGCTCATTACAACTCACCTTTTCTCCCAGGCTCTCCCCCTGTGCACAGGTGGAACCCTTTGGTGGCGGATTCCATTCTCCGAGGCAGCGGAAACGCTTCCTTCTCCACGCTGCGCATCACAGCTCATCGCCGAGTGTGCTCCACAGACGCTGTCTCCCTGGTAGGAGGCCCAAAGCCAAAACCAGTGCCAGCATCAGAACACCTGCAAGTAAGCCCCAGTCAATTATACAACTCACTGTGACAAGGCTGCAACTAAGGTCTGTGTTTGGCTCTGTTCCTAGGGTTGTCATGCTGTACGGCGCTCTGTCTCGCCCCCGGCTGCAGCTCGTTCACTAACAAGACATTCACATACCGCATACACGCACCCACACACCCGCTGTTGGAACAATAAAGATAATTGAATTGCACTTGAGCCTGTGTGTGTGTGTTCCCTGGGTCCGACAATATGTCAGTATGGCTCCGTCAGAGTGACCCAGTGAACAGCGGGCTCGCACACCAGTTAAACATCTTAGAGGCTCAAGTGGACCAAATTACTCACCAGCAGCAGGTCATACTGAACCAGTTAGTTCAGATAAACAGCCGGTTGGATCATCTGGAAGGACAGCGGGCGTTCCCTCCGGCTCATAGTAGCAGGCCAGCTCCTGTTAGCTCTCCTCCTAGCCAGGCTAGCCCAGGCTCGCTCGCTCGTCTCACGCCGGTTCCCACTCCCACGCGCTTCAGCGGAAAGCTTGGGGAGGCTCGGGGTTTCATTCTCCAATGTGAGACGGTGTTTCAGCGAGTTCCGGGGGACTTCCCCACCGATCACAGCCGAATTGGTTACGTGGCTAATTTGTTGGAGGGGCGAGCGTTAGCATGGGCTTACGCCATTATGGCGAAGCCCAGCTACGCCAATTTAACCTACGCCCAATTTGTGCATGATTTCCATGAGATTTTTGACCATTCGGACCGTGATAGTGTGCTAACCACTCGACTGCTAAATCTTCGTCAGGGTGGTCGGTCGGTGGCCGATTACGCTGTCGACTTCCGGGTGGTAGCAGCGGAAGTTGGGTGGGAAGATGCCTCGATTTGCAGCATCTTCATTCATAGCCTGAGCCCTAGTCTATGGGACGAGCTGGCCCGCTTAGATAAACCCAAGCTAAACTAATTAGTTCAGTTAACTAATTTCATTTACTATAAGTCTTGATAACAGGCTGAGAGAGCGAGCTGCCAAGCGGAGGTCTTCCAGCCGCTCGAACAGACAGTCACAACCCTCCTCTCAGTCCTCAACCTTGGCGTTGCCCGCGCTAGAGGGCCCAGACGAACCTAAGGCTATAATAATAGGGCGGACCAAACTCCCGCATGCTGAGAGACAGCACCGCAGGGAGCTAGGTCTCTGTATGTACTGTGGGGATGACCAGCACGAGATTGAGTCCTGCCCGGTTCAGCCAAAAGGGGGGGTCTGCGAGTCACTGTAGGGGGACTCGCGTACTCGTCTCGGCCAAATCCCCTATCAAAATGTCTCCTGCCAATTAGGTTATGTCACAAGCGCACTGAGATTCTCACGCACGCACTGGTGGACTTGGGGGCTGAGCAGAGCTTTATTTCGGGGAAACTGGCAACCCGACTGGGGCTCCCCTGCCATGCTCTGTCGACTCCTCTCAACCTCGTCACCCTGTCAAAAGGTCCTTTGGAGAGAGTGACGCATCAAACAGCCCCCGTCTCAGCGATCATCTCAGGAAACCACCGAGAGGACCTTCGGCTGTTTGTAATCCCACCTTCAACTGGCGAACCGGGAGTGTTCTCGCCTGGAGCCCTTTCTGCCTGAGTGCGTGCCTCCAGTCTGCGGCTTGCTCTCCTTCAGTTCCTCTCTCCTCCCCCGCCCCTCTCCCCCCCCCCCCCCCCGACCTGTCCACGGTGCCTCCGGAGTTCCATGACCTTGGAGCAGTGTTTAGCAAATCCCAGGCACTGTCCCCCCCCCCACCACCCACACAATTGTGCCATTAACCTCCGCCCGGGTGCCCCCCTGCCGTCGAGCTGCCTGTACAGCTTATCGGCTCTGGAGCGGGAGGCTATGGAGGCGTATATCAAGGAATCACTCAGCTCGGGCATCATTTGGCCTTCGTCATCGCCAGTGGGAGCGGGTTTCTTCTTTGTTGGGAAAAAGGATGGTTCCCTCCGCCCTTGCATTGACTTCCAGGCCTTGAACGACATCACTATTAAGGACAAGTACACACTACCACTTATGGACTCTGCCTTCGACTCCCTCCAGGGGGCGTCCTGGTTCACGAAGCTGGACCTCCGCAGCGGTTACCACCTAGTGCGGATCCAGGAGGGCGACGAGTGGAAGACGGGATTCCGGACCCCCAGCGGCCACTTTGAATACCTCGTCATGCCGTTTGGGCTCACCAACGCTCCGGCCGTCTTCCAACGTCTGATCCATGACGTTCTCCGGGATTTCCTCGGGTCCTTCGTCTTCGTCTACCTGGACGACATCCTGATCTTCTCCCAGTCCCGGGAGGAGCATCAGGTCCATGTGAGGCGGGTTCTTCAACGGCTCCTGGAGAATAAACTTTTCGTGAAGGCAGAGAAGTGTGAGTTTTACACTGAGAAGACCTCCTTCCTAGGATTCATCATCTCACAAAATCAGGTCATCCCGGACCCTGAGAAGGTGAGGGCGGTGGTGGATTGGCCCCCCCTTCATCAAGGAAACAGCTGCAACAATTCTTGAGGTTTGCCAATTTCTACCGGCGTTGCATACCTAATTATAGCTTGATCGCCCTTCCCCTGACTCGCCTCACCTCTCCAAAGATGACATTCCGGTGGACAGAGGAGGCTGCGTCGGCCTTTGCAACCCTGACGGCGGAGTTCTCATCCTCCCGTGTCCTGACGCAGGTGGATTCCGCTCTCCAGTGCTTGGTTGAGGTGGATGCCTCTGACTCGGGGGTGGGGGCAGTGTTATCTCAGCACTCCCCAGTGGACTGGGTGATCCGCCCTTGCGCTTTCTTCTCCCAGTGGTTGTCACCAGCGGAGAGGAATTATGACGTCGGTGACAGAGAACTTCTGGCGGTGAAGCTCGCGCTGGAGGAATGGCGGCACTGGCTGGAGGGGGCGGCGCAACCCTTTGTGGTGTGGACCGATCACAAAAATTTGGAGTACCTGAGGACGGCTAAACGCCTGAATGCTCGCCAGGCGCGTTGGTCCCTGTTCTTTGGGCGCTTCAGGTTTACCATCACCTACCGCCCTGGGACGAAGAACGCCAAACCGGATGCCCTGTCCAGGCAGTTCGCCTCGGATGTCTCTGAGGGGCAGGAGCACACCATCCTCCCAGCTTCATGTGTCATGGGCACCCTCTCGTGGGCCATCAGGGACAAGGTCTTGAGGGCTCAGGAGGCTGAGCCGGATCCAGGCGGGGGGCCTGCAGGAAGACTGTTCGTTCCATCGTCCGTTCAGGGTGACATGATCCACTGGGCTCACTCGTCCAAGCTCTCCTGCCATCCTGGGATCACTCTTCTGTTGGAGCTGCTTCAGAGATCATTCTGGTGGCCAGGTCTCCGGAGTGACATCATCAACTACGTCCGGGCCTGTCCCCAGTGCGCCACCGGGAAGACGTCATCATTGCCGTCAGCGGGTCTTCTCCATCCTTTGCCGGTCCCCGGAAGACCGTGGTCCCACGTTGCCCTAGACTTCGTAACCGGTCTTCCGGTGTCCAACAGCTTCGACACCGTGCTCACCATTGTGGACCGTTTCTCTAAGGCCGCCCACTTCGTCTCCCTACGTGGCCTTCCAACGGCATGAGAGATGGCGGACCTATTGGTGCAGCATGTTGTGCGTCTGCACGGGATCCCCAAGGACATTGTCTCCGATCGAGGTCCCCAGTTTGTGTCCCGCCTTTGGAGGAGCTTCTGCAACACATTAGGGGCTACGGTAAGCCTGTCCTCTGGCCATCACCCCCAGAGCAACGGGCAGTGCGAGCCGGCCAATCAGGAGCTGGAGGCTGCTCTGCGCTGCGTCATCGCTTCCAGCCCGTCATCTTGGAGCAGTCATCTGCCGTGGATTGAGTACACTCATAATCTGACTCTGTCATCGGCTATCGGTATGTCACCTTTCAGGGCGTCGCTGGGCTATGATCCCCCACTGTTTCCCGAAGAGGAGGGGGAAGTGGCCATGCCTTCCATCCATGCCCACCTGAGGCGCTGTCGTTGGCTCTGGGCTGCTACTCGCCAGGCCCTTTTGCGCACGGCGGAGTGCAACACTAGAACAGCGAACTGGCGCAGGAGGCCTGCTCCCCAGTATCAGGTGGGTCAGCAGGTATGGTTATCCATGCAACACATCAACCTGAAGGCTGAGAAGAGGAAGCTGGCTCAGCGGTTTATTGGGCCCTTCCCGATTGTCAGAGTAATTAATCCTGTGGCTGTGCGTCTGGCTCTCCCCCCCTCTCTCCGTGTTTGTCCTACTTTCCACGTTTCCCAGGTCAAACCCGTGGTCTCCAACCCGCTCTGCCCCCCTCCTAGGGATCCACCCCCACCAGTGTTGATCGACGGCGACCCGGCATGGAGGATCAACTCCATCTTGGACGTCCGCCGCTGGGGTCGCGGCCTGCAGTACCTGGTGGACTGGGAGGGGTATGGCCCCGAGTGGAGGTCCTGGGTGCGTCCGTCGTTTGAGCTGGACAAACGTCTCATTGAGGACTTCCACCAGGTGCACCCAGGTAGGCCAGCGCCAGGAGGTGCTGCTCGGGGGGGGAGTACTGTCATGACCCACTCTGGGCCGTCATCTGCCTCAGCTGCACGCACACCTGTGATTAATCAATCTCGAGCTTTATAGCCTGCTCTGCCTGGAGCCTCGGCACGGAGCCGTCTGTCTTGCTATGACCTTCGTCCTCTGCACGTCTGTTTCCACACAGCCCTGCGCATCATCTAAAGGACTCTTCGTTTGCACGTAAGCTCATTACAACTCACCTTTTCTCCCAGGCTCTCCCCTGTGCACAGGTGGATCCCTTTGGCAGCGGATTCCATTCTCCGCGGCGGTGGAAACGCTTCCTTCTCCACGCCGCGCATCACAGCTCATCGCCGAGTGTGCTCCACAGACGCTGTCTCCCTGGTAGGAGGCCCAAAGCCAAAACCAGCGCCAGCATCAGAACACCTGCAAGTAAGCCCCAGTCAATTATACAACTCACTGTGACAAGGCTGCAACTAAGGTCTGTGTTTGGCTCTGTTCCTAGGGTTGCCATGCTGTACGGCGTTCTGTCTCGCCCCCGGCTGCAGCTCGTTCACCAACAAGACATTCACATACCGCATACACGCACCCACACACCCGCTGTTGGAACAATAAAGATAATTGAATTGCACTTGAACCTGTGTGTGTGTGTTCCCTGGGTCCGACAATATGTCACTTCTGGTTTTGCGTTGTGAGTTTGAGTGAGTTGCTTTAATTATTCATGGCTGCTTTTGATTTCTTGATTATTGATTGTTCATGGGTGTTCTCGATTTTTGTTTCCTTATTTATAGAGGTCGCGTGCTGCCTTCAGCACGGCAACCTTCATGCTATCTTGTTATCACTCTCTCACGTTTGGTTCTTGCTCACACCTTGAAAGGTTGGTTTTGTTAATAAAGATCATGCCTATGAAAAGAAAGCCTGTACATGAGTCCAATCCTTTGCCCTGGAGGGGCAGTCATGACACCCACATCAGCTCCTACTGTCAGACCGTGGGTTGAGCTCATGTCCTCACCTTGTGTTGTAAATTATATTTTCTTGTTACAGGATATGAGTCTCAACTCACATCCTCGCCTTTAGTTCTCCTCTGGGAGTTTCTCTATTAATCATTATTATTACTATTATTATTATTATTATTATTAGTAGTAGTAGTAGTAGTATTATCATGCTCTTGGTTATGTATCCATTCCTTGTCCACAGCTTTGGGTTTCATCTTGTTATTATTATTCCTGCCTTTGCCTTAGTCCGTTATGATCATCCTTAGTATTATTTTCATCATGGTCACATCTTATAATTTATTCCTGTTGTCATGTTGGTTTGAGCTCCTATTTTGACAGCGCTAATTATTTACTTCTGTTTTCACCTTGCTTGTTTCGTGTCTTATTAAGCTCCTGATTATTTTATGGTTGTTTGTTATTGGGTTAATTACTTTTGCCCTATTTAAGGATGCCGCCCCATAGATCGGGGCGATGTCCTTCTAAGTCACGTGGCATGATCAGCATGCTTCAGTCTTGTATCCTGTCCTGTCAAATCCTGTAAGTTTTTGTCCTGTTTCCCAGTCGTGGATTATCTTTGTGTTTTGATTAAATCCTGCAAACTTGAGTCCTGTGTTTGGGTCTGAATTCCACCCCTGGAGGGGTTCATTGTGACACCTACCTCTGTGGTTAAATATGATTATTTTTAGAGCAAGAAGTTCCTGTTTACTGTCTGCAGTTGTGTAAATTTAAGTTTTCATATGACAGAGAGGAAAAAGTGACTAAACTTTATATTGCTTTAAAGAGCAAATGAAGCTTCTTCTGAGGTGAACTTTTGTTTATCTGTGATTATCTATGATATATGTGATTTGCAGCTGTTTCATGGAAGTAAAATTTCTAGTTATGTATTTTTAATGTGCTGGTCCTGGGGTGTCAAACAAATGACCCGCAGGCCAAAAACGGCCTTCCAGGGGGTCCAAGTTTTTCTCTGAATTTACAGCTTTCTTTCTAGTAAATTTCTGACTTTTTCTACTGATTAAAATTGTTCATGTAAATTTGAGAAATTTTTCTCCATTTGATGAAACTTTTTCTCATTTTTTTTTCTTCTTTTTTTCTTGTGAAAACAAGTAGTGTCCATTTAGATTACAGTAAATCCATCAGCAATTACTGATGACATTGTGCAGCCCTGATGGGGTGTCCCCAATCTTAGAGGTCATTTTCAACCCTTGGCCTTTGATTTCAAAGACCAACGGGTGGGAGGAGGCAAAGGGGAAGAGGTACAAATGAGAATTGGAAGGGATCACAAATCTACCTGTACTTTACTCTCATATTGCAAATACTGTATTTTTTTGACTGATGTACAGTATTTACTGCTGTTAATAATTAAACAGTGTTTCTCTTGCTATTTTTTATGTATGTACAAGGGTCATTTACATTTAAAAAGGTTGTAAATTTAGGTCAAGTAAAATTTAGCATGCGATAGTCAGATTTGATCATATTAAACATAATTTTCCAACCACAAAATTGTGGCTAGTACAAAGGCTGAGTGGCTAGTAACTTTGGAAAATCACTAGCCACACTGGCCAGTGAGTAAAAAAGTTAATGTCAAGCCCTGTGTATGACGACTGTATGGCTTTATTGACTGAACATTTCACAGATAAATGGAACGTGACAGCCCGGTTGCTTGCTTTTCTCAACTGCCAACAGCGAACAGATGAGTTGGTCCAGCAGTACGTAACCGACCTCCGCTGTTTGGCTAGTGCATGTGAATTTGGCCACTGGGAGGAGAAGATGGTGCGGGACCAGTTAGCGAAGTTCACAACGAACTTGAAGCTGTGGGAGAAGCTGCTGACGAAGCTGGATGACTTACCACTGGCCAGGGCAGTGGAAATGGTGTCCCAGCTGGAAGTGACAGCTCAGTTAGTATCGCAGCTAGCAGGTCCTGACCCACCCTCCTCACACTTGGCACCACTGGCACAGGCCATGGCACCAGCAGTCAAGCCCTACGACCCCACGTTTACTCACAATGACCCCTAGGCAAACGTCACGGACAACAAGGTGCCATGTCACATCAAATCGGCGGTAACGGTGGCTCCTCCTCACACCCCTCCTCGGTCCCAATAAGCCCGCTGCCTCATCTACCCATCCGACTCAACCAGCTCGGTGGGCGCCAACAATTGGCCATTCAAATGACACACAGTAGAACTGGATGGGGTTAGTTTGCCACTAATGCTGGACACAGCCGCCTCAAGATCTCTAATAAATGAGTCTACAGTTAATAAACTATTTCCCCGGAAGACGATTAAAGCAAATGTGGAGGACCTGTTTGGCTATAGGCATGTTAAGATTGGCATGGTAGGAACAGTTGCCTTCTCAGTGCGCTGCAGCCCCAGAGTCCTCCCTGCGTTCACATTCCAAGTGACCCACTAAGGCGCCAATCTTCTGGGCATTGACCTGATTAGCAAACTGGGTTTCTCCATTACAGACCCCATGGGCTCCGTTGTGCTGACTGTCACCACAACTTGGCAGTATGGCTGGAAGGTTGTCTTCACTGGTCTGGGCCATCTCAATGCCTTCAACTCCCAGCTGATAATTGACCCAGTGGTGTGTTTTGTCATCTAACCCCTTCGCTGGCTGCCCCTCGTTTTACGAGATGAGGTCACAGCGGAGCTGCAGAAGCTCCTGGACGTGGGTATCATTGAAAGGGTCAACGCGTCCCCCTGGATCTCCAACTTTGTGGTGGAGAAGAAAAAATCTGGTGGTCTGCAGCCCTGCATAGACCTCAGAATAAGGGATAAGGACCTATATTTTTATAGCGCGTTTCCAGTATCAAAGACCACTGTAAGCACTTCACTAGTGCTAACTGTTACGTATGGCTCTGCAAGCCATAAATTATTTATTTATTTAGCGAATGCAAAGTCCTTAAGCCAAGCAGTTGCCTCCTGGTTTGCTGTATGGAGGGTGTGTAATCCTCCTTCCAGTCTTTGGAGCGGGCAAGCCTCTATGATGTGTTCCATAGTTTGCTCCTCTCCACATGCGCACAGTGGGCTAGGGCTACTGCCCCATCTGTGAAGGCTGGCCAAGCAGGGGCCATGTCCAGTCCTGAAGCGATTGAGTGTAGACCACTGTCTCCTTGGGAGGTTGGTGCCCGGGACCTGTTGGTTGGGGTTTATCACCAGCTGTTTGTTTGGGACCTCCTTGGTCTCCCATTCCTCTTGCCAAGCTGTCTGGATGGTAAAGTCAGCTGGGGGAGGGTTTTTCCAAATCGGCCGTCTGGATGAAAGTCGGGCAGTGGGTGGGGTGTAGATATCTGCATGGACTGGTAAGTGAGGAAAATCTTTAACTTTTTGGAGCATCCTTTGAGTTAATGCTGCTCGCCGGATGTGTGGAGGGGCTATGTTTGACAGTACAGAGAGCCAGGGGAGTGGTGTTGAGCGGATTGTTCCAGTTATAGTTCTCATGGTTGAGTTGAGCTGGGTGTCTACATGGTGTGTGTAAGATGACCTGGACCAGACAGGGGCACAATATTCTGCTACAGAGTATGAAAGGGCCAGTGCTGAGGTGCGCAGGGTGGAGACTGCCGCCCCCCATTTTGCACCAGCGAGCTTACAGAGCAGGTTGTTTCGTACTTTCACCTTAGCAGCCGTCCCCTTTAGATGTTCCTTGAAGGATAAGGTCCTATCAAGGGTCACTCCAAGATAAGTTGGATTTGGGGCATGCTTAAGCTTGAGTCCGCTCAGGTGGATGTTTAGTTCTCTGGCAGCTTTTGCATTGTGGAGATGAAATACACTGGAGATGGTTTTTGCTGGGCTTGGTTTTAGGCGCCAGATTTTGCAGAACTGGTCCAGTTTAGCAAGATCTTCCGTGAGCACCCGTTCCAGTGGTTCAAAGTCTGGTGCTTGGAATGCCAAACAGATGTCGTCTGCATAGATGAATTTGCGGGATTTTGTAGTAGGCAGGTCGTTTATGTAGAGGTTGAACAGAGTTGGAGCTAGAACTGAGCCTTGTGGGAGTCCGTTTTTCTGCATTCTCCATGCACTTGTGTTCTGACTGAGGTGGACTCTGAACCTTCGGTTGGTCAGCAGGGTTTTTATAATTGCTGTTGCCCAAGCAGGGATCGCCTTTATAAGTTTCAGGAGGAGGCCTTTGTGCCAGACCGTATCATAGGCGGCTGTAAGATCGAGAAACACAGCCCCTGTCTTCAGTCTGCTCTCGAAGCCATTTTCAATGAAGGTGGTTAGGGCCAGTACTTGTTCTCCTGTACTGCGGTCCTTGCGGAAACCTGCTTGATCCACACTTAGAATATCCTCTATTTCTGGGGAAATGCGTTGCAGTATTAGGCGCTCCATGATTTTGTAAGGAACGCTGAGTAGGGAGATTGGGCGGTAGCTTGCTGGTAGTTTGTGGTCTTTGCCAGGTTTTGGGATGGCAATGACCTTTGCTGCCCGCCATTTCTTTGGGATCGAGTTCGTTTGTGTGATCCTTGTGTAGAATTGTGTCAACCAGGTTAGGGCTCGGGGGCCAAGATTTTTCATGAATTCTGGGAAGATGTTATCGTATCCTGCTGCCTTTCCACATTTCAGGCCCTGTAGGACTTTCTCCAGTTCAGCAGCCTCGAAGGGTTCAGGGTTCGTTTCCTCTACAGGCATTTTTTGGTGTTTTTTTAGCTCAGTTGTAACTGCTCTTCTGGTGTCTTTGTCTTGGGGTGCTTTGGCGATAGTCAGTAGGTGGGATGCAACTTGGTTGGGTGTGACGGATGCTCGGCTTTGGCTAGGGGGCTTCTGTGCAGCTCCTAGGCGACGGATGAGGCTCCAACATTTCCTGCTAGAGTGGGTAAAGCTCCGGTCAGCAACTGTCTCCTCCCATTTCTTTCGCCGGGCTGTATTTAGCGATTCAATGAGATGGTCTGCTATCTCTGGGTCCCCTGATGTTTGATAGGATTGTAGGAGGGCAGCACTTTCTCCGTCCAAACATGGGACATAGAGGGGTCGGTAGCCTCGTGGGATTGCAGTATGGGCAGCCTTGAAGATTGCGCTGCAGAAGCGGTTGTATGCTTCATCTACAGTGATGGTGTGGAGTGGGATGGTAACAACGCTCCGGTCCAGAGTTTCACTGAATTTCTTCCAGTTGGCTTTGCGGAAGTTCCAGCGCATCTTCCTTGGGCTGTATATGACTGGAAGTTGTAGGCCAATGTGTACAAGCAGGGGCCGGTGTTGGCTGTGTGGAAAATCATCAAGAATGAGGATCTGTGTAGGATATGGCTCCCCATTCAAAGAGCTGACCCAACACAGGTCAGGAGAATAGTCCTTCTTCCACCTAGCAGAGTGGAAGGTTCCTCTTTGTTTGGGGTCGTATATCAAAGCGAGGTCATTTCTGGATGCCCAGTCTGAAAGTGCCTCCCCATCACTGTCCACTGCTGGGTACCCCCAGTCAGGGTGATGGCTGTTAAAGTCCCCCACATAGATGGCAGGGTGGGGTAGGGTGGGAAAGACCTGCAGATCCCAGTTGGCATTAGGGGGCTTGTACACATTGACAATATGGAAGCCACCAATGATTATGGTGTCTGAGAAATGTGTTGTTATCAGGTGATTTGCTTCAACTATGTCAGAACGCACATAGGTGGCACGTCCATGTTTAGCATGTAGAACATAGCACAGGAGGTCAAAGCCTTTGATGGTGAAGCGGCCAGCTTCCTCTGTGCCAATATGAGTCTCTTGGAGGCAGATTACATCAATTGAATGTTGGAAGGCGAGGACTTCAATAAGGCTTCGCTTGGCTGCAGATAGGCCTTCAACGTTTAGTTGTAATATGCGAAGGGCAGATCCTACCACAAAGTGCTCTTGGGGCTGTTTGCTTTCGGCTTTAGGACTGTGACTAGGATTCTTCTTTGACTTGGCACAGAGCCGTCGTCTCTTCGAATTTAGTCTGCTGGTAGGATCATTAGCTTCCCCAGAGCCATAAATGAGAGCCAAGGGCTGACCAGTGAGTTTGCGTTATTTATTGGCAATAAAGGAAAGGAACAAAGGAACAGGGCCTCGTGGGGCCAAAACACAAACGGTCAAACAATGGTACACACTTACAAACGATGCTGAATGACGAAAGGGTGGCTGGCACCGGACGAAGGGGTTCCAGCCTTACCCACGCCGGAGAAGAGCGTGGATAATAGGGCGAGGTCACAGCCCCGAGTGATCAGGGCTGCTCCCTTTTATAATGGTTGACAGCGCCTCAGCTGATGAGAGGTAATTTGGCTCCAGCCGTCCCCTAGAGCTTGACAGCTGGGAGCCCGCTAAGACGCTGTCACAATAAGAGCAGGGCTGAGGAGGAATATGGCCTGAGTGCTGGTAAAAATGGCGGATGTGACAGTAACCCTCTATTTTAAGGGCCTATCAGAGATGATACCTAGGGACAATTTAGAATGATCAGTTAACCTAACATATAATAATAAAAATGAATTAGATTTATGTGGCGCTTTAAATGTCAAGTGACATCTCAAAGTGCTTTAAGAAGAAGCCATCTCTGTTGTCATTCAGTCCATACAGCCAATCATGTACAGTAGAACAAAATTACATTTCTCCTGTCTACAATGTTAATCACATGTAGAATTAGAGGGGTCGCTGCCATGCAAGACACCACCACAAACAACTTCTCCTTCTCCCATTCTATTATGCTGAGCACCAAGCTAGAAGGTGGGAATTACCCTTTTTATATGATCTTTGGTATGACCCGGCTGGGACTTGAACCCCCAACCTCCTGGTTGTGGGACAGATGCTCTATCAACTAGGCCACCACCTAGTTGTTTACAGTGAGTCTATTATTCATTCACTCCAGACATACATTGATAGTGATAAGCTACTATTGTAGCCACAGTTGTCCTGGGGCAGACTGATGGAAACGTGGATGTCAATCTGTTCCAACGGCCTCTCCAATCACTACCAAACATTTATACACATTCATACCCAGTGTCATGGACACTGAAGGCAAGGTGGGTAAAGTGTCTTGCCCAGGGACACAATGGCAGGATGGCTGGGGAGAGCGGGATTCGAACCACCAACCCTCTGGTTAATGGATGACCCGGTCTACCTTCTGAGCCACTGTCGCCCACATTTCCCTCCTCCATTCCATTTTTTCTAAGCAACAAGCTGGATGGCAGGAAGTTCCATTTTTATATGGTCTTTGGCATGACCAGGCCAGGACTTGAACCCCAACCTCCCGGTTGTGGGGCAGATGCTGTACCTCTAATCCACCACTCTGGTGCATGCGTGTCTTTGGATCATGGGAGGAAACCGGAGCTCCCAGAGTAAACCCACGCAGTACAGGGAGAACATGCAAACTCCACACAGAAAGGTTCCCACCATGGTAAATGATAAATAAGGCAGTAATCCCTGACAAATACCCCCTGCCCATGATGAAAGAGCTAGCCACCACGTTTCATAGCTCAAAGATCTTCTCCAAACTGGACCTCCACCAGAGATACCGTCAGTGTCATGTCCGCTGTGTAACTTCGCAACGGACAATAGAATTAATACGAGCCCAAAACGCAGGTAAAGTGAACATGTTTATTAACAAAAATTGGAAACTCAAAAAATACACAAATACAGGGAAAGTGTTCAATGGAAGCACAGTCTGGAACGCAAGCAATAGACACCTGAGCTCAGTTGGCTAGATAGGAAGCCCCACACGTTCCCAGGGCAGAACTGGGCAGCAGAGAGAGAAGGGCGAGCAAGACGAGAGACTTACATGGGGCGTCGGAGCTCAGTGGGCTCTGGAGAAACAACACCGTAGAAGTCCATCAGAAAAGGGTGCCAACAGCTCCAGGGGATTACATCAGCTGGTGACTACAGACTGAACCGTGTAGTGTAGATAGATGCCACGACACTGAATGCCTCCACTGTCACTCAATAAATACCAAACAGGCTAATGAGTGACAAGTGGACGCAGGTATGTGGCGGGAGTCTGTACAAGTGTGTGTGTGTGTGTGTGTGTGTGTGTGTGTGTGTGTGTGTGTGTGTGGACAGGAACAAATGAGAAAATAACTAACAGCTGGTGAGTGTCTGGTAGAGAGACGGGTGTGGCTGTAGACTGGCAAGGGCAAGCTCAGGGCCCAACCTGCCAGCTGGAACCAATTAACAACAAATCAGAAGCTACAGCCAGAAATCATGGACAGAGCCAAAACACCAGCTCCACACATGACAGAGCCCCCCCCCCCTCCTCGGGGGGTGGATTCCAGACACCCACCATACCATCACAAAAGGACACAAAACACAGAAGAAAACCTGCCCCCCCAACCCAGAAGGTCAACATAGCTAACCAGGGCGGGAGGTGGGGGAACAGGTCAGGAGGGAACAAACTAACAGAGAACACAACAACACAACACAAGGAAGCACAAAAATCCCAACCCCAAAACTAAGACTAACCCACCCCACCCCAAGAGTCCCACAGTTCAGGGGGCCAACACCGTAGAAGTCCATCAGAAAAGGGTGCCAACAGCTCCAGGGGATTACACCAGCTGGTGACTACAGACTGAACTGTGTAGTGTAGACAGATGCCACAACACTGAATGCCTCCACTGTCACTCAATAAATACCAAGCAGGCTAATGAGTGACAAGTGTACGCAGGTGGGGACCCACCCCACCCCAAGAGTCCCACAGTTCAGGGGGCCAACCAGAGTCCAAGGCCCAGCAGGCATCCCGTAGAACAGCGTCAGGCGGCCTGCCAGGGCACACGGGCCACCTGGCTAGGAAACCCAGTCTTTCAGGCGGCCTGCCCACATGATTAAGCCACCAGGACCAGAAGGGCAGATGAGGCGGCAGCCTACACACCGGGAAGCTGAGAGGTGGGTGGGCGGACAGAGGAAGGGGAACCCCTGCGTTCACAGGTGGCAGAGAAAATATGATCACGACGGTGCCCAGCAGGAGGAGGAGGAACACCCGCAGTGCCTCCAGAAGGGAAGGGAAGACCCTGGTGTTGCCAGACTGTCTGGTAGCATCCTCAGTGGTCCTGACGTGGAACTGGAACTCAGTAGCACCCGCGGTGGACCCGGGCTGGGCCATGGCTGCACCTGCAGTGGTCCTGGCCTGGGACAACGTTGCACCAGCGGTGGCCCCTTCCCGGGACCTCATTGCTCCTGTGATGAGCCCCGACTGGGCCTGCGTTGCACCCACGGGGAACCTGGACTGAGCTATGGTTGCACCCCCGGTGGAATCCGGCTGGACCCCTGTTGCACCTGCAGTGGGACCCGACTGGGTCACTGCTGACCCCAACACTGCTTTAACTGTGGGCCAGCTGACCCGTATGAGCACCTGAGCCAGAAGGCGATCGATTATGGGCACCCAAGGCTGAAGCAGAGCACCCACAATGACCTCCTCGGCAGGGGAGGACAGACCCACAGTGACCTCTAGCGGCGAACCTGGTTCCTCGGACCCGTCTGGCGATGTTGGACTTTGTCCGGTGACCCTGAAAGAGGACTTAGACAGGGAGAAAGAAGGGTCAAGGTTGCCGGCAGCGGTGGAGCCCAGGGAGGCGAGCTCAGACGCAGAGGTCGGCTACGCCCGGCTCTCCTCACCAAGAGCTAGGCAAAAATGCTCAATAATGGAAAGGAGGAAAACAAAGGAGAGCACTTGCCTTAGCTCAAGCTCCACCACCATCCAGGACTCCAACAATCCGGGCGATGTACTCCCAGACTCGGCCTCCTGGAGGTGCAGCTTATGCGTAGACTCTGCTGCGGTGGCCTCCACAGCAGGCATGATGGTTACTGCAGTCATCATAGTTTCAGTCATTGTGACCCACACTGGCGATTCCTCCGGCATGGCTGCTGACATCTGGCCCACCGTTGCTGTGGGGGAAGAATCCTCCTGGACCTCTGGCTCCTCCCAGTCATGACAGCCAGCTCTGGTGTACATTCAGGGGAGATGGAAGAGAGCATGGAGAGGGCTGGTGAACCATTCTTAACAGCAGCAGGTGGGGAGAACTCAGGGGACTGCTTTCCCTGAGCGTCCCTACCAGGAACCAGGCAAGACATTTCATCATTTATAGGAATAGAATGAAAATGAACTTGCCTGTTTTCCCGGATTAAGATGTTGGCTGCTGCTGTTGTTTGGGCATTGTCACCCGTCTGTCCGGGAAATGCGGTGCTTGGCCCCTCTATTGACAGTTTAGGAGCCGCCTCTCCTGCCACAGAAATGGGAGCCGCTGGTGAGGAAAATAAGTGCCGCTCAGTCATCTGCCAATACACCAAAGAAGGGGACCTCACTGCGGACATAGAGGAGAATCTCATGGATGAGACACGGGAGTGAGGATCCACTGCGGGGGTCATCGGGCTTGGCGTAAAAAAGGAAGCAGTTGGCGGGGCAGGATTATTCTTCCTTTTTCTTCTTCTATTTATCTGATAGGTTCCAGTTTGTTCATGTAAATAATGAGTTTTCTTTCAACTCAAAGCTTAGTCATGGAGTTCCACAGGGATCTGTGCTAGGCCCTACTCTTTTTAGTTTATATATGCTTCCGTAAGGCAACATTATTAGAAAGCACTGTATACATTTTCATTGTTATGCAGATGACACACAATTATACCTGTCAATGAAGCCAGATGATAGTAATCAATTAGCCAAGTTAGAAGCCTGTCTTAAGGAAATCAAAGCTTGGATGACTTGTAATTTCCTGCTATTAAATTCAGATAAGACTGAAGTCATTCTTGTTGGTCCAAAAAACCTTAGAAATACCTTTCCAAATCAAACTTTCACTTTGGATGCAGTTACTCTTTCTCTTAATAGCTCTGTGAGGAACCTTGGAATTATTTTTGATCAAGATCTGTCCTTCAATTCACATATTAAATTTGTTTCTAAGACTGCCTTCTATCATTTGCGTAATATTGCCAAGATTAGGAGCATCTTGTCTCAGAGTGATGCTGAGAAACTGATCCACGCTTTTGTTAGCTCGAGATTAGATTATTGTAATTCTTTATTATCAGGCTGTCCTAAAACATCTTTAAAAAGTCTTCAGCTGATCCAAAATGCTGCAGCAAGAGTTTTAACAGGTACTAGAAAGAGAGATCACATCTCTCCGGTTCTGGCCTCCCTTCATTGGCTTCCCATAGAGTTTAGAATTAAGTTTAAAATCCTTCTTCTTACTTACAAAGCTCTAAACAATCAGGCTCCTTTTTATTTAAAAGATCTGATACTACCGTATTATCCTAACAGAGCACTACGCTCCCAAAATGCAGGATTACTTGTAATACCTAGAATCTCCAAAAGTATAATGGGAGGCAGAGCCTTCAGTTATCAAGCTCCTCTCCTGTGTAACCAGCTGCCAATCTGGATTGGGGAGTCAGACTCGATCTCTGTTTTTAAGAATAGGGCTAAAACCTACCTTTTTGATATAGCCTACAATTAGGGAGGGATCATGCGTTTCTGAACCCTGCCTTAGTTATGCTGCTAATAGGTTTAGTCAGCCGGGGGACCTCCAGTAATGCAATGGGCCTCACTCCTTTCCTCACTCTCAATGAAATATTTTTTTTGCTGGTCATTAACATTTGTTTGTTCTCTCCCATAGATTGAGTCCCCATCGTGCTGTTTGCTCTCTACATGTCTGTTCTTTTCATCTTCTCTGTCCCCTCACCCCCCAGCCAGTCACAGCAGATGACTGCCCCTCCCTGAGCCTGGTTCTGCTGGAGGTTTCTTCCTGTTAAAAGGGAATTTTTCCTCTCCACCATCGCCAAGTGCTTGCTCACAGGGGATCGCCTGATTGCTGGGGTCTTTCTGCAACTGTGGGGGTTCCCCCTACAGTTGATAGTGCTATGAGATGACTGTTGTTGTGAAATGGCGCTATATAAATAAAGTTGAATTAAATTGAATTGAATTCCAGGAATCTGGGGCTGGATGATGTCAACGCTGACGACCTAGTTGCAGCCATCTTGGAGCAGGAGATGGAGTGGAGGAGAAGATGGCCGCCGGCTGAGAAGAGCGTTTCTACTTCGGTTTGGTGTGGTACACCCTTCTCACCAGGTCAGGAAACACCTGCTCAAGCGCACAGACAGAGGACAGCAACTCGGTTTACTGTGGACAATTCCAGAGACCACGGTGAGCCCCCAGAATCCTCAATGCCCCGGTTCAGGTAGTCCAGTTGTTCTCCGGGGCCGTATACGTCCACGGCGTCATACAGGAACTCCCAGATAGACTCAGCTGCCCATTCCTCCTCTGCGCTGAGACGTCCCGCTGCCCATTCACTTCCGTCAGCGTGGGAACGGCTCACTGGGGACATCATGCACCGAACAGGTAGGTGGGAAAACACACAAAAAATGAAAAAAGGGTCATGCCACTTCACCACTTGGGCTCACTTGGTTGTAGCGTACTGTCATGTCCACTGCATAACTTTGCAACAGACAATAGAATTAATACGAGCCCAAAACGCAGGTGAAGTGAACATGTTTATTAACAAAAAGGGGAAACTCAAAAAATACACAAATACAGGGAAAGTGTTCAATGGAAGCACAGTCTGGCTTGCAAGCGATAGACGCCCGAGCTCAGTTGGCTAGATAGGAGGCCCACACGCTCCCAGGGCAGAACTGGGCAGCAGAGAGAGAAGGGCGAGCAAGTCGAGAGACTTACATGGGGCATCGGAGCTCAGCGGGCTCTGGGGAAACAACACCGTAGAAGTCCATCAAAAAAGGGTGCCAACAGCTCCAAGGGATTACATCAGCTGGTGACTACAGACTGAACCGTGTAGTGTAGATGGATGCCACAACACTGAATGCCCCCACTGTCACTCAATAAATACCAAGCAGGCTAATGAGTGACAAGTGGACGCAGGTATGTGGCGGGAGTCTGTGCAAGAGTGTGTGTGTGTGCATGTGTGTGTGTGTGGACAGGAACAAATGAGAAAATAACTAACAGCTGGTGAGTGTCTGGTAGAGAGACGGGTGTGGCTGTAGACTGGCGAGGGCAAGCTCAGGGCTCAACCTGCCAGCAGGAACCAATTAACAACAAATCAGAAGCTACAGCCACAAATCATGGGCAGAGCCAAAACACCAGCTCTGCACATGACAGTCAGGTTCCTCTACACCCGGACAGCCACAACCTCACAGCCTTTGTGACCCACTTGGGGGTTTTCATGACACCCGCATGCCTTTCAGCCTCAGCTCCACCCCTAGCTGTTTTCAGAAGATCATAGCCACCATCTTCACTGGTTTCCTGGGCCTGGTAGTGTACTTGGATGACATTGTGGTGCATGGCATAACAACATCTTCACATGACACTCGTCTCTCCAAGGTGATGGAGGTGCTGGCCAGTGACAGCCTCACATTGAATGGGGAAAAGTGCATCTTCACGGCACCCACCATCAAGTTTGTGGGGTTCCGTCTGACCGCCGGGGGCTTGAGCCTACTGCATTCAAACGTCAAGGCCATATTACGTCTGCCTGAACCATCATGCCCCACCCAATTTTCCTCCTTCCTGGGTATGACGACCTTCAGTTTCTTTCCCTGGGCCATCTGGACTGCAAACAGTCAGAGGCCCCACCCCTCCCCCCAAACGTTCACATGCAGAGAACTGAGGACCTTTTCAATTATCATAATAATCACACCTGTTTTTGCACTCCGCAGTTTCATGTATATTGACCCATCCGTGAAACCACTACCAATACCTGTGTATCTTCCATAATCCTTAGGCCATTTTATTCAATCCTATGGCCAATTGTGTGTTATTAACTCCACACTTTTACGTACATTGTTTCATCCATGAATCCACTACCATACCTGTGTATATTTCCATAATCCTGGGCCATTTTTATTTCAGTCGTGTGTTTAACTGTGTGTTCTGTAACTGTTTTATCTAATCCTTCTCTCTTATTTTATTGCACAGTAGCCTGGTGGAGCACCCACAGTTTTGTTGTGCTGTACAACTGTACAATGACAATAAAGCCTATTCTATTCTACAGATGCTTTATTCCCCAATACTCAGAGACAATAGAACCACTACATGCCCTCCTGAAACAAGATGTGACCTGGTCATGGACTCCTGCATGCTCCGCTGCCATCCACCAACTCAAAACATAGCTCACATCCCCACCTGTGCTCGCCCACTTTGACCTACACAGTCCCACATTTGTAACCTGTGATGCCTCTAACACCACTGTAGGGGCTGTGCTGTCCCAACTCCAGAAAGGGGCCGAGCGTTTGGTGGCCTTTGTTTCAAGGTCGCTCACACCAATGGAACAGAAGTACTCAGTGTGGGAGAGGGAAGCCCTTGCTTGTGTCTGGGCATGCAAAAGATGGCACATGTACCTGTACGGGTGGCATTTCACGCTCCAAACGGACCACTGGGCCCTCACAGCCCTATTAGCAACATCGGGGTCAGGACACAAACCACTACACATCTACAGATGGACAGAAAGGCTGCAAGTGTACAACTTCACCATCCAGGTCACACTTGGCAGAGAGAACGTAGTAGCGGACTTACTCTCTCAGGCTACGCCCAGCCTCCTCTTTTCTCCAGAGCATACCTCCACCTTTCCAGGTTCTCTTCCACCTGCTCCCTACTCTCACTGCAGAGCACAACCTCGTCTGCAAACATCAATGTCCACGGAGACTCCTGCCCCTCATTTGTCAGCCTGTCCATCACCATGGCAAACAAGAAGGGGCTCAGAGCCAGTCCCTGATGTAATCCCACCCCCACCTTGAATTCATCTGTCACTTCTACAGCGCACTTCACCACCGCCTTGCTGTCCTCATACATGTCCTTCACCACCCTTACATGCTTCTCTGCCACTCCTGACTTTCTCATCATCATCATCATCATCATCATCATCATCATCATCATCATCATCATATTATTATTATTATTATTATTATTATTGTTGTTTTTCTTGCTCCAGCATGATACACACCTTAAATAAATTGTTTTTTTATGTCTTGCATGGAGGCAAATGAGCTTTCTTGCTGAAGAAAAAAAGGTAAGACTTTGATCATTGCATGTCCGTGCTTGTTCAGTGACTGTGGTGTGGAGACCACTGTCTTTATAGCAGCTGCAGCAGCATGGTGTCAGGCGCTTAAAATTGTGTGCACAACCCCCAGGACCTCTCTGAGCTTTATTCTTGATAACGTTTTAAGCTCAGTAACATTTACAAACTTACACTCATAGCACATGCAGCCATTTTCCTCATACATCAATTGCACACTTAATTATTTTTTTTCTCTCTGCACTGAAAACACAGTGGAGCTGTTTTACCTCCTATTAAGCAGAGTGTAATTTGGTTAAGTAATCATGACAGCAAAGAAAAAGTGACTTCAGGGCAGAGAGAGCTGAGAAAAGAAGTACTTTGTATGTAGGATTATTATTTATTTTTTATGGTGCACAAGCTATGAGGTGAAACAGAACTTCATTCTGGAATTACAGAACAGTTTTCTGGCACTTACCATAGATGAAAAAGAGGGCGTTGATCTGAAATGGGACAAGATCAAGACTACATAGAGTGGTGTGAAAAAGTGTCTGCCCCCTTCCTAAGTTCTCATTTTTTTGTATGTTTGTCACAATTAAATGTTTCAGATGATCAAACAAACTTAAATATTTGACAAAGATAACAAAAGTAAACACAAAATGCAGTTTTTAAATGAAGGTGTTTATTATTAAGGGAAAATAAAACCCAAACCTACATGGCCCTGTGTGAAAAAGTGATTGCTCCCTAAACCTAATAACTGGTTGGCCACCCTTAGCAGCAACAACTGCAATCAAGGGTTTGCGATAACTGGCAATGTGTCTTTTACAGCGCTGTGGAGGAATTTTGACCCACTCATCTTTGCAGAATTGTTATAATTCAGTTACATTGGAGGGTTTTCCAGCATGAACCTCCTTTTTAAGGTCATGCCACAGCATCTCAATTGGATTCAGGTCAGGACTTTGACTAAGCCACTCAAAGTCTTCATTTTGTTTTTCTTAAGCCATTCAGAGGTGGACTTGCTGGTGTGTTTTGGATCATTGTCCTGCTGCAGAACCCAAGTGCGCTTCACCTTGAGGTCATGAACAGATGATCGGAATTTCTCCTTCAGGATTTTTTGGAAGACAGCAGAATTCATGGTTCCATTTACCACAGCAAGTCTTCCAGGTCCTGAAGCAGCAAAACAGCCCCAGACCATCACACTACCACCACCTTTTTTTGCTGTTGGTATGATGTGTCACGACTCGCCGCTCATCATCTGCCTCAGCTGCGCGCACACCTGCGCCTCGTCAGCCACGAGCTATTTAACCCACTCAGCCCTGTGCAGTGGTCTGGAGCCATCTGTTCGCATCGGCACTTCTTCGCAGCTGGATCGTCTCCAAACGACTGCTAAAATACGCTTCAACGTAAGCATACCTTCCCTTACCTTTTGCAAGTCTTCTCCCCTGTGCACAGGTGGATTCCTCGGCGGCGGACTTCCCGTCATCACCATCCTACCCTCACCGTTGTCACAGGCCTTGCAGGACGCTGTCTTCTGGGCTTCTCCCTTGCCAACGCCAGCCACCTGTTGTCAACAAGTAAGCAGCACACTGCTCATTATTCCTGTCCAGGTGTGGTGCCCTTTACCCCTGTCCTCTGTTCTCTCCATAGGGTTGCCCGGCTGTACGGCGCACTGCTCTGCTTCCTGCGCATCGGCGTTCACCCTCACCACATATACATATCTCACACATCCATCCACACACGCCTGCTTGTTGAATAAAGCTGTTAAATCTACCCTGAGCCTGCGTGCGTGTTTCCTGTGCCGGACATTATGTCATGATGTTTCTTTTCTGAAATGCTGTGTTACTTTTACGCCAGATGTAATGGGATACACACCTTCCAAAAAGTTCAACTTTTGTCTTGTCAGTCCACAGAGTATTTTCCCAAAAGCACTGGGGATCATCAAGACGTTTTCTGGCAAAACTGAGACGAGCCTTTATGTTCTTTTTGCTTAGCAGTGGTTTTCGTCTTGGAACTCTGTCATGCAGGCCATTTTTGCCCAGTTTCTTTCTTATGGTGGAGTCATGAACACTGACCTTAACTTAGGTAAGTGAGGCCTGCAGTTCTTTGGATGTTGTTGTAGGGTCTTTTGTGATCTCTTGGATGACTTGTTGCTGCGCTCTTGGGGTAATTTTGGCTGGCCAGCCACTCCTGGGAAGGTTCACCACTGTTCCATGTTTTTGACATTTGTGGATAATGGCTCTCACTGTGGTTCGTTGGAGTCCCAAAGCTTTAGAAATAGCTAGAAAACTGAACTCAGCTTTCAAAAGATGTGATCAACCACAGTGAATTTATGTTTTAACAGGGGGGCAATCACTTTTTCACACAGGGCCATGGAAGTTTGGATTTACTTTTACCCTTAATAATAAACACCTTCAGTTAAAAACTGCATTTTGTGTTTAGTTGTGTTATCTTTGTCTAATATTTAATTTTTTTTTGATGATCCGAAACATTTAAGTTTGACAAACATGCAAAAAAATGAGAAATCAGGAAGGGGGCAAATACTTTTTCACACCACTGTACACCCGAACAGCAGAAAAGACCATTGGTTTTAGAAAGAAGAAAAATGAAGAATGGATAAGACCTGGGACTTGGCAGAAGATAGAAGGGAGGAAGAATCTGAAGGAAAAGCTGCTGAACACCAGAACCCGAAGGATGCAAAAGCAAACCCTTGAACAGTAAAGGGATAAGAACAGAGAGGTGAAGCACAGTGCAAGAGCTGACAAATGAGCCTTCACTGAAAGTCTTGCCTCAGAAGCAGAACAAGCTACTGCCAGGGGAGAAATAAGCATGGTCTACAAAATCACCAAGCAGCTGTGTAGACAGCTGGAATGATGGGTAGAGGTCCCCTGACCTTTGGAGCAGCGGGTGGAGGCACGCCGGCCTCTGAAGCTGATGACGGCTGGGCCTGAAGAGCATCCGGTCCAGACGCCTGGAATCCCCCCTCCGATGCAGCCACCTCGGACAAGGGAGAAAGGCAGGGAGTGAGTGAGGTGAGACCACTATCACCAGGAGCTAGGCAAGTCCCTTATAGCGTAGATTTTAAAAATGAAACGGAAAGAACTTGCCTTAGCTCCTGGTCCTCTGCTGCTGGGGTGACCACCTCAGGGAGAGCTGGAGCCAGGATGTGCACCTTGGGGGCAGCTGAAGTAGGCTCGGGCACCTCAGAGAATGCCGGAGCTGCTGCTTGCACCTCAAAAACAGCCAGGGTTGTGGCATGAACCTCAGAGACAGCCAGGGCTGTGGCGTGCACCTCGAAGACAGCTGGAGCAGAATCATGCACCTCGGAGACAGCTGGGGCTGTGGCGTGCACCTCAGAGACAGCTGAAGCTGGGATGTGCACCTCGGGGACAGCTGGAGCAGAATCGTGCACCTCGGAGACCAGCGGAGCTGCTGTGTGCACCTCAGGAAGGACCTGAGCTGGGATGTGCACCTCGGGGGCAGCTGGAGCAGGCTCGTGCACCTCGGAAACTGCTGGGGCTGCTGCGTGCACCTCGGGGAGAACCAAAGTAGGGGTGTGCACCTTGGTGACAGCTGGAGCAGACTCGTGCACCTCGGAGACTACTGGAGCTGCTGCATGCATCTCAGGGGAAAAATAGAGAGACCAGGGAGGGTGATAGCACACACACGGGGTGACAGCAGAAACAGGAAGTGGGGGCTCAGAAGCAAAATGGTGCTGCTGCTGAGACCCCTCACCCGAAACAAGGCAAGACATCTCATTAGATGGTAATGAGAAATGAGTATGTACTTGCCTGTTCTGCTGCTCTGCTGTCGATGATGGAGATGGACCAGGAGTAGGGGCTGTGGCTGCTGGTGGGGCAGCAGATGAAGCAGTCTGAGGAGTTGCAGCGGGCGCAGGCACCATGGTGGAAAATGTGGGAGCTGGCCTTGTAGCTGCCTGGGAGCTGGCGTAACAACTGTCGTGGGGGCCAGTGCTGCAGCTGCTGTGGGAGCCAGTGTAGCTGAGTTCCGCGAGGCTGAAGCAGAGTGCGGTGGTGTGCTCTCCTCCAGCCCATGGAGTGGCTGTGGAGCTGGGGAGAGGCGAGGTGAGAGAGACGCCGGAGCCAGGGGACGCTTCCTCATCAGCACAGGCTGCGGCACAGGCAATGAACTCTCCTCCAGCTGTGTGGTGGCTGTGGGACTGGTTAGAGTCTCGCGGCTGGAGGGTGCGGGGCCAGCTCCGAAAATGTCTGGTGGATGTGGCTGCAGGCGAAGGCGACCAGCTCTCTCACCTCGGGGCAGTCCTGCAGGCTGGGGAACCTCTCCACAACCTTCATGGCAACCTCCAGGTGATCAAGAGCCTCCTTCAATGTGTGGGAGGTGCAATCATTCGAGACTAGGGACTGGAACGTCTGAACCGCCCACCGCTTGCTCGTGTCAGGACGACCAGCTGCTGGCCTGCCTGCTGAGTCCTTGCTTGCTGGCCTTGTACTGTCATAATCTGCCCAGAGAGGCAGGACTCATGGTGCAGGCAGGAGTAGTGGTGCAATAATGATTTATTAACAAAAAACTTAAAAGAACAAACAGATGGCAGCATGGAGGCTGAAAACAATGCAAGAGATCACGAGGCAAATAAACTCACAGGGAATCACGATAGAACAGTAGGAGGATAGGTAGTCAAAGGAATCAACCAAGATGAGGCCAGACAGAACACAAGCACAAACTGACAAAAATAGGGGAACTGAAAATTGCAAATGTGAGACAGCTGGGTGAATGATCAGGGCAGCAGGGAAGAGGCTACAGGTGAGGAAAATAGGACGGGCAGGGCTATGGCTATACAGACAATCATAGACAGGGGATACACAAGAAACATGACAATGAGCATACTGGACAACAATATAGGAAGAATACATTGTAGCGTTAATAAGCCCTTTTGGTTCCAATGTATAAAATCATTTTTTGCTGAGAAAAAAAATCACTTCAGAACAAAAGTCTGGTCATGAACTGCTTCTCTCACCCAAGGACCAGAGCTATAACATTATCCATTGGCCATAAAGTGGAAGTTAATCCCTTCTCCAGGAAGGAATGCCTCAAATGACAAATTTATGGTTGATATAATCCAGACTTGGAAGTCAAGATTCCTCATTAACCAACCAGACAGTTTTACAGTGCCATCTGGTGGGCGACGCAGGAATGTTTAATAATTTTTTTTCCTCTCTCTCTGAAATGGAGTTGTGAACAATAAATTAATTCATATTCTTTCTCTCAAGACAGCATCCGCTACTGAAGACATGGTTGAACTCTAGAATGGACAACTGTGGTTTGAAATGCTTTTATTGATTTGATTTGATATGTGTTGCTTTATTTTCAGGAAGAAATCAATTTTTGTATGCTTACTATTGTCATGAATGCCCCTTTGGAGCAGAGAGAAAAAGGCACCACTCGCCGGCCGTGAGTTTGCAACATTTATTACCTCTGCCAAGGAGGTGCGTTTGTCTGTCTGTCTGTCTGTCTGTTACCAACATAACTCAAAAAGTTAAGAACGGATTTTGATGAAATTTTCAGAAAAGGTGTGTAATGACACAGGGAACAGATGATTCGATTTTGGTGAGGATCTGAGAGTGCATACCTCCACCAAGGGCTTTGTTTGTATTTGTGCAGCAGGATTACACAAAAACTGCAGGATGGATTTGGATGAAATTTTCACCAGAGGTGGTTCTTCGGCTACAGAGGAACCCATTATATTTTGGTGATGATCTGACAATGCATACCTCAGCCAAGGCTCTTATCTTCTCACAGTGCGTTGGCAACAGTACTCCAAAACTGATGGACAGACTTTGATGCAATTTTCACCACAAGTGGCTATAGGCCTACGCACAAACCCATTACATTTTAGAGGTGATCCATGAGAAACGGAAGGAGCCTTGGCGGAGGTATGCACTCTATGAGTGTTTTTCTAGTTAGATTAACATAAAGACATACACACACACTTATGGAAAAGAGCATACAGGCTGGCAAAAACAGTCATGGCTAAGGTGAGTGTGATCATCAGTTAATTTGGGAACAAACACAAGGAACAGGTAGCAAAATAGCCTAACTACGGCAAGAGTAATAGCCAGCTAAACTTGCAGATAAACTGAAGTACATACAGTGAAAGACAAAATTCTTGCATGTTGGGAAACAGGCTTGAGAGTTACTTGATAGTAGGAGGCTACACCAGACAATGGTGCAGCCTCCTTAAAAAAAAAGGTAGCAGCACAATCAACACAATTAATCCCAGATGTGAGCACCTGAGCGAGCAGGGGAAGGTGACCTAATTTAGATAATCACCCACAGCTGAGAACTAGGGAGCAGACTGTGGGTGAAAGGTGAGTGACTGAGAAATGAGGAAGGAGGCTCTTAAAGTAAACAACCAAAATAGCAGAAAACAGACAAGAAAATAATAACAGACACAAAATACTCAAAAATACATAAAGGGTCTGAGCACTGGCTCAGACACATGCCAACTATCACAAATTAATTACAGTTACAATGTAGACCCATTGCATGTTCCCTTATTATTAGGTAAAATATCTTAGTCACTAAAGTTTAAGGAATTTATACTTTATTCAGCAGCATATAAGTGTGCAGGAGGATCTCACTTTGCATATCAAATGTCTCTCCCCCTTCCTCTCTCTGCTGGGAGATCCACACAGCCCTGAACTTTGAAATGACCAATGGGTCTCCAGGCTCCACTGCATCTGCTTTTTAGGTCAAGTTTATAACTTCTGTTGAACAAGAAGCTCAAATGTAATTAATCCAGCTCAGCTTTCATGAAAGTCAGTAAAATTCTGCCACACCCGAGAAAAACTTCCCTTTGACTGAGTTTTGGGGCGTTAGCCAAGCTGTAAGGAGCACTTTCTGCTCTCCCATTTCTTTTCCTTTTTTTCCAAGTAGGTCCAGAGTTCCCATGCTCTGTGAAAATCCTTTTTCTTTTCTTTAAAGTTCACTTTTTGCTTATTTTAATCCTTTTCTTTAAATTACCGTGTAAGAAGATTTTGTTTAATTTTTTTCTAAGCTTAAACCAACTCATTCCAGCCACAATACATCGGAAGAAATGGATCTGTGGTGTGTTTTTGTCCCAATTTGACTCTCTGATGGGACCTTGTACAATAAATAAATTCCTTCTTCAGTGCATAAGAAGAGACCTTGCCCAGACTTGCTGGAAAACCCAGCTCCCGTGTGCGATCTCAGGAACATGGCCTTGTAGAACCTGTCTACCAGTCTATCTCTCAATAGATGACACGGACATCCAGCTGAATCAAGGTTGGCACATGGGTGCCCTGCTGCCACCAGGATGCAATCTGACTCTGTGCTGATGGTCTGTTGTTCAATTTAAACTTAATTCTGCAGAATATTCCTGGTGTAAGTTCTTTAAACTTAATTTCAAACAACTCCTATCAGAATTTCAAAATGTATTTTGTCCTTTCATTAATTTACGTTCTTTTTCAAAGAAACATTAATCTTCCATTTTTCTAGATAGTTTAATCATCATTTTCTTCATAAAATTGCATCCCCCTTTCTTGACCAGTGCTATTTTATGGTTTTCCAATTTCCAGTATATCGCCAAGTTAAACTATGATTTATTTGGTTCCACAACTGTTTGTCTCACATATGATGCCCATGATACATGTTGAATTCCTTGTTTTAAAATCATCCAAATGTGTTAACCTATTCTGACATTTCTTATTAAACTACTGAAAGACATACGGGAGTTTTTGTTTGAGTTCATGTTCATCTTCTTGATTATAAGCAGACAAAAACTCAAGGTTTTTTTTTTTTTTTTTGAGACTGATTCCTAATTGGTACAAATAAAGAATTGTTAATAAAATTGTCCAGTACCTGAACTGGTGCCCCAACCAGCTAATGTGCTGGTAATGAAAATAAATCTTCATTCCTACTCAGATTCCTATTTACATTAATACTTGTACCAACAATAAAACACCTATTAACCTAAATCCGCTACAACATAGAGGGCAGTGGCTAGGGGTATGAAAAAACAGGAGCTGGAACAATAGGTAAACAGGTACACACAACGCCTCAAGACCAGACTAGGGATGACGCAGAAGACAATGACAAGGGACTCAGAGGGAACACAGACAGCCAATAATGCAAATAGTCATCATCACAATGATAATAAACACAGAGAGGCAAAAATGAACACAAAATGTGGGCATGACCATGCCCCAGACCATGACACTGAGTTTTAAAAGTAGACTATCATTATCCACCACTGCTGGTCAGGGTTTCCTCTGGTAACATTTCTGGGTGGTGGCCCGCTTCGCCAGAAAATTTACTGCCACGCCAATAAGGAGATACGAATTTAAGAAAAATATATGAAGCAATGACTTTCCGCAAGCGTGCACACGAACACGCGTGTGGCAGTCATCCGCGCAGAATTTAGAAGTTCCCCGCCTACGCGAGCTTTCCAGTCAGTCAGCAGGCAGTGGCTCGCTGGCAGCAGCAGCATCTTGATGGAAAAGGAGTGAAAACTGGGAAGTCAAACAGCAGAAATGGACTCTATTTGAAGAGAAACTTAGTGAAGAAGTCCGCCATTTCTTTGTTGGTAAAAATCCTGGCGCGTCAGTGCCTTGGCGCTACCTATCAGGTGGAAGTGAAACTACAAATGATTGTTTTGTGCATGCGTCAATCGCTTGGCCTGGGTAGATGAAAAAAGTGAGCATGTTCAGCGCCACGTGCATGCCGGGCTCATCCAAAGCATACGCGGACCAAGGTAGACTAGAGGGGAACTGCAGCATGAATAAGGCTTGACTGTCTGACAGAAACATGAGTTTATTAAAGTACTATAAATGCGGAAAAAAGAAAAAAAAAACAGAAGAGGTGCATAAGCACTGGAGGCATTTATCATGGTTTTAACCCGCTGGAAACGGGAGCAATAATGGAAGATTCGCTTAGCTAAGAGATGTGGTTAGAATTCAAATGCAGCCGGCTTCATATGAAGGGAAAGGCAAGGGGAACTATTGTATTGCTGAGTATATATTTCACCAACCACTACAATATTAAGTTATGTTCCCAATTATGTACCTGGCAAGTTAAGATGACCAAAATTCCCGAAGTCAGTGACTTTAATCCTTCAGCAGCCTTCAGACAAACTAAAAGTGCCAGCATTTGGATTTCAAAATAAGGGAGGTTTTTCTTGGTGATGAGGAGATTTCTAAAAAAAATATATAAATATGTAGAAATATTATAACAGAAATAATGGCATCTTTAGTCATTTAAGTTAATTTAAATCATTAAATACAATTTAATTAATATTTTTTTCTTTGTAATGAGAGTTAAATTATTGTTCTGTTCTGACTGCAAAGTTACGGTCAAAAATATAAATTGTTATAAGGCAAAAGTTAAAAAAAAATGCCACAGTCTGTTTCAAATTTATTTAAAAAACAGTAATTTCATTTTAAAAAGCAGACAAAACTAAGCCATAAAATAATCCACAAATTTATAATAAAGTTTCAAATGTACAAGAAAAGTCAATTTTACAAGAGGAAATTACAAATGTGAGGAAAATGGTTTCAAATTTAGATAAATTTACAGAGAAAAGTAGAAAACTATAAGAAAATTGTTATAAATTTTGGAGAAAAACCTCAAACCTTCAAGACTGAAGTCATTACTCGGGTTTTAAGTGGGTGCTCTTTGTATCCTAAACTAGAAATTTTTGGTTGTCTCCTTTAATTTACACGGCACTTGATATTTCCTAACCTGTTTGTATACCACCATAGACAGAGAGAGAACGTGAATTAAACAGAGCTCAGAGAGAGCAAGATTAGACAGAAGAGAGGAGCCAAGGCGAGGAAAGTGTTCAGGCAGAGGGTCCAGAAGAGGTGAGAGCAGAGGAAGGAGAGAAGGATGACACCAGTAAAAAGTCCAAATACAGGACATCTGGGTGGGATCCCAAATGGCCCAACAGTCCAACATTCAAGCCTTGGTTGCACAATACTTCAGATTGTAAGTTCCATATGCATGGCAGTGGCTTAGGAGGTAGAGTGGGTCATCCAATAACCGGATGGTTGGCGATTCGAATCCCGCTCTCCTCAGATATCCTGCCGTTGTGTCTCTGGGCAAGACACTTTACCCACCTTGCATCCAGTGTCCATAACACTGAGTGTGAATGTGTATAAATGTTTGGTGTTAGCCCAGATTGGCAGCCACGTTTCCGTCAGTCTGCCCTAGGGCAGCTGTGGCTACAGTAGTTGCTTGCCACTACCATTGTCTGTCTGGAGTGAATGAATAATGTATTTGTAAAAAGTGTCTATGATAAAACGCTGTATAAATCTGATGCATTATTATTACTATTGTGGAGAGAATAACCAGGCCAAACTTTTCCGAGCAGATGAAACTTTATTCCACTCTCTCTCACAGTCACCAGAATCAGAAAACAAACCACCAGGTTGCAGGCACTCTCTTTTATATCACAGCACTAACACTTAGATAGACAGATAGATATATACTTTATTTCGAACAAAAAAGTAAAAAAACAAAACAAATGACAAGTACGATAAAGTGACAGTATACAGTACTCGAAAGGGAGAAGGAAGAAGTGAACACTTATTAACGCCAACTCCTCTTTTCCATAAATACAACCCATGTGAAATACTGTATATACAAATTACCTCATTTAAGACCCCAAGTAAACAATTAACTATATTTTGTACATATCAACATTAACACCCATCCATCCCAACATACATACAGTCCATACATCAAAACCCAGCCCCAAACAACACAGATATACACAGTACTGTCCCACCTACCATTCCATAGTGTTCTAGAGTGAGCATAGTGAATCGTACATATAAATACTACCCTTCTAACATATATTCTTTCAGCAAATAATGTTTATACCTATTTTTGAATTGATTTCTGTTTGTACATAGTTTCAGTTCCAGCTCCAGACTGTTCCACAAATCCACCCCACAGACAGATATGCACAGACTTTTCTTAGTTGTTCGTACCTTAGGTTTTGTAAAGTTTAAGTCTCCTCTCAAATTACAATCATTGTCTCTTTTTTGAATATTTTTTGTATATTAGTTGGGAGTTGATTATTAATTGCCCTGTACATTACTTGTGCTGTCTTAAATTTAGCTAAATCCATGAACTTTATGACATGTGACTTTAAAAGCAACGGGTTGGTATGGTCTCTATATCCAACATTATTTATTACCCTTATAGCTTTTTTTTGCAATGTGCGTATTGGCTGTAGGTTGGTCCTGTAGGTGTTTCCTCAGACCTCTACACAGTAGTTATGATAAGGTAGAAACAGTGACTTGTACAGTAAGAACAATGATTTATAGTCCAAGATGTGTCTTGTTTTCCCCAGTATCCCTACACATTTTGCCAACTTGGCCCGGATGTGACTGATGTGAGGTTTCCAGCAGATTTTATTGTCTAGCGTCACCCCCAGAAACTTATTTTCCTGTACTGTTTCTATTCTGGTATCATTTATCGTTACCATTATTTCATGATTTATTTTATAATTTCCAAACAACATAATCTTTGGGGTTTTTTTCAGATTTAGAGATAATTTATTTTTGTTGAACCACCGCGTTAACCTTTTCATTTCAGTTGTGACCACCTCTAAAACCTGCTGCAAATTCTCACCAGTGCAAAGGATATTTGTGTCATCTGCAAACAAAATAAATCTCAGAATTTTTGATACTTGACATATGTCATTTATATACAAGATAAAGAGTTTGGGTCCCAAAACTGACCCCTGGGGAACACCACAAGTGATGTCCATGAAGGGGGATTTGTGCTCACCAATTTGTACGAATTGTTGTCTGTTACTTAAATAACTTTCCACCCAACTCAGTCTGACCCCTCTTATCCCATACCTTTCCAATTTCCTCTGTAAAATTCTGTGGTCGATAGTGTCAAAAGCTTTCTTTAAATCTATAAATACTCCTACAGCAAACTTTTTTTTAATCTATACAACTAGTAATTTCTTCTATAAGTTCGATCAGTGCCAAAGTTGTAGATTTATCTGCTCTAAAACCATACTGGCTGTCTGTATGGAGGTTGTGTTTTTCAATGAAATCATCCAGTCTCTTAGTGAAGATTTTTTCAAGTATTTTGCAGAATTGTGAGAGTAAAGAGACCGCCCTGTAATTTGTGAAATAATGACTGTCTCCTGTTTTGTATAGTGGTATTACTTTTGCTATTTTCATTTTGTTTGGAAATGTACCAGTTTGAAATGACAGGTTACAGATGTGGGTGAGTGTTTAACAATTCCTTCAATTACTTTTTTCACTATTGTCATGTCAGTTTCATTCCAGTCAGTTAATTTTTTGTTCTTAAATTTACTCACAGTCTTGATAATTTCCTTTTCAATAACTGCACCCAAAAAGAATGTGTTAGGATTTCTATCTTCTATTTCATTTACAGAAGCACTGTTGTTTGCTTCTGGTGTCACAATTGATTTTGCTAATTCAGGACCAACGTTTACAAAAAATTTATTGAAACCACTGACCACATCCTCCATATTATTTATCAAATTGTCATTTTCAATCAAATATTCTGGATAATTAGCATTTTTTGATCCGTTACTAATAATCCCATTGAGTACTTGCCATATTCCTCTTAAGTTATTTTTATTATCCTCTAATGTTCTGTTGTAGTATTCTTTCTTACAAGTCCTCATTATATTAGTTAGCTTGTTTTTATATCTTTTATATTTGATCTCAGCCTCTACTGTTCTGCACTTAATGAATTGTTTATATAATGTATTCTTCTTTTTACATGCATTTAGTAGCCCCTTGGTAACCCAAGGAATATTTTTGTTTTGTTTTGTTGTCTGTCACTGTATTGTTTTATAGGACAGTTTTTTATTGTACAATGATTGAAATATTTGTAAAAATTTATCATATGCTTTATTTATATCATTTTCATCACAAACTATCTTGCAGTCTTGTACTAATTCCTTTGCCAGTAAATACAGTACATAGATTCTTCAGTTCTTTTTCTTTTATATTTAATATTTTTGGTATACTTTTTCTTCCAATAATCACATTGATAGACAACAAAAATCGGCAGGTGGTCACTGATATCATTCAATAAAAGCCCACTCATGATATTATTTTCCATAATGTTTGTGAATATGTTATCTATTAGTGTGGCACTGTGTGACGTGATTCTGCTGGGTCTGGTAATTGTTGGATGTAAGCCCATACTGTACATTGTGTTGATAAATTCTTCTGTCAAACTACGTTGTTTTAAATTCATAAGATCTATACTGAAATCCCCACAGATGAACATAACATTATGAGTTAGTTTTGCATACATTTTTCCATCCAGTCCTTAAATAAGTCAGTGTTTGATCCAGGTGTTCTATATACACAGCTCACGACCATATTCTTCACATTGTCCAGACAGATTTCTATTGTAATGCATTCAAATAAATCATCCACAGTTACTGACAAATTTTCAACAACCGTGTATTGCAAGCTCTTGTCAACATAAATTGCAACTCCTCCTCCTTTTTTTTTACTTTTCTATTCATATAATTTAATTCATAGCCATCCAATGTAAAATCCACTCCTTTCTTTTCACTGACCCACGTCTCTGATATTGTCACAATATTGAATGGCTCTTTAAACTGATGTAAATAATCTTTAATGTTATTAAAGTTGGCAGAGAGACTTCTGCTGTTGAAGTGGATCATAGAAATATTGAAATCAGATATGACCATTGCGTTAAACTGTTCATCCGTGTAGTAACTACAGTTATTATTGATGGAGGTAAATAAATTATTATCAGGGTCTATGTTATAGTCTACGTTCTGTGGGTTGTGATCCGTATATTCAAAAACTTTCAGTTCCTGTTGTTCCTATTTGCTGAGCTTTTGTTTCATGTTGTTAAATGTCCTGATGCAGATGAGTATAATCCTTCAATGTCTTACAGTCATCTCTTGTTGCTGTCGACTCCAGTTCATAATGTTCATTTGTATTTGTCCAGTTTCATAATATTATGGATGTTAATAACCTTGGCTTCTTCAGGTGATCCATTTAATTTGATGTATATTTTACAGTTTGATGTCCAGGTGTTTTGAATCTTTTTCTGCTTTCTCATGTATCTTGCTTTTCTGGCTATTTCTGTGTTTTCTTTTGTGAGGTGCTCGTTTATGTAAATGTTCGTTCCTTTCAGTTTTCTACCTTGTTTTAGCAGTGCAGTCTTGTGTTTTCTATTGACAGACCTCATGATGACAACTGGTTTGTTGCTGTTTTTCCTGGGCAGAGGGTGGCAGGCCTCAATGGTGTCACAGTCCAGCTGAATTCCTTTGGACTGCAGGAAGGCCGCCACTTGTAGCTCCGTGGATTTGGCTTCCAGCGCATCGAGCCTCCCTCCGCTGTCCGTGGCCACCGCTTGAGCATATGATCGGGGTTTAATGTGGAGCCCAGTGATGATCACGTCGTTCACCCAGGTGTACTTCTCCAGGTCGACACTCTGTTCTCCAGATACGCCAGCCTCTTGTCCTTCTCGGTGTTCTGGATCCGCAGCGCTTTCACCTCCTCGAGCAGGCCCAGGATGTTTTTTTGCTGCAGCTTAACAGCAGAAATCTCTTCAGCTAATAAGTCGAGCGATCTTTTAATATTGTCCACCTCCTCAGTCTGCTGAGCTTTCTTAGGACCCATGATCTTGGACGATGTATGTTGACTAAACAACTAATGAACAGCTGTTTAGCTAGCTGAATGGCGGGCCGCTCCGCTCCACTCTCGTTTCCCAGTCCGTAGATGCCACTATTGGCGTTTTAAATCAGGCAGGGGTTGAAACTAGGATGTCCAGTTCGTAATCCAAATAATTGGCTGTTCTAAATTGTCCCTAGATATCTGTTTCCTATAGGCCCTTAGAATAGAGGGTTAGTATTAGTGAAAGCACTTTGAGTGGTCTTTGTGACTAGAAAAGTGCTATATAAGTGCAGGTTAGTTAGTTAGTTAGTTCTCAGAAGTTCTCAGAAGCCAAAAAAAGTAGTCAAAAACCAAGAAACAAAACACGGAAAGCCACCGAAATCCACCAACTGACAGGATCTGACAGCAGGTTGACAGGTTCTCTGCTACCTGGGGTGCTGCATTAACATATCACTCCCCACACTCCCCACCTTTGATCCGCCACTTCAGTCTGAGGGAAAACTACTGAGTAACTACTGAGTGGGTTCCCCACACTGCCCCCCCCCCCCCGAGTCTCAGACTGAGTCTTAACTCTCATGTCCTTTGGGCTTCAGCCTCCGTCCATAGCTGCTGTAACAGGGGGTCTTCGGCTCCGAGGCACTGCTGTGCCAGTGGGGGGTCCTGGGGGTGTGTCAGTCTGTGGGGGGACAATGGGGGGGCACCTTCAGCATGCTTGTGTGACTGATCTGACGATTCATTTACCTGGGGAGACTCCGTGGGGGTCTTCCGCGCCGAGGAGCTCGGGCCAACACCACCTGCTCATCTGCTAAAACAAAGGCGGGCTTAAGCTTGTCTATACAGATTGTCTCCCGGCAACCCCCCGAGTCTAACACAAAATGTTTCTCCCCAGGTTCCAGCACTCTGAACGGGCCATCGCAAGTCGGGCGCAATGGGGTCTGGTGGGCTCCATGCCTGACAAATATGAACGATGCCTCCTTCAAGGTTTTTGGCACAAAAGCGTGTGGAAAACAGTGGTGGGCTGGGCCAGGTAGCATCCCTGCCTCTGCGCTATGTCTTGAACGCGGGGATGGATCGGTGTTCGGCGCAGGGTTATCCGGCAAAAATTCCCTGGGGAGCCGCAGCGGCTGGGAAAAAAACAGCTCTGCTGGGGAGGCAGCCAAATCCTCCTTCGGTGGGGAACACAACCCTAATAGAACCCACGGCAACTGGTCCACCCAATTTGCATCCGTAAGAGAAGCTCTGAGAGCTGCTTTAAGTGACCTATGGAAAAGCTCGCATAACCCATTGGCCTGTGGGTTGTACGCAGTCGTGCGATGAATTGAGATGCCCAGGCTCTGGGCCATGGTGGACCAGAGGTTGGAAATAAACTGCGGGCCCCGATCAGACATGATGTCCGAAGGGACGCCGAAACGTGCCACCCATGTTGTCAAAAAAGCACGTGCCACATCTGCAGACGCGGTGGAAGCTAGTGGGATTCCTTCGGGCCAGCACGTGGTGCAGTCCACCACTGTCAGGAGGTGTGTGAACCCCTGCGATGGCGGGAGGGGGCCCACAAGGTCTACGTGAACATGGTCAAACCTCTTAGCCAGGATTTGGAACGGCTCCAAAGGGGCCTTCATCTGCCTGTGCATCTTGGCTCGTTGGCACGCTACACAGGCTGCGGCCCACTCTTTCACCTGTTTGCGCAGGCTCGGCCAGACGAACTTTGCGACCACCATTTTGACTGACGCGCGCACTCCTGGGTGCGCCAGGGAGTGAACCGATTCAAAAACATGGCGGCGCCAAGCCCATGGGACCACCGGTCGCGGGCAGCCTGTAAAGACATCACAGACTGGGGGCCCCCCCGTTTTGCAGCACTCTGCTCTCCAGCCTTAACCCTGTTGGTCCAAACTGGAGCGGGCAAACGTCCGTATCGCCAATCTGCGCAGCGGCCATGGCCGTGTAATCTATCCCCACGTAGACTGGGGCCACTAATGCGGATGAGAGGCAGTCAGCCACCACGTTGAGTTTACCAGCCACATGTCGAATGTCGGTTGTAAATTCTGAGATCGCGGCCAGCTGTCTCTGCTGCCGGGCCAACCATGGTTCCGAAACCTTGGCCATCTCGTACGTAAGTGGCTTGTGGTCCATGAACGCAGTGAAGGTGCGCCCTTCCAGCCAGAACTGGAAGTGGCGTATGGCCAGGTGGAGATCCAGTAACTCCCTGTCGAACGTGCTGTATTTACGCTCATTGTCGCCCAAAGACCTGCTAAAAAAGGCGAGCGGTTGCCAAGAACCAGCGACACACTACTTCACAACGGGCCCTATGGCCACGTCTGATGAATCGGTAGTGAGCACTATCCTAGCCATTGGGTCCAGGTGCGCCAGTAGTGCAGCGTTCGCCAGAGCTGTTTTAACCTTGGAAAACACCTGCTCTCGCTCAGGAGTCCAGTCGATTCTGTCCACCGGCTTCCGTTTCTTAAGCGTGGCGTACAACGGCTGCATGAGCTGGGCTGTGCGGGGGAGGAAACGATTGTTGAAGTTAACCATCCCCAAAAACTCCTGCAGCACCCTGACCGTCTGACACCGGGGAAAATTTGCCACTGCATGCACCTTGTCCGGCAAGGATATCGCGCCCTCTGGTGAGATGCGGTGGCCCAAAAAATCGATCCCCGTCACTCCGAACTGGCACTTCGCCGGATTGATTATTAATCAACTTAGCCCCTGTCTTCCCCATCAGAGAATCATTGTCTGCTCCCTCCAAAGTAAATAAAAATATAATATATAAGCATCCCAAAGTGATTAAGCAAAATATTGGTAAAACTCAAATTAAACATAAAGCCTCTAAAATGAATGATTTGGCCTCTGTTCCTCCTCATAATTTAAAAATTAAATGTGGTTTATTAAATATTAGGTCTCTAACTCCCAAGTCTCTGCTAGTCCATGATCTGTTAATTGATCATCAGATTGATTTAATATCCCTTACAGAGACTTGGTTAAGGCAAGAGCATTATGTTGGTTTAAATGAATCAACTCCCTCTGGTTATTTAAACTGTCAAAATCCCAGAAGTTCTGGTCGTGGAGGAGGAGTAGCAACAATTTACCATTCCAAATTACTAGTTAATGTAAAGCAAAAAACATGTTATAATTCCTTTGAGGGCCTGGTCCTCAGTATTGGGCACTTTAGCAATTTTAGGTTAAACCGAATTTTATTTGCCATAGTTTATCGTCCCCCATCAACCTACTCAGAATTTTTATCTGAATTTGCTGATTTCTTAGCTGATTTAGTGCTGAAATCTGATAGAATAATTATAGTAGGGGACTTTAATATACATGTGGATGTAGATAGTGACTGCCTTAATGTGGCATTTAATTCAATATTGGACTCTATTGGGTTTTTTCAGAAAGTAGGAAATTCTACTCATTACCTCCACCATACATTGGACCTTGTTCTGACATATGGCATAGAAATAGAAAATCTTGTAGTGTCTCCTCATAACCCTGTACTGTCAGACCATTGCCTGTTAACCTTTGATTTTACTATTTCTGACTATTTGGCTCCTAAAGAAAAATATTATTACAGTAGATGCCTGTCAGATGATGCTGTTACCAAATTTATGCAGATTGTTTCCTCTATGCCATGTGTCAACACAACGGAAATAAGCTATAGACAGCTTGCTCCTTCTGTAATTGATAACATGGTGGATAGTGTTACAGCTTCTCTGCATCAGACTCTAGATTTGGTGGCCCCCTTAAAAAAGGAAAAGTCTAATCAGAGATTTCTAACTCCTTGGTTCAACACAGAAACTCGTAACTTAAAACAGAAGACTCGTCAATTAGAAAGAAAATGATGCTCCACTAATTTAGATGAAATCTATTTAGCTTGGAGAAATCTTTAAATTTATAAAAAATCTCTTAGGAAAGCTGGAACGAGCTATTATTCTGCATTAATAGATGAGAACAAGAATAATCCCAGGTTTCTTTTCAGCACTGTAGCCAGGTTGACAAAGAGTCAGGACTCTGTCAATCCTAGCATTCCCTTAGAGCTTACTAGTCAGGACTTTATGAACTTTTTCAATAATAAAATTTCATCCATCAGCGATAAAATCAATCAGATTCTTCCCACAGTTAACTTAAATACTGTAACTACTACAACTCCTTCAACTGATGTCTGTCTTGATGAGTTTATTCCAATCGACCTTTGTGAGTTAGACAAAATAGTTTCCTCATCCAAACCTTCAACTTGTCTTTTAGACCCTATTCCTACCAGGTTATTTAAAGAAGTCTTCCCACTTATTGGTAGCTTTATTCTTCATATAATCAATTCTTCACTAACTTTAGGCCATGTACCGCAGGCTTTTAAAACGGCTGTAATTAAACCCTTACTCAAAAAGCCAACGCTAGATCCAGGAGCTTTAGCTAACTATAGACCAATCTCTAATCTCCCTTTCATTTCAAAAATCTTAGAAAGAGTTGTTGCTACGCAATTATTTGACCACCTGCAGGGAAATGGTTTACTTGAAGAGTTTCAATCTGGGTTTAGAATCCATCATAGTACTGAAACAGCCTTAGCGAAGGTCACTAACGATCTCCTCATCACATCTGATAATGGACTGGTTTCTGTACTTGTCCTTTTAGACCTTAGTGCAGCTTTTGATACTATCGATCATAATATTCTACTTGATAGATTAGAACACTATGTTGGACTTAATGGAACTTCGTTGCAGTGGTTTAGATCTTATTTATCTGATAGGTTCCAGTTTGTTCATGTAAATAATGAGTTTTCTTTCAACTCAAAGCTTAGTCATGGAGTTCCACAGGGATCTGTGCTAGGCCCTACTCTTTTTAGTTTATATATGCTTCTGTTAGGCAACATTATTAGAAAGCACTGTATACATTTTCATTGTTATGCAGATGACACACATTATACCTGTCAATGAAGCCAGATGATAGTAATCAATTAGCCAAGTTAGAAGCCTGTCTTAAGGAAATCAAAGCTTGGATGACTTGTAATTTCCTGCTATTAAATTCAGATAAGACTGAAGTCATTCTTTTTGGTCCAAAAAACCTTAGAAACACCTTTTCAAATCAAACTTTCAGTTTGGATGCGGTTACTCTTTCTCTTAATAGCTCTGTGAGGAACCTTGGAATTATTTTGGATCAAAATCTGTCCTTCAATTCACATATTAAATTTGTTTCTAAGACTGCCTTCTATCATTTGCATAATATTGCCAAAATTAGGAGCATCTTGTCTCAGAGTGATGCTGAGAAACTGATCCACGCTTTTGTTAGCTCGAGATTAGATTATTGTAATTCTTTATTATCAGGCTGTCCTAAAACATCTTTAAAAAGTCTTCAGCTGATCCAAAATGCTGCAGCAAGAGTTTTAACAGGTACTAGAAAGAGAGATCATATTTCTCCGGTTCTGGCCTCCCTTCATTGGCTTCCCATAGAGTTTAGAATTAAGTTTAAAATCCTTCTTCTTACTTACAAAGCTCTAAACAATCAGGCTCCTTTTTATTTAAAAGATCTGATACTACCATATTATCCTAACAGAGCACTACGCTACCAAAATGCAGGATTACTTGTAATACCTAGAATCTCCAAAAGTACAATGGGAGGCAGAGCCTTCAGTTATCAAGCTCCTCTCCTGTGGAACCAGCTGCCAATCTGGATTGGGGAGTCAGACTCGATCTCTGTTTTTAAGAATAGGGCTAAAACCTACCTTTTTGATATAGCCTACAATTAGGGAGGGATCACGTGTTTCTGAACCCTGCCTTAGTTATGCTGCTAATAGGTTTAGTCAGCCGGGGGACCTCCAGTAATGCACTGGGCCTCACTCCTTTCTTCACTCTCAATGAAATTTTTTTTTTTTTTTGCTGGTCATTAACATCTGTTTGTTCTCTCCCATAGATTGAGTCCCCATCGTGCTGTTTGCTCTCTACATGTCTGTTCTTTTCATCTTCTCTGTCCCCTCACCCCCCAGCCAGTCGCAGCAGATGACTGCCCCTCCCTGAGCCTGGTTCTGCTGGAGGTTTCTTCCTGTTAAAAGGGAGTTTTTCCTCTCCACCGTCGCCAAGTGCTTGCTCACAGGGGATCACCTTATTGCTGGGGTCTTTCTGCAACTGTGGGGGTTCCCCCTACAGTTGATAGTGCTATGAGATGACTGTTGTTGTGAAATGGCACTATATAAATAAAGTTGAATTGAATTAATTTGTGCTCCTCCAACCTCTGGAAAACTGTTCTGAGGTGGGGTGCGTGTTTGTCCTCGGACGCGCTGGCCACCAGGATGTCGTCCAGGTAAACGAACACAAACTGCAGATCGCGCAACACCACATCCATCATGCGTTGGAATGTCTGCACTGCGCCTTTTAGCCCGAAAGGCATGCGTAAAAACTCAGACAGACCAAACGGGGTTATTACTGCCATTTTAGGTATGTCCTCAGTGCACACCGGGAGCTGGTGGTAACCGCAGACCAGGTCTATCTTGGAAAAAATGTCTGCCCCAGTGAGGTGAATGGAAAAATCCTGAATATTAGGGATGGGGTAGCGGTTATGCGCTGCCCCATCCCCAAATCTCCGCAAGGTCTCCACGATCCCTTGACCTTAGGAACCATATGTAGCGGGGATGCCCATGGGCTGTTTGAGCGCCTGATGATGCCCAACTTTTCCATGTTGGCAAACTCCTCACATGCTATGGCCAGTTTAGCTGCATCCAGGAGCTGAGGTTGTGTGAAAACGGGCGGCCCCGTAATGGTAATGAAGTGCTCCACCCTGTGTTTAGTGACGGTTGCTGAAAACATCGGGACCGTGAGTGCTGGGAACTGGTTGAGTAGTGTGTGGAACTTACCCCCTGGAGCTGTGACGTTGGCTAGTGTTGTAGGCCCGGCTCCTTGAGATGTACAGGGGAGAGAATCAAAAGACACTGCGTTAATCAGGCGTCTGTTAGCAACATTGACTAGTAGTCCTTGTGCACACAAAAAATCAGTGCCTAAAATGGGGAAGCTGCATGCCGCTATGACGAATGTCCATTGGTATGTACAGCCGTGCAAGGATACAGTCAGTGTCCTCTCTCCAAAAGTCTTAATGTCTGAGCCGTTTGCGGCCATCAGCTCGGGGCCGCTAGTTCCTGCCAGCCGGTCAGCGTAGGACGGCAGGATGAGGCTCTTTTGGGAGCTGGAGTCCACGAGGAAACGTCTCCCCGAGTGTGAGTCTGTCACATAAAGCAGCTTGCTTGCTTCGCTGGCGGTCGCAGCTGCTACCGACTGCCGGTCCCGGCATCTCCCGAACGCTTGAATTGGCACGGTGGCACGCATCGGCGTGCGTCCTCTCCAAAATGGCGGTTGTAGAAACAGAGCGTGTTTCTCCAGTGCTTCCTGGCCCCTGCTGCAGCCACCATCGCTGGCTCCACGCCTCCGCTGGCCATCTTGCTGGGTTCCGACGCCACTGCGTTCACTGCGAGGGCTCTGGTAGTGAGGATGATCCAATCTGCCTGCTGGGCTAGCGCCCGGTAGTTGCACACGGCCAGCAGCAGTGAATTGGCAAGGACTGCTCTGGCCCCTGTCAGGAGGTTCCGGAAGAAAAGGTGGGCAAAGAGAAAATGCCTGTCATCTGTGCTCATCAACGCCAACATCTTCTCCAACAATTCGACCGCCGACCCGTCTCCTAACTCGGAGCACGTCAGGAGCCTCTCCGCTCTCTCACAGTCCAAGAGAGTGTAGCGCCGGGTCAGTGTGGTTTTGAGAACACCATATTTGTTGCGGGCTGGGGGCTGTTGGAACAGGCTCGCCACCTGCTGAGTTGTGCGTGCATCCAGCACTGCGACCGCGTAGTAATATCTGGTGCCATCTGCCGTTTTTCCCCGGAGCGCGAACTGGGCCTCGGTGAGAAGGAACCAAGACTTCGGGTCGTGTAGCCAAAAGTCTGGGAGTTTGACCGAAACTGCTCACGCGTTGCTGGCACTTCCCGTGCGGGTCATCTCCGGGGTGTTCGCCTCGCGTTCCATTGTGTGTCAAGGGTCACCAGTGTGGAGAGAATAATCAGGCCAAACTTTTCCGAGCAGATGAAACTTTATTCCACTCTCTCTCACATTCACCAGAATCAGAAAACAAACCACCAGGTTGCAGGCACTCTCTTTTATATCACAGCACTAACACTTCTCTGCTACCTGGGGTGCTGCATTAACATATCACTACCCACACTCCCCACCTTTGATCTGCCACTTCAGTCTGAGGGAAAACTACTGAGTAACTACTGAGTTGGTTCCCCACACTATATGCAAAATTAAAAAAAGAAATAAATAGTATAAAATTAACATATTCATACATATGTGTTTTTTGCCCCCCCCCCCCCCACCGGAAAAATATGTTGCCACCGGGCCAAGGTCTTTAAGCCAGAGGAAACACTGCTGGTGATCAAGGAGAACAGTACTCTGTCTGCAGCAACCTGTGAGTGAGTTCATATTTGCTCTGTTGTCTCTTTGACATCTTTGTAGTTTGAATGACTATTTTTTTTTTTTTTTTTTTTTTTTTTTTTTTTTTTTTTTTTTTTTCTCTCGGCGCCACACGAGTCGGCTGCCTTTTGCAACAGCGGCTCGATTCCGAGTCTTTTTCCCTTCCTCTCTCTTTTGATCCGTCTTTTTTTTTCACCCCACTTATATCACGGACACACAGATCGTCCTAAATGTCTCCTGAGCCGGTGGACGGAGCCACTGTCTATAGCAGGATACGATACAGCAGAGAACAGCTGCTAGCATTCAACCGCCACCCGGTCCCATTGGAAAAACTCGACATACCGAGTGAACTGAGGCGAAAACGCCGCGGCTGCCGGGCTGGAGTAAGGCGGAGGACAAAAAATATAAGGTACAGACCCTCCCTTCCATCTGTTGTCATGGGAAATGTACGGTCGATACTGGGAAAGTTAGATGAGCTAGCGGCTATCTCCCGTTATGATAGCACATACCGGGAGTGCTCTCTCCTTTTGTTTACTGAGACGTGGCTAACTGAACTAGCAGCAGATGCTAACATTGAGCTGGAGGGTTTTCACATGATACGAGCTGACCGAACACCAGACAGTGGCAAGGCTAGGGGCGGTGGAGTGATCATGTATGTTAACAACAACTGGTGCAGACCGGGACATATCACTGTTAAACAACGACACTGCAGCAAAGACATTGAGTTGCTAGCTGTTAGCATGAGGCCTACATATCTCCCGAGAGAACACTCACACGTGATCTGCATTGTTGTTTATGCAAATCCGACGGCGAACGCTGGGACAGCACGTGACGTCATCCATTCAGTAACCAGCAGGCTGCAGACAGAACACCCAGATGCTCTTCTCCTCATCTCAGGCGATTTCAACCATGTTTCACTGTCTCCCATTCTACCCACGTTCACCCAGTATGTCACATGCCACACTAGAGACAATAAAACACTGGATTTATTCTACGCAAACACTAAGGAGGCGTACACCTCATCACAACTACCCCCACTCGGGAGATCGGATCACAACTTGGTTCATCTCCGGCCGGTGTACAAACCCCTAGTGCACAGACAACCTCCGGCCATGCACACTGTGGAGTTATGGTCTGAGGAGACAATGGACACCCTAAAGGGCTGTTTTGAAGCCACCGCCTGGAAGCAGCTCTGCGATCCACATGGTGAGGACATCGATGGCCTCATTCACACCTTCACGGGCTACCTCAGCTTCTGTGTGGACAAATCCGTTCCCACCAAGACCATACGGCGTCACTCAAACAACAAACCCTGGATCAACCCTGAGATAAAAACACTTCTGAGAGAGAAGAAGAGGATCTTCAGGTCGGGGAACAGGGAGATGCTGAAGTCCGTACAGAGGGAGCTGAGGAGAAAGATCAGAGAAGGCAAGGACAGCTTCAGGAAGAAGATGGAGGACAAGCTGCAACAGAGCGACATCAGCGGGGTCTGGAGAAACCTCAAAACCATCTCGGGGCTCCAGAATACCTCCCCCCAGGCCACAGGGGGCAGGGAGTGGGCGAACAACCTGAATCTGTTTTTCAATAGATTTGACCAACCGCCCTCCCCCCTGACTGCACAACAACCACTGCTGCCTCTAAAGAAATCAAGTCCTGCTGCCCACTCCCCACTCTACCAACACCCCCCCACTCCCAACACACAGCCCCCCATCCTGACCCTGACCAGGACCCAGGTGAGGACGGAGCTGAGGAAGATCAAGGCGAGGAAGGCGCCGGGACCGGACGGCATCAGCGCAAAGCTCCTCAAGTCCTGTGCAGACCAGCTGTGTGGGATTGTGACGTATATCTTCAACATGAGCCTGAAACTGGGGAGGGTACCACAGCTGTGGAAAACATCTTGTGTGGTACCTGTACCAAAAACTTCCCACCCCAAAGACCTGAACAGCTACAGACCGGTGGCCTTGACGTCCCACTTGATGAAGACCCTGGAGAGACTGCTCCTTGCTCACCTCCGCCCCCTGGTGGAACCAGCGATGGATCCACTCCAGTTCGCCTACCAGCATGGCATTGGGGTGGAGGATGCGGTGATCTTCCTCCTTCACCGTTCTCTGTCCCACCTGGAGAAGCCCGGGAATATGGTGAGGATCATGTTCTTTGACTTCTCCAGTGCTTTCAACACCATCCAACCGATGATCCTGAAGGACAAGCTGCTGCGCGCAGGGGTGGACCAGCACCTGTCATCATGGATCCTGGACTACCTCACGAACCGGCCTCAGTTTGTGAGAACCCGGGACTGTGTGTCCGACACGATCATCAGTAGCACGGGGGCCCCCCAGGGAACGGTGCTGGCTCCCTTCCTGTTCACTCTTTATACTGCGGACTTCTCACACAACACAACACACTGCCATCTACAGAAGTTCTCTGATGACTCTGCGATCGTTGGCCTCATCTCCAATGGAGATGAAGCTGAGTACAGAGGGCTTATCCAGGACTTCATGGACTGGTGCCATCGGAACTGCCTCCAGATCAACGCGAGGAAAACTAAGGAGCTGGTGGTGGACTGCCGCAGGCATGGGCAGCCCCTCACAGTACCAGTAAATATACAGGGAACAGACATCGAGATGGTGACATCCTATAAGTACCTGGGTATTCATCTGAACAATAAACTAGACTGGTCACACAATACTGATGCACTCTACAAGAAGGGACAGCGCAGGCTGTTCCTGCTGAGGAGACTCAGGTCTTTTGGTGTACAAGGGGCGCTGCTGAAGTCATTCTATGACACGGTGGTGGCATCAGCCATCACTTTTGGAGTGGTCTGCTGGGGCAGTCGCATTACTGCAGCCGATAGGAAGAGACTGAACAAACTGATTAAGAAAGCTAGCTCTGTCCTGGGGCAGCGCCTTGATCCGATGGAGGAGATAGGAGAGAGAAGGACGGTGGCTAAACTGTCATCTCTGCTGGAGTCCGAGTTCCACCCTATGCAGGACATACTGAATGCACTGAGGAGCTCATTTAGCAGCAGACTACATCATCCCAGGTGCACAACCGAGAGGTTTCGTAGGTCCTTCCTACCAACGGCTGTCAGACTGTACAACCTAAGCAGGGCTGCTCGCAGAGATAGCAAAAAGACGTAACAAACTAATAGTTTTTTGAATGCAAAAGATGCAATAGACTTACACAATGGTCCTCTCCGGCATACAACTAGGAACATACCGGTCGCTATGGAGGGTGAGAATATGTATGGGCACATAATCATACCATGTAGGATAACTAAGTAGACGGTTATGCTGTTTCATTCCATCTAGCAACAATGCTCTGCACTGTGTGTGTTTATATATTTGCATATTTATTCCATCTAGCTACAATGCTCCGTACTGTGGGTGTTTATATATTTATATATCTACATATTATTCCATCTAGCTACATTGCTCCGCACTGTGTGTGTTTATATACTTGCATATTTATTCCACCTAGCTGCAATGCTCCGTACTGTGGGTGTTTATATATTTACATATTTATTCCATCTAGCTACAATGCTCTGCACTGTGTGTTCATATATTCATATATTTATTCCATCCAGCTACAATGCTCTGCACTGTGTGTCTGTGTGTGTGTGTATATATATATATTTTATAGTAATACGTACATATGTTTATTAGCTGCTCTTGCTTGCTTGTTTTTTTTTTTTTCTTGCCTTCTGATTGTTGCTCTGAGTGTTGCTATCCCTGTGCTGTTGCAATCCTGGAATTTCCCCGTTGTGGGACTAATAAAGGCTTATCTTATCTTATCTTATCTTATCTTATGCAAAGTTACTTTTATTTCAGAAAGATCATAGCCAAGGCTTTTAATAGTAGCAGTAGCACCCAATATCTGTCCAGCTGTGGAAGATTGTGAGGTCAACCCTCAGCCAGGTTATTTCAAAGGGTCATAGAAATGAGGACAAATGTCTGATCCATCAGGATTTATTATAGTTACTTCATTTAATGCATATTTCATTATAAGTACTTAGCTCAATGTACTTTGGTTTGGCTTGATAGGCATGCAGTATTTGTGGTAGACAGACATAGTATTTAAAATATAAACTGCTGTGGAATTTAAAGTATCTATGTTGGATTTAGTCAAGAGACTAAAGGTCTGCTGACACGATTTTGACATTTTTTAGCATGTTGTGTCAACCCAAAAGTTGTTGTCGATGATCAATATAATATTTACAACTGCACCTGCATAAACTAGTTATCATCAAAAAAACACAGCCACTGACTGGACTGTGGTGCCGCCCATCAAATTAAGGGCGGCACCCCCATGACGTAAGCGACAGAACGGATGCCGGTGTTGTTGACTGGAATGGCAGCAGCTTTGTAGCTCGCAGTTTCTCTGGTTTCTTGTTTTAATTTTACGGCTATGCCTTTGCGTTGTGTCACAGGCTTAGATAAACAGCAGGCTGTGACAGACCACGTCACACGCTTCAGCTACAACTGTCATAAGCCTCCTTGTGTGCTCCTCATGTGCTTTTACGCAGGAGGAGCGCACGAGGAGGGGAAGGATTAATGGATTTACGCACAGCTTTGACCTACTTTCTGTGATTGCATGCTGACGCTCGCCGGTCCAGCCACGTCCCCTCTCTCATTGTCACCAGCTGATTCAAACTCCCGCTGATCATGTTTCCTGGTCCTCGCCCAGGTGCTTCTCATCACACCATCACCAGCAGTGCGTGTACTTTGCGGCCGTTTGCCAGTCATCCACTGCTGGTCCATAGTATTGTCATCTGTGCTGTTAGTCTGCCAGTATTTTCAGCACTCTCACGACGTGTTAGTCACTCCATGTTCGCTGTGGTTCTCGTGCGTCCTGGAAGCGATGTCAGCTCTGGGGCGCACCTGTGGCTAACACATCTCCTCTCATTTGTTCTCTGGGCGATGCCGGCCCCCGGACGCCATCAGTAAGAGTGTTTGTGTTTTTTGTGAGTCTTCACCTTTTAGGGAATTGTCTGTCTTTCTGTATTAAATGTGCTGTGGTGAACCGTGCACATAAATCCTCGTTATTTCATCCTCCCTCTCCGTGCCCTGTGTAAGACCGCACAGAGGGTCATGATGAATGGATTTACACGCAGAATTCACCACAGCACATGTATCGAACATAAGAATGATGACAACAGTTCCCAAAAAGGTGAAGACTTACAAAAATAAACAGAAACACCCACAGTTGGTGTTTGGGGCTGACATCGCCCAGTGAACATAGAGAGGAGACATGTTAACCACGGTTGCACCCCAGGGCCAACATCGCTTCAAGGGGTGCAACACGACCACGGCTGTGTGGAGTGGCTAACATATCGTGATAGTGTTGGCAATACTGGTTGGCTGACAATGCGGCAGATGATGCACACAAACCATGAACAGCTGACTGTCAAAGAGAGAGGGCGCTTGTGTTCGGACCGGCAAATCTTGGACAGTGCCCACCTGAAAGTGGGTCAAAACGCACATAAAATACTTGTACAAAACAAAAACAACAAGAACTCAAAATATAATCCATAATAAACCCGATGCCTGAGCCACAGAGAATACACTGCTTTGATTTTATTGAAAAATCTGGTTTAAATAAATTATATTTATGAACAAATAATTTGTTGCAATATCTGTAACAAAAGAATAACACTCGGTGTTCCCCTGCCGTGTGTTTGCCGCTGCTGCTGCTGCGGCGGGCGTGTGTGCCTCTCCACTGTCACTCTGTGAGTCTGACTCGCTAGGCACGGCACAGATGATTGGAGTGCACTGACCTCAAGCGCTGATGGTTGGAGCACACTAACCTCAGGAACTGATGACTGAGGCATGCCAAACTCAGGAACAGGTGATGGAGGCGCACCGGCCTCAGAAACAGCTGATGGAGGCTCACCAGCCTCTGGAAAAGACAGTGGCTGGGCAGCACTGACCACCAGAGACAGCTGCTGAGGTGCAAGAGTGTCTGGCCCAGATGCCTGGAGAGCCATCCTCGCTGCAGCCACCTCAGACGAGGGAGAAAGGCAGGGAGAGAGTGAGGTGATGCCAGAATCACCAGGAGCAAGGCAAGTCTTTTCTAATATAGGTGTAATTAATGGAATGAAAAGAACTTGCCTTAGCTCCTGGTCCTTTGCTGCTGGGGTGACCACCTCAGGATGAGCTGCAAGAACGATGGTCTCTGGAAGTGAAGGCAGAGAGGACTGCTCAGGTGAACACGGTGATGCGGCTTGCTCAGGCAAATGTGGTGAAGCCGTCTGTTCAGACGAACGTGGTGAAGTGGACTGCTCAGGCAAACACAGTGGAGAGGACTGCTCAGGCAAGCATGGTGGAGCGTGAGCTGATGTGTACACCATGGAGAGAGCTGGAGCTGGTGGTGGTGCACGGCATCGAGAGGAGTGCCGTCTCCCGGAGCCTTCGGACTGTCAAACACCAATCTCGATCCCCGAAACTGCTCCCTGCGGAGATCTCCCAAGGCACCCGTGGTGCAGCAGACTGCTGCTTGGGAGGTGACGATGGGGCTGGAGCTGGTGAATGGCAAGGAGCAGGGGGTGCCGGAGCCAGGGAACGCTTCTTGGTTGGCACAGGCTTTGGCTTCTTAGGTGAACTCCTCACCATCCCTTGAAACTCATGCTGCAGGTCGGCCACCAGGGTGATCTATTCCACCCCCTCAGCATGCTCCGCGAGCCATGGATGGCGGTGAACAGCCGCCTCCATGAGCCACAGGTACCACAAAGCATATTTTGGGGTGAGAACTGAGCGAGCACCAGAAATAAGTTGGTCAATCTCAATTAGTGCCTTGCAGCGCTCCCACCCCAGAGTCATGGGGTACCACCACCTGCCTGCTGAGTCCCTTTGGGGTGGCATCATTCTGTCAAGGTGTGGTGGTAGACAGGACTCAAGTGCAGGCAGGATATGGTGCAAAAAATGATAATTTATTAACAAAAACTCCAACACAAATAAATAACAGCATGTGGGCTGAAAACCACGGAGCTGAAACCCATGCAGCTGATGGCAGCACCTGGCTCCCCCCCACCAAGAGCCAGAGAAGCTCTTTCCAAAATAGACACAAGAAAAGCAAAGGAGAGCACTTGCCTGAACTCAAGCTCCACTGCTGTCCAGGACTCCGTCAATCTAGGCGATTATTCCTCGGGCCCGGCCCTCTGGAGATCCAGCTCCGACTCTGCTGCAGTGCCCCCTGCAGCAGGCATGGTGGTAGGTGCAGTCCTGAGAGTCTCCAGTGAGGTGACCCATGCAGGTGGCTCATCCAGTGTGGATTTTGGAGGTTGACTTCCTGCTGGCACTGGATCCTGTGAAGCTGAAGCCAGGGGATGCTCTATCGTCGGCACAGGCTTCAGGTCGGAGGCAGTGCACTCCCTCTGTCTGAAGCACAACTCCAGGGCTGGAACCTGGTCCTCCAGACCTGCAGGCTCCTCCATTGCCTGGCGGCTCAACCCTGGGACCAGCGGGCACTCAGGGAAAATAGGAGGAGACACAGAGAGAGCAGGAAAGGTGGTGTGGGCTGCAGCAGGTGGTGAGGACTCAGGAGACTGCATAGACTGAGCCTCACTACCGGGAATCAGGCAAGGCATATCATCATAAATTGTGGGAGAATGAGAAGACACTTGCCTGTTTTCCCGGGGCATGAATTTTCCTGCTGCAGCTGGTGTAGAATTTACCCTCTCCGTGACTTTCATTGAAGAGGGCCTCCTAAGGGAACCTTGGAGAGCCACCCCTGCAGCTCCAGCGATAGGCATTGCCGGTGAGAAAACAGCTGACCTCTCAGCAGCGGGAGAGAACTGTGAGGAGAAGCAAGGAATGGCAGCTGCAGGAAAAGAAGAGACTGGCGAAACAGCCGGAGAGGAAAAACACTGAAGGTGCACTGCTGTGGGAGTCTTCTGCCTCTGCAAAGGAGGAGTGGCTGCCTGAGAGGCGGGAGTATCCCTCCAGCAGTCCGAAGCTGGATGACGGCGCCGTGGAGCGGGTGGAGCTGGAGTGGGAATGGGCAAATGGGAGGTGGAGCAGGGCGTCTGCCGCGGAGTTCTCTTCCGCATTGGCTTCGGGCTTGCTGGAGGTGGCCCCCACCTCAGCCCAGCGAAGGACTGCTGCAGGACGGTGAGCGTGGACAGCAGTTCCACAAACTGGGGATATTTCCTTAACCCGGGATGTGCCTCCACAATCCCAACCACTCCATTCACACTCTCCCAGATCTTCTTGAGGCTACGGGAGGTGAGAGCTTCATCTACAAAGCCCTGGATAAATTCAGCGGCCCATTCCTCCTCCACACTCAAGGACCCTGCTGCTGATCTCCCTTTAATTGACGGAGGCCAGCATGCCGGCGACATGATGAGCTCCAGGTGACTGAAACAAACAAACAAAAAAAAAGGCAAAAATCCACTAACTGTAGCAGCTGGGACTTTTACTGTCCACAGTCTTCTGTCATGATTTGCCCCTCGGGGCAGAGAGACAGACCCAGACACTAGACTGCAGTTTGTGGTATTTATTAACAAAACATACAAAGTTCCAAAAGCGCACTCACACAAAAATTCAAATAGATAACAAAGTAAACTTATGAACGGAGGATCAGAACAAACTCACCAGAACAGGGAAGGGGTTCTGGTGGCGAGGAGAAAGTATCATTAAGACTGCAGCAACATGAAATGAAAATGCTGCCCTTAAATAGGGTCAGAACAAATAACACAAGTAATACCAGGTGTGGGGTCACATGAGTGGGCAGAAGGTAATATCCATCCATCCATCCATCCATCTTCTACCGCTTTTCCGGAGGTCCGGGTCGCGGAGGCAGCAGTTCAAGCAGAGAAGCCCAGACTTCCCTCTCCCCAGCCACCTGCTCCAGCTCTTCAGAGGGGATACCAAGGCGTTCCCAGACTAGCTGGGAGACATAGTCTCTCCACCGAGTCCTGGGTCTGCCCCGGGGTCTCCTCCCAGTGGGACGTGCCTGAAACACCTCAAGTGGGAGGCGTCCAGGAGGCATCCTAATCAGATGCCCATACCACCTCAACTGACTCCTTTCAATGTGGAGGAGCAGCGGTTCTACTCTGAGCCTCTCCCGGATGACTGAGCTCCTCACCCTATCTCTGAGGGTGAGTCCAGCAATCCTACGGAGAAAGCTCATTTCAGCCGCTTGTATCCGCGATCTCGTTCTTTCGGTCATTACCCAAAGCTCGTGACCATAGGTGAGAGTAGGAACGTAGATTGACTGGTAAATCGAGAGCTTTGCCTTAGAACTAAGCTCCCTCTTCACCACAACAGACCGGTACAACGTCCGCATCACTGCAGATGCTGCTCCAATCCGTCTGTCGATCTCTCGCTCCATTTTCCCCTCACTCGTGAACAAGACCCCAAGATACTTAAACTCCTCCACTTGGGGCAGGAGCCTGTCCCCAACCCGGAGAGGACAATCCACCTTTTTCCGGCTGAGGACCATGGACTCGGACTTGGAGGTGCTGATTCTCATCCCAGCCGCTTCACACTCAGCGGCAAACCGTCCCAGCAAGAGCTGTAGGTCATTGCTGGATGAAGCCAACAGGACAACATCATCTGCAAACAACAGAGATGAGATCCTGTGGTCACCAAGCATGACACCCTCCATTCCCTGGCTGCGCCTAGAAATCCTGTCCATAAATCCTGTCCATAAAAATTATGAACAGGACCGGTGATTTTTATGGACAGGATTTCTAGGCGCAGCCAGAAGGTAATAATGGTTAATAATTTGGATCAGCTGGAAGAAATGAGAGGAGAGTGACCAGCTGACAGCTGACAGGGCTATGCCCACTTGAAGCACCAACCAGGAAATGCCTTGACAGCTGTTATATTATAGGCTATTTATAGCCTATTAATAGCCTATTTTCCAGCACCCATCCCAGGTGAAAACCTCACGTACTTTGAAACCTGATGATGTTCGTCCTTCGTGCTCAAAGATGACCAATGACATCAATTTGACATTGAGCTACTGCGGTGAGTCCGGAGGTGGCTGGTGAGGCCAATCTGGGCAACGAATCAATTGTGATGTTGGTGCTAGTTGCTCTGCCCTTCCGCATCTGACGTTTCTGCTCTGCGTGCTGTACACGCTGCTTCTCTGCTCTTTGGGCTCCTGTTGTAATAGCACTGCACCAGGAGGGGCGATCAACAGCAAGTGTCTCCCAGGACTCTGTGTTAATGGAGAAGTCTTTAAGGTTAATCTTCAGGTTGTCCTTGAAGCGCTTCTTTTGTCCTCCGACTCTGCATTTCCCTTGGGAGAGTTCTCCATAGAAGAGCTGTTTTGGAATGCGGTCGTCTGACATACGGGAGACGTGGCCTGCCCATCTCAGCTGAGCCTTACGCATGGTGGTAATGGCGCTGGGGATATCTGCCTGCTTCAGTACCTCCGTGTCTGGAACTTTGTCTTGCCAGCGGATGTGGAGGAGGTTGCGAAGACTCCTGAGATGGAAGTGGTTGATCTGTCGCTCGTGCCTTCTGTATGCAGTTCATGTTTCGCAGCCATTGAGTAGTGTGGTTAGGATGACTGCACGGTAGACCTTCAGCTTTGTTGTGAGGCTGATCCCTCTCCTCTCCCAGACATTTTTTCTGAGTCTCCCAAATGCGCTGCTTGCTTTGGAGATCCTGTTGTTGATTTCAGCGTCGATGGTGGCATTACGGGAGAGGGTGCTACCCAGGTAGGTGAAGGTCTCTACCGCCTGGAGGGTCTGTCCATTTACCTGTATCTGTGGCTTGCGGTACTGGTTTCCTGGGGCTGGCTGGAACATCACCTCGGTTTTCTTGGTGCTGATGGTAAGGCCAAAGTTGTCACAGGCTGAGGAAAATCTGTCCATCTGCGACTGCATTTCCTGCTCGGCACCAGCATTGAGTGCACAGTCATGGGCGAAGAGGAAATCTCTGATGACAGTCTCCTTCACCTTCGTGATGGCTTGCAGACGCCTAAGATTGAAAAGTCTTCCGTCACACCTGTACCTGATGTCGATGCCAAGCTCACAGTCTCTGAAAGCATCTGAGAGCATTGCCGAGAACATCATGCTGAACAGTGTCGGGGCCAGAACACAACCCTGCTTGACTCCATTGGTCACTGGAAAGGCTTCGGATGGTTCACCATCATCCAGGACTGTGGCTGTCATTCCATCGTGGCATTGGCGGACAATTGCAATGAACTTGCGGGGGCAGCCAAATTTTTTCATGATTATCCAGAGTCCCTCGCAACTGACTGTGTTGAAGGCCTTGGTCAGATCGACAAAGGTTGTGTAGAGGTTGTGGTACTGTTCCATGCATTTCTCTTGGAACTGGCGGGCGGCAAAGATCATGTCTGTGATCCCTCGACCTGCACGGAAGCCGCATTGACTTTCAGGGAAGAGACCCTGCTCCAGGTGTTCCAGTAAGCGGTTGAGGAGGACGCAGGCCAGGATCTTGCCTGCTATGGACAGAAGGGATATTTCTCAGTGATTGTCACAGGACTGGCAATTTCCTTTCCGCTTGTAGATGTGGACAATTGTGGCATCTCTGAACTCTTGTGGTAGCTGTTCCTTGCTCCACATGGACTGGTACAAGCTGGTGAGCTGTCTAAGGGTGGTTGAGCCACCTGTCTTGTAGACTTCTGCAGGGATGGCATCAGAGCCTGGGGCTTTCCCAGTGGAGAGCTGTTTGATGGCTTTGCTGACCTCATCTTCCAAAGGTGGGATGTCCAGCTCGTAGTTTATTGGCACCTGGGGAAGGCGAGCAATGGCTTCGTGGTTGGTCTGTGCAGGCCGATTGAGCACACTACAGAAGTGTTCTGCCCATCTCTCCAGGACCAGCTTCTTTTCTGTCAGCAGGGTAGAACCATCAGCACTGAGAAGAGGGGATGATCCAGGGGACTGAGGTCCATAGACAGCTTTCAGGGCATCATAGAACCTCTTTGTGTCATGCCTGTCAGCAAAGCATTGAATCTCGTCGGCCTTGGCACTGAGCCAGGAGTCCTGCATGTGGCGTAGTTTGGCTTGAATTGCACTACGGATGTTGTTGAAGGCTGCTTTCTTTGCCATGCAGGTAGGGTCATTCTGGTGGGCCCGCAGCAGTCGATGTTTCTGATCTAACAGCTGCTGAATTTCTGTGTTGTTTTAATCGAACCAGTCCTGGTGATTTCTGGTTACTGGGCCTAGGCAGTTGAGGGCAACCGAATGAACGGTGTCCCTGAAAGATGCCCATTGGTCCTCAATGCTTGGCTGGTTGAGCTAGAGATCTGACAGGCGGTTGTGCATGTAATCTTGAAACTCTTGTACCTTCTTGGGGTCTTTGAGTTTCATGACGTTCAGCTTCTTTGTCACTTTCTGGCCTTGGTGTCTCCTTTTGGGCTGGATGTGGAAGTTCATCTTTGAGATGATCAAGTGATGGTCAGTCCAGCAGTCGGCACCACACATGGCTTTGGTCACTCTCACATCCCACCTGTCCTTTGCCCTGATGATGACATAGTCAATGAGATGCCAATGCTTAGAGCGAGGGTGCATCCAGGATGTCTTGATCTGTGTAGGTAGGCGAAACATGGTGTTGGTGATGGCTAGGTCATGAGAGGCACACATTCTGAGCAGGAGGTGTCCGTTGCTGTTAGATTTTCCAATGCCGTGTTTTCCCAGTACTCTCTGCCAGGCGTGGTGATCGGCCCCTACTCGAGCACTGAAGTCACCGAGGATGATGAGCTTCTCAGATTTTGCTGAAGCAATGAGGGAGTCTAGTTCCTCATAAAACTTATCTTTGGTCTCTTCGGGGTTTATCATGGTCGGAGCATAAGCGCTGATAATGGTTGCATTTGACTTCTTCCCAAGTGGGAGGTGCATTTTCATCAGGTGGTCGTTCAGACCCTCGGGAATGCTTGCTAGTTTCCGCACATGAATGGATTTGATTGTGAAACCAACACCTGCCTCGCGCCTCTCCTCACTGCTGCGCCCACTCCAGAAGAAGGTGTAGCCACCACCAGTTTCTGTCAGCTGGCCTTTGTCTGAAAAATGTGTCTCGCTGAGAGCAGTGATGTCGATGTTGTAGCGAGCTAGTTCTCTGGCCACTAGTGCAGTTCATCTTTCTGGTCTGTTCGTTTTGGCATTGTCGAGCAGAGTCCTTACGTTCCATGATGCTAAGGTGAGCGCCTTTGCTTTATTTCTCTTTGTGTTTCGACCGCTATTTGGGGATCCCCGCCAGCCGCGGTGTGCCGACCAGGGTGAGGTGAGACCAGCTATGTTTGGGGCACCTTTTCTAGCCCCGTCCTCTTGCTAAGGAGGCGAGCAGAGCGATCCTGAAAAGGGCTGCTCGGTCGCTCAGGAGGCTGCCTAACTTCACTGCTGTCTTGGTTCAGTGGAGAGCGACCACTTGTCCTGAGCCGCCTGTGTGCAGGTTTGCGACTACAGCTTCCAGTGTATCCTCACCTGCTGCTTCGCTGCTCCCCCATCGCCACAGGGCTTAAAGTTGGCTAGGTGGTGATGTCATGACTTGCGCGGAACTTTGATTAAAGTGAGGGAGACTTGCGCAGGATCAGCCTCACTCTCTCGTCCTGAGACACCGGATCCAGTGGCAAAACAGAGTCAAGACGGCTGGGGGCAGATCAGGATGCAGGAGCTGCCGGAAGGTGACAATTATGCCAGTCGACCACAAGTGAACAGACAGGGCCTAAATAACACTGGTCAACACCAAATTTATTATCTAAGGTTTTTTTTAGCTGATTTAGGACAATTTTGATGTGCTGAATCCAAAAATCACATTGGATTTGCTCAATCAGGTCAACTTTTTGAATTATGGCCACATGTTTTATATGTTTTTGTTTACATGTACGGGTATTTTCGCTTTATATGATGCAAAATTCTTTTTTATGTCTTGAAATTCTCTGAATTTTGAACAATGATGACGTAACATTCAATTTACATGTACTTGCCTTTATATAAAGGTAAGTACATGCACAGTACTAAGCACTAAGTAAGTACAGGTTTTTACTTAGCACCTGATCGAGAGAAATGGATGTCATTTTCGGATTCAGCGGTTCAGAATTGTCTTAAATCAGTTGAAAAAACACAGACAACTTACAAAAAAATTATTTTTGTAACCCTGTGCAATCAGTGACATAATAGGCTGAGTGAACCCAGGTGGGGTGTGTGTGTGTGTGTGTGTGTGTGTGTGTGTGTGTGGACAGACCCGAGCAGAAGGAAAAGGCAATTACAACTTGGAATCAGCTGTCATGCAGTGACAAGAGAGGGAGGCATGGCTGTCAGCAGATAGGAGGCCAACAAGACCAACCCCCTGACCGCTGTCAGTCACAAAATGAATATAAACAAACCAAAAGCAGACTAAGGAGAAACTTCAAAAGATAATCAAATAATCCATAAATAGACAAATAACAGGCATCAACCTACAACAGAGCGTGGTAACTGGCTAGACAATGACAAGGCAGAAATGAAACATAATATGGAACTCAAAGAAACAGGAAAAAGCTATGAAGCCGAGCTTAGGAGGATCCCAAGCCCAGTTCATGACACTACTCATGACACTACTCAGCCCTACTCGCCTCGACTCTACTCGGTTTGTAGGGTTTTCTGGGACCTACTTCAGTGAGGTTCCAACCGTGCTGAATCAAGCTGAAAATGTGAGGTCAACAGATTGCAGGCCACTGATTGGCCAGGGTGTAACGTCAGTGGATCAGATCGATGTCTTCACAAGATTCAAAACCACTATTTGGAAATTCGGCCATGAATTTTTATTATTTCTTTAATAATCAACGAAATAAATGGCTACACACAAATCAACACCGTCACAAAGCACTCACCATTCTCCCAGTGAACAGCCATCAGTTTGGAGACCTTCTGGTGTTTCATTTTGGAATGCTCCACCGGTACCGGGGCTGAAAAATTCATAGGCTGAAAAGTTCATATAGTGGTCAAATTTGACCAAACGGGGTTATTTTTCAAAAGTTTCCACGTCGGTGCGCACAGTTCTTCCATCGTAGTTGCAGTGCTTGCATCCTTGTGCTTGAAAAATAAACTACATTTGGTCAAATTTAACAACTATGAACTCTTCAGCCCCATGGGCCCTGCTGCAGCGGAGTGACCCGAAATGAAAAAGTATACCAGGAGGTCTCCGAGCTGATGGCTACTTGCGTGGAAGAAGGTGAGTGTTTTGTGATTTGAAGCATCCTTTACATTATTTATCAGTGAAAATGGGATAACGAGCCACCTTCCTGTAATGAACCCACCCACTTGAGGTGGTACTCATTTGTAATGGAAAGCCAACCTGTTATGTCCCAAATAATGAGGAGGCGGGGTGATGTTTATAATGTTTATTAGACAAGAACTATAACACATATAGGGAGACCCTACTGCGAGTACAGGAATGTGGCAAGGAAACCGGAGGTCTCCTGCCTCAGGCTTTTATAGTACAGGTGGCGCCGCCTCCTATAGGTGGGGCCTCACCCCTCCCAGCCTAGGGGACCGCCATACTAATATATTATATAATATTCCTATCCTACATGCCCCCCCCCCTTGAAAAAAAACTGCAACCACACTAATTACCCAACCAATAAATTTATACCAGAATCATACTCTAATACAGGGGAACAGGCCTATCCATTCACACAACACTGGCTCAGCGGAACCCTCCACTATTTAAACATAAGAGTCTCTGAAAGAAAAATGAGCCACTCACCAAACTAAAATAATCCCTCCTAAGCTAAACACATAGAAACTATCCATCCATCCATCTTCTTCCGCTTAATCCTTTTCGGGTGGCGGGGGGCTGGAGCCTATCCCAGCATCTTTGGGCGAGAGGCAGGGTGTCACGCTGCGCCATTCATCAGCGGCGCCACCTGCTCATGCACCTGCTACTCGTCAGCGGCGAAGGATAAAAGCCGCCTCGCCCTGAGCGTCGGCCTGAAGCCGTAGACTTCATTCCTCTTTCATGGGCTTCTACCACATTCTCTTCAGCATCCTTATCTCCGGTAAGAAAATCGCTTACCTCATCTCTCCAGTCTGCTCCCCTGTGCACAGGTGGATTCCTCGGCGGCGGACTATCCCGTCCCTCGTCTCTCCTCGCTGCTGCACCGAGCCCTGCAGGTGGCTGTCTCCCGGGCTTCCATCCTTGAAGCGCCAGTCATCTGTCCCAACAAGTAAGCTTCTCTCCCTCGCCTATTCTCCTCCTGTGTTGGTGTGTGCTCATCACCCTGTGTCTGATTTCTCCCATAGGGTTGCCGGCTGAACGGTCTCCTGCCTCTGGGTCCGAAGCAGACGCCACCACCAACACATTAACATTCCGCAGACACGCACCCAAACATCCCTGTTGTTAATAAACGGTTTGAACTACTCTGAGCCTGTGTGTGTGCGTCTCCTGAGCCGAACGTTATGTCACAGGGTACAGCCTGGACAGATCGCCAGTCCATCGCAGGGCCAACACAGAAAGACAGACAACCATTCACTCTCACAGTCATACCTAAGGACAATTTAGAATCCCCAGTTTGATGCCAATTAACCTAACTTGCATGTTTTTTGGCATGTGGGAGGAAATCGGAGAAATCCTGGAGTAAACCCACGCAGACACGGGGAGAACATGCAAACTCCATGCAGATCACTGTTGGTCGGGGGTTGGTATCGAACCCAGAAAATGACAGTACCCGTCCCATAAACCCACAGAGTATACATAAACATGTAAACAGGGAACTCCCAAAATAAAGACACACACAAAAAACCCAGTTTCATTCAATGGGCAATAACCATTCCATTCGCATTCAGGCATTACAGCACCTTACACACACAACAGTCACACACTCACAACAGTAGTCTCATGCCTACCAAATGACTCACCCTAACACAAAGGTAATTATGTCCCTAATGAGACCACCCACGGCCATAAAGACCAGCCTGTGAAAGGCGAATCACCTCAGCAACATGTGCTGGAAATAAAAGTAAAATACAACACTTTACATGATGGCGATCACTGTACTTACATCCCCTGACCAAACAGTAACACGTACTCACAGGTCACCCCACAGTAAACACACACCTCAAAACAGTTGTATTTCTTCTATTCTTTTATTTTGCAGAACAATTAACTACAAACCAGAACATTATAGACTGCACAATAGACCCACCCACTGTTAGCCCCATGCATTCAACCCAGGTCTTTCAAAGCCCCCCCCCACCCCGGAGTGTCCGTCATGCGGCCCACTTCCAGAGCGTCTCCGCTTTGTTGCGATTGGAGATGGACTGCATCGAAGCCCCACTGCACTCCGACGTCACAGCTCATTGGGATGCCTGTCAGACCCATCAGTCAATTTTAAGTAGCCGTCACCGCCGGACTGGACCACCTGCAGATCATCCTGTCCCGCTGTCCCGATTCTGGAACTGCGCACTTTACCAAGCCGAGGCTCAACCCTAGGGTGCACTTTATCGCCCTCCCTTAGGGGAGCACCCACTGGCTTCCTCCATCGACTATGCCGCGTTCTGGCTCTTTTATGACTCCGAACATGTCCCTCACCTTGGTTAACAGCACAGTTGGGGTCTGCGCCATCTGGTGTTGCCCTGGACGCCAGATGATGGTGCATTGGAGCGGCATCAGTTACTGCTGGCTCAACAGTGGTATTCCATTGACCACCAGAACCCGGCAACTCTCGCTCTCTGGACCTTTCCGCCTCCGCAGAGATCAAACCATACCGTGCGGGTCCTTCCTCCGCTGGACCACAAATATTGGCACGGGATCCCCGCCTAGTCTTTGTACTATGGTGTCGGCGATGTCCCTCTTCACCCGAAATGGGCCACCCTAAGTCCCACACTCCGTCGTCACATCCCACATAAAAGGGCCGGTCCCACAAACTACTACCTGCCCACTCCTCCAACCCTCCACAGGTAATGGCGAACCCGAGCCTGTAGAAGACGTCACGCCCCATTAGGTTTTTTACTTCCCGCAACACCAGGAACTCGTTGGCGTAGATAGAGGCTCCTCCGTACCTCACCGACAGCCAAACTGAGCCCAGGATATCCAGCGGGTGACTACCATAACGATAACAGGTGATGCTGGTACCGCTAAATCTATAGTGGGGAAAACACTGTCTTACTGTCGCCAAGTTCAGGATGGAGACCGCTGACCCCGTATCCACCAACAGTGGCACCGTCGTCCCATCCAGCACGATGTCACAAACTATATGTCTGTCAGTGTCAGGTAAGACTGTGTGAACCACCGTTGGGGCCTTCTTTTTCATTCTTACCTTAGCCGGGTCCCGTTCCTCCTTTGCAAAGTTGCGGCAAACTCTGGCGAAGTGATGGAGCAGGCCGCACCGTCCACAACATTTGCCCCTTGCTGTGCACTCCCTGGCTCGATACCGGTGCTTAGCAGATCTGCAGCCGTAGCCTCGTGGTGTCCCCGGGGTTGACCTTATTTTGACGATGGCCGCATACTCGTTGTTGCTGCACTCTTCCGAATACAAAGCCAGGGTTGTCCCATGTGCTCCGCTCTTCTGAGGGGCTTCCTCGCGGCTAATTTATTTTGTTAGCCGCTCTGCTGCCTCGTGTTGCTGTGTTAGCTCAATGACTGCTAACAGGGTTAGCTCACCAGCGTGCGTCAGCAGGTGAACCTTTGCCGAGGAGTAGGCCACGTGCTCAGCCAGTTGGTCACGAACCATCTCCTCCTCCAAGGGTCCAAACCTGCACTCACCCGCCAACTGCCGGAGGTCTGCCACGAATTGCTGGACCGATTCACCAGGCCGTTGGCGCCGTTGCCGGAACTGGATGCACCGCATGATGGTGTTGTCGGGCGCTCGAAAGTAGCCAGCCATGAGCCTCACCACATCCTCAAATGTGTCACCTCCTCCAAGAGTGCTGAGGATCTTCTGGCCCTCCATGCCCAGGTTATGGACAAGGAGAGTCCTCGCATGTGCTTTTGTCAGGTCGCCAACATCCATTGCGAGTAGATAATTTTGGAAGGCCACAAACAACCTGGTCCACGGGACCAACAGCTCTCCCGGAGCCTCCAAAAAAGGTCGAGGGGCGGCTGCAGTTGTCTCCATCTCCAATTAACCTTGTCGCCAATGTTATGTCCCAAATAATGAGGAGGCGAGGTGATGTTTATAATGATTATTAGACAAGAAGTATACCACATATAGGGAGACTCTACCGCGAGTACGGGAGTGTGGCAGTCTCCTGCCTCAGGCTTTTATAGTACAGGTGGTGCTGCCTCCTATAGGTGGGGCCTCACCCCTCCCAGCCTAGAGCACCGCCATACTAATATATTATATAATATTCCTATCCGACACAACCACACTGTGTTGAGCAGAGTAGAGTCAAGTTAAGTAGGGCTGAGTAGGTCCTAGTGGAAAAGGGGCTATACCCTAACTGAATACATTCAGACAGATCCAAAAACTATTCATAACGTTGAAAAATATTCCAGCTGAGGCTGGCATTGTACATCATTATGAGTGTGTTACCTGTAGAAGAGCTGCAGTGGCCCCCTGTCCCCTCACTTTTCCTGCTGTTGGGATAGGGAGGGCTGGTTGCAGCCCGGGCTCCAAAGTGTGCAGCACAGGTACAGGGGAGAGAACGTGTGAGAGAAGGGATCATACCATTTGCGCGGCTGGGGTTGCTTTCATTTTTAAAAAGTTTAAGCAACAAACTACTGAATATGTTTTGGATGCTATTTCAGCTTGTCAAAGATGAACTAAAATTTTATAATCACAACTTTTCTCACTACAGTTTTTAGGGGTGCTGAGTTTAAATTTAGGGGTGCTGCAGCACCCCTAAAAAAGGTGTAATGCCACCCATTCCCTGATCACCTGTTGTCCAAGCGGTGAGTAGCCCCCAACATCAGCTCCTACCTCTGTGCTTAAGATAAGATAAGCCTTTATTAGTCCCACAATGGGGAAAATTCACGAGTATTTTTAGAGCAAGAAGCTCACATTTAAATGTCCACAGCTGTGCAAATTCAAGTTTTCTTTCCACACAGAGAAAAAGTGACTGTACTTTGATTTTGTCATGGTCCGTGCACCGATCTTGTCCTCACTCGGGCCATGCATCATCTCCGCCAGGTTTGACAACAGTGGTTACCTTCTGGCTCCCCAAGCTCTTATTGTGACAGCGCTCAGAGGGGCTTCCTGCTGTCAAAGCCTAACAGCTGTGCTGCATTTACGGCTCATCAGCAGCCCGGCATTTAAGCTGGCGTTGGGAGCAGTATTATGCAGCAGTCTCGTCAAACAATCCCTTGCCAGACGTTGAGCAAGCGGTTCTTGCCTCAGACGTCAACTATTCCTAATCTTCGATTCCTTGTTCATGTTCTGGATTGTAAGTACGCTTGGTGTTAGCCTTACGATCTCCTGTGTCTAGTCTTGTGTGTTTTAGCCCACCGAGGCTCATTACTTTGTGTGTTATCTCGTAGTCATGAATTAAACATCTATGCAAACCTCACTGGTGACTTTTGGTGTCTTATGGTGGCTCGCGAGGGCCACCGCCTGACAGTAGACTGCTGCTACTAGGCGCCCAAATTGACGCCAAACCGAGACGCCGTTCCCGGTGAGTTTGCTTAATTGGACAATTGTTCTTCCTTGTCTGGGTAACTGCATGCTGGGAGAATGCCGTCTTTCAGGAGCCGCATTCGGCGCCTGGGCTACGAGTTAGCGGACACCCTGCAGTACGTTGATGGAACGTTCCTCGCCGCTACATTCGACGACACCCCCAACGATATGCGCTGGCACCTGGACTATGCTGAGGTTCTTCTGAATAACCTTCCTCGCTACTTCGACCACCCGGAGGTCATGACGAGGAGGGCAGAGATCGCTTCTCAGCGCGAGATACTCCGTGGGCTGGAGGAAGACTACGGCAGGAAGCAGAGGAGGAGGCATCCTCGCTCCCCGCGTTGGGATCCCATCCCTGTTCCCGATCCGGTCCAGGAGTTCACGCCATCCGGGGGCCGTCCAAGACGTCGGCACCGCGGCCAAGGTAAACCTCAGCAGGATCCCCATCTGAATCTGCTTCCGGCGAAGCTCGCGAGTGGACCCTCGCAAGTGGCTCCTCCTCGTCCTTCCAGGGGGCCCTCTGTCACCATCCAGCGGGGAGAGGGAGGAACAACGTCCCCTACAGCAGGCACCATCTTCCCTCTAGGAAACAGGCAAGTGCAAGTTCATTCTTTCCATCATAATTGTGATCTGCCTTGTCTGACTCCTGGGGGTGGAGTTCGGGGTTCGCAGTCCCCCGAGCTCCCACCACCTGCTGTAGCTCTAATTACTAAACCTGCTGCCTCTGTGTCTCCCTCCGCTAAGTGGTCCACGACGCCAGGCCTATGTCACCGGACGAGGAGGGGGCCTGCGGTTCTGGAAAGCCTGGTTCTGGCCCCACAGCCATGTCGTGGGCAGAGGAGAGGAGCGGACTGCAGCCTGGAACCTGCGCCGACGATAAAGCGTCCCCGGCTCTCCATGCTGGAACAGTTCGAGCCAGCGGGTCGAGGGTCCCCTGCCACCATGCCGTGCGGGTTATCGGCGTGGATGTCAGTGCCGGAGGATCCACAGACTGCAGTGACCATCATGCCAGCTGCGGAACCTGCCGTAGCCGAGTGGGAGCCTGAGGATGAACTTCTCCGCCCTGAGCCTGGATCGACGAAGTCCTGGACGGCGACAGAACCCAAGTGCAGGCAAGTGCTCTACCTTGTGTTTCTCCTTTCTGTCTTGGAGCATTTCTGCCTGACTCTCGGGGAGGCGAGTCAGGGGCAGCCGCCTGCTGTGCCTGAGCTCGTCTCGCTGGGCTTTGGCGCTACCAGTGATTCTGATCCCGGTCTCTTCTTGTCTTCCGAGCCTTCTTGCAGAATCACCGGTGCGGAGCCAGTCGTGGTCGCTGTGCTGGAGGTTCCAGGTTCGGGGGCGGAGGTCGTCACTGGTGCTGCGCCGACCCAATCGGGGTCCGACGCGGGTGCAGCCGAGACCCAATCGGGGTCCATCGCGGGTGCAGCCGAGACCCAGTGGGGGTCCGTCGCGGGTGCAGCGCAGGCTGTCTTGCCATGGTTCTGGTGGCTGAGGGATGTGGGTCGGCCACCCGAGGAACTGTTTCGCCGGTTTGGCGCCCTGGGTCGACCACCTGACACACTGTGTTTGCTGCTGTACGACCTGGTTCGGCCGCCGGAGGGTTGGACTTTCCGGGCCTGGGACTGGGGCAGGCCACCCGATCATGTACTGTTCCCCATGACCACCCGTCGGCCATTGGATGCAGGAAGACCGCCTGAACTGTCCCCGTGGGTTTTGGTCTCTGCCTGTCGTCATTTTCCTGAACTGTCTGGGTTAAAGGCCATTCGGGGTGGTAATCTGGCTCTGTGTTCTTGTCTTGGTTAGCGTGTGTTTTTTTTTCTTTTTTCCCCTCTTCTGTTTGAGGGACGTGTGTGTTTCTGGTTGTTTTTTTTTTTCTCTCTGGCCCTGCGTGTTAATGTGCATTATGGGGTATGGTATTTTCTGTGTATCGTGCTCTGTAATTGCTTCATTTATGTCCTGTGTTAATTGTGATTTGTGTATTTTGGGAGTCTTGTATTTTCTGTTATCGTGCCCTGTGATTGTTTCATTTGTATTGTATTTTTTCTGGTTTTCTATGTACCTCTGTTATCATCATGGTTTTTGGTCTGTAGTTGATCCTCTCCCTCCGGGCCTACTCCCCCATCTGCCCACCCTGTGTGTGTGTGTGTGGGGGGGGCCTTGGGTGTCAACGGGCGTTCGGAGCCTGCCCTCGGGGGGGAGGTACTGTCACGGTCCGTGCGCCAATCTCGGCCGTGCTCGGGCCATGCATCATCTCCGCCAGGTTTGACAGCAGTGGTTACCTTCTGGCTCCCCGAGCTCTTATTGTGACAGTGCTCGGAGGGGCTTCCTGCTGTGCTGCATTTATGGCTCATCAGCAGCCCGGCATTTAAGCTGGCGCTGGGAGCAGTATTATGCAGCAGTCTCGCCAAACAATTTCTTGCCAGACGTTGAGCGAGTGGTTCTCGCCTCAGACGTCAACTATTCCTGATCTTCGATTCCTTGTTCATGTTCTGGATTGTAAGTACGCTTGGTGTTAGCCTTACGATCTCCTTTGTCTAGTCTTGTGTGTTTTAGCCCACCAATGCTCATTACTTTGTGTGTTATCTCGTGTTCGTGAATTAAACATCTATGCAAACCTCACCGGTGACTTTTGGCGTCTTATGGTGGCTTGCGAGGGCCACCGCCTGACAGATTTGTTGCTGTAAAGAACAAATTACGTTCCTTCTAAGGTGAGCTTTCATTTGTCTGTGCTATCTATTTTATTTTATCTTATTCATTTACATGCTGTTGTGATATGCAGCTATTTTATGGAGGTAAATCCTCTAAATATGTATATTTAATGGGCTGGCCCAGGGCTGTCAAACATATGGCTCTGCGGGCCAAAAACACCCCACCAGGGGATCTGAATTTTTCTGTGAATTTACAGCTTTATTTCTAGTAAATTTCTGACTTTTTCTACTGATAAGAATGGTTTGTGTAAATCTGATACATTTCTAACATAAGATGAGACTTTTTTCTCATCAGTTTTCTTTTTCTTCTTTGTTCCTGATGAGAACAAGGGCCCCTTGATTTCAAGGGCCAAGGGGTAGGCAAAGGGGTAGGGGTAGAATTGAGAATTGGGACGGACCCCAAATCCACCTGGACTTCACTCTCACATTGCAAATATTTTTCTCGACTGTTTTACATTATTTACTGCTGTTAGTTACTGATTAAACAGTGTTGCTCTTGCTATTTTTAAGTATGTGTAAGGGTCATTTACATTTTAAAAGGTTGTACATTTAATTCAACTAAATTTTAGCATGCGATAATCAAATTTTATCATACTAAACAATTTTCCAACCACAAAATTGTGGCTAGTGAAGCGGCTGAGTGGCTAACGTTGGAAAATCGCTAGCCATAGTGGCCAATGAGCAAAAAAGTTAATGTCAAGCCCTATGTATAGGTACTAAAATAATATATATACACGACTCACAAAAATATTCGGCTTTCAGGTGAAATTTCATGATGCACCTAAAATGCACTATAACCTTTACAGGTGAACTTAATTTGACCTTCTCTTACCTTTTGAACGCACATGTCCAACTGTTCAGTGTTTCAGTACTTTTTGTGTAACTTGCTGTTCTCTAACAAGGTGCTTAATGGCAAAATTCACAACAGGTGCTTGATCCATGAATTGACCAATACATTTTCTGGTTCAATTACAATTGGTATTTAAACAGTCCTCTTCATCGTGCTGTTCACATTTTGACATCATGAGACAAAGACGACACCTAACAACTGATCAACAGTACCTCACCATTGCGTGGCTTCAAACAAGATGTTCTCAGAGGAACGTGGCCAATGAAGCTTAGAGTGTCACAGAGTGTCATCAGCAGGTTGCAACAGAGATACAGAGAGACTGGAAGAGTCACAGAAAGGCACAGAAGTGGATGTCCTTTGGCCACATCCCACACTGATGTCCACTTCATTGTGAACAGTGCCCTGTGAAACCAGATGATAAATGCCACTCAACTCCAGGCACATTTAAGGGAGGTGAGAGACAACCAAGTGTCATGTCAGACCATTCAAAACATTTACATCAGCTTGGTCTGCATGCTAGACGACCTGCAAGGGTACCTGACCACACCACCATTCGCAGGCATCATCGTTTGCGTGGGCCAGGGAGCATTTATGCTGGACAAGGGAACAGTGGGCTTCAGTGCTGTTCTCTCATTAAAGCTGATTCATGTTGAGCAGAAATGATAGCCACCAAAGATGTTGGACACGTCAAGGAGAGCGCTATGCATCAGCCACCGTTGTCACCATGTTACAGTCTGGACAGGTGTGTCTAGTCAATACAGAACTGCCCTACATGTTGTGAATGGTACAGTGACTGTCACGCCGCGCCGCTCATCAGCGGCACCACCTGCTCGCACACCTGCTCGTCATCAGCGGCGAGGGATATAAGCCGCCTCGCCCTGAGCTTCGGCCTGAAGCCGTCAGACTTCGTCACTCATCATCGTGAGTCAAACCTCTACTTCAGCGTAAACATTTTGGTTAAGAAGTCCTTACCTCCTTTCTTTCCCAGTCTGCTCCCCTGTGCACAGGTGGATTCCTCGGCGGCGGACAACGCCTCTCCCTCGCCATTCCTCGCTGCTGCACCGAGCCCTGCAGGTGGCTGTCTACTGGGTCCCGTCCTTGTGGTGCCAGTCATCTGTCTCTCCCAAGTAAGCTCCTCACTCGCTCATTCTCCTCCTGTGTTGGTGTGTGCCCGTCACCCTTTCTCCTTGTGCTCTTTCCCATAGGGTTGCCGGCTGTACGGTCTCCTGCCTCTGTGCCCTAAGCAGACGCCGCCACCAATACATTTACATCCCGCAGACACACATCCATTCACTCCTGTTGCTAATAAACTATTTGAACTTCTCTGAGCCTGTGTGTGTACGTCTCCTGAGCCGTGCGTTATGTCAGTACGGCTTCAGCAGAGCGGCTCGGCAGACGGCGGGCTCGCACACCGGTTTTCCACTCTCGAGGCTCGAGTGGATCAGATAGCCTATCAGCAACAGGTGATTTTTAATCAATTATTAAATTTAACTAACCGGTTGGGCCGCTTGGACCCCCAGCAGCCGTTCCCCCCGGCTCGTCAGGGTGGCGCGGCTCCTGCTGCTCCAGTGGCCGTCCAGCAGGCTCCGAGTGCACCGGTTCGGCTCACACCCATTCCAACCCCCGCCCGCTTTAGCGGTAAGCTCGGCGGAGCGCGGGGGTTTATTATGCAGTGTGAGTCCGTTTTCCACCGTGTGCCCGGAGACTTTCCCTCAGATCATAGCCGAATTGGTTATATCGGGAATCTCCTGGAGGGGCGAGCTTTAACATGGACCTACGCCGTTATGGCGAGGCCCAGTTATGCCGTCCTCACATATGACCAATTCGTGAGGCGCTTCCTGGAGGTCTTTGACCATACTCCTACCGAGACGGTCCAGGTCGATCGGCTTCTCGCCCTCCAGCAGGGAGGCCGGTTGGCAGCGGACTACGCGGTCGACTTCCGGGTAGCGGCGGAGGAATTAGGCTGGGAGGAACGCTCCCTCTGCGGCCTTTTTCTCCGCAGCCTCAATGATGATCTGAGGGATGAACTGGCTGGGCGGGATATTCCTGAGACGCTAGCGGAGCTGACATCCTTAGCGATTAGTTTGGACAACAGGCTGCGCGAGCGCTCCTCGGGGCGGAAGTCGTCTTCTTCTCGCCCTCGTGGAGTCTCGCCGCACCTGTTCCAAGCTCGCCCCCTGGCGGCGCCGCCACCATCGTGCCCCGAGGAGTCGGAGCCGATGGTGACGGGCTGGACAAAGCTTTCCCCTGCAGAGAAACGACGCCACCGTGAGTTGGATCTCTGCATGTATTGCGGAGATGACCAACACACGGTGAAGCTTTGCCCACGGAAAGCCAGTCGGCGGGGTCCGCGAGTCACTGTAGGGGGCCTCGCGGATGTCAACCGGTTAAATACTCTCACTCAATTAAAGCTGCCCATCCGTTTCTGCCACAACCCCATTGGGCACCTCACCCACGCACTGGTGGATTCGGGCGCAAAAGGCAGCTTTATTTCACAAAGCCTGGCAACCCGATTGGGCATCCGCTGCCAGGCGCTCAAAAACCCCATCTCCCTGGTCAACCTCTCCCGTGCTTCCCTTGGGAGAGTCACGCACCAGACCATCCCGGTCCCGGTGATCATCTCTGGTAACCACCGGGAGGAGATAACCTTTCTCATCCTGCCCAACTCTGTGTCGCCCGTCATCCTGGGGTATCCCTGGCTACGCCTCCACAACCCTGTCCTGGACTGGAAGTCAGCTTTGGTGTCGGCATGGAGCACGTTCTGCATGGGCACCTGTCTTCAGTCCGCTGCCTGCTCTCCGTCCGCTTCTTCCCCCGCTACGGCGCTGCACCCCCGGACCTGTCCCTGGTGCCTCTGGAATTTCCCGACCTGGGTATGGTATTTAGCAAGACCAAAGCTATGTCTCTCCCTCCTCATCGGCCCTATGACTGCGCCATCAACCTCTGCCAGGGGGCACCCTTACCTTCTGGTCGGCTCTACAGTCTGTCGGCGCCGGAGAAGGAGACGATGAATGCCTACCTTAAGGAGTCGCTGAGCACGGGGATAATCCGCCCATCGTCATCACCCGTGGGGGCAGGGTTCTTCTTCGTTGGAAAGAAGGACGGATCCCTCCGCCCTTGCATAGACTACCGGGCTCTAAATGACATCACGGAGAAGGATCGTTACACCCTGCCCCTCATGGACACTGCTTTCCACTCCCTCCAGGGGGCGACCTGGTTCACCAAGCTGGATCTACGCAGCGCATACCGCCTCGTCCGGATCCGGGAGGGAGATGAGTGGAAGACAGCCTTCCGTACCCCAAACGGCCACTTTGAATACCTGGTAATGCCGTTCGGGTTGACCAATGCTCCTGCCGTCTTTCAGCGCCTCATCAATGACGTCCTCCGGGACTTCATCGGCCTCTTTGTGTTCGTCTACCTGGACGATATACTCATCTTCTCCAAGTCCAGGGACGAGAACCAGGTCCATGTGAGGCGGGTCCTCCAAAGACTGCTGGAGAACCAGCTATACGTGAAGGCTGAAAAGTGTGAATTTTATGCTAAGACTACATCCTTCCTGGGATTCATCATCTCACACGACCAGGTGCGTCCAGACCCAGAGAAGGTGAAGGCGGTGGTAGAATGGCCTACACCTGCATCGAGGAAGTAGGTGCAACAGTTCGTTGGTTTCGCGAACTTCTACCACCGCTTTGTCCCTAACTTCAGCTCCATCGTCGGACCACTGACCCGCCTCACGTCCCCTAAGGTCCCGTTCCGGTGGACCGAAGAGGCTGCAGCTGCTTTTCAGGCGCTGAAGGCCGAGTTCTCCTCCTCCCGGGTCCTTCGCCAGGTCGACCCCGCGCTGCAGTGCATCGTGGAGGTGGACGCCTCAGACACGGGAGTGGGGGCGGTGCTATCTCAGCGGTCACCTGACGACGGCGCCAAACGGCCCTGAGCCTTCTTCTCCCGGCGCTTGTCAGAGAGCTCCTGGCCATCAAGCTCGCGCTGCAAGAATGGCGCCACTGGCTAGAGGGGGCGGACCTGCCGTTCGTGGTCCTGACGGACCACAAGAGCTTGGAATACCTTCGATCTGCCAAGCGCCTGAATGCCCGCCAGGCGCGCTGGTCCTTGTTCTTCGCCAGGTTCCAGTTTTCCATCACCTTCAGGCCTGGCTCCAAGAACGGCCTGCCCGACGCCCTCTCTAGGCAGTTCACCCCCGAGGAGTCGGAGGACACGCTCCACACCATCCTGCCCAGGTCGTGCGTCGTGGGAGCCATCTCCTGGGACATTGAGGGCAAGATCCGGAAGGCGCAGGAAGTGGAACCTGACCCTGGCGGCAGACCGGAGGGGAGGCTGTTTGTGCCATCTGCGGTTCGCGGAGAGGTCATCCACTGGCTACACACCTCCAAGCACACCTGTCACCCTGGCTCCTCCCGGATGATAAACCTCCTCCAGCGGTCCTTTTGGTGGCCGGGCCTGCGGAGGGATGCGGCCCGCTACGCCCGGGCTTGTCCAATTTGTGCCACCAACAAGTCGGGAAACGCCCCTCCAGCGGGTCTGCTCCAGCCCCTGCCCGTCCCTGGCAGGCCCTGGTCGCACATCGCTTTGGATTTCGTCACCGGACTCCCAGTCTCTAATTCCTACGACACCATCCTGACCATCGTGGACCGCTTCTCCAAGGCTGTGCACTTCATTCCCCTACGAGGTCTTCCAACTGCCCTGGAGACGACGGACCTCCTCATCCAACACGTGGTCAGGCTGCACGGGATTCCGGTGGACGTGGTCTTGGACCGGGGGCCCCAATTTTCCTCTGAGGTTTGGAGATCGTTTTGTAACGCCATCGGAGCCAAGGTGAGCCTCTCCTCCGGCCATCACCCCCAATCCAACGGGCAGTGTGAGCGGACCAACCAGGAGCTGGAGGCTGCGCTCCGCTGTGTAACAGCATCCAAACCCACGTCCTGGAGTAACCATCTTGCCTGGGTTGAATACGCCCACAACACCGCTCGCTCTTCTGCTACAGGGATGTCCCCCTTCAAGGCGTCCCTGGGTTATGACCCCCCGCTGTTCCCGGCGCAGGAGAGTGAGGTAACTGTCCCCTCAGTTAGGGCGCATCTCAGGCAGTTCCGCTCCATCTGGGCATCTGCGCGTAATGCGCTTTTACGCACCGCGGAGCGCAACAGAACTATGGCGGACCGGCACAGAAGACCTGCCCCGGCGTACAGAGTTGGGCAACGAGTCTACGTGTCAACCCAGGATGTGACATTGAAAGGCGAGAGGAGGAAGCTGGCACAGCGCTTTATGGGACCCTACCCCATCACCCGGATCATCAACCCGGTAGCTGTGCGTGTGGCTATTCCCCCCTCCCTCCGCATCCATCCCACCTTCCACGTGTCCAAGGTGAAGCTGGCAGTCTCCGACCCCCTTTGCCCTCCTCCTGCTGCGCAACCCGCGCCCCGGATGATTAACGGCCATCCGGCCTGGTCCGTCGCCTCCATCCTGGACTCCCGGCGCCGGGGCCGTGGGTTGCAGTACTTGGTGGACTGGGAGGGCTATGGGCCCGAGCATCGACAGTGGGTACCCTCGTCGTTCGTGTTGGACCCATCGCTCATCGCTGACTTCCACCGAGCGCACCCAGAGAAGCCATCGCCAGGAGGCGCTGCTAGAGGGGGAGTACTGTCACGCCGCGCCGCTCATCAGCGGCGCCACCTGCTCACACACCTGCTCGTCATCAGCGGCGAGGGATATAAGCCGCCTCGCCCTGAGCTTCGGCCTGAAGCCGTCAGACTTCGTCACTCATCATCGTGAGTCAAACCTCTACTTCAGCGTAAACATTTTGGGTAAGAAGTCCTTACCTCCTTTCTTTCCCAGTCTGCTCCCCTGTGCACAGGTGGATTCCTCGACGGCGGACAACGCCTCTCCCTCGCCATTCCTAGCTGCTGCACCGAGCCCTGCAGGTGGCTGTCTACCGGGTCCCGTCCTTGTGGTGCCAGTCATCTGTCTCTCCCAAGTAAGCTCCTCACTCGCTCATTCTCCTCCTGTGTTGGTGTGTGCCCGTCACCCTTTCTCCTTGTGCTCTTTCCCATAGGGTTGTCGGCTGTACGGTCTCCTGCCTCTGTGCCTGAAGCAGACGCCGCCACCAATACATTTACATCCCGCAGACACACATCCATTCACTCCTGTTGCTAATAAACTATTTGAACTTCTCTGAGCCTGTGTGTGTATGCCTCCTGAGCCGTGCGTTATGTCAGTGACAAGCCAATACTACCTGAATAACATAATCATTAATCCAATCATTGTGCCCCTGCATGAACAACACAGGCCTAATTTCATTTTCATGGCCGACAATGCTCCAGCTCTTCAAGGTTGCATCGTTAGGGAACAGCTGCTGGAGGCTGGGGTACCTCAAATGGAGTGGCCTGCACTTTCTCCAGACCTAAATCCCATAGAAAGCCTATGGGATCAGCTGAGTCACCATGTAGAGGCTCATAACCCTGCATCCCACAACCTCAATGACCTGAGGGCCACCCTTCAAGAAGAGTGGAATGACATGCCTCAGCAGACAACAAGTCAACTTGTGAACAGCATGAGACGTCGTTTTCAAGCTGTAATTGATGCTGAAGGGCACATGACAAGTTATTGAGACACTGACATTTTTAGTTGTGGTATACCCACCACTGTTGTTGGCTTTTGTTTCAATAAATTGTTTGAGATGAGGAAATCACCATTACACGCTTCTACTTAAATGCCCTGTTTTCCTGATATAATATCGCTGTAGTGTGAACTTTTTTTTACATTTTCCATAAATTTCAAGCGAAAGCCAAATGTCCCTAACTTTTTCTGAGTAGTATATATAGTAGTAGAGTAGTGGTATATAGGACTGCTCCCCCAGCATTTTTATGTTTGAGTACCTGCCCCCCAAAATGTCTGTGCATGTCACTGAATGTGCAACTGTATAGCTGAAATCAAAGTGCAGAGGTAAGACATAATCTGACAGCAGGGGGAGACAAAAGTGCTGCAATATCAACAAACACAGCGCTCTCTCTCTCTCTCTCTCTCTCTCTCTCTCTCTCTCTGTGGTGTATTCAGTTGAATACACTAGTAAGACAAGATTTGCAATGTTCAAACTGAAACTTTTTTCCCCAAATATTCACTCATTTTGAATTTGATGCCTGCAACATGTTCCAAAAAGGCTTGGACATGGGCATGTTTACCTCTCTGTTACATTACCTTTCCTTTTAACAACTCTCAGTAAGCATTTAGCAACCGAGGACACCAATGAAGCTTTGTAGGTGGAATTCTTTCCCATTCTTGCTTGATGTACAACTTCATTTGCTCAACAGTCCAGGGTCTCTGTTGTCATATTTTGCTCTTCAAAATGTGTCACATATTTTCAATGATTGGAGACAGATCTGAATTGCAGTTAGGCCAGTCTAGTACCCGCACCCTTTTACAATAAAGCCACACTGTTCTAGCACGTGCAGAATGTGGCTTGGCATTGTCTTGCTGAAAAAAGCAGAGACATCCCTGAGAAAGACTTTGCTTGGATGGCAGCATATGTTGCTCCAAAACCTGTATGTACCTTCACAGATGTGTAAGTTACCCATGGCATGGGCACTACCCCCCCCCCCCCATACCATCATAGATGCTGGCTTTTGAACTTTGTGCTGATAACAATCTGGACGGTCCTTTTCCTCTTTAGCCTCAAGGACATGACGTCCATGATTTTCAAAAACAATTTGGAATGAGGACTCGTCAGACACACACACTTTTCCACTTCGCATCATTCCATCTCAGATGAGTTCGGGCCCAGAGCAAGTGGTGATATTTCTGGGAGTTGTTGATATATAACTTTGACTTTGCATGGTAGAGGTTTATCTTGCACTTGTAGATGCAGCAACAAATTGTGTTAACTGACAATGGTTTTCCAAAGTGTTCCTGAGCCCACATGGTAATATCTTTTGCAAAATGATGTTGGTTTTTAATGTCTGTGTAGTTTGGTTCGAACTGAAAAATGAATTCAAAGAAACACACTCAACTCTTCAGAAAGTAAAAAAGCTAAAATAAAATTAAATTTAATCCAATAATGTTGACCTTTCAGAATCATTTATTCATCCTGTAACATCCAGTGACGGTAACTGTTTTAAATGTTGTATTTTGGGCTAAGCTACAAACTTTACTTTCACACTAATAAAGCTCTCGTCAGCAGTAATTTATTTTCAGCTGCAATTTTTACAGGAAATGTTCTGGTTTCAGCTCTTCTGCCAACTTCATGATTTCAAAAAAAGGGAACTTCACTGTTGTTAAAGATAAACTGTATAACTTCACTGGTGGTGCAGACCTTGACCCACATCACAGCAGCCTTGTATCAAGGTAAGATCAATGTCTTTATTGACCTAAACTGAAATCTGTTTGGACTGACTTATGTAACTATATCTTATTTATAACCCCATTTCTTGGAATACTCTATGTTGTGAAGTTTTGTTCTTCCAAGATGTAAGCATTTTTTTAATAATGAAGAAAATGGTATATTTTATTTGCGTCAAGTCTCTATAGATTATAAACAATCTATTACTGTGTTTCAGGCAGACTCTTCTAATGTCTATCTTTTTATAATTTCAGATCATGAATGCTAGTAACACTTGCATCCCAGGAAACAGCACTGACTCCTGTTTGCCCCCCGGCTCCTCTGCAGGTCTAGCTGTGGGGCTCTCACTCTTCTTTCTGCTCCTTGTCATCATAGCCGCTGTACTTGTTTACAAATTTCATGCTCAAATCAGGAATATGGTGCAATCCACACTGAGTGAAAGCCAGAAAAAGGACTGTATAGAGACGCCACAAGCTGACCCTGAGCGGTACGCCAGTGCAATCCGAGAACAGTCAGCACAACAGTCTCCCATCTATGAAAACCTGACAGGTCAAACTGCTGGTTTCCAGATGCCCTCTGTAACCCCGAGTCGGTAAGCTGTGGCGATTATTTCTTTGTCTTTCTTGTGAGTTTTTAAAGAACAATTTAGAGGAAATGCTAAGCCTGAAATGACATTCATCTAACTGCATCAGCTCATCAGAACGGAAGTAGATGAAGAAACATTGTGTTCTGTGGTGTGAATTTCCCCACTTTGCACAACCATGTTAAAGGCAAATAATTGGTTTCTGCAGCGTTAAAGCGTTGAAAGTGAAATCCACAGACATGATGTTTGTCTTAATAGTTTTATATCAGGTTAGTTTTTCTCAGGGTGCATTATCTGACAAATACTGTCTCTCTGAAGGTTACCCAGGGAACCTGATGAAGGTGTGTACCTGCAGTGTGATGCGCTAGATGATGGGATATACAGCAATGATCCACAAGATAACGTCAGTCTCCCAGGTTTCCAGGAAGAAGATGTGTATGTTGTACCAGAGTGAATATTGGACACTATTATTCTCCTGATGCCGTAATATCTGTCTGTAGAAGTTTGTGTTGTATAAAGGGATGCACCGATACCAAAATCAGCAATCAGCCATTAATGGGCCTTATTACTTGTACTTATACTCACAAAACTGTCTAGACACTCCATACCAATAACACACCAATGCACAATGTGAAGAAGGCCACACTGCCTATGGTTCTAGAACAGTTTCATCTAATACAGGAATCAGCAACCTCTAGTATGTAAAGAGCTGTTTTATGCAAGGAGCAACAAAACATAGTAAAAGGTCCTATTCACTGAAAAATTGTGTTTTTGTAGGTTCTAACCTTCTGAAATGCATCTACTGGTCATGTGATTATCGAAAAAAAACATCAAAACACTCACTTATCTTAAAAAAAAAAAACCACACACAGCTACTACTACTACTATTACTACTATCCTATTAACATCCTTAACATCCTAAGATGTGACGGATGTCGTACGATGTCTTTATGTCAGTTCTGTCTATGAGGAGTCAGTGTGACCTGTAGGTGATTTATTATTTTTTAACAAGGGGAATGGTGGTGGTGGGGTATTCATAAATTTAGCATAAGGTACAACCGTGTTAACATAAATATGATGGAAGATCCTAATTGACAATTAAAAAGTCATAAATTTACTATGAGCAAGTCCAAAATTTACGAGAAAAATGTTACAAATTTGTGAAGAAAAAAATCTCCCAGATGATAAAAAAGAAAACGCATTTCCAAGAAAAATTCATATATTTACCAGAAAAATTTCACAAATTTACAAGAAAAATTCTCAAACTTAATGGTAAATGGCGTTCACTTATATAGCTCTTTTTTCCTCATCTCTAGATGACCAAAGCACTTTACAGATCCTGCTATGCACTCATTCACACACACATTCACACACTGATGGCGGTGGAGCCGCCATGCACCCACACTAGCCTTACCCACCAGGAGCAACTGGGGGTTGCAATTACATACCCTTTAAAAAAACAAAAAAAAAAAACCCAAAACTTTTTTCTCATAAAATTTCAATTTTCTAGCCAAATTGTTTTCCTTGTAAACTTGTAACATTTTTCTTGTAACTTGCACCATTTTAAATCTGCAACTTTTCCTCACAAATTAGTGATATTTTGTAATAAATGTAGTACTTTTCTTCTGACAAATTTGCCACTTTTTGTGTAAAAGTTGCCTTTTTTCCCCCACATGAATTTATACTTATAAACTCATAAATTTGCACCTTTTTCTATACTTTTATAACTTTTCTTGTAAATTTTCAACTAAGCTATCTTTGCACTCTTTATAGGGATAGGGATGAGGGATGGTAGGTTAACAAGGGGGATGCTTTTGGATCATTTCGCTAACATCCTCCCTCAGATCACCTCCTGGGTCTGTTACAGAATATCATGAAATGGTAAACCCAGCCTTGATAACCGCCCAGTTGGGCCAGCCTAATTGATCCAATCCACCACCCTTTCCTGCTGGAAATGTCTGCAAACATATCAAGGAGATGCTGTACACTCAAGGAAGGTAATTCAATTTCAATTTAATTCACTTCAACTCAATTCAATTCAACTTTTTTTATATAGCACCATTTCACAACAGTCATCTCATAATATTTTCAAACTGTAGGGGAAATATCCCACAGTTTCAGAAAGACCCCAACAATCAGGCAATCCCCTGTGAGCAAGCACTTGGCAATGGTGGAGAGGAAACTCTTCCTTTTAGCAGGAAAAAACCTCCAGGCAACTGCAGGATCCTTACAAAAATTCCCAAATTATGTATTGCTAAGAGAAAAGTGGCAGAAATAGTTTTTGTGGATGTTCCAGTGGATTTTAGTCCAAAGTTATTGCTGTTTTTTAGTCATTTCACAATGGATTCATTCCAAAACAGCTTCCATGTAGGAGCCGAGAACCTTTTTGCTGTCCTCGTGTGTCCTCTCCAGGCTTGAGCTGCATGGCTATATATGCCGAATAATCGTTCAGACCCTCCACAATGATGGTAGCATTAGATTTTAATTTTAAAGGCATTAGATCTTCTTTATGCTCTTTACCTAGTTACATTTGGCACTTCTCATTTCCTTGTTTTGTGTACGGACCGCTCCGTGAACAGTCAGATTTCTGGCCCTGCTGTAGGTTGCATCTCCTCATTTGTGACTGATTTTGCCACACGTGTCAATCACAAAGCTTTCACTCAATCAGATCAGGGGCTCATGAATGACAGTGAAGATGCTTGAAACAGCTTTTTCCGGGAGAGCTCACAGGGTGGCTTTCTAGATCTCATGTAAAATGACACAGAAACAATTTGTTGTTTGTCAAAATACAGATACAGTATATGTTCTGGATGATGTCAGAATTTGAAATTGAGCCACAAAAAAGGCAATAAGTGGGACCTTTAAGCTTGAAAATGAAGCTAAAACAGCCTAGCTTAAATATAAAATGTGCATTTCCCCATAAATTTAAATCTTAAATATATATATTAAACTTATAAATATGTTTTTCTTTTTTACCAAATTGTTTTTTCCTTCCAAATTTGCAACTTTTTTCTTGAGTTTGTGAAGTTTGTCATGAAAATGTACCTCTTTTTTCTTGTAAATTTATTACCTTTTCTTGTAAAATTGTCCTTTTTTCATTAACTTTCTATTTTCTTACAAATTTAATATTTTTTCACATATATTGCAACTTTATTCATTTTTACTTACAAATTTACTGGTATTGGTATGTGGTATCAATGATGTTCAAACGAAAATACTTGTACTCAGAAAGTGGTACTGGTGTGTCCCAGTTTTGTAGGATGAACTGTTTCTGATAGACTGCCGTGTCAGTCTATAGATCATCAACATCATACTTTTTTCTGATGCTGGTTGACTGGAAATAAAAATTAATTATTTAATAACCATTAGTCTTTTAAGTACCAGCCTTTTATATTTTATTGTTTTATGACAGCTTTGACACATTTGTTTTGTTTTGTTTTGTTTTTACTATCCCAGGGTAGTTTTCAGGTTCATTTCAGATTAAGACCATGTTGGACACAATGTAAGATAAGATAAGATAAGATAAGATAAGCCTTTATTAGTCCCACAACGGGGAAATTCCAGGATTGCAACAGCACAGGGATAGCAACACTCAGAGCAACAATCAGAAGGCAAGAAAAAAAACAAGCAAGCAAGAGCAGCTAATATACATATGTACATATTACTATAAAATATATATATACACACACACACACACACAGACACACAGTGCAGAGCATTGTAGCTGGATGGAATAAATATATGAATATATGAACACACAGTGCAGAGCATTGTAGCTAGATGGAATAAATATGTAAATATATAAACACCCACAGTACGGAGCATTGCAGCTAGGTGGAATAAACATGCAAGTATACAAACACACACAGTGCGGAGCAATGTAGCTAGATGGAACAATATGTAGATATACAAAAAACACAGTGCGGAGCATTGTAGCTAGATGGAATAAATATATAGATATATAAATATAAACACACCCAGTGCAGAGCATTGTAGCTAGATGGAATAAATATGTAAATATATAAACACACACAGTGCAGAGCATTGTTGCTAGGTGGGATGAAACAGCACAACCGTCCACTTAGTTATCCCACATGGTATGATTATGTGCCCATACATATTCTCACCCTCCATAGCGACCGGTATGTTCCTAGTTGTATGCCGGAGAGGACCATTGTGTAAGTCTATTGCATCCTTTGCATTCAAAAAAAAACTATCAGTTTGTTACGTCTTTTTGCTATCTCTGCGAGCAGTACAGATTAATAGATAGAATGCTTTGGCAGCAGTGACAATTAAATTACCCGATTGATTAGACTAGATTGTTTTATGGCATATTCTAGATGAGCTTTGGCAAGAAGTGTCTGAAGTGTTTCCAGATCTTAAGTCACAAAGAGTATTGCTGTCCTTTTTTGTTGTTGCTGTTGTTGCTTTATAAGTTATTTAAAATAGAAATAAGCATTTCTACTGCATGTAGATATTGTTATTTTATTCATTTTGTCCACAGATATATTTTAAAATATACAAATTGAAATGACTACTTTTTAAATATATTAAAATGTTTTATAAAAGATTTGTGAAGAAATCATATGCTCCATAATCTGTCTGCTTCAGTATGAGGATATGCATCCTTATCTGGTGTGTCATCATCAGAGGTGTAGCACAAAATTATGTGCACCCCTCCCCACATTAAGGCTTAATTTGAATTTAACAGTTTAAGCTTTCAGCAGGCCCCGTCTCTACCATGGGCCCAGTAATTTCTTCTACCATTACTCCCAGTCTGCCGCCACTGGCCATCATAAACTTGTTCTACTTACATATTAGCTGAGTCTGTATTTAGAGATAAAAAACATAGTTTCAGGAGCACTGATATATTACAGTGATTTTGTATTTGTTATTGTTGTTTTTTTTTCCTTTTATCAAATCACCCTAAAATGTAACAGCAAAATCTTGCAATTATAATTCCCTAACAGCAAAATGAGCTCAAGAAACCTATTTGTGATGAGCTATAAAGATGTATGAACACACAGAGTCTTCACAGTAGTGATAGTGAAGTGGACTGAAGCTGGGTTTATGAAAATGGAATCAATATTTGAGGAGAAACTTTGTGAAGAAGTCCGCCATTATCTGCATTTGTACACTTCGTCCTCATAGAAACAAGACAAGAACGTGTCAGTTGATTGGCGCAATCTACAGGAACATCTCAAAAAATTAGAATATCATGAAAAAGTTCAATATTTTTTGTCACTCATTTCAGAAAGTCAAACCCATGTATTATATAGATTCATTACACAGAGTGATATATTTCAACTGTTTATTTATTTTAATTTTGATGATTATGGCTTACAGCCCATGAAAACCCCAAATTCAGTTTCTCAAAAAATTAGAATATTACATTAAATTAATTTAAAAAATAGTTTTTTAATACAAATGTGGACCAACTGAAAAGTATGTCCATGTACACACTCAATACTTGGTCAAGGCTCCTTTTGGATTCTTCTTCTTCTTCGTCGATCGCTGAAGCGAATATGCGTGATGCAGAGGTTTGTGGCACCACAGGGGTCCTGCATCTCCGTCTTCAGCCATGGACGTTTGTTGGGGGTCCCTCCCCTAGACCAACTGCCTTCCATGGCTGGGCTGTCGAGAGCTTGGTCCACCCTGTAGAAAGGTTGCCTGCCAAGGCTTTCCGAGACCCTTCTTCCCATGCAGAATCAGAATCAGAATCAGAATCAGAATCAGGTTTATTGCCATTGTTCATGTAGTACACAAACTAGGAATTTGTCTCGGTACAATGCTGCAACATTAAACATGATAAGATAAGAGAAATAAACTATACATGTAATAAAGTGTAGGATAAGATTAAGTGATACAGTGATACGCAACTGTCTGTCCTCCTCCGCCTTCACAGCCGTTGGGAGTTCGCTCTCTTCTCCGCCTGTTCCGCCATTGGGACATTTGTTGCTGTAACAAAACTTGGGTTTTACGTGAGTGATTTGTTACATGCTGCACAACCCCCAACCTGGAGGACCAGGGTGCACTCTTTAGTCTGGCCTCTACCCCACGCGGACCTGTTCGACATGGTTGAACCTTCTGGGAGCACTAGGCTCCCGTCGACATAGCTCCGGGAGTTGCTGAGGCATGCAAGCCGCTGCACCCCGACAAGGTATGTGCACCATTGGCAGCGGCTTTTGGATTAATTACTGTATCAATGTGGCGTGGCATGGAGGTGATCAGCCTGTGGCACTGCTGAGGTGTTATGAAGGCCCAGGTTGCTTTGATAGTGACCTTCAGCTCATCTGCATTGTTGGGTCTGGTGTCTCTCATCTTCCTCTTGACAATACTCCATAGATTCTCTATGGGGTTTAGGTCAGGACAGTTTGCTGGCCAGTCAAACACAGTGATGTCATGGTCATTAAACCAGGGTTTGATACTTTTGGCGCTGACTTTGGACTTGATAAAACACAGTGGACAAACACCAGCAGATGACCTCTGTTCAGATAAAAGTAAATTTTGCATTTGATTTGGAAATCAAAGTCCCAGAGTGTGGAGAAAGAGTGGAGAGGCACAGACTCTACGTTGCTTGAGGTTTAGTGTGAAGTTTCCACAGTCAGTGATGATTTGAGGAACCATGTCATCTGCTGGTGTTGGTCCACTGTGTTTTATCAAGACCAAAGTCAGCACAGTCATCTACCAGGAAATTTTAGAGCACTTCATGCATCCCTCTGCTGGCAAGCTTTATGGAGAAGCTGATTTCATTTTCCAGCAGGACTTGGTACCCCCCCCCCCACTGCCAAAAGTATCAAAACCTGGTTTAATGGCCATGGCGTCACTGTGTTTGATTGGCCAGCAAACTCTCCTAACCTAAACCCCACAGAGAATCTATGGAGTATTGTCAAGATGAGAGACACCAGATCTGTCACCATGGGTTGAGATGCCGTCTCGGCACTCAGCCCATGTTTTCCCTCATCCCTGCTTCCCATTGAGCAGCGTCTCAGCTGGCCCCCAGCTGGCAGCATTATGGACGGCTGGGGCCAATTAGTCTTCATCAGCTGGGGCGCTGCCAATGAGGATAAATAGGAGCAGCCTCGATGACTCGGGGCTGCGACATAAACACATTGCTAAGCTGAAGCCCCTTCGTCTGGTGTCAGCTTATACTCCTCTTGCAGCATTCCTGTGTTTGTATCCCGCTGTGAGTATGTACGTCTTGTTACCCCCACGTCCGGTACGAGCTGCTTACCTCTGCGCTGTGCAACCTGTGAGTGTACGTCTGCATGAGTATCTGTGCTCTCCTCATCCCTTCCCCTTTTCCCTGAATAAAATATCACGACTCACTGGCTTGCCCCTGGCTCTGATTGCCCGGCTCCCTAGAGCCGGATATGACAAGATCCAACAATGCAGACGAGCTGAAGGTCACTATCAAAGCAACCTGGGCCTTCATAACACCTCAGCAGTGCCACAGGCCGATCACCTTCATGCCACGCCGCACTGATATAGTAATTAATCCAAAAGGAGCCCCAACCAAGTATTGAGTGTGTACATGGACATACTTTTCAGTCGGCCAACATTTCTATTAAACAACTTTTTTTTTTAAAGTTAATTTAATGTAATATTCTAATTTTTTGAGAAACTGAATTTGGGGTTTCCATGGGCTGCAAGCCATAATCATCAAAATTAAAATAAATAAACACTTGAAATAGTTCAGTCTCTGTGTAATGAATCTATATATAGGTTTCACTTTCTGAAATGAGTGGCAAAAGATATTGAACTTTTTCATGATATTCTAATTTTTTGAGATGTACCTGTATAGGGCTGGGGTGAAACTACAAATAACGGTTATGCGCATGCGTCAAATACTTGTCTTAGTAGACAAAAAAATTAAGTATATATACAACCGCATGTGCACCGGCCTCGTCCAAAGTGGACACGCATCTCAGCGTATCAGAGTGGAGGTATAGCATTTTTTATTGTTTTTATTTTTTTTATTACTTATTTTGTACCCGTAGGTAGATTTGTTTTGCAGTCTGGCGACAAGCCACCAGCTGCCGGTCGCTGCATGCGCAAGCTCCCCGTATCCCTAACCTGCATGTTTTTGGTATGTGGGAGGAAACCGGAGAAATCCCGGAGTAAACACACGCAACACGGGGAGAACATGCAAACTCCACACAGATCACTGTTGGTCGGGGGCAGGGATCGAACCCACGATCTCACGATCCCCGCGATCCCCCGGCCGAGGGTAAACTGTGCTGCCACAGTGCTAAACCACTGCACCACCGTGCAGCCCAACAAGGATAGATAATAGTGATAGATAAGGATAGATAGTGAAACCACTGACGTATATCTGTAACCTGTCTTTCCAATCAGGTATATTTCCCAATGCAATGAAAATAGCTAAAGTAATTCCGATTTACAAGACAGGCGACAGAGGGGAACTCTCCAACTACAGACCAATTTCACTATTACCGCAATTTTCCAAGATACTTGAAAAAATATTCTATGAGAGAATTGACAACTTCATACTGAAGAATGATTTATTGTGTGAGCAGCAATATGGGTTCAGACACAAAAGGACAACAGCATATGCCTTAATGGAATTTACAGAAAAAATATCAACAGCCATTGAAAATAAAGAGTATTCAGTTGGAGTATTCCTGGATCTTAAAAAAGCATTTGATACAGTAGATCACAATCTATTATTAAAGAAACTACAAAATTGTGGTATCAGAGGGGTAGCACTGTCCTGGTTAAGAAGTTACTTAAAGAATAGATATCAGTTTGTATGTGTTAACAACAAAAACTCAGAGCTACTGAAGGTCACCTGTGGAGTCCCACAGGGTTCAGTTTTGGGACCATTATTATTCAATATGTATATAAATGATATATGTAAAGTTTCAGAAAAAATGGACTTAATATTGTTTGCTGATGACACTAACCTGCTATGCAGTGGAAACAATTTGGAACAACTTCTGGATACACTCGGAAAGGAATTAGGAAAGCTAAAACTGTGGTTTGATTCAAACAAATTAACGCTCAATTTAAGCAAGACAAAATTTATAGTCTTTAACAACCATCACAACTACCCAGTACCCAAACTCAGTGTAAATGGTGTAGAGATTGAAAGGGTATCCGAAACTAAATTCCTTGGAGTAATAATTGATAACAAACTGTGTTGGAAGCCACATATTAATTATATAAAAGGTAAAGTATCCAAATCAATTGCAATATTACACAGAGTGAAAAATTTGCTGAATCAACCCACACTATACACCTTGTATCATTCATTAATACTCCCATACATGACATATTGTAATGAAGTATGGGGAAATACATATAAAACAAACATATATCCACTCTTTATGCTTCAAAAGAGAGCTATTAGAATAATCAACAAAGCAGCTTACAGGGAACCAACAAACCCACTTTTTCTTAAACAAAAAACTCTCAAGTTGAAAGATCTGATCGACTTTAAAACCGCAATAATAATGTTCAAAGTGAAGAATCTATCACTGCCCGCAAATATCCAAAAGTTGTTCCAAACAAGGGAGAAACGATATCACTTCAGAGGAACATGTATATTTCAAAAGCCTACAGTGAGAACAACTACCAAGCAACACTGTATTTCAGTGCAAGGTGTCAGATTATGGAACGATTTTGGACCTGAATTAAAATCATGTACAAAGCTTGGACAATTTAAACAAAAACTAAAGGAAGAAATACTCCAAACATATTTACAAGACGACATGTAAACTCACATAAGGATTGACATTTCCAGCCTGTGTTGTGTTGTAGCTTAGTTTTTCTTTTTTCTCTGTGACACTATGTCTTAGATTTGTTTTTGAATAGTAACCGCTTAACTTAGACTAGCTCAGTTTTCTTTTCTCTCAGTCATATTTTGTCTTAGCCTTGTTTTAAATTGTAATCGCTCTTGTCTTGTTTTCTCCTTTTTCTCCTTTGAATTCTTGGATGGAATATGGGTGGGCAATATAAGCTGCGGCTTCAGCCATCACCCATTTCGGATAACTCACGTGGAATTGTATAGTAGAAGGAGTCTTTGTCTAATTTGACCTTGTTGTTATATTATACAGTTTCTTTTAACCTGTAATGTACTATCCGAAATAAATAAATTCATTCATTCATTCATTCATTCATTCATAAGCATAAACAAGGCTTGACAGTGTCAAGACCCCACCTACTCAGTCACACAGTCGATTAGCATGTTTCAGGAGTTGTCCTAGGCTGGATTTTCCCAGTCAGTGGTCAGAAGTTGTTGAAGTCATATTTCTGTCAAATGGACAGATTGAGTGCAATAGCAGCTTTCAGGGAGGCATCTATCTGGATCTGGGTTTTCTATCTTTGTGAAAATGTTGCATGATCAGCTTTTGGGGGCAGGCCATTTGACAACTTCTGGTGACTGACTGAAAAAATCCAAATAAGCGCAACTCCTGGAATGCACTATATGCGTTGAGTGAAGCCACATTTGAGTATGGGTGTGAGTTGCAACTTCACTTAGTGCAACCACACCCTGCTTTTATTGCTTTTTATAGTACATATTTAAAACCAAGCTTTCTGAAGAACAGTCATTCAACAGTATGATATAAAGTATAACTAAAAGGACATAAACAAGCTTCTGTTAAAAAAAATCTGATAATAGGCAAGCAAGAATAAGTGGGAAGGCCAATAGCCCCCATACTTTCAACAATTACAAATTGTTCAGTGGTGATTACGAATGAATCTATATATAGATCTATCCACTCCACACATGAAAAGGATGTGTTGCTGTCTGATTAGTTAAACACCACCAGTGACTGCCAAAGGAGCAGTTCAGTAGGAGTATCGACAGATAGGGAGGATGTTGCAGAAAAACATTTGAAATCTACATTTAGCCTCAACAGACTCTTTCAAAAAGGTTTCAAAAGCACTGCACTAAAAACTAACTACAAATTAAGACGTTTCAGTCTCTTGTAAGATTGTATCATCAGTCATTTCAATCTCATGATGTGGGGACTTATGTTGAAATTTATGTTGAAAACTTGGGTTGAAACACCTCTCCAGTTTCCAATTTACACTAAAAAAACATCCAAGTCCCTGTGTTTTATATATAGTATGTATATATATGTAAGTATATATATTAGGGCTGAAATGATTAGTCAACTATTGTCAATAACGTCGATCATAAAAATCTGTCGACGCAGATTTTTAGAGCCGACAAATCATTCAGTTTTAAAGTTTAAATGCATGCCGCGGAAATGTTCAGTTTAACTGTTTGAGCGAAGAAGAAGAGGAACGCATCATGGCGACAGAGAGAGAAAATCATGGAGAAGGCCAAAAGTTTCCAAAGTATGGGAGGATTTTACCAAAAATTAATAAATGAAACAAGTTAAATGTAGACTGTAAAGCAGTGTTGTCATATCACAGCTGCATTACAGTGATGCATCCATTTCCTCCTCCTTTCCGTTCCTCCGTTTCCAGCCACCTGTCAGCGGACTGCATCGGTAAGGTTGGCAAGTAACGTTAGCACTTCTTATTACCTCCACCAAGGAGGTTATGTTTTCATCGGCGTTGATTTGTCTGTCTGTCTGTCTGTTTGTTTGTTAGCAAGATAACTCAAAAAGTTATGGACGGATTTTCATGAAATTTTCACAGATTGTCAGAAATGGGGTATCCTACAGAAGATTACATTTTGGTGGTGATCCGGATCACTGTCCAGAAGAAAACCGCCATTACGGAAAATGCGATTTTCGTGAATAACTACTGAACCACTAATCCTATCATTGTGAATCCAATTGCTAGTCATATGTTTTCATGGTCAAGGAATCTGAAAACGTACACACAAACACTGTATGGGGGGAACTGTGGCGCTAAACCGCCATTACGGAAAATGCCATTTTCGTCAATAACTATTGAACCACTAATCCTATTATTGTGAATCCAATTGCTAGTCATATGTTTTCATGGTCAAGGAATCTGAAAACGTACACACAAACACTGTATGGGGGGAACTGTGGCGCTAAACCGCCATTATGGAAAATGCCATTTTCGTCAATAACTACTGAACCACTAATCCTATCATTGTGAATCCAATTGCTAGTCATATGTTTTCATGGTCAAGGAATCTGATTTTCAATGAGCGACTCTCTCAGCTTTAGAAAACTGACCACACTATTAGTACATGCTGTTTAAATAGTTATCTGTTGTCAGGCAGTAATCTCTCTTACAATGGTTGCTGACAGCTGAGCTGCTTCCATTATGCTAGCTATATGTTAACTGCAGTAAATGGGTGAATTACGTGAGCAGCTTACTGTTTTTCGTATTTTCTATTATTGTTACCGTAATATCAGCCTTCATTCTGAACATTAGTGCATCTCGGTAAATTAAAATGTCATGATTTGTAATTTAATTAACAAAAGATAACCATAATCATCACAAATACATTTAAAACGGCTTAAATATTTCACTGTATGTGCAGTGGAGGCTCACATTCCTGCACTGATATTTAAAGTGTTTTTTTGGGGGGGGGGACTGGAAGAAGTGTTTTTAATTTTCATCTGAAGCCTAATTAAACTTTTAAACTTCTAGACCCAGCAAGGTTTCAAATAGGATGGACTAGCTTGTTATTTTCTTTTTTTTTTTACTTTAATGGAGTTGAATATTGCTCTAGTTTGTTTTTAACATGCAGTTACAACAACCTTTATGGAGCAGCAGAGCTGCCATTTGAGGTTTTACATTTTAATGTCTATTATTTAATTGTGTTGCTACAAACACTTCTAATTAAGCTGTCAAGTTCAAATTTCCAACTCATGTTTGATGGGTCATTATTTTATTTAGCTATGGAAACTGGTGTGCAGGCTTAAACAGGTGAGGTAAAACATGACCTAGAGCCCTGAACAGGAGCGGTGCCAGCAGGAAGCTGAGCTGGCGGACATGAGAGAAATAATCGCGAATAGTCAACTAATCGAAAAAATAGTTGTTAGATTAGTCGACTACCAAAATAACCATTAGTTGCAGCCCAAATATATAGAAACACGACTCACAAAAAGTTATATACGTATATGTGTGTATATACATATGTACACACACACAAACACACACACACACATACAGTTGTGAAAAATTTAGGATTCCTCATTAAGTAATGGGGAATCCTGGAATCCTAAACTCCATCCTGGAATTTCCCCATTGTGGGACTAATAAAGGCTTATCTTATCTTAAGTATTCAGTTCTTTATTAAGAAATGTTCACATACCTATGTCTAACCTTGCTTTTGTTTTTATTTGCATTTTTAAACATTTATTTTAGCCATTTTAAGTGGGAATGAATGTTGGGGTGTCCTAAAAAAGATGGGGAGTATGCTAACTTATTCTTCACTATTTGTTTAGAATTATATTTTACAGAACATTTGAAAAAAGTATTTAATTCATTTTTAATTGTTTAGTCGTATTACATGAATCTCCCAGTATCTTAAACACTGATATTAAATATCCATATGTCCAAATATGTAAAAAAAAAAAACCAAACACACACAGGCTTATACAGGGTATCCTAATTTTTTCACATGACTGTATATATATACACACATATATATAGTGGTGCTGGCTTTTCCCCCGTTAACGATGACAAATTTTGTGATCGCGGTTAACGGCAGAAAGAGCAAACAGTGCTTTTTTGGCCTGAACTGCACTCCGTCCAGAACTACAGAAGCCGCTCTGGGTAGTGACAGACACTGTTGGCGCCATGCAGAAAATGTGAAGTCAAACAAGCTGGATCACTGCCATGGACATCCCCAAAACGCTGTCATGTTTAAGTTTACAAGATTATCTGTCGGAGTTCTTACCTGGATAATTGTGACAGCTCCTCCAAAACTTTGCCTGGAGGTCAGGTGTTTTTCTTTGGAAGCCAGCTAGTCAGCTAGCAGTAAACAGCTACGTGCTACAGATGTAGCGGCTGCCAGCAGCTGAGAATAGACACTCCACCTGTTTCATCTTCATAGCTTTGGGTCCAACTGTCGGTAGATGAGCAGCAGTCTAAAATTCTCAAGCTGTGTTCGTAATGTCCACTCACTCCCATGCCCTGTTTCTGCTTCATGGTTGGTAACGTCATGGGTGAGATAGTTGTTTGTTTATGTTTACAGTTTTTCTTTTAAAAGGGAAATTATGTCTGTTGTGACACACGAGGTCCATTGATTTGTGTTCAGCTGATGGATGTTTGCTATGGGAGTGTAGCTGTGTTGCAGTGATGTTACAGAGCCCTGGCATTCTATTGTTTTTGCACATGTGGTAGTACTTTTGAGGATTTTCTGGAGAATATTCTGAATAGTTTTGTCATTTTGGATATGTTGAGAGCTTTAATAAACCTGCAGGTGAAGGAAGCAAACATACGTATGTGTCCACTCCCATGTTTATAACAGTATGAGAAACTTGAAAAATTACCAACTTAAGGTACTAAAGGTTTGTCTGTCATTCTCGATGATGACCAAGGACATCACAGGGAAGGAGACTGGGTGCGGTGTGTCTGGCTGTGGCTGATCAGTCCGATGCGGGCATGGGAGGCTCTGCCACAGGTCGGGCATGGGTTGTCTGTGCGGGCAGAAGATACAGGGGTAGCTCTGGACTTGCGAAGCTCACATTTTCTCTGGGCTTTGGCAATCTTGTTCAGCTCAAAGGAGGCAGCACCTTTGCTGGTATGGCTACGCCAGTCTGGTCAGTCTAGCGCTAGGGTCTCCCAGGTGTCAGGACTGATGCCAAAGCTTTTCAGGGAGGCCTTAAGAGTGTCTTTGTTGCGCTTCTTCTGACCACCTTGTGAGTGCTTGCCCTCTGCTAGTTTGCCATAGAACAGTCTCTTTGGTAGGCATGAGTCAGGCATACTCATGTATGAATTATTTGTCTGCAAAGTGAGAGTGAATGAAGGGAAGGAATAAATGTGTTTGTTTATAGTGAGTGACGGAGGGAGGAAGGCCTGAAATAGGCAAATGTGAGTTATGTTATATGTGTTAAATGTGAGTCAGGCTGTTATATTTGTGTATTTATAATATTTATAATATTTATGTTAAATGTGAGTCAGGCTGTTATATTTGTGTATTTATAATATTTATAATATTTATAATTGTGTATTTATAATTTTTCTGCATTGATGTATGTGGTTATTGTGTATATTTTTTATCTTGATTCTTTTTTCTAAAGCCCATCCAGGGACAAGAGTTGCAAATTAGCTAATAGCTATACACTCTATGTGCAACACATCAGATTGATTGTCTTTGATTAATTGTCTATGTTTATTGCACTGTCCCTGTCAAATAAACTAATCTACTACTATACAAACAAGGTGGCCAGCCCACCTAATCTGGGCTCTCTTGAGCAGGTTGTGGATGCTAGACAGCTCAGCTCGGGAGAGGACCTCTGTGTCAGGGATTTTGTCCTGCCAGGTGACCTTCAGAAGCTTTCTGATGCAGTTCAGGTGGAAGTGGTTTAGCTTTCTGGCATGGTGCTCGTAGACTGTCCAGATCTCGCAGGCGTACAGTAGGGGAAGGCAGGACAGCTGTCTTGTAAAGCTTCAGTTTTGTGGTCAGCCTGATGCCTCTCCTTTCCCACACTGCTGCACGTAGCCGTCCGGATGCTGAGCTTGCCTTGGCAATGTGTGAATCGACCTAGTTGTCGATGTTGACAGACCTGGAGAGTGTGCTGCCGAGGTACGTGAACTTGTCGACAGCCTTGAGGGTCTCCCTGTTGACAGTGATGGCTGGTTCCACGTAAGTCTTATGCGGTGCGTGTTGGTGCGGGACATCGGTTTTCTTCATACAGATTGTGAGCCCAAAGTTGTCACAAGCAGTGGAGAAGCAGTTCATGCTCTGCTGCATCTGGGCCTCTGTAGCAGCGTTGAGTGCGCAGTCGTCTGCGAACAGGAAGTCCCCTTCCACCTTGGTTTTGCTTGGAGCCTCCGCAGGTTGAAGAGCCTGCCGTCCATCCTGTACCTGATCCTGATGGCGCTTTCTTCATCGTCACAGAAGGCATCAGACAGCATGGCTGTGAACATCATGCTGAAAAGTGTGGGCGCGTGACTGGGAAAGCTTCAGAGGAGTCTCCATCATCCAGTACTCAAGCAAGCATGCTGTCGTGGAACTGGCACACCAAGCTGATGAACTTGTCCGGGCAGCCAAACTTCGCCATGACCTTCCACAGCCCTCATGACTGACAGTATCAAAAGTCTTGGTCAGATCTACAAATGTTGTGTAGAGGTTCTACTCTTGACACTTCTCCTGAAGTTGGCGTGCAGCAAAGATCAAGTTAGCAGTTCCATGACCCTCTCCGAAGCCACACTGGCTCTCTGGCAGGTGACCGCATTCCATGTGCTGAATGAGGCGGTTGAGAAGGACTCTTGCAAGGATCTTGCTGGTGATGGCGAGGAGAGAGATCCCACGGTGGCTGTCACAGGACTGCCTGTTTCCTTTTCTCTTGTAGAGATGGACAGTGGAGGTGTCCTTGAGCTCCTAGGGGATAACTTCCTGCTGCTACATGGTCTGAACGAGCTCGGTGAGTTTCTGTATTAGAACTGGTCCTCCTGCCTTGTAGATTTCAGCTGGGATGGAGTCAGAGCCTGGTGCTGTGCTGTTTGAAAGGATTTTGATCGCTTTTTGTACTTCTGATTCCGTTGGAGGTTCTGCCACAGACGTGTTCACCTCTACTTGGGGCATGTGAGTGATGGCTTCTGCATTGATGGACGAAGGTCTGTTCAGGATGCTACTGAAATGTTCTGCCCATCTTTCCAGGATTGCGTTCTTCTTGGTGAGGAGAGTGGACCCATCAGCACTGAGCAGTGGTGATGTTCCAGAAGACTGAGGCCCGTAGATGGTCTTAAGGACATCATAGAAGCATTTGGAGTTGTTGCTGTCAGTGTACTGTTGTATTTCATCTGCCTTTTTGCTGAGCCAGAAGTCCTGCATCTCTCTGAGCTTTGCCTGCACCTTTGATGGATTTGAAGGTTGCCTTCTTAGAGGCAAATCTGCTGTCTTGCACGTACGCTCTGTGGGCTTCATGCTTCTCGTCAAGCAGCTTTTGGATGTCCTCATCATTTTCATCGAACCAGTCTTGGTGTTTGTGTGTTCTGGCCCAGATGAGTGAGTGAGGTGTCGTACACCATGTCTCTGAAAGATGCCCAGTCTTCTTCTACTCCGTACGCCCCGAGGTTGAGCAGACTAAGCTTACTGTCCAGGTCCTCACTGAGGTTCTGTCTCACAGAGTGCTGTTCCAGCTTGCTGACACTGAGTTGCTTGTTTGCCTTTTTCACCTGTGGATGCCGTTTGGGCTGGATGTGTATGTTGAGCTTTGAGAGAATGAGTCTGTGATCCGTCCAGCAGTCTGTGCCACACATCACCTTCGTCACTCTAACGTCCTGCCTGTCTCTCCTTCTCATGATGATGTAATCGATCAGATGGCAATACTTGCTGTGTGGATACATCCAGGAGGTCTTGCTGCGATTTGGCAAGCGGTAGACGGTATTAGTGACCAGAAGGTCATGAGAGGCGCATGTCTTCAACAGGAGAAGACCGTTGCTGTTGCACTTTCCAACTCCATTTCTCCCAAGGACTCCTTCCCATGTCTGGTAGTCTGTGCCAACTCTGGCGTTAAAGTCTCCAAGAACAATGAGTTTGTCCTCCTTCGGCATGCCTTCAATGAGAGTCTCTAAGTCCTCGTAAAACTTGTCTTTGATCTCATCTGGGTTCGTCATGGTGGGGGCATATGCACTGATGAATGTGGCATGGCGTTTTCCTTGGAGGGGGAGGTGCAGGGTCATGAGGTGGTCGTTGGTTCCTTTGGGGAGGCTGGTAAGCTTGCTGATCAGATTGGATCTGATCGCAAAACCCACTCCTGCTTTACAGCATTCTTCTACACCTGGTCTGGCTCACAGCTGCGATATGGATGTTGTACCTGCTGAGTTCTCTTGTGACAAATGCTGTCCGTCTCTCAGGTCTGTCCGCTTTGGAGCTGTCCATGAGCGTTCACACATTCCAAGTGCCAATGGTGAGTGATGTCACCTTAGTTGATTTCTTCTGAGAATTTTGACCGCTAGGGTGGGATCCCCACCAGCCGCGGCTTGCTGGCCAGACTATGTTTAGGGCACCTTTTCTAGCCCCTTCCTCAGGCCGTGGAGGTGAGCAGAGCGAATCCTAAAGAGGGCTGCTCAGACACCCAGGGGGCTGCCAAACTCCACTGCTGCTTCGGTCCTATGCCCTGGGCCGCCTGTGTGTGGGATTGTGGCTACAGCTTCGAATGTATCCGCACCTGCTGCTTCGTCACTTTCCCATCGCCACAGGACTTGGGGGGGCGGGGGATGACAAGGAACTTGGAGGGGGGTGTCTTGACTTGCGCGTGAATTTGATTTAAGTGAGGGAGAGTTGGGCAGGGTCGTCAGCCTCACTCACTCATCCTAGCCTATCTGGATCCAGTGGCAAGATGTAATCAACACGGCTGGAGATAGGTTAGGATGCAGTGGATGACTAGCAGTATCCTATGTGTCTCACTGTGCCCTCGTTGTGCTCCACAGCACTTTGCTGGGTCTGCCTTCCTGCCCGTTGAGCCAATCTGGTGGTTTCCTCCACGAAGTCTGCCGGGTCCAGTCTATGCATGCGTAGGTAGACAAGCCCTACCTCACCAAGGGTTTCAAACCCGTTGGCTTCCCTCATCTGGTTTCGCCCGCCAGTCAAAGCGGTTTACCGTGGCCACTGTTGCATACAAACAGCTACTTGGAGCCTCAGGTGAGAATTGAGTGCCAAGTGGGAACCAAAGTAGACCGACCACCCGGTGGTGCAACTGTTGCCCCGTCAGAAGTACTCTCTCACTGACACTCCATACACCCCGAAATTCATTTAATATTAAGTAGAAAAGCCTTTGTTGGTAATAACAGCTTCCAGACACCCCTTGTATGGAGAAACTAGGTGCAGGCATTGCTCAGGAGTGATTTTAGCCCATTCTTCCACACAAACTGTCAAATCTTGAAGGTTCCCTGGGTGTCTTCTATGAATTCTGATCTTCAGCTTGTTCCATAGATTTTCAATTGGATTCAGGTCAGGTGACTGACTGGGCCATTCTAGAAGCTTTATTTTCCTTCTCTGGAGCCAATTGAGAGTTTCCTTGGCTGTGTGTTTGGGATCATTGTCTTGCTGAAATGTCCACCCTCGTTTCATCTTCAGCATCTTGGCAGACGGCAACCGGTTCTTATCAATGACCTCTCTGTACATTTGTCCATTCATCTTTCTTTCAATTATATGAAGTCTGCAGGTACCATGTGCTGAAAAACACCCCCACACCATGATGGGATGTGCAGCGCCATTTCTCCTCCAAAATGCTGTGTGTTGTGACATCCAAAAAGTTCAATTTTGGTCTCATCTGACCAGACTATATTCTCCCAGTATTTTACTGGCTTGCCCAAATGTTGTGCAGCAAACTTTAAACGAGCTTCAACATGCCTTTCTTCAGTAATGGAGTCTTGCGAGGTGAGCAGGCATAGAGCCTATGTCAGATGAGTTCATTACTTATTACTTTCTTTGAAACAGCAGTACCTGCTAACTCCAAGTCTTTCTGGAGCTGTCCACGAATGGTCTTTGTCTCTTGGATAATTCTTCTAATAATTCTTTTGACTCCTCTGTCGAAAATCTTGCGAGGAGCTCATGGTCGTGGCCAGTTTATGGTAAAATGATGTTCTTTCCACTTTTGAATAATGGCTCCAACAGTGCTCACTGGAACATTCAGCAGTTTAGCAGCGCCTGTAACCAATGCATGTTTTGCAACAATAAGGTTGCGAAGGTCTAGAGAAAGCTCTTTGCTTCTACCCATCATGAGTTCTCTGTGGTGTGACAATCTGATATTCACAGACCTTTTTAAAGGCTGTCAGTCAGGACTTAACCAGCTGAAATTAATTTGCGCTGATGGGGGATGGGATGGTTTCCTAACTTCTGATGGATTTCAGCTGGCTTCTCAGCTTTCTATGCCTTTTTGCACCTCTTTTTCTTCATATGTTCAATACGTATTCCCTGTGTCATTCAACTTTATTAAATATAACTTGTTTTGTGAACACAGTTGTCTTGATTTCTTCGTATGTATGGATTATTTGGGCTGTTACTGAAAATCTCAGGTAAATGGCTCCCTCAGAAATATGTTTAATGAGAAAAATGTTGATGTGTTCAATACTTATTTTCCCAACTGTACACTGTGTGTGTGCGCATGCGTGCATGTGCTAGCCTTTACTGGAGGGGTGGTTTAGTTGATAGAGCATCCACCTCCACAACCAGGAGGTCGTGGGTTCAAATCCCGGTCCAGTCATACCAAAGTTGATATAAAAATGCAGTGGTGGACTGTGTAGCTCATGTATTTTTACCTACATATGTATAAGCACTATGGGATGCTTGAGATTGCATGTGTGGATTGACCTCACGTCTTGGATAGAACAATATGTCTGGACCGCCTGTGGATAACAGCAAGAAAACGGAGGTACGGCGATAAGGAGCTGAAAAGACTTCCTGACCTCCTGGGGGCCAGGCGGAGGACTGAAGGACGCGGGGGGAAAGTTATTGTCAATAGGGGGTTTTGACGGTGATATGTGATTCTTCCTTTGTTCTGAGATGTATAAATAAGAAGGTTTTGACTCAGCTCTCTTTCTTCTGTTCTTGAGAGATAGCTGGGGATGTGATCGCAACAATAAAACCTGGATTAAGAAATAATTCGGCCTTGTTATTTCACGCTCCCCACATTGGTGACCAAGAGACGTGAGAATGCATAGAAGGGATTCTCCTGATGCAGACTCGTCGGAGTCTGCCCAAGCGAGCGCCGTCTCCATTAAACTGACAGAATTCTGGCAGGACAACCCGGACTCGTGGTTCCTCCAGGCTGAGGCACAGTTCACGCTCGCAGGAATAACGGCGGATGACACTAAGTTTTACCACGTCATCACAAGGCTCGACAACTGCACAGCTCGATGCGTGCGGAGCCTAGTACAGCAGCCACCCGCTGACAACAAATACGGCGAGTTGAAGGCTGCCCTCACCGAGTGTTTCACACCCTCAGCTGAAGAGAGGGCTAGGAGGCTCCTGGCTATGCACGGCCAGGGAGGGCGCAGGCCAGTCGCCCTGATGGAAGACATGCTGCAGCTGAGGGAATCGGACAATGATAATTTCCTATTTATGCACATCTTCCTAAGTAACCTCCTGTCGCACATGAGAGGGACCCTCTCCGGCATGCCTTGTGTGACCCAGCGGGACTTCCGTGCGCTGGCCGGAGAGGCGCAGCGGCTCCTCGACTCCTGCGGCGAGCAGACGGCCACAGCAGCAGCGGCAGACCTAGGTGCGGCGACCCGAGGCAACAAAGAGCCAGAGACAGCGGAGCCAGCCCCACCAACAATGGCAGCGACGCGGCCCCGGCGCAGCAGAGGAGATGGCCTCTGTTATTATCACTGGCGTTTCGCAGAGAAGGCACACAGTTGTGTGCCGCCGTGCAGCTACAAGAGCTCGGGAAACTCCAGGACCGGGACCTGTTAGCAGCTTCGGCTCTCGGTGAAAGAAATAAGCTGCTGTACATCACAGATGCGAGCTCCGGGCGGCACTTCCTCGTAGACACCGGAGCCCAAGTGAGTTTCATCACCCCGACCTATGCTGACCGGTTGGCTGGCCCCCGTGGTGACGGGGCAACGGCGGCGAATGGCTCGAGCATCAACACCTACGGAGAAAGGACTTTGTTTCTGTCCTTGCACGGCCGCACTTATGAATGGACTTTTATCATAGCGGCAGTGAGCTTCAATATGTTAGGTGCCGATTTTCTGTGCTCGCATGGTTTGTTAGTTGATCTTGCCAACAGATGCTTAGTTAATGCTTCTATTCTATTCTATGCTTATATGTTTCTATTCTATTCCTTGTGCAGCTCGAGTGTCCCCAACACCAGTGCAGACCAATGTCGCCACAGCAGGCGGTAAGTTTAACACACTCCTCATCCAGTTTCCAGCGCTCATGGTTCCTACTTTTTCGGCAACAGTTGCGAAACACGGGGTGGAGCATTTTATCACTACAGCGGGCCCCCCCGTCTTCGCGAAAGCTCGGCGTTTGGATGCTGCTAAGCTTTCCATAGCGCGCGAGGAGTTCGCCAGCCTGGAAAGACTGGGCATTATTCGTCGTTCGAAAAGCCCATGGGCTTCGCCACTGCATATGGTCCCTAAAGCTGACGGCTCCTGGAGACCTTGCGGTGATTACCGCAGACTAAACAATGCCACAGCGCATGACCGCTACCCAATCCCACACATTCAGGATTTTTCGGTGCATCTAGCGGGGGCGCGCATTTTTTCTAAAATAGACCTGGTTCGCGGCTACCATCAGGTTCCAGTCCGGCCTGAGGACATTCCTAAAACAGCGGTAATAACCCCTTTTGGACTTTTTGAGTTTTTGCGCATGCCGTTTGGTCTTAAAGGCGCCACACAAACATTCCAACGTATGATGGATGCCGTGTTACGCGATCTCCCTTTTGTGTTCGTCTACCTCGACGACATTTTAGTCGCCAGTACTTCAGAAGAGGAACACGAAAAACACCTCACTGCGTTTTTTCGGAGGTTGGGAGAGCACGGGTTAATAATTAATCCAGCCAAGTGCCAGTTTGGCGTGGCGCAGATCGATTTTTTGGGGCACCGCGTCTCCCCAGAAGGGGCAATCCCACTACCAGATAAGGTGTGCGCAGTGGCAGATTTTCCCCGACCACAAACGGTCAAATCATTGCAGGAATTTTTAGGAATGGTAAATTTTTATAACCGTTTCCTACCACACGCAGCGCAACTCATGCAACCATTATACGCCGCGCTCAAAAAACAAAAACCCTCCAATCCTATTGAGTGGTCCCCGGAGCGGGAGCGCGCATTCGCGGAGGTAAAAAAAGCCCTGGCTGACGCCACGCTTCTGGCTCACCCAGATCCATCGGCCCGCATAGCGCTCACCACTGACGCATCAGATTTAGCCATAGGGGCGTTCATGGAACAGCACGTTGCCGGGGTTTGGCAGCCGCTGGCATTTTTCAGCAGATCCTTGAACGAAGCCGAGCGGAAATACAGCACGTTTGACAGGGAGCTGTTAGCGCTCCATTTGGCTGTCCGCCATTTCCAGTTTTGGCTGGAAGGTCGGCGTTTCACCGCTTTTGTCGACCATAAGCCGCTCACTTTTGCGATGTCCAAAATTTCAGAACCTTGGTCAGGCTGGCAACAGAGGCAGCTGGCCGCAATTTCGGAGTTTACCACCAATATTCAGCACGTAGCGGGTAAACTCAACGTAGTGGCAGACTGCCTCTCTCGCGCGGTCACAGCACCGGTGCGCGCGGAGGCAGATTATACTACCGCAGCCGCAGGGCAAAATGACAGCGCGGAAGCGCACGCGGCCCCATTTCACGTGGGGATAGATTACGCAGCCATGGCAGCGGAACAGGGTAGAGATGTGGACGTGCGCGCGCTCCAGTCTGGACCAACAGGGTTAAGGCTGGAGAGCAGGTGTTTGCAAACCGGTATGCCCCCCCTAATCTGCGATGTATCAACTGGGCGACCGCGCCCGGTAGTCCCGGCCGCGTGGCGCCGCCGCGTTTTTGACTCGGTTCACTCCCTGGCGCACCCGGGAGTGCGCACTTCGGTCAAAATGGTAGCGGAGAAGTTTGTTTGGCCGAGCCTGCGCAAGCACGTGAAAGAGTGGGCAAGGACCTGCATGGCTTGCCAGCGGGCCAAAATTCACAAGCACACGAAAGCTCCCTTAGAACCGTTCCACATTCCGGCCAAGAGACTCGATCACGTGCATGTCGACCTCGTGGGCCCCCTACCGTCGTCGCAGGGTTTCACACATCTTTTGACAATGGTGGACCGAACCACACGTTGGCCGGAAGTGGTCCCACTGGCATCGACCACAGCTGCAGAGGTGTCTCGCGTTTTTTTGGCGGCCTGGGTAGCGCGTTTTGGGGTTCTGTCGGATATTACGTCCGACAGAGGGCCTCAATTTGTCTCTGAGCTCTGGTCAGCGATGGCCAGCAGCTTAGGAGCAAAAATTCATCGCACTACCGCTTATCACCCCCAGGCTAATGGTTTATGCGAGCGTTTTCATAGGTCTTTGAAGGCAGCCCTCAGAGCGTTGCTTACAGATGCAGATTGGGTAAACAAACTACCATGGGTTTTATTGGGGTTGCGTTCTGCGCCCAAAGAGGATTTAAATGCCTCCCCAGCCGAGTTAGTTTTTGCACAACCTCTCAGGCTGCCCGGTGAGTTCCTACCAGAACATCCGGAGCCGGGGCTCCCCCCGGCTCTGGGGCCGCTGATCGGCACGGGAGCAGACATGCTCCCGGGCCCCGTTCATCACACTTTTCCGCGCATTTTTGTTCCCAAAGCTTTGAAAAATGCCGAGTTTGTTTTTGTCAGGCACGAGGCTCTGAGACCCACCCTCCGCCCGCCATATGATGGTCCATATAGGGTGCTGGAAACAGGTGATAAGCATTTTGTGCTAGATTTGGGAGACAGGAAAGAGACAGTTAGTATTGACAGACTAAAGCCTGCTTTTGTGATGAACGACGAATCTGTACAGGTGGCGAGGGCACCTCGACGTGGCAGCCCCCCAGGGAACATGTCCCTGAGCTCCCGCAGGGATCAAATAACCACTCTCTTCCTCAGTCAGCAGATTCTTTGCAGGACGGCGCCGCAGGGACAGCGAGGCCTGCTTACAGCAGATTCGGAAGATGTCTGAAACCCAGACGGCGTACAGACTGATTTTTGATGGGATCATGTGGTATAGACTATGCTATTGATGTTATCACTGATTTTTGATATGATCATGTTGTATAGACTATGCTATTGAGGTTATCATGTTTTGTGAACTCTGATATATTGTCCATTCTTCGACGTCTGGGGGGGGTTATGTAGCTCATGTATTTTTATCTACATATGTATAAGCACTATGGGATGCTTGAGATTGCATGTGTGGATTGACCTCACGTCTTGGATGGAACAATATGTCTGGACCGCCTGTGGATAACAGCAAAAAGACGGAGGTACGGCGATAAGGAGCTGAAAAGACTTCCTGACCTCCTGGGGGCCAGGCGGAGGACTGAAGGACACGGGGGGAGAGTTATTGTCAATAGGGGGTTTTGACAGTGATATGTGATTCTTCCTTTGTTCTGAGATGTATAAATAAGAAGGTTTTGACTCAGCTCTCTTTCTTCTGTTCTTGAGAGATAGCTGGGGATGTGATCGCAACAATAAAACCTGAATTAAGAAATAATTCAGCCTTGTTATTTCACGCTCCCCACAGACTGTGTGTTTTACAACTCAGCCTTCAGTGGTGACCTACCCGATTTGAGTGCCATTCATACCACACACCATAAAAATAGCCTATAGAGCCATCCACACAAAGCATGTTAAAGGTAACTTCAACTATAAAATTATAGTTTTAAAAATCTTTACCTTTTTATTGCAGAGCTCCATTTCCCTGTGCATTTGTCCGTTGAGCTGCAGATGCACTCTTGTTTCCCCAATGGTTTAAAAGTACTGTTGCTTGTCCAGCTGGTGGCTGTGCTTTGGTGTCTCACTGCTGCCTTGGTTAAGGCCCTGTCACACCTAGATGATTTAGGCAGTGCTTGCAAAATGTATGAAAAATTTGGAGAATATGCTGGGATACATGAATGTTATGGCTCAGTTTTGTCTACATTAAGAGCACGCTGAAGCACGCTGGTATAAGGTGTTGTTCGTCGAGCTCCTCTGAAAATTAATTTTCAGCATGCTGAAAATTTTCCGACATATCCAGCGTATGGCTGATAACATCCCGCATTCGCAGAGCAAATGCGTAATTCGGCCTAAAACCCATGCAGAGCTCTGCCTGCAGAGCATACATGCATACGCAGGCACGCGCGCGCGCACACACACACACACACACACACACACACACACACACACACACACACACACATAGCTAAACACACGGGACCTGTTGGGGTTTTTTACATTTAAGTGATGCCTATATGATCATCTGTCCTGTGTTGTTCTGATAGATATGCCAAAATGTCAGAACACCGGAGGAGGAGGATTCAATCAGCTGATCACCTGAAGCGCAGAGCACAGCTGTATACTTTGCTGTGGGCTGCGCATCCCAGCAAAAGCACACTCCATGTATTATCTTGGTTTTATTTTTTTTTTCACTTTTTTAAAAATAAACTTTTTTATCGACATCAGTTTGTGTGCCTTTGAGGCAGGTTGTGACAACTGTTATCTGATGTTCCTGATGTGTCACATCAGCTGTTTTAGGCGTGACTGACTTGACAGATTTGACAGCTCTGTCAGGTTGGTCACGCCCCCCACCATGGTCTGTGGAGGGGAGAATCATCTCGGTTGAACAGAAATGATCTCTCCTAAAACTAGGATTCATGGATCATGTCACGCCGCGCCATTCATCAGCGGCGCCACCTGCTCACACACCTGACAATCATCAGCGGCGAGGGATAAAGGCCGTCTCGCCCGGAGGCTCGGCCTGAAGCCGTCAGACTTCGTCCCTCACCGTTGTGAGCTACTTCCTTCTTCAGCAAACATTATTTGGGTAAGAACCCTTACCTCTCTTTCCCAGTCTGCTCCCCTGTGCACAGGTGGATTCCCCGGCGGCGGACATCTCCACTCCATCGCCCATTCCTCGCTGCTGTACGGAGCTCTCCAGGTGGCTGTCTTCCGGGCTTCGCCCCCTTGTTGTGCCAGCTATCCTGACAATCCAAGTAAGTCCTTCTCTCGCCATAAATCCCTCCTGAGTTGGTGTATGCCCGTCACCCTCTCCCTGTGCTCTCTCCATAGGGTTGCTCGGCTGAACGGTCGCCTGCCTCTGTGCCTGAAGCAGACGCCATCACCAACACATTTACACCCCGCAGACACGCACTCATTCACTCCTGCTGTTAATAAACTCTTTGAACTACTATAAGCCTGTGTGTGTGCGTCTCCTGAGCCGTGCGTTATGTCAGTACGGCTTCAGCAGAGCGGCTCGGCGGACGGCGGGCTCGCACACCGGCTTACCACTCTCGAGGCTAGAGTGGATCAAATTGCTTATCAACAGCAGGTTATCCTAAATCAATTATTAAACTTAACTAACCGGTTGGGCCGCTTGGATCCTCAACAGCCGTTCCCCCCGGCTCGTCAGGGAGGTGCGGCTCCTGCTGTTCCAGCGGCCGTCCAGCCGGCTCCAGTGGCACCGGTTCGGCTCACATGGATTCCGACCCCCGCCCGCTTTAGCGGTAAGCTCGGCGGAGCGCGGGGGTTCATTATGCAGTGTGAGTCCGTGTTCCACCGTGTGCCCGGAGATTTCCCCTCGGATCACAGCCGGATTGGTTACATAGGGAATCTTCTGGAGGGGCGTGCGTTAACTTGGACCTACGCCGTAATGGCGAGGCCCAGTTATGCCACCCTCACCTATGACCAGTTCGTGAGGCGCTTTCTGGAGGTCTTTGACCATTCTCAAACCGAGACGGTCCAGGTCGATCGGCTTTTCGCTCTCCAGCAGGGAGGCCGGTCGGCAGCGGACTACTCGGTCGACTTCCGGGTAGCGGCGGAGGAATTGGGCTGGGAGGAACGCTCCCTCTGTGGCCTGTTCCTCCGCAGCCTCAATAATGATCTGAGGGATGAACTGGCTGGACGGGATATCCCTGGGACGCTAGCGGAGCTGACATCCTTAGCGGTAAGTTTGGATAACAGGCTGCGCGAGCGCTCCTCGGGGCGGAAGTCTTCTTCTTCTCGCCCTTGTGGAGTCTCGCCGCACCTGTTCCAAGCTCGCCCCCTGGCGGCGCCACCAGCATCGTGCCCCGAGGAGTCGGAGCCGATGGTGACGGGCTGGACCAAGCTTTCCCCTGTGGAGAGACAACACCGCCGTGAGTTGGGCCTCTGCATGTATTGCGGAGGTGACCAACACACTGTGGAGCGTTGCCCGCGGAAAGCCAGTCGGCCGGGTCCGCGTATCGCTGTAGGGAGCCTCGCGGATCTCAACCGGTTAGACACCCTCACCCAATTAAAGCTGCCCATCCGTTTCTGCCACAATCCCACTGGGCACCTCACCCACGCACTGGTGGATTCGGGCGCAGAAGGCAGCTTCATTTCACAAGGCCTGGCAACCCGATTGGGCATTCGCTGTCAGGCATTAAAACACCCCATCTCCCTGGTCCATCTCTCCCGTGCCTCCCTTGGGAGAGTTTCTCATCAAACCATTCCTGTCCCAGTCATCATCTCAGGGAACCACCGGGAGGAGATGGTTTTTTACGTCCTGCCCAACTCTGTGTCGCCCGTCATCCTGGGGTATCCCTGGCTACGCCTCCACAACCCTGTCCTGGACTGGAGGTCAGCTGGGGTATCGGCGTGGAGTACCTTTTGCATGGGCACCTGCCTTCAGTCCGCTGCCTGCTCCCCATCCGCTGCTCCTCCTGTGGCGGACACAGCACCTCCGGACCTGTCGCTGGTGCTTCCAGAATTTCACGACCTGGGTATGGTATTTAGCAAATCGAAAGCTATGTCTCTTCCCCCGCATCGACCCTATGACTGTGCTATCAACCTCCGCCAGGGGGCTCCCCTACCTTCTGGTCGGCTCTACAGCCTGTCGGCGCCGGAGAAGGAGACAATGAATACTTACCTGAAGAAATCACTGAGCGCTGGGATTATTCGCCCATCGTCGTCACCCGTGGGGGCAGGGTTTTTCTTCGTTGGAAAAAAGGACGGATCCCTCCGCCCCTGCATAGACTACCGAGCGCTAAATGACATCACTGAGAGGGACCGTTACACCCTGCCCCTCATGGACACTGCCTTTCACTCCCTCCAGGGGGCGACCTGGTTTACCAAGCTGAATCTACGCAGCGCTTACCACCTCGTCCAGATCCGGGAGGGAGATAAATGGAAAACAGCCTTCCGTACCCCGAACGGCCACTTTGAATACCTAGTCATGCCGTTCGGGTTGACCAACGCTCCTGCCGTCTTTCAGCGCCTCATTAATGACGTCTTCCGGGATTTCATCGGCCTCTTCGTGTTCGTCTACCTGGATGACATCCTTATCTTCTCCAAGTCCAGGGACGAGCACCAGGTCCATGTGAGGCGGGTCCTCCAAAGACTGCTGGAGAATCGGCTCTACGTGAAGGCTGAAAAATGCGAATTCTACGCTAGGACCACATCCTTCCTGGGATTCATCATCGCTCAAGACCAGGTGCTCCCAGACCCAGAGAAGGTGAAGGCGGTGGTGGAGTGGCCTACTCCCGCATCCCGGAAGCAGGTGCAACAATTTGTTGGCTTCGCCAATTTTTACCGCCGCTTTGTCCCGAATTTCAGCTCGATCGTCGGACCGCTGACCCGCCTCACGTCCCCGAAGGTCCCGTTCCGCTGGACCGAAGAGGTCGCTGCTGCCTTTAAGGCGCTGAAGGCGGAGTTCTCCTCCTCCCGGGTCCTTCGCCAGGTCGACCCCGCGCTGCAGTGCATTGTGGAGGTGGACGCATCGGACACGGGAGTGGGAGCAGTATTATCCCAGCGGTCACCTGACGATGGCGCCAAACGACCGTGCGCCTTCTTCTCCCGGCGCCTGTCCCCGGCGGAGAGGAACTACGATGTGGGGGACAGAGAGCTCCTGGCCATTAAACTCGCCTTACAGGAGTGGCGCCACTGGCTAGAGGGGGCGGACCTGCCGTTTGTGGTCCTGACGGACCACAAGAACTTAGAATACTTACGATCTGCCAAGCGCCTGAATGCCCGCCAGGTGCGCTGGTCTTTGTTCTTCGCCAGGTTCCGCTTCTCAATCACCTTCAGGCCGGGCTCCAAGAACGGCCTGCCTGACGCCGTCTCTAGGCAGTTCACCCCTGTGGAGGCTGAGGAGACGCCCCACACTATCCTGCCCAGGTCGTGCATCGTGGGAGCCATCTCTTGGGACATTGAAGACAAGATCCGGAAGGCACAGGAGGTGGAACCTGATCCTGGTGGCGGACCAGAGGGAAGACTGTTCGTCCCATCTGCGGTCCGAGGAGAGGTCATCCACTGGCTCCACACCTCCCGGCTCACCTGCCATCCCGGCACCTCTCGGATGATCAGCCTCCTCCAACGGTCTTTTTGGTGGCCAGGCCTGCGGAGGGATGCAGCCTGCTACGCCCGGGCTTGCCCAATCTGTGCCACCAGCAAGTCGGGAAATGCCCCTCCAGCGGGTCTGCTCCAGCCTCTGCCCGTCCCCGGCAGGCCCTGGTCGCACATCGCACTGGATTTCGTCACCGGACTCCCCGTTTCCAACTCCTTTGACACCGTCCTGACCATCGTGGACCGTTTCTCCAAGGCGGCACACTTCGTCCCCCTGCGAGGTCTCCCTACCGCTCTGGAGACGGCGGGCCTCCTCATCCAACACGTGGTCAGGCTGCACGGGATTCCGGTGGACGTGGTCTCGGACCGGGGCCCCCAATTTTCATCCGAGGTTTGGAAATCCTTTTGTAACGCCATCGGAGCCAAGGTGAGCCTCTCCTCCGGCCATCACCCCCAGTCTAACGGGCAGTGTGAGAGGACCAATCAGGAGCTGGAGGCTGCGCTCCGCTGTGTTACCAGATCCAAGCCGACGTCCTGGAGCAACCATCTCGCCTGGGTGGAGTATGCCCACAACACCGCCCGCTCTTCTGCTACGGGGATGTCCCCCTTCAAGGCGTCCCTGGGTTACGACCCCCCGCTGTTTCCAGCGCAGGAGAGCGAGGTAACTGTCCCCTCTGTTAGGGCGCACCTTAGGCAGTTCCGCTCCACCTGGGCTGCCGCGCGTCATGCGCTTTTACGCACAGCGGAGCGCAACAGGACCGTGGCGGACCGGCACAGATGACCTGCCCCGGCGTACAGAGTTGGGCAACTCGTGTATGTGTCTACCCAGGACGTCACATTAAAAGGCGAGAGGAGGAAGCTGGCACAGCGGTTCATGGGTCCCTTTCCCATCACCCGGATCATCAACCCGGTGGCTGTGCGCGTGGCTATTCCCCCCTCCCTCCGCATCCATCCCACTTTCCACGTGTCGAAGGTGAAACTGGCAGTCACCGACCCCCTTTGCCCTCCTCCTGCAGCGCAACCCGCGCCCCGGATGATTGGTGGCCATCCGGCCTGGTCCGTCTCCTCCATCCTGGACTCCCGGCGCCGAGGTCGTGGGTTGCAATACTTGGTGGACTGGGAGGGCTATGGGCCCGAGCATCGACAATGGGTGCCCCCGTCGTTTGTGTTGGACCCATCGCTCGTCGCGGACTTCCACCGAGCGCACCCGGATAAGCCATCGCCAGGAGGCGCTGCTAGAGGGGGGAGTACTGTCACGCCGCGCCATTCATCAGCGGCGCCACCTGCTCACGCACCTGATAATCATCAGCGGCGAGGGATAAAGGCCGTCTCGCCCGGAGGCTCGGCCTAAAGCCGTCAGACTTCGTCCCTCACCGTTGTGAGCTACTTCCTTCTTCAGCAAACATTATTTGGGTAAGAACCCTTACCTCTCTTTCCCAGTCTGCTCCCCTGTGCACAGGTGGATTCCCCGGCGGCGGACATCTCCACTCCATCGCCCATTCCTCGCTGCTGTACGGAGCTCTCCAGGTGGCTGTCTTCCGGGCTTCGCCCCCTTGTTGTGCCAGCTATCCTGACAATCCAAGTAAGTCCTTCTCTCGCCATAAATCCCTCCTGTGTTGGTGTATGCCCGTCACCCTCTCCCTGTGCTCTCTCCATAGGGTTGCTCGGCTGAACGGTCGCCTGCCTCTGTGCCTGAAGCAGACGCCATCACCAACACATTTACACCCCGCAGACACGCACTCATTCACTCCTGCTGTTAATAAACTCTTTGAACTACTCTAAGCCTGTGTGTGTGCGTCTCCTGAGCCGTGCGTTATGTCAGATCAGGAGGCAACGGCAGTTTGGCAATGACTGCGCTATGCAGAAGTTAGACTATTGTTGCGCATAAGTTGTGAATGTCGGCAACACGCTAAGCATTATTTGGTTTAAGTTACTATTAATTCAATTCAATTCAATTCAACTTTATTTATATAGCGCCATTTCACAACAACAGTCATCTCATAGCACTATCAACTGTAGGGAGGACCCCCACAGTTGCAGAAAGACCCCAGCAATCAGAGATTGAATTTGGAATGGTAAATTGCTGCTACTCCTCCTCCACGACCAGAACTTCTGGGATTTTGACAGTTTAAATAACCAGAGGGAGTTGATTCATTTAAACCAACATAATCCTCTTGTCCTAACCAAGTCTCTGTAAGGGAAATTAAATCAATCTGATGATCAATTAACAGATCATGGACTAACAGAGACTTGGGAGTTAGAGACCTAATATTTAATAAACCACATTTAATTTTTAAATTATGAGGAGGAACAGAGGCCAAATCATTCAATTTAGAGGCTTTATGTTTAATTTGAGTTTTACCAATATTTTGCTTTATCACTTTGGGATGCTTATACATTATATTTTTATTTACTTTGGAGGGAGCAGACAACGATTCTCTGATGGGGAAGACAGGGGCTAAGCTGAGGGGTGGCGGATGAAGAGGAGCTGCAGAGAGGCGTGTAAGACTGCGACTCTGCTTCCTGGTCCCAACTCTGAGTAGTCAGGGTTTTGGAAATTTGGATAAAAAAAGATGCCAGATTGTTAGATAAATGAGAAGCACCATCCAAAGTGGGATGAATGCTGTCTCGTCTCATAAGACCAGGTTTTCCCCAAAAAGAGCTCCAATTGTCAATGTAGCCCACGTCATTTTTAGGACACCACACAGACAGCCAGCGGTTCAAGGATGACGAGCGACTAAACATGTCATCACTGGTCAGATTGGGGAGGGGCCCAGAGAATACTACAGTGGCAGACATCGTTTTTGCAAAGTCACACACCGATTCTACATTAAGTTTCGTGACTTCCGACTGCCGGAGACGGATGTCATTAATGCCGGCGTGAATAACAATTGTGGAATATTTACAGTTACTTTTAGCCAGCATTTTCAAATTTGACTCGATGTCGCCTGCTCTGGCCCCAGGAATGCATGTGACTATGGCCGCTGGAGTCTCTAGGTTCACGTTTCTGACTACAGAGTCGCCAATGATCAGAGTTTTTTCCTCAGCGGGTGTGTCGCTGAGCGGGGAAAAACGATTAGAAACGTGAACAGGTTGGTGGTGAACCGGGGCTTTGCGACTAGGCTTCCTTCTCACCGTCACCCACCCAGTCTCCTCGCTGCTGAGGAGAGCCGGGGAACCGGTGACAGGGGGACCTAAGCTAGCTAGCTCCGCTGCAGCTAATGGGCGTCCGTCGAGATTAACTGGCGCAGACGGTGTTTCAATGCAGCGGAGCCGGGATTCCAAATCAGACAACCTCGCCTCGAGCGCCTCAAAAAGACAACATTTATTACATTTACCGTTATCACTAAAAGAGGCAGAGGTGTAGCTAAACATCTGACAGAGAGAGCACACCAGAGGAGGAGAGGAAAGAGAGCTAGTAGCCATAGCTAGTGGCTCGAGAGCTGGAGAGCAAACCACACAGGCAGACAGCAAAACAGGAAGTGACGATACGTTACCACAGGAAGTGACGATCTCACTTCCCCAGAAAGACCCCAGCAATCAGGCGATCCCCTGTGAGCAAGCACTTGGCGACGGTGGAGAGGAAAAACTCCCTTTTAACAGGAAGAAACCTCCAGCAGAACCAGGCTCAGGGAGGGGCAGTCATCTGCTGCGACTGGCTGGGGGGTGAGGGGATAGAGAAGAAGAAAAGAACAGACATGTAGAGAGCAAACAGCACGATGGGGACTCAATCTATGGGAGAGAACAAACAAATGTTAATGACCAGCAAAAAAAAAAAATATTTCATAGAGAGTGAGGAAAGGAGTGAGGCCCAGTGCATTACTGGAGGTCCCCCGGCTGACTAAACCTATTAGCAGCATAACTAAGGGAGGGTTCAGAAAACACATGATCCCTCCCTAATTGTAGGCTATATCAAAAAGGTAGGTTTTAGCCCTATTCTTAAAAACAGAGATCGAGTCTGACTCCCGAATCCAGATTGGCAGCTGATTCCACAGGAGAGGAGCTTGATAACTGAAGGCTCTGCCTCCCATTGTACTTTTGGAGATTCTAGGTATTACAAGTAAACCTGCATTTTGGGAGCGTAGTGCTCTGTTAGGATGATACGGTAGTATCAGATCTTTTAAATAAAAAGGAGCCTGATTGTTTAGAGCTTTGTAAGTAAGAAGAAGGATTTTAAACTTAATTCTAAACTCTATGGGAAGCCAATGAAGGGAGGCCAGAACCGGAGAGATATGATCTCTCTTTCTAGTACCTGTTAAAACTCTTGCTGCAGCATTTTGGATCAGCTGAAGACTTTTTAAAGATGTTTTAGGACAACCTGATAATAAAGAATTACAATAATCTAATCTCGAGCTAACAAAAGCGTGGATCAGCTTCTCAGCATCACTCTGAGACAAGATGCTCCTAATCTTGGCAATATTACGCAAATGATAGAAGGCAGTCTTAGAAACAAATTTAATATGTGAATTGAAGGACAAATCCTGATCAAAAATAACTCCAAGGTTCCTCACAGAGCTATTAAGAGAAAGAGTAACTGCATCCAAACTATTACTTAATTATATGTCGAAGTTGTTATGGATACGCGATGCATACGGCCAAAAGTGAAAATTTCGGCATATTTTGAAAATTTCAACCAATTTTTATACGTTTGGCGAGCGCTGCCTAAATCGTCATGGTATGACAGACAGCTCAAGTTTGCAAACCCTGTCTGGCTCCAAGTATCTACTCGATCAGTTGCAAAAAAAAAAGGCATTCCCAGCAAGATAATTTGCAGCACTCCTCGGAGGGTGTAATTCAAGGATACCGCTCGTTGTTAATATGGAAGTGATGGACAAATCCTTTCCCCGGCTGAGACGGGCCTGCTAGCTTCAGGGTTGGCCAACCTCTCTTCACAATGACCAGCTTTTCTTGAAAAGTCCGTCTGGAAAATTGATTTTTTTTAAATATCAGCAACCAAATCATTTTCCTCTCCCCTGTCAGCCATTGTGGGTGGAAAAACAGCTATTATATTTAAACAGATACAGTATATTGGAGCAGCTTAAGCAAGTCTTTGCACTGGGGTTTTGCTAGTGTGGCAGGAGGGATTTTTTCCCTCACTTGATCACCTGTGATTGGCCACACCTGTTGCGCTGCAGCACACTGATTGCAGTGTGGCCGCAGTGCCTATAATTAGACGCTGCTCACAACAGGGTGTATGCTCGTCTGTGACTAAGGAGAAGTCAGTTTGGCCCTGGAAAAAAACGAGATTTGCTGTGGCCACTGGTGTGCTGTGCCTCGTCTTATCCATTGCGGTGTGATGGTCCAAGATGAATACCACTGCTGAGCAAAAAGAACATAAAGGCTTGTCTCCATTTTGCCAGAAAACATCTTGGTGATCCCCAAGACTTTTGAGAAAATACTCTGTGGGCTGACGAGACAAAAAAGTTGAACTTTTTTGAAGGTGTGTGTCCCATTCCAGCAGGCGTAAAAGTAACACAGCATTTCAAAAAAGGAACATCATACCATCAGTAAAATATAGTGGGGGTAGTGTGATGGTCTGGGGCTGTTTTGCTGCTTCAGGACCTGGAAGACTTGCTGTGGTAAATGGAACCATGAATTCTGCTGTCTACCAAAAAATCCTGAAGGAGAATATCCGGCCATCTGTTCGTGACCTCAAGCTGAAGCGCACTTGGGTTCTGCAGCAGGACAATGATCCAAAACACACCAGCAAGTCCACCGCTGAATGGCTTAAGAAAAACAAAATGAAGACTTTGGAGTGGCCTAATCAAAGTCCTGACCTGAATCCGATTGAGATGCTGTGGCATGACCTTAAAAAGGCAGTTCATGCTCAAAAACCTTCCAATGTGACTGAATTACAACAATTCTGCAAAGATGAGTATGCCAAAATTCCTCCATAGTGCTGTAAAAGACTCATTGCCAGTTATCACAAATGCTTGCTTGCAGTTGTTGCTGCTAAGGGTGGTCCAACCAGTTATTAGGTTTGGGGGGCAATCACTTTTTCACACAGGGCCATGTAGGTTTGGATTTTTTTCCCCTTAATAATAAGCACCATTTAAAAACTGCTTTGTGTGTTTACATGTGTTATTTTGTCTAAAGTTTAAATTTGTTTGATGATCTGAAACATTTAAGTGTGACAAACATACAAAAAATGAGAAATCAGGAAGAGGGCAAATACTTTTTAACACCACTGTAAATCTGAAGTCTTCTGCCTAGCAGTTGTTAACTCAAACAGTTCAACTTCAACCAGACCACATAGAGGGGGCACATTTTCCTAATTCTGCAAGACCTTCCAGCTGGAAAGGCCCTAAAATACAACCATATAGTGAGTCCTGAGAAGACCACATCCAACACCTTTCAGATATCCTACAGAGGATTCATAAAGTTGGGCTGGTTATTTTGCACACAAATACAGCACTGCAAAACTGAGGTGGAGTACCTTGGCTACATCATTGGAGGTGGGGTTATCCGTCCCCAGGTGAGCAAAATTGAAGCTATTGCTGCCTATCATCCCCCAACTACCAAGAGAAAGGTAAAGTCATTTTTTGGGATTGGTTGGTTGGTGGCAGCGCGGTGGCAGAGTGGTTAGCACTGCAGCAGCACAGCAACTCACCCTTGGCCAGGGGATCCTGGGTTCGATCCCAGCCCCCGACCAACAGTGATCTGTGTGGAGTTTGCATGTTCTCCCCGTGTCTGCGTGGGTTTACTCTGGGATTTCTCCGGTTTCCTCCCACATGCCAAAAACATGCAAGTTAGGTTAATTGGCATCAAACTGGGGATTCTAAATTGTCCTTAGGTATGACTGTGAGAGTGAACGGTTTGTCTCTCTGTGTTGGCCCTGAGATGGACTGGCAAACTGTCTCTGCCTCTCGCCCAAAGATGCTGGGATAGGCTCCAGCCCCCCTGCAACCCAAAAAGGATTAAGCGGAAGAAGATGGATGGATGGATGGTTGGTTGGTATAGACGTTTTATTCCTAATTTTTCCTCTAGATCAGCCGTTGTTTGTGCCTGACTACTCCACACAAGCACCAAACACTGTGAGGCTTTGTGTGTGAATAAAGAAATCAAGCCAATGAAGCTAGAGAAGAATAACAATGATGTGCAACCTAGATCTTTGTTATATGCAGCATTTTGTACCAGACTGATAATGATTTAGTGTAATTAGGCTCTATAGGCAGCTTAGAAGAAAGAAACATGACTGTATAAGTTAAGGAATGTGAAAATTAAAAGGGTCATTGATTGAAAAATGGTGTGTTTATAGGTTTTAACTGTCGCAAATGTGTCAACTGGTCACGTAACTAGCCCAAAACTTTTCTAACAGTCAACAATCTGAAAAAAGCACACTGCCTTTATTTGGTTTTTCACTCTGAGAAACTCCCCAAAACTTTTTTTGACTCTTCCTGGTAATTTTTCTCTGTCAAGTGTTCAAAAAGCCCACCCACTGCCGTTCCTGAGACCAGCCCACTGCTCTATTATTGGCCCGCCTAGCTGTCATGTAGATGGAAGGGGTGCTAAAGTTAGCCTAATAGCCCCTGAGCTAATACCAGGAAGCTCGAACCAAGAGCGGCTTATATTGCAGTGTTGCCAACTTGGCGACTTTCTCGCTAAATCTGGTGACTTTTCAAATCCTGTTAGTTCAGGTTCAGGTTCAGGTTCAGGTTCCTTTATTTGTACCCGTAGGTAGGTTTGTTTTGCAGTCTGGTGACATCCATATTTACAAGCCACAAATTACATTCAACATAGACACAAACACAGGCACACATGAAGCTGACTATAAACATGATAAAAAATATTCAAGGCTCCATCAATCAGGGTATAAAAAGACAAAGAGATGGGAGAAAAACCAGAGGTAAGAGAGAAGGGTCATGTTAAAAAGTTAAAAACTAGTCAAAGAGGTTAAAAACTCAAAGGTCTAAAACCCAATAAAATATTTAGAACCCAAATAACATCCTACAAAAATAAGTAAATATAAAATGGAGTTAATAAATAGGTACCTAAATTGTGTGCAATATATTGTTACAACTTGTTCAACTCTTTGACAGCAGCAGGAACAAAGCTGTTTTTGTAGCACTGGGTTTTACTTTTTGGGACAGCAAACCTCCGTCTTGAGGGAAGAAGCTGAAAGTTGCAGTGCAAAGGGTGGGAGTCATCATTTAAAATGGAGGTAGCCATCCTCTGTACTTGTCTGGTGTACAGGGATGTCAGGCTCAGCTGTGACTCACCAAGCAAACGACTGGACCATCTAACTACCTGATCCAAGGATTTCCTCTGTTTCAGTTTTATCTGACCAAACCATGACACTAAAGAAAAGGATATAACAGATTCAATAAAAGCCAGATAAAACATTGTCATTATGGTTCGGTCAATTTGGAAGTGTGCAAGTTTTCTCAAGCAATGCAAATGTTGCTGACCCTTTTTGCACACCCTTTCACAGTTCTCTTCAAAGTTTAAATTACTATCAATAATCGTCCCAAGATATTTGTGGGATTGTACACATTCAGTGGTCTGGCCTTTTAGTACGGTGACTTTGTGCCTGGGAGTTTTCCTCCTAAAGTCAATAATCATGTCTTTAGTTTTTGTCTAACTAACTAACTAACTAACCTGCACTTATATAGCGCTTTTCTAGTCACAAAGACCACTCAAAGCGCTTTCATTAATACTAACCCTCTATTCTAAGGGCCTATAGGAAACAGATATCTAGGGACAATTTAGAACAGCCAATTAACCTAACATGCATGTTTTTGACATGTGGGAGGAAACCGGAGAAATCCCGGAGTAAACCCACGCAACACGGGGAGAACATGCAAACTTTGTCGTATTCAGCTGCAGGCAGGAATCCTCACACCAGTGAACAAAATCATCAACTACTGGGCCGTGGCCACTCTCACCATCCTGGAGGAGACTGACAATAACTGAGTCATCAGCATACTTTATAATGTGTCTGTTGTCATGTCTGCTCCCACACATGTTTGTGTACAGGATGAAGAGTAGTGGTGACAACACACACCCCTGAGGAGAGCCAGTAGAAGAGCACTTTAGGACAGACAATGTACCATTGACCCTTACTCTCTGCGTCCTGTTGGTTAAGAAATCCACAATCCAACCCACCAGATTATTGCTCAAATCAAATTGTTGCAGGAGCCTTTCAACTAAGATATGAGGTTGGATTGTATTAAAGGCAGAAGAAAAGTCCACAAATAAAATCCTGGCATGTGTCCCATTAAAATCCAGATGTTTAAAAAGCATGTTAAACAGAGTGACAGTGGCATCCTCCACTCCTCTGTGAGGCCTATAGGCAAACTGCAGAGGATTCAGTGCATGCTCAGTCTGCTTTAGGACCTCACATCTGACCAGTTTTTCAAAAATTTTCATTAAAATTGAAGTCAAAGCAACTGGTCTAAAGTCGTTTACCGTTTTAGGACAGCTGGATTTTGGAACGGGAACAACCACGGCTTCTTTCCAGATCTTAGGCACATGCTGTGTCTGTAAGGACTTATTACCTCCGCCAAGGAGGTTATGTGATCATCGGCGTTGTTTTGTCTGTCTGTTTGTCTGTTAGCAAGATAACTCAAAAAGTTATGGACGGATTTTCATGAAATTTCATGAAATTTTCACAGATTGTCAGAAACACAGATGATTACATTTTGGTGGTGATCCGGATCACCGCCCAGAAGAAAACCGCCATTACGGAAAATGCCATTTTCATGAATAACTACTGAACCACTAATCCTATCATTGTGAATCCAATTGCTAGTCATATGTTTTCATGGTCAAGGAATCTGAAAACGTACACACAAACACTGTATGGGGGGAACTGTGGCCGCCATTATGGAAAATGCCATTTTCATGAATAACTACTGAACCACTAATCCTATCATTGTCAATCCAATTGCTAGTCATATGTTTTCATGGTCAAGGAATCTGAAAACGTACACACAAACACTGTATGGGGGGAACTTTGGCCGCCATTACGGAAAATGCCATTTTCATGAATAACTACTGAACCACTAATCCTATCATTGTCAATCCAATTGCTAGTCATATGTTTTCATGGTCAAGGAATCTGAAAACGTACACACAAACACTGTATGGGGGGAACTGTGGCGCTTGGCGGAGGTCTGTGCTCTCCGAGTGCTTTTCTAGTTGAAAATGTAATGAAATATAGGACTCAGTTCATGTGCACAGGACTTTACCAAGCACCCACATATATTATCAGGGCCCTGACTTTTGTTCACTTTTACAGCGCAGAACTCCCTTTTAACATCCTGCACCTCAATATTAAAGTGCTGACTGTCTTTGAGTTTCTGTTTCAAATCTTGGGTTTCTGTGCTAAAATCAAAGGAGTCAAAACAACCATAAAAACAATTAAGAGCATTAGCCAGCTCTGTGTCTGAATTAAAACCATCTAAAAACACACGATTGCTGCGTTCTGTGCTCTGAAGGCCTGCAATAGTTTTCATACTGGCCCAGGCTGAACCAAGTTTCTTTGTTGCCATCTTGCTTTCCAATTCTGATTTATATAATTCTGTTTTGCTCTTAAAATTTCGGACTTCATCTCTTTTGTGGCAACCTGTAGCTCAGAAACAGACCCCTGTTTAAAAGCAAGTGCTTTCCTGTGTAAGCAGGATTTAACTGATTTTGTAACCCATGGCTTGTTGTTGGGATATATTTTGACACGTTTACGTGGAACGATCTTATTTTTACAGAAAGCCATGTATGAGCATGTGACGTCCACCAAAGAGTCCAAATCATCCTCGCAGGACAGTGTGAACATCTCCCAGTCTGTACAGTTAAAGCATTCCTGGAGGCTGTGCACTGAATCCTCTGTCCACACATCTACGTCCCTGGTCTCCACCTTGCCTCTTTTGAGAGCAGTTTTATATGTGGGCAGCAAATGTACACAGTTGTGATCTGAGGATCCTAAAGGGGGAAGGGGGAGTGATTTATAGGCCCTCTCTATGGATCCATAGCACAGGTCCAATGTCTTTTTTCGCCTGGTTGGGCAGGAGACATACTGATAAAAGTTTTTAAGTGTCTTCTTTAAAGAAACATGGTTAAAATCCCCAAGAATAAAGTTTGGCACCTCTGGAGAAATTGACTGCAGCCGCTGGACCACATCAAAGACGGTGCTGGAGGTGGAGTCAGCGTCTGCCCTCGGGTGAATGTACACAGTCATGATGAAAAGTTGGGGGAACTCGCGAGGCAAATAAAAGGGGCGTAGCGATACGGACAGCAGCTCCACATCGGGTGTACAGATGCGCTCTCTGACCGTGACAGATGTGCAGTACTGCTTATTAATATATAAACATACGCCGCCCCCCTGACGTTTCCCCGTTACCTCTTCCTGCCGATCTGAGCGCAGTGGGGCTCCAAAGCCGTCAATCCACAGGTCTGCGTCCCGGTCATGCGCATTAAGCCAAGACTCGGTGAAAGCCATGACACAGCAGTTCTTAAAGTCCTTCTGGTAGCGTACATTCCCTTGAATTTCATCCACCTTGTTCCTCAGAGATTGTACGTTCCCAAAAATCATAGAAGGAAGAGGAATGTTACCAAACTGACGTTTCCTCAGCCATAATTTCACGCCTCCACTCTTTCCGCGTTTCCTTCTCCCGTCTCTCCCGTCTCTCTTTTCACCACTGTGTCCATGAACGTCTCTCAAAATAAAGTCCGGCAGTTGCGGCTTAGACTCAATCACAGACGCTGCATCAACCGTGTTTAAATGCAGCAACATGTCCCTGGAATAATGTATTCTGCCCGCCATGATGCCGATCGCGTTTACCTCAGAGACAAAGAGCCGGAGGAAAAGTAGCAGCAGTGCAAAAACGGGGAGGAAGTCCATATTGATGGAACCAGGGAGCTCTTCGCCATACAGTCCACAAACATTCCGGGACAGAAACGACACAGAGAATTTCGTAAAAACACATTAAAGTGCATAAAAACAGATACACAGACGACGGACTTTTTCACCAGCTGCCGGTCGCTGCGTGCGCATGCGCCCAGTTTAGTGACTTTTTTTTGTCAAAAGCGACTAGCAACAAATCTAGCAACTTTTCCTGGTGTTATTGAAGAGTTTTCTGGTGTTTCGGAGACTCTGACGTGAAAGCACTATTGCTCTTATGTGTCCACCAAGGCGTGCGTTTTCACGCTTTCCATTCATTGTCTATGTGGTGTCAAGAAACCCGACCCGTCACTTGGAGGTGCCCACACCCCCTCCTCTTGAATCCACGCTCAGATCCATAATACGCAAATGAGAAGCAGGCGTGTGGAGCCGATCGCTCCACAGAGCTTTTAAATAGTGGTTGTTAGTAAAAAGTAAATGCATATTTGGTAACTACACTACACTACTTTCTCGCTTCAACCGTTTTCAGAAAATTTTTTCACTTTTTACTTTTGAAGATATAGACAAAACTTTAATGTCCAGAAGCGTTGTGAACAGACTAGAGCAGCTCACCCACTGGGAGTCACGGCGACCAATCCTGTGCAAGCCCTGCAGGTCGGGTAGAACAGAATAGGTTGGGGTAGACAGAAAAAGCTCAAACTGCACTTTTGTAGCTGAAAATACTACTCTAAAACCAACTGAAGTTCTTTGACAACTCACAGTGATACTCTCCGTGCAGTTTGTGTCTATAGAGTATTGGGCTCGTGACTTTTGCCTGGGTTACATCCCCTTCACGCTCCTGATGGATCTTGAGGTAGAGGAGGTGTGGGGAACAGATGCCTAGGTGGACACGTACCTTTGAAGCCCAATTCATTGTAGCCTCGTGCAGCAGTTAGCTGCAGTCACAGAGGAGACCCACGCCACTTGTGTCCAGACTGTAAATAAATTGTGTGTGCACAAACTGCCCCCGCCAATCCCGCCCTGTTTTACAGGAAGCCATTTATTGGAGATGATGTGTATGTGTTTTGGACTTTTGTAAGGGGGAGGGGAATGTTGTGTGGACAGTGTAGTGTGTGTGTGTGGCCCGTGGAGCTTGCCGTACCCGCCCTGGGTGTGACGTCAGGCAGGCTGCGGCACCACTATATATTGTGTTGTATTCTCAATAAAGGTTCAGTTCGTTGCTTGGCATAAGCGGAGTCCGGTCTCCATTATTGCAGGCATAACAGTTTGTACTGCTTTCACTGAGAGTATTGTAATAAAGTTCAATTCCAGCACAGCATCCTCATCCTAATTACCAGGTTTGTGGACAAAACATTTGGCGACGAGAATTTACAAACCATGGAAGCATGCCTAAGACTGCTGAGGCCTTTCCTCGAGTCCCCAGGTGAACCGCCTGTCCCGTGGCCACGTTGGCTGGATGCATTCGAGACCTACGTTGCAGCATTGGACTGTGGAAAACTGGATAAAAGAAGGAAGTGAGCACTGCTTGTCCACAACCTGGGCTTAGAAGGTCAGAGGATTTTTCACACGCTTGGTCCGACGGACTCGTATGTAGATGCTGTGGAGCTGCTAGCTAGCTAATTTGGTACGCCGGACAGTGTGCTTGTGCACCGTATAAGATTCCACCAGAGGCAACAGGGAATTGGTGAGTCCACCCAAAAATTTGTTGCTGATTTGAGACAACTGGCTAGCATGTGCAGATTTGGACTGTTAGACACAAACAACCTGAGGCTAAGGGCTAAGATGCTAAGGGCTAAGATGCTAATGGTGCCAAATGACATGACACTAGCTAACCCCATTGAGCTAGCATTCCAATTGGAATCAGTGGACAAGTTAGCATCGGAGCTAGGTGTGCACCAACAACAATGACAGCTAGAATAGTCACCACTACCGGAGGACCACTCCGAGAGGCCCCGCGTGTGGTAATTGTGGTACCCCAATGCACCATGAGAGAGCACGTTTTTGCCCGGCAAGAGGACAACGATATAACAAGTGTGGGAGGTTCAACCAATTCGCCAAAATGTGCTGGTCGCCGACACCGTGGGACCTGCCAAACAAGCAAAGCCACCCGCCCATGACCACCATCCATGCGGTAAGCCCTAAAATTAATTTATACGCATACGGCATGGTTGAATTGGACGACATGACTGTGCCACTGCTGCTCGACAATGTGGCGGTTAAGTCAATGCTGAATTGGGCCACGGTGAAGAAATTTTTCCCCAGTCACCCGATTAGAAAAAAAACAGCAGTGCTGTATGGACATGGTGGTCACAGAGTTAGCAACATTGGGACAATCGAGCTAATGGTCTACTACAAGTCGAAGATTGTTTATGATTTCGAGTTTCAAGTGTCTATACATGGTGAAAATATTATGGGATGTGACCTCTTCTACTGACTGGGCTTCACCATCTGCAACTGTGATGGGCTCAACTTGTCAGACTACGGTAATTGGGACAAAACGGACATTGATGATGATGATGTGGTATGGGACGAGAGCGTAAAGGGTGACACCAACGAGAAACCAGCTGTTCGGAGCACACAGGAGGAGAGCTGCCCGGAGGGGAGGCAGCGGCCGGACTCGCCTCAGATCCTCACCCAGCCGGAGACTATGGAGGCCACTGCGGAGTTGCAGGAGAGGGAGCCCGTGCATGCAGAGAATTTCGGAGCACAACAGCCAGGCACGGACATTATCCAGGACATGGAACAACAACAAGAAAGCACATCAGGAAAAGGAGAAAAGGAGCCGGACCACTTCAGTATCCTCGCTCAGCACCAGTTTATGGGAGCCACAGCTGAGTCGATGGGTGAAGCGTCCGTGACGGTGAGCAACGCAGGTGAGACGCCGGAAGTCTTCAGTACCCATGACCACCTTTGGACCCTAGAGTCTACTGCAGGGGCACTGGGTGAAGAGTACATGACCCAGCAGGATGTGACAGAACCACCACAGCTTGATGGACACCCCATGACAAACGTGAGTACCACAACGTTACGATTACAGCGCCATATGCAGCCGTACAGAGCGTCACTCACGGTGATGAACTGGGTTCGGGCCAGCGGAGCCAAGCGACCATGCTCACAGTCGGCTGTTACATTGTCACCACCGCCGACGTGTTTGAAGATAGCGGCACAGTTGAGAACAGGGTCGGGACAGCGGGTCGGCCATCCGCAGCAGGTGAGAACAGCTGCTGCAGACTGGGATGCAGCATTCGAGCCGATCCAGCTGGTGTGGGATCCATGCCGGGACAGTGTTGATGAGCGTGCCATGGCTTCAGAGGGATGGCACTGCTGAAATTGGCACCGTCAGGGGCGGGTCCACTGCAGGCCCACTACAATGGCCCTCCAGCAGAACCGCCTTACCCAAAAAAAGACTGCTAAAGTAGGAGCGCGGCTAAAGAAAAGTGGCAGAATAATCCACTTAACCACATTGGATCCAGCGGCGGTCCACCCGCTGACCTTAGTTCAGGAGTTTTAACATATGCTAAATTGGGGAGGGTTTGAATTAATTAAAGTGTTCTGTGTTTTTTGGGGAGGGTGAATGCTATGAAGGGATTTAGGGTAGTAAGAGGCATGGTGATGTGGCCGGCTAGTGTCATCATCGTGCCAACCTTTATAAAGGGGAGTTGCCATGTTATGGCATCTTTGCTGACCTGCTCTCAATAGCAACAGTTAGAAGCCGAGCGCTCATATGTATGTACTGCTTTCACTGAGAGTATTGTAATAAAGTTCAGTTCCAGCACAGCATCCTTGTCTGTCTTCATTACCAGGTTTGTGGACATAATAGGTTGGACGTAGAGCTAGCAATTCCACCCCACATAACAGTCTTTTGATTAAATTTGATATTCTAACATTTAACAATCCAGGACAAAATTGATTTATGTAATGTGGGTCTAGACAAAGCATTAAAGTCATAAAGTTTTTTTTCAAAGTGATGGCCTATTTAAATGCACGGTGGCGCAGTGGTTAGCACTGTGGCAGCACAGTTTACCCTCGGCCGGGGGATCGCAGGGATCGTGAGATCGTGGGTTCAATCCCTGCCCCCGGCCAACAGTGATCTGTGTGGAGTTTGCATGTTCTCCCCGTGTTGCGTGGGTTTACTCCGGGATTTCTCCGGTTTCCTCCCACATGCCAAAAACATGCAGGTTAGGGATAAGGGGCGCTTGCGCATGCAGTGACCGGCAGCTGGTGGCTTGTCACCAGACTGCAAAACAAATCTAACTACGGGTACAAAATAAGTAACAAAAAAAAATGGCAAAACTAAAACAAACAAACCAAGAATCAACAGAAGAAAGTTAATTTGTAGTTCTAAACTTTTAGGGTGTTTTTAACTCACTTTTTGTCTCTCCCACGACATTACTCTTCTCTCCTACAGCGTCCATTACATGCAAATGACCAGTTATGCAAAATGATGTCATTTAATGACTTCTAGTGGCTTTTAAGACAGCCAGTACCTACTTTCCTTAGTGAGGAGTTGGCAACACTGTTATATTGTTATTTTCTTCAGATCTGTCACCCTAATAACCATCCCTGTTACCACCTGGTTCACCGGTCCACAGTCCACAGTATACCTTGTGTTGCTACGGCCCATCTCCTATTGGTTTCGCCATGATTCCGGCGCTGACCTGTCAGTCGCAGCAACCGCCTACGGCGCGACCTGAAACTGCTCCCCATGAGTTCCCTCACCATCCTCCGGGGCTCTGGCGACTCTGCTCTACTCTTGCAGGCAACGTTGGAGAGCTGCTTTGTGACGGCACATCCCCCAGCTGGCCGTGGGAGAGAAGCAGTGTCATGAATTGCCTCTTCGGGGCAGAGAGAAAGACCCAGGTGTTGAACTGCAGTTTGTGGTATTTATGAAAAGAAACACAAAATCCATAAAGTGCACAAAAATAAACTTACAAAGAGTAGTCAGTGAAAGGCGTAGGAAAACACGTCAGGACAGGGAGAGAGTCCTGACGGGAATTGGTGGATGTGGGATGAGACTCTGACAAGGAGTGAATGCAAAACCAGTTTTAAATAAGGCAGGAGATCAATCATAACAAATGATACCAGGTGTGGAGCACGTGAGCGGGCAAGAGGTGATCACGATTACAAAATAGAGATCAGCTGGGGGTCATGAGAGGAAAGGAGACGGGACTGACAGCTTGACAGGGGCACTGCCCACTACAGAGCAAAACCCGGAAGTGCCGCTGACAGGTGCAACCCCGGAGAGAGAGAGAGAGAGAGAGAGAGAGAGAGAGACAGAGAGAGACTTTGACTTTGAAAAAAGCTTTTATTGCACACTTCAAAAAAATGTAAGCACACCAACATCATTCCTCCAAGTGTGAGAGAACATAGAAGAACAAATATAAAGCAAGAACTAAAATGACGACAAATAAAGACTGAAGGAAAGATGCAAGCAAAAACCAAATATATAAATAACAAGACTGTGATAAACATAACAGGACAATGAGTAGAACTAAGAAACAATACAAGATATATGAAAACCAACCAAGGATAAAATGACAGGAAACTAAGACTCAAAAATACAACAAATATACAAATAAGGAAAAAGACCATGAGACTGAGCACGGTGGAACCCCCCGTTCTCAGATCATGACAGAGCCCCCCTCTCAAGGGGTGGAATCCAGACACCCAGGGTGACATCAAAAAAGAAAAAGGACCCCCTCACCACCACCCCAAAAAAAAAAAAGGAGTAGAACAATAAACCACCCCAGGCGGTTGGGGGGGCAGGCTAGGAGGGAACAAAAAATAAAGAAACCCGCTCAGGACTCACACCAGGCAAAAACCAAACCACCTAAACCCCCTGGACCAGAAAGCTGGACAGTTCAGGCAGGCAGCCAGAGTCCCAAGCCCGGTGGATGGCAGGATGGAAGAAGTCAGACGGCTACCCAGAGAATTTGGGCCACCTGCCCCAGTGACGCAGTCTGTTGGGTGGTCTTCCAGAGTTCTTTAACCACCCGAAAAGCAAGGGTAGTCCAGGAGGCGGCCGCCCAATGGGAAGAATAGATGGTGTAGAAGGCGAAAGGGAACGGGGCCCCTGATGAAGTTGGGCCGAGGAGTGGAAACCACGACGACGTCAGACAAAGGAGAGGGGACCACAGCGATGTCAGGCAGAGGAGAGGGAACCACAACACCTTCGGACTGGCCTGCAGCACCCTCGGTGGCCCCGGGCTGGGGAAAAGCAGCACCCATGGTGGCCCCAGACTGGGGGAAAGCAGCAACCGTGACGGCCCTTGACTGGGGCAAAGTTGCACCCACGGTGGCTCTGGGCTGGAGCGTAGCACCCATGGCGGACCCAGGCTGGAGCACAGCACCCATGTAGGTCCGAAACTGGGACGCAGCACCCACGATAGCCCCCGACTGGGATACAGCACCCATGGAGACCTGAACTGAGGAGGAGCTGCACCCACGGAGGTCCTGGGCTGGGACAGAGCGCCAATGAAGACCTCAGCTGGAGGAGGAGCAGCACCCACGGAGGTCCCGGGCTGGGATGGAGCACCCGTGACAACCTCAGCCGATGGAGGAGCTGCACCCGCGAAGGTCCCAGGCTGGGATGGAGCACCCGTGATGCCCTTAACTGACAGGGGAGTGGAACTCACGGAGGTCCCGGGCTGGGCACCCATGATGACCTCAGCTGGAGGAGCTGGACCCATGGAGATCTCAGGTAGCGAGGCTGGACCCACAGAGATCTCTGGCAAAGTTGGACAATCCACGGTGACCATGGGAAGAGACTCCGATAGGAGGGACAAAGAGACAGGGTCAGGGTCACCAGCGGCAGTCGAGCCCGGTGAGGTGAGCTCAGGTGCAGCTGATGGCTGCACTTGTCCCTCCCCACCAAGAGCCAGACAAGATCTCTCCAAAATAGAAATAGTGAAAACAAAGGAGAGCACTCGCCTGAGCTCAAGCTCCACCACCGTCCAGGACTCCGTCAATCCAGACGGCGATGTCTCAGGCCTGGCCCTCTGGAAGTCCAGCTCCGGCTCTGCTGTGGTGGACCCTGCAGCAGGCATGGTGGTAGATGCAGTCCCGAGCCCCCCAGAGAAGTCGCCCACGCAGATGGCTCGCCCGGCGTGGTGACAGGGGGTCAGCTCCCTGCTGGCCCTGGACCCTGTACCGCTGAACCCAGGGGACGGTCCGTCATTGGTGTAGGCTTCAGCTTGGTGACAGCACTCTCCCTCCGTCCGGACCGTGGCTGCGGGGCTGGAACCAAGTCCTCCAGGGCTGCAGGCTCCTCCATTGTCCGGCGGCTCAATCCTGGGGCCGGCAGACACTCAAGGGGCAAAGGAGGAGACACAGAGAGAACAGGTGGAAAGTTTATAGCTGCAGCAGGCAGTGAGGACTCAGAGGACTGCATAGTCTGGGCCTCACCACCGGGAATCTGGCAAGATAATTCATGTTTTGGAGATTGAGAATGAAAAAACACTTGCCTGAGTTCCTGGGGCGCAATGTCTTCTGCTGCAGCTGGTTGATAAATCAGCCCTCCCCATGACTTTGGTGGTTGAGGGCCCCTCAGAGGAACGTAGAGGAGCTGCCCCTGCAGAAATGACGACGGGCGGAGCCGGAGAAGAAACGTCCTGACCCTCAGCAGCGGGAGGAAACATCGAGGAGATGGGAGTCGCAGGAGCAAAGGAAGAAGAGGAGGCTGACGGGACAGCAGGCGAAGGAGAACAGGGAGAAGGAACTGCTGCAAAGATTGTCTCAGTGTAGAAAAAACTGCTGACTGAGAGGTGGTGGCATTCTTCCGGTGGGATTTCACTGGACGGCGGTGTTCCGGAGCAGGTGGCGCAGGAGCAGGAACTGGTGCTGGAGATTGGTGAGGAGCCAAAAATACAGAGTCTCGGGGACGCTTCCCTTTTGGCGTTGACCCAGGCTTCTTTGGGGAATTCCTCACCATCCCACAGCTCTCATTTTGTAAAGCCACCACCAACGAAATCCTCTCCACCCCCTCAGCATGCTCTGTGAGCTGAGGGCACTGGTGAGCAGCTGCCTTCACCAGGCAAAGGTACCACAGGGCGTCTTTGGGCATAAGACCCCTGCAGGCGTTGGAGACAAGATCGTCCATCTCCATCAATGTTTTGCAGACCTCCCATCCCAGGCGCATTGGGTACTCTCGCCCGCCCATAGAAGAGGTGTAGCTGGAGAACATGCTGAAAAACGCTCCAGAGACAAACAGGTGAGTCGAGGGGAAAAACAAAATCTAGAGCAGCTAGGTCTCAAAGTGTTCAGAGTCTACTGTCATGAATTGCCCCTTCGGGGCAGAGAGAGACATCCAGGCGCTGAACTGCAGTTTGTGGTATTTATGAAAAGAAGCACAAAATCCATAAAGTGCACAAAAATAAACTTACAAAGAGTAGTCAGCGAAAGGCGTAGGAAAACACGTCACGATAGGGAGCTAGTCCTGATGGGAGTTGAAGGATGTGGGATGAGACTCTGGCAAGGAGTGAATGCAAAACCAGTCTTAAATAAGGCAGGAGATCAATCATAACAAATGATACCAGGTGTGGAGCATGTGAGCGGGCAGGAAGAGACTGTGATTACAAAATAGAGATCAGCTGGGGGTCATGAGAGAAGAGGAGAGGGGACTGACAGCTTGACAGGGCACCACCCACTACAGAGCAAAACCCGGAAGTGCCACTGCAACCCCAGAGAGAGAGAGAGAGAGAGAGAGAGAGAGCACAGAAGTATGAATATAAAGCAAGAACTAAAATGACGACAAATAAAGACTGAAGGAAAGATACAAGCAAATCCAAATATATAACTAACAAGACTGCAATAAACATAACAGGACAATGAGTAGAACTAAGAAATAATACAAGAAATATGAAAACCAACTAAGGATAAAATGACAGGAAACTAAGACTCAAAAATGCAACAAATATACAAATAAGGAAAAAGCCCATGAGACTGAGCAGGGCGGAACCCCCTGTGCTCAGATCATGACAAGGGGATTCCCGCGGAGTGAGACACTGCACTTTGAGATCCAGCAGCTTGGCTCGGACGGCAACCTCGGGTTGTGTTGATTGGTGGGTCGCCCGGCGTGCAGTGTTGGCGATTTGTTGTGGCATCCCGGCGAGATTGTTGGGAGATGGGCTGTAATGACTCGAGACACACAATCGACTGTGTATCAGTGAACCAGCGCTACTGGGGTTTGGTGGGGTGGATGAACAACTCTTGCTATGAACAAAGCAGGATGGAGACGGATAGCTTTCTTAGCAGCACACTTTACTTTCTACCTCATGTCAACACACAACACTTCCGCATTCTTCAGTCACATGACATAACTTTAGCCAATCAGGAACTAGAAGGCAAGAACTCAGGTAAATATCTTGAAAACCAAATAGGCAGATTCAGCAAATTATTTAACCTCTTGCACTCCGGAGTACCGCGGGCGGACACGTCTCTGCGTCCTAGAGCGCACGAGGGCACCCTCACTGTGCGTCCTAGTGCGCACTGGAAAAAAAAGCTGCATTTCCGTTTTTCCACTACAGACACAGCCGCGAACAGAAAGCCAAAGGAGTGCTTTGATTGGTTTAGATGTGATTGACCTCTCATTCGACTAATAAGAGCCTTGAATTGGGTTTCTGAAACCTTGAAAAACCAATGACTGAAAACCTAGCAAGAAGGACCCGCCTACCAACGGCTGCGAATACAGCCAGCCAATTGAAGCACAGAAGTTCGAAAGCGTGGGTCCCTTGCCTAAAATCTGTTTTGTGTAAGGCTGGGTGACACACAGGCGTTCGCCAGTCTTTTTTTCTTACTACTGTTCTTATTTGTTTTGAAAAATCGTTCGCCAAAACCGCAATCATGGAAGCGCAAAACCGCAATAATGGAATTATGGTTTGACTGGGTCGCGTGACCAGAACCACCAGTCCGTAACAAACGGACCAGCATCATGTTCGTCTGACAATGAGGAAGAGAAGTTCGCCAACGACACTGCAGTTGTGGACAGGTAAGTGTTATAAGCTAAATTATTCTTTATCCCTGAAAATTGTAATCAGAATGACTTTTGACCGATCGGTAAATTACAACTGTGCGTTATCGCAACATGACGGACCCAGACTGCTCCGGTCCGGTCATGTTGCGATAACATAACGCGTCCGGACCGTGAACGGCACCCCCGCCCCCCCCCGCCCGCTACTCTTCTGTAGCGGATTGCAGATATTATTGCAGATATTTTAGTACAACTGTGCGTATTAGACCGCGGCGCACCGTCCCCGCTCTCCGTCATTTAGCGATGGGCGATGTCCGTCCTCTGTAGCGGGGCGGGGGGTGGGGGGTGGGAGTTGTTATCTTCTACATTACAGATATTTTAGTATAATTTTTAGTGCACTGTAGGTTATTTTTTCTTGTAAAAAAAAAAGCCACACATTTTTTACGGGGCATGCTTCTTTGTGTGTGGGGGCTTGTTTGTTCATTCATTCATTCATGAATGAATAAACAACCCCCCCACCCCACACACACACACACAGCCCTTCACCTTTCATTAGAGCCCAAGATGAAGCTTCTATATTGAATCATTCAAAAGTTACAGATGTTTTTCCAAACTGTGCCATTTGGCACAATTTGGCACAGTTCAAAAACGCCTGGGAACAACCTAAGAAAAAAGCTGTGTAATATATTCATTTTTTGTGGTATTGTTACAAAATTTTGACCTCAGCTGGATAACACTTGGTTCTACATTTCTGTTGCATTTTCCAGCCTGGATCTGACAGCTGTGTGTTATTTGCAAGCATTTGTATCCAAAAAAACACCCAGGCGAAATTTATTTTCTTCAAGTTCAGTATGTTTAGATGACTGTTACTCAGTGGCAGGAGCACTTTGAGAGATTATGACTGTTTTGCCAAAAAATTCAAAGTGTTTTCTTTTAAATGAGACCAACCCCATGAAGATGCTGAAGGAGGGCGGAATTGAACAGCTGAAGGATGTTTCTTAAAGTGATAGACTTTAAACCAGATCATTTCAAGCAAGCCAGGAAAACAAAAAAAAACAAACAAAAAAAAACAAAAAACAAATTTGCTTTAATAATTAAAAAATTAAAGAAAATGTGAACAAAATATCTCATAAACACTTAATTAAGACATGTGTGAGATATTAAAATGTGGAAAAAGTGCAGTAAATGACCCCTTTAAAAGAAAAAAATCAGTTGTACAGGAGGTTTAAAATAAGACTAAAGATTTTCCACAGATACTTTGATAATAAAAGTAACATTTGCAGTGTGGTTGCTGAAACTATACACATGGACAAAATTGTTGGTACCCCTCTGTTAATGAAAGAAAAACCTACAATGGTTACCGAAATAACTTGAATCTGACAAAAGTGGTAATAAATAAAAATTCTATGAAAATTAACCAATGAAAATCAGACAATGCTTTTGAATTGTGGTTCAACAGAATTACTTTAAAAAACAAACTCATGAAACAGACCTGGACAAAAATGATGGTACCCCTAGAAAAGATTGAAAATAATGTAACCATAGGGACATGTTCAACCAAGATGTGTCCTCTAATTAACATCACAGGTGTCTACAAACTTGTAATCAGTCAGTCGGCCCATTTAAAGGGTGACAAGTAGTCACTGTGCTGTTTGGTGACATGGTGTGTACCACACTAAACATGGACCAGAGGAAGCAAAGGAGAGAGTTGTCTCAGGAGATTAGAAAGAAAATTATAGACAAGCATGTTAAAGGTAAAGGCTATAAGACCATCTCCAAGCAGCTTGATGTTCCTGTGACTACAGTTGCACATATTATTCAGAAATTTAAGATCCACGGGACTGTAGCCAACCTCCCTGGATGTGGCCGCAGGAGGAAACTTGATGAAGAATGGTAACAAAAGAGCCCAGAACAACCTCTAAACACATTCATGGTGAACTCCAAGGTCAAGGTACATCAGTGTCAGATTGCACCATTCATCATTGTTTGAGCCAAAGTGGACTTCATGGGAGATGACCAAGGAGGACACCACTGTTGAAAACAAATCATAAAAAAGCCAGACTGGAATTTGCCAAACTGTGTGTTGACAAGCCACAAAGCTTCTGGGAGAATGTCCTATGGACAGACGAGACAAAACTGCAACTTTTTGGCAAGGCACATCAGCGCTATGTTCACAGACGCAAAAATGAAGCATACCAAGAAAAGAACACTGTCCCTACTGTGAAACATGGAGGAGGTTCTGTTATGTTCTGGGGCTGCTTTGCTGCATCTGGCACAGGGTGTCTTGAATCTGTGCAGGGTACAGTGAAATCTCAAGACTATCAAGGTATTCTAGAGAGAAATGTGCTGCCCAGTGTCAGATAGCTTGGTCTCAGTCACAGGTTATGGGTCTTGCAACAGAATAATAACCCAAAACCCACAGCTAAAAACACCCAAGAATGGCTAAGAGCCAAACATTGGACTATTCTAAAGTGGCCTTCTATGAGCCCTGATCTAAATCCTATTGAACTTGTGTGGAAGAAGCTGAAACATGCCGTCTGGAGAAGGCACCCTTCAAACCTGAGACAGCTGGAGCAGTTTGCTCATGAGGAGTGGGCCAAAATACCTGCTGAGAGGTGCAGAAGTCTCATTGACAGTTACAGAAATCGTTTGATTGCAGTGATTGCCTCAAAAGGTTGTGCAACAAAATATTAAGTTAAGGGTACCATCATTTTTGTCCAGGCCTGTTTCATGAGTTTCTTTTTAAAAAAAACTTTGTTGAACCACAATTCAAAAGCATTGTCTGATTTTCATTGGTTAATTTTCATAGAATTTTTATTTATTACCACTTTTGTCAGATTCAAGTTATTTCTGTGACCATTGTGGGTTTTTCTTTCATTAACAGAGGGGTACCAACAATTTTGCCCACGGCTGTGTCAGGCTCAAATAATACTGTAAACATGAACTTGTCAGAGAAGCACTCCACAGATCAGAGGGGCAGAGGAAGACATGTGATCAATATTAATGTGGACATTTCAGTCAAATAAGTAAGCAAAAATATTTTTGAGCAATGCTAGAAATACCAGTAAAGTCTGATTAGAAATTATACATTGCAAAAGTGTAGTAGTCAGCACTTATATGTGGCAGGCGGTTAATCATTTTTTTTCTCAGAAGAGCATCCACAGAGGATGTGAAAACTGTCATGACCTTTTAATAGATGTATTTAATCAACCCAGTAGGACTTCTTCTATTTAAATATAAACCACAAGATGTTCTGAATATTTGCTTTCTCCTAGTTTCTGCATTTTTTGTCTTCTCTTTTCTCTATCCTGGTGTCCCTAATATTCACTTGTGATTTTTCATTTATGTGACAGTTAGCCCTCACCAGTACACGTGCCCACACAAACTAATCTGTAGACTTGGAGTTCACATGGACCCCAGCACTATTTCATGTATACATTTTTACAAATTTAAGTTATTAGTTCAGTTTAGCTTGTTTATTTTTCAAATAATTTTATTGCTTGTCACCATAGTTATGCCTCAGTGAAAACAAAGGCATACAGTAATCGCTCAGTGTGTCGACGTGTGGCTCTGTCCACAATGTGTGTGTGTGGTTCTGTCTCCCTGTCTGTTTCAGCTCACCCAGTCAAAATTAAGTGCAACTAAAGGCTTGTATCATTGTATCGCCATATTTTCTTGACTTATAATTTGCCAGAATTCCAAGATAAGGCTTTGTTTTTGAAATAAACACAAATTTAACTCACCTGTACCGTCAATGCAGCCAGGAAAAAATGTATTGTAATAATTGTGCTGGGCCACTAGAGGTGGCAGTGAGACTTTTTTACAGCACAACACAGCACAATTTTTTACAGCACATGGAGCTGAACTGTTATAAAATACCAGCTACTGAAAAAAAACCCACATATTCAGCAACTACACCATTTATTCATCATATCGATTGTTTTCACACTGGTTTTGCTGTTTAGTTTTGCAGAGGAAGGACGAGGCAAAACTCGTTAACAAGTCCCAACATTCCTCGCCCGCAAATGGTCGCAGTGAACTGCACATGTGCCTGGAAACTGAGTAATCCACCAATACTGGGTGAACAATTGTTTATCTTTTTGCCAGTCTGTTTTCTTCCTCTGCCACTAAACAGCAAAAGCTCCTGTTTGCCTTGATTGTCATTGTATTCACATACCTCCATCGCTTCCGCCATTTAAAACATCTACCACTGTGCTCTTCTTTTGTATTTAGATTGCAGCTGTTCAAATCAGTTTGGTGGCTCGGCTGCCGCCGACAGTACGGACATGTGAACTGCAGATTATTTTCACTGCGCATGCATGTACTCCAAAACTGCTGGATGGATTTGGATGATTTTTTTTTTTTTTTTTTTGCCAGAGGAGGTCCTTGGGCTAGAGAGGAACCCATAATATTTTGGTGATGATCCCAGAATGCATACCTCCACCAAGGCTCTTATCTTCTCAGTGTGTCAGCAAGAATACTGCAAAACTACTAGATGTCGTTCGATGAAATTTTTACCAGAGCTGGTTCTTGGGCTAGAGAGGAACCCATAACATTTTGGTGATGAGCCGAGAACACATACCTCTGCCAAGGCTCTGTCACCGAGGCATCAGCACCTTGGTGCTTTCATTACAACAGTTACTGGTTGAATAGAGGGGATGCATTGGAACACGATGCTTGGCAGTTACAGGACAGTTACCGTAGCAATACAGCATTAAGCGGCAATCCTATGTGACAGCTTTATTTTGTATGCAGCAGAACATAAAAATCACACAAAATATTTAGTCACAGCAGTGCACAAAGTATCTTTTTTTTACTTGAGATGTTAATACCACACCATTTACTTGATTGTAGTGATGTGTGGGTAAAGACCAAGGAGCACATGGTAAGTGAAGAACTGATTCAGAGCCTTTAATTATTATGCCTCAGTGAAACGGAGAGGCATATGGTAATCACTCAATGTGTCTGTATGTGGGTGTGTGTATCTGTCTGTCTGTCTGTTGCCAGCTTTTCAGCTCGCCCAGCCAAAATTAAGTGGAACTAAAGGCTTGTATCATTGTATCGACATATTTTCTCAACTTTTAATTTGTTAGAATTTTGAGATAATGCTTTGTTTTCAAAATAAACAAAAATTTAACTCACCATTGCCATGTAATGGAGCTGCGAAAAAAGGTATTGTAATAACTATGCCGACCAGTAGATCCGGCTGTGTGACTTTTTTACAGCCCAAGGACGACTTCCTAAAAATGACGGACCATAGCAGACAGTTGAGTCAAGGGGAAAAAAAAACCCTTTCAAAGTAAATTTTGTCCTGAAATTATGCAGTAATTTCAATATTAAAATACTAAGTCCTACCATTGCAATATTTGATTTTTAAAGCTTATGTTGCATCACATTATTTTTCTTCCAATGTCCTATTTTTCTAACGTAGTGGGTGCTGCTTGATTATATTAATCATGCCTCAGTGCAAAGCAACTTATGTCACGCCGCGCCATTCATCAGCGGCGCCACCTGCTCACGCACCTGCTACTCGTCAGCGGCGAAGGATAAAAGCCGCCTCGCCCTGAGCTTCGGCCTGAAGCCGTAGACTTCATTTTCCTTGCATGGACTTCTACCACATTCTCTTCAGCATCCTCTCTACCGGTAAGAAGTTCACTTACCTCATCTCTCCAGTCTGCTCCCCTGTGCACAGGTGGATTCCTCGGCGGCGGACAACCCCGTCCCTCGTCTCTCCTCGCTGCTGCACCGAGCCCTGCAGGTGGCTGTCTCCCGGGCTTCCATCCTTGAAGCGCCAGTCATCTGCCCAAACAAGTAAGCTTCTCTCCCTCGCCTATTCTCCTCCTGTGTTGGTGTGTGCTCATCACCCTGTGTCCAATTTCTCCCATAGGGTTGCCGGCTGAACGGTCTCCTGCCTCTGGGTCCGAAGCAGACGCCACCACCAACACATTAACATTCCGCAGACACGCACCCAAACATCCCTGTTGTTAATAAACAGTTTGAACTACTCTGAGCCTGTGTGTGTGCGTCTCCTGAGCCGAACGTTATGTCAGTACGGCTTCAGCAGAGCGGCTCGGCAGGCGGCGGGCTCGCACACCGGTTTACCATCCTCGAGGCTCGGGTGGATCAGATTGTTTATCAGCAACAGGTGGTTCTTCATCAATTATTAGAACTGACTAACCGATTGAACCGCTTGGACCCCCAACAGCCGTTCCTCCCGACTCACCAGGGTGGCGCGGCTCCTGCTGTTCCAGCGGCCGTCCAGCCGGCTCCAGTGGCACCGGTTCGGCTCACGCCGATTCCGACCCCCGCCCGCTTTAGCGGTAAGCTCGGCGGAGCGCGGGGGTTTATTATGCAGTGTGAGTCCGTGTTCCACCGTGTGCCCGGAGATTTTCCCTCGGATCACAGCCGAATTGGTTACATAGGGAATCTTCTGGAGGGGCGTGCGTTAACTTGGACCTACGCCGTAATGGCGAGGCCCAGTTATGCCACCCTCACCTATGACCAATTCGTGAGGCGCTTTCTGGAGGTCTTTGACCACTCACAAACCGAAACGGTCCAGGTCGATCGGCTTCTCGCTCTCCAGCAGGGAAGCCGGTCGGCAGCGGACCACTCGGTCGACTTCCGGGTAGCGGCGGAGGAATTGGGCTGGGAGGAACGCTCCCTCTGTGGCCTGTTCCTCCGCAGCCTCAATAGTGATCTGAGGGATGAACTGGCTGGTCGGGATATCCCTGGGACGCTAGCGGAGCTGACATCCTTAGCGATAAGTTTGGATAACAGGCTGCGCGAGCGCTCCTCGGGGCGGAGGTCTTCTTCTTCTCGCCCTCGTGGAGCCTCGCCGCACCTGTTCCAAGCTCGCCCCCTGGCGGCGCCGCCAGCATCGCGCCCCGAGGAGTCGGAGCCGATGGTGACGGCCTGGACTAAACTTTCCCCTGTGGAGAAACAACGCCGCCGTGAGTTGGGCCTCTGCATGTATTGCGGAGGCGACCAACACACCGTGGAGCGTTGTCCACGGAAAGCCAGTCGGTGGGGTCCGCGAGTCACTGTTGGAAGCCTCGCGGATGTCAATCGGTTAGGATCACTTTCTCAATTGAAGCTGCCCATTCGTTTCTGCCATAACTCTACTGGGCACCTCACCCACGCACTGGTGGATTCGGGCGCAGAGGGCAGCTTCATTTCACAAAGCCTGGCAACCCGATTGGGCATCCGCTGCCAGGCACTCAACACTCCCCTCTCCCTGATCCACCTCTCCCGTGCCACCCTCGGGAGAGTGACACATCAAACTGTTCCCCTACCGGTCATCATCTCGGGAAACCACCGGGAGGAGATGACCTTTTACGTCCTTCCCAACTCTGTGTCGCCCGTCATCCTGGGGTATCCCTGGCTCCGCCTTCACAATCCGGTCCTGGATTGGAAATCAGCTGGGATCTCGGCATGGAGTACGTTCTGTATGGGCACCTGCCTTCAGTCCGCTGCCTGCTCTCCGTCCGCTCCTCCCCCTGCGACGGACGCTGCACCCCCGGACCTGTCTCTGGTGCCCCCAGAATTTCACGACCTGGGTATGGTGTTCAGCAAAGCGAAAGCTATGTCTCTTCCCCCTCATCGGCCCTATGACTGCGCCATCAACCTCCGCCAGGGGGCTCCCTTACCTTCTGGTCGCCTTTACAGCCTGTCTGCGCCGGAGAAGGAGACGATGAACGCCTACCTGAAGGAATCATTAAGTGCTGGGATTATCCGCCCATCATCGTCACCCGTGGGGGCAGGGTTCTTCTTCGTGGGGAAAAAGGATGGGTCCCTCCGCCCTTGTATCGACTACCGGGCCCTCAACAATATCACGGAGAGGGACCGTTACACCCTGCCTCTCATGGACACTGCTTTCCACTCCCTCCAGGGGGCGACCTGGTTCACCAAGCTGGACCTACGCAGCGCTTACCACCTCGTCCGGATCCGGGAGGGAGATGAGTGGAAAACGGCCTTCCGTACCCCGAACGGCCACTTTGAATATCTGGTGATGCCGTTCGGGTTGACCAACGCTCCTGCAGTCTTCCAGCGCCTCATTAATGACGTCCTCCGGGACTTCATTGGCCTTTTCGTGTTCGTCTACCTGGACGATATCCTCATCTTCTCCAAGTCCAGGGATGAGCACCAGGTCCACGTGAGGCGGGTCCTCCAAAGGCTGCTGGAGAACCGTCTGTACGTTAAGGCAGAAAAGTGTGAATTTTACGCCAGGAGTACGTCCTTCCTGGGGTTCATCATCGCCCACGATAAGGTGCTCCCCGACCCAGAGAAGGTAAAGGCGGTGGTGGAATGGCCTACACCTGCATCCCGGAAGCAGGTGCAGCAATTTGTTGGCTTCGCCAATTTCTACCGCCGCTTTGTTCCCAACTTCAGTGCCATCGTGGGACCACTGACCCGCCTCACGTCCCCGAAGGTCCCGTTCCGGTGGACCGAAGAGGTCGCTGCCGCCTTTGAGGCGCTGAAGGCGGAATTCTCCTCCTCCCGGGTCCTTCGCCAGGTCGACCCCGCGCTGCAGTGCATTGTAGAGGTAGACGCCTCGGACACGGGAGTGGGAGCAGTGCTGTCCCAGCGGTCACCGGACGATGGCGCCAAGCGACCGTGCGCCTTCTTCTCCCGGCGCTTGTCCCCGGCGGAGAGAAACTATGATGTGGGGGACAGAGAGCTCTTGGCCATCAAGCTCGCCCTGCAGGAGTGGCGCCACTGGTTGGAGGGGGCAAGCCTGCCATTTGTGGTCCTCACGGACCACAAGAACCTGGAATACTTACGGTCTGCCAAGCGCCTGAACGCCCGCCAGGCGCGCTGGTCCCTGTTCTTCGCCAGGTTCCAATTTTCCATCACCTTCAGGCCTGGCTCTAAGAACGTCCTGCCTGACGCCCTCTCCAGGCAGTTCGCCCCCGTGGAGTCGGAGGAGGCGCCCCACTCCATCCTGCCCAGGTCGTGCGTCGTGGGAGCCATCTCGTGGGACATTGAGAGCAAGATCCGGAAGGCACAGGAGGTGGAACCTGACCCTGGCGGCGGACCGGAGGGGAGGCTGTTCGTGCCATCCGCGGTCCGAGGAGAGGTCATCCACTGGCTCCACACCTCCAAGCTCACCTGTCACCCTGGCACCTCCCGGATGATAGATCTCCTCCAACGGTCCTTTTGGTGGCCAGGCCTGCGGAGGGATGCAGCCCGCTACGCCCGGGCTTGCCCAATCTGTGCCACCTGCAAGTCGGGAAATGCCCCTCCAGCGGGTCTGCTCCAGCCCCTGCCCGTCCCTGGCAGGCCCTGGTCGCACATCGCTCTGGATTTCGTCACCGGACTCCCCATCTCCAATTCCTATGACACCATCCTGACCATCGTGGACCGCTTCTCCAAGGCCGTGCACTTCGTCCCCCTGCGAGGCCTCCCTACTGCCCTGGAGACGGCGGACCTCCTCGTCCAACACGTGGTCAGGCTGCATGGGATTCCGGTGGACGTGGTCTCGGACCGGGGCCCCCAGTTTTCATCTGAGGTTTGGAGGTCTTTCTGCAACGCCATCGGAGCCAAGGTGAGCCTCTCCTCTGGCCATCACCCCCAATCCAACGGGCAGTGTGAGAGGACCAACCAGGAGCTGGAGGCTGCGCTCCGCTGTGTGTCCAGATCCAAACCCGCGTCCTGGAGCAACCATCTTGCCTGGGTTGAATATGCCCACAACACCGCTCGCTCTTCTGCTACAGGGATGTCCCCCTTCAAAGCGTCCCTGGGTTACGACCCCCCGCTGTTTCCGGAGCAGGAGAGTGAGGTAACTGTCCCGTCAGTTAGGGCCCATCTCAGGCAGTTCCGCTCCACCTGGGCTGCCGCGCGCCATGCGCTATTGCGCACAGCGGAGCGCAACAGGACTGTGGCGGACCGGCGTAGGAGACCTGCCCCGGCGTACAGAGTTGGGCAGCTTGTTTACATTTCCACCCAGGACGTCACTCTAAAAGGCGAGAGGAGAAAGCTGGCACAGCGCTTCATGGGTCCCTACCCCATCACCCGGATCATCAACCCGGTGGCTGTGCGCGTGGCTATTCCCCCCTCCCTCCGCATTCATCCTACTTTCCACGTGTCGAAGGTGAAACTGGCGGTTACTGACCCCCTTTGCCCTCCTCCTGCAGCGCAACCCGCGCCCCGGATGATTGGTGGCCATCCGGCCTGGTCCGCCTCCTCCATCCTGGACTCCCGGCGCCGGGGTCGTGGGTTGCAATACTTGGTGGACTGGGAGGGCTATGGGCCCGAGCATCGACAGTGGGTGCCCCCGTCGTTTGTGTTGGACCCATCGCTCATCGCGGACTTCCACCGAGCGCACCCGGATAAGCCATCGCCAGGAGGCGCTGCTAGAGGGGGGAGTACTGTCACGCCGCGCCATTCATCAGCGGCGCCACCTGCTCACGCACCTGCTACTCGTCAGCGGCGAAGGATAAAAGCCGCCTCGCCCTGAGCTTCGGCCTGAAGCCGTAGACTTCATTTTCCTTGCATGGACTTCTACCACATTCTCTTCAGCATCCTCTCTACCGGTAAGAAGTTCACTTACCTCATCTCTCCAGTCTGCTCCCCTGTGCACAGGTGGATTCCTCGGCGGCGGACAACCCCGTCCCTCGTCTCTCCTCGCTGCTGCACCGAGCCCTGCAGGTGGCTGTCTCCCGGGCTTCCATCCTTGAAGCGCCAGTCATCTGCCCAAACAAGTAAGCTTCTCTCCCTCGCCTATTCTCCTCCTGTGTTGGTGTGTGCTCATCACCCTGTGTCCAATTTCTCCCATAGGGTTGCCGGCTGAACGGTCTCCTGCCTCTGGGTCCGAAGCAGACGCCACCACCAACACATTAACATTCCGCAGACACGCACCCAAACATCCCTGTTGTTAATAAACAGTTTGAACTACTCTGAGCCTGTGTGTGTGCGTCTCCTGAGCCGAACGTTATGTCAACTTAGGCATGCCATAATCACTACATGCGTCTGTGTGTGTATCTGTCTGTCTGTTTGCTACTAGCTTTCCAGCTCGCCTGGCCAAAATCAAGTGGAACTAAAGGCTTGCATCATTGTATTGCCATATTTGGTGTACACAACTCACAAGAGAACATACAGAGCTTCCCCCCTTCCCCACCTGGGTCTCTCTGATCACATCACCATTTTGCAAAGGCCTGCATACAGACCCAGAGTGAAAACCATCAGACTAACAAAAAAACAGGTATGTGTGTGACCAGAGTGTTATGTCGGAATTACCTCTGTAATGACGAGGCCAGGTGCACAGTTGAACTTCACTTTATTAAAAGGGGAGGTCACACACAATACAGCCACCAGGCAGGGGCATCGGCAACAGAGGCCGTAACATGGATGCTGCCTGGTATTTATGGGACGGTGCAGTGGCGGAAGAAGAGGTGGCCGCTACTACACCGCACTTCACAATAAAACATAAAATACAGCATCACATTTTCACCCCCGTAGAAAGTCCAAAAACACGCACACAATCAAGACCCTGCCCAATTTAGGACCTGAAACACGCACTAAGAAAACGAAAACTGAAATCACTAAATGGCCTATCACATTCACACAACAAAACCTAAAACTAGGGAGGACGGGTGGACTACCGTCCTACCCCACATGGCAAGGTGGATTATTCTGCCACCTGTACTAACTAAAAAAGTCCATTAATAACTTAAAGCATTGTTGTGTTCCTAAAATATAACATACCTAGAACAATAGCAGTTCAGTCATACAAAGCAAAATTAGCAAGTAAAACCACACAAAGAGAATCATGAAAGACTAGGAACATGTACTACACATATAGGATTTGTCTTCTCAAACAGCATTAACATGCATTAAGAACCTCCAAATGCTCCTTAATACAGCCAGATTGGTATTTCTTTTTGTGCGTTCCTCATTTTAATATTTGCAACCACACCAGATGATGACATTTTCTCAAACTTATAGTACCAAACAATTCCAAAATGAGCTGCTTCTTCTGATCCTTTTTTTTTTTTTTTTACACATGCAAACATATGAACATTGGAACATTCAAACTCTTTTTTTTTTTTTCAAAACTCACACTACTGCCCGTCTGGCGGAAAAGGGTAGAACTGGCTTGTGGGGGGCCCAGGGCGGCCCCTCAGTAGGCCCGCCCCTGGAAGTGGCATGCCACCAGGATCGCAGCTGACCTCATAGACGAGAGCGCCTCTTCTCTTCACCATCAGCCACCTCTCTCGTCCAGAATCGCCATCTGAAGCCTCCTCCCGGGCACACCACAGCTCATTGGCGTGCCTCCATGAGCCGGCTGACAGCTGGAATAGGCTGTGCCCCGCTCAGCCACGATGCAGAGCCACTCTTGGTGTTCCTCTGGCTGTTGTTTGGCCCACATCCTAGATGTCCCTCCCTTCGAGCCCGGATCAGGTCCATCTCAGAGGAGCTCTGCTCAGCCTGCAGTGTTGCTGATCAGCAAGCGGTCTCTCTGTGCCTGTCGGTCTGGCCCCAACTCCTTGCAAAGCTGCTGCAGAGGTCGCCGTTGTAGCTCCAGATCCTCCAGCCCACTGTGGCCGAACTCTGGAGGAAACTGAGGCTAGCTCATCGGCATCACCCTCTGACGCAGGCGCCTCGCTGCCACGCTCGGTACCCTCTTCCATTGTACCCCGACCTTCCTGCGTCGAATCTGAGTGAGGCTGGTCCTGCTTCACCGCCATGGTGCCTGGTAAATCTTCATCCCACACAGCGTCGTCCTCCACCACCAGAACCGGACGGTTCTGCTGGCCACAACCAGCCCACTCTTCCCCAGTGTCGTCTTTAATGGCAAACCCCTGTCCATAAAACAGATCACAGCCCATAACGTTGTCGCCTCGGGCCTTGACATGGAACATAAAATTAGCCATCACCGCCGACTTGTACCGAACTGTTAACGCCAATGTTCCAACCGTGCACAGCCTCCCACCTCCATAACTAAAAAGCGGCGCTGGGTTACCTCTTATCCTGTAGTGGGGGAAAAATGTCCTCACCATGGCCCAATTCAATAATGATTCCTCCACTCCCATGTCGACCAGCAGCGGCACCTCCTCACCATCCAGGGTCACCTTGCAGAATATGAACCTGTTGGCACTTGGGGTCACTGCATGGATAGTTGTCGGGGCAGGTGAAGTTGTTTTTCTCTGTGGGCTCTCCAGCTCAGACATACGACACACCCTGGCATAGTGGTTCAAGTGTCCACACTTGTTACAGTGCTTCCCTCTAGCAGGGCATTCCCTAGCCTTGTGTTGGTGCTTTGCGGACCACCAACCCATACACAAGGGTTTTCTTGGCAGACCTTCGGCTGATAGTGTTGGTTTCTGCGTTGTCGTCGGTCGCACTATCCTCGCTGTCTGGGTCCGCTACTATTGCTGCAGCGGTAGGCCCCAGCTGCCGTTGTGATTGGCGCAACTTTAGCTCCGAAGCTAACTTGATTGCGGTCTCCACTTGGAGAGCTAGCTCGACAGCCTCGGATAACATCGGGTCACTTGGCTCCGAGCGTAGCCTAGCTCGAAAAGCAGGGTTGGTTGTGTGCTCCGCCAGCTACCATGCAGCTACATACCAGCATTGTCCTGCGTGGAAGCGCCGGGAGAAGCCCTCTTCTCTGTCAGCTGCCATCATCCCTTCGGCTGCTGAGAGGTCGGCTGAGGTCATCCCGAGAATGCCCACCTCCATCGTCATAGATGGCTCCTCCGCTAGCCCTCAAGAGGACTTACGTCACTGCTGGCATGGAGAGGGACGAGTGTCTGCCGACTGCAGCTGCAGATTTCATCAACTGGGATGACAGGCAAGTATTGTTTCTTTCTAAATCATTCATTAACATTGAATCTTGCCTGTCTCCCGAGGGAGAGGCCCAGTATCAGCAGTCCACTGGGACCTCTCCTCCAGCTGCAAATAATGATTGTTTCCTTCCCCTCTCCGTGTCTCCTCCCTTAATTCCTGAGGGCATGCCAGTCCAAGAACCGAGCCATCAGACGATGGAAGAGGTTGAGGCCCTGGATGATCCTGCCCAGGGGCCTGCTCAGAGGCGTTTCCCTGCATCCACGCCGGTGGATGAGGAGTGGTCAGCTCTGCTCGCTGCGCTCAATCGCTGGGTCAAAGAGGAGCGCTGTGAGAAGGAGGTCCGAGGACACGCTTCCCCGGCTGTGAGGCCCCCCCCCCACGCCTGCTCAACTCCTGTATTCTCTGTCGGATGAGGAGTGGGTGAACCTGCACGCCGCAGTCAACAGCCGGGTTGAGGAAGAGTGTCAGAGGACCAGGACTGCAACCACCATCACGCCTGTTGCGAGGATCGCCGCAGCAGAGTCATTCCCCGGACCAGACCTCCAGCTGAAGGGACCTGGACCATTGTTGTCGGTAGCGTCGGAGTCCTGGACGGCGGTAGAGCTCGAGCACAGGCAAGTTATCTCTCCTGTAGTTCATTTGCTTGCGACTGAGAGATCTCGTCTGGCTCTTGGGGAGGAGAGTCGGGCGCGGCTTCTGGCCGTGCCTGGGCTCCCCTCGTCGGGCTCTGCCACTGCCGGCGACCCTGACTCTTCCCTCTCTCCCATGCTTGTCGAGCCCCTCACTAGGGTCACCGGAGAGGAGCTGCCACCACGGGAGTGGCCTACTGATAACGACGGGGGGCTGGCGGCCCCAGAGGAGGTCGACAGGGGCACAGCACCGGGCGAGATGACGGAGTCGACGCACCCCAAATTGCCGGAGTCCTGGATGGCAGTGGAGCCCGAGTTCTGGCAAGTGTGTTTCATTGTGTCAGTCCTGCATACTGTATGTCAATGTCACACTGCCCGACTCATGGCGAGGAGGGCCCGGGGCAGCTCGTAGTAGCCCTCGGGGCCGCCTCACCCGGCTCTGTCGCTGCTGGCCACCCTGACCCGGTCTCTTTTTCTCTCCCTCCAGGTTCGGGGCCCCCCGCCAGGGTCGCCGGAGAGCAGCTGACCTCGCTGGAAGCTGCCGAGGATAGGGGTCCAGCACCAGGGGGCGTGAGGAGCACCACCTCCCTTGCTGGGGAGGCCACCGTGGGAGCAATGAGGCCCCCGATGGGGGTCACCACTGGTGCAACGGTGCTCCAACTGGAGTCCACCTCGGGTGCTGCTGAGCCTCAGCCGGAGGTCAAATAATTACTTAAACATCCTCGCTTCTGAACAAATTCAGCTGTAAATCAGGTTATGTGTCTGTAATACATTACCAATTTTCTGCCAAGGTTTTAGAAAAATAGGGTTGCTAGACAATTTTATTGGAGTATATTATGGAGTCTAATTACTTAAACATCCTATAGAAGTCTATAGATCAAGGTCAGGTTGTAGGTTGTGGTAGCAGTTTTGGACCAACAAAATGTTGTGATGCAGTGAATCATGACATTGCAGGTAAAATTTATTTAGACACATTTTGGTAATCCAGCCGTGCAATGTTTCCATGTTATCTGTCTTAATCAAAACTCTACTTTTCCACCCTCAAAAATTGGCAGGAATGCTAAGGGGTTAAGAAAAAGTAAACAAAACATTTAGTATTTCATAATAATGGTATAGGGTTAAATGGGACATAACATGTTTCAACACATGATTCATAATTCTGTTAACAGACTTGCATCAAACCAGAAGTGATTTATCTAACTTCTGGGTTATTTGTAGACGGCTTCCCCTGTGTTTTAGCATTTAATCACTGTTACCTTCATAAATAACCCTTATAAATAACAGAGAAGATGTATCTGAAAAGGGTACAAAAATTTATTTTCAAAATACAGAAGTTGGACATGTGTAGGCACATGAATGGGAAGGCACTCACATTGTTTGTCATTATTGCTACACAAGTATTGCATCAGAGCATCTTGTACATCTCTGCCCTGCTCCTCTACACCCTGTGCCGCTGCCACCACCGGTTCACGTGCTGCAGCTGCTGGATCATCCCATGTAGTGTCAAAAGTCTCTCCATGATTTTCACACAGATTACGCAGAGCACAACAAGTCAGCACCATAGCTTTCACCAGTTGGATGTCACAGTCATTCCTTTTCAGAAGGCAGCGCCATCTTCCCTTCAGCCTGCCAAAAGCATTCTCCACAACCACCCGTACTCGATTGATGTTTTGGTTGAACATGTGCTGTTCTTCTGTCAGTCGTCCAGTATCATCAAATGTTTTCAAGAGCCAGTTTTGCAAGGGATAAGCTGAGTCTCCGAGGATTATTTCACAACAAAGCAGCCATCTGAAACGCGCACACACACACAGCATACATATTTTAATACCTTTAACAGCGACAACCTGGCGCCATCACAACGTAGTACGCAGGATTATAATGACTGTAGCAAGCATTAGCATTCGTTAGCTTACCCTCATCCTCGTCCGCATCCGTCTAGTAGTAGTTTCCTTCCTCACGTTTGCGGCTTCATATTCCGCTTCATATTCCGTTATGGCATCCAAAACTCTCCTGTACTTTTCCGCCGTGTTTTCTCTCAACGCATGTAGTCTTCTCTGGCTCTCCTGTTTTGCCTTTACTGTGACAAAAAGCCACAGAGCGAGCAGTGCGTAAATCTTCCCCTCGTAATCCTCCATTTTGTGTGTTGCTTGTGTGTCACGTGCTTCACGTCACGGGAGTGTTGCGCCGCCTTGCTGTAAAAAGTCCCACCCACCTCAGGCGGTACTCTGCTGTAATGGAAACAAAAGTGTGCTGAGCCGTGTAAAGTCGAGTCAAAGTGAGTAGGGCCAAACAGGTACTAGTAGAAAAGGGCCCATAGTCTCTCCAGCATGTCCTGGGTCTGCCCCGGGGTCTCCTCCCAGTGGGATGTGCCCAAAGCACCTCAACTGGGAGACATCCAGGAAGCATCCTGATCAGATGCCAAAACCACCTCAACTGGCCCCTTTCGATGTGGCGGAGCAGCGGTTCTACTCTGAGCCTCTCCTGGATGAATGATCTTCTCACCCTCTCTTTAAGGGTGAGACCAGCAATCATAAAGAAAAAGCTCATTTCAGCCGCTTGTATCTGTATTCTCATTCTTTCGATCATTACCCAAAGCTCATGACCATAGGTGAGGGTAGGAATGTAGATTGACCGGTAAATCGACAGCTTTGCTTTAGAGCTTAGCTGTCACGATCTGAGTGTGGGGGAATTCCAAAAAGCTCAGTCTTTTTGTCTTTTTTCATATTTGTACTGTGTTGTCGTTTTGAGTTGCAATTCTTGTTATTTTATTCTTGGTTGATTTGTCACATATTCTGTATTGTTTCTTAGTATGATTTATTTTCCTGTTTACGTTCATTATAGTTTGTTAATTACATTTTTGAGGTTACTTGTCTTTATTTTTGCCATCTCATATTTTTATTCTGTTCTGTTCTCCCTTTGGGTTGACAGCTGTCAGTGGCGTTTCCAGGTTTTTGCTCTGCGTGGCCGTGGCCTCTGTCAGCTGTCAGCTCCAGTCACTCCCCTCTTATTGCTTCCAGCTGGTCCAAATTAATAATCATTGTTACCTTCTGCCCGCTCATGTGTCCTAAACCTGTTTCATTTGTTTCTGGGCCTATTTAAGGGCTGTTATTTTCATTTCTGATGGCTGCAGTCTTGAATTTCTCCTTTCCTCGTCTCCACCAGAACGCAGCCCTCGTTCTGGTGCACTAAACCCTCAAGTTTACTCGTTTGTTTGAATTTTGTGTTGGAGCACTGTTTGGACTTTGTGTTTCGTTGTTTTTTCAATAAATCTCGCAAACTCACAGTTCAGCGAGTGGGTCTTCCTCTCTGCCCCAAGGGGCAATTCATGACAGAAGATTGCGGCCCATAAGAGATCCAGCTGCTGTGAGTTGTGGGTTTTGGCTTTTTGTTTCACTGACCTGTTTATGAAGCTCCATCATGTCCCCAGCCCGCCAACCACCGACAATCAAAGGGAAATCGGCAGCGGGATCCCCGAGTTTGGAGGAAGAATGGGCCGCCAAATTCATCCAGGGCTTTGTGGATGAAGCCCTCACCTCCCGCAGCCCAAAGAAAATCTGGCAGAAGGTGGATTTGGCGACCGCTATAATCGAGGCACACTCTTGGTTGTGGAGGTTCCCCTAGTTCGCGGAGCTGCTGGCTACGCTCTCCATCCTGCAGCAGTTTTTCCCCGGGCTGACGTGGGGGCCGCCTCCAGTGAGCCCAAAGCCAACGTGGAAGCATGTTCCATGGCAGACACCCTGCTCCACCTCCAATTCACCCATTCCTGCTCCAGCTCTATCCGCTCCATGATGCCGCCATCCAGCTCCTGACCACCGGAGGACTACTCCCGCCTCTCAGGCAGCAACTCCCCCTTTGCCGAGGCAGAAGACTCCCGCAGCAGTGCCCTCTCAGTGTTTTTCCTCTCCGGCTGTATCGTCTGCGTCTTCCCTCTCCGCAGCTGCTGTTACCTGCTCCTCCTCGGCGATTCCTCCTGCTGCTGAGAGGTCAGCCGTTTACTTCCCAGCTCCGCCCGTCACTGTGTCTGCAGGGGTGGCTCCTCCACGTTCCACTGAGGGGCCCACAACCGCTGAAGCCACGGAGAGGGCGGATTCTACACCTGCTGCAGCAGAAAACATCATGCCCCAGGAACACAGGCAAGTGTCTTTTCATTTTCTGTTACCAACATATAAGTTATCTTGCCTGATTCCCGGTGGTGAGGCTCAGCCCCCGCAGTTCTGTGAGCTCTTACCGCCTGCTGCAGCTGAAGACTTTTGACCCGCAATCTCCGTGTCTCTTCCTTTGCCCCCTGAGTGTCTGCCGGCCCCAGGATTGAGCCGCCGGATGATGGAGGAGCCTGCGGCCTTGGAAAACCTGGTCCCAGCCCCACAACCACAGTTGTGGGGCTGGGACCATGGAGGGAGAGCACTGCAACCAAGCTGAAGCCTGTTCCGATGATGAAGTGTCCCCTGGCCTCAGCAGAACAGGATCCAGTGCCAGCGGAAAATCAACCTCCTGAATCCACGCCGGCCGGGCCACCTGCGTGGGTCACCTCACTGGGGGGTCCCGGGACAGCATTTACCACCATGCCTGCTGGAGGTGCTGCCAGAGCAGAGCCGGGGTTGGACCTCCAGAGGCCCAAGCCCGAGATGTTGCTGCTTGGATCGACGGAGTCCTGGACAGCGGTGGAGCTCGAGTTCAGGCAAGTGCTCTCCTTTGTTTTCATTGTTTCAATTTTGTAGAGATCTTGTCGGGCTGTTGGTGGGGAGAGCCAAGTGCGGCCATCAGCTGCACCTGAGCTCACCTTGGCAGGCTCCACTGCCGCTGGTGACCCTGACCCTGATTATCTGCCTGTCTTGCCTGAGCTTTCCCCCAGGGTCACCGAGGATTGTCCAGCTCCACCAGAAGTCTCTGTCGGTCCAGGCTGACTGCCCGAGATTACCATGGGTCCAACTCCTCCCGCTGAGGTTGTTGTGGGTGCTCTGTCCCAGCCCAGGACCTCTGTGGGTGCTGCTCCCCCTCCTGCTGAGGTCGTTGCGAGTGCTCTGTCCCAACCCGGGGCCTCCGAGGGTGCTGCCTCCCCATCTGATGAGGTCATTGCGGGTGCTCCGTCCCAGCCCTGCACCTCCGTGGGTGCAGCTCCTCCTCAGTCCGGGTCTCCGTGGGTGTTGTGTCCCAGTCGGGGACCGTTGTGGGTGCTGCATCCCAGCCTAAAACCTACTTGGGTGCTGCACTCCAGTGTGGGCCTGCCATGGGCATTACGCTCCAGCCCAGGGGCCACCGTGGGTGCAGCCATGGCCCAGTCCGGGCCCACCATGGATGCAGCTTTGGCCCAGTCCCGGCCCACCGCGGATGCAGCTATGTGTCAGTCCGGGCACACCGCAGGTGCAGCTCCGCTCCAGCCCAGAGCCACCATGGGTGCTGCAATGTCCCAGTCCGGAACAACTGAGGGTGCTGCAGAGCAGTCCAAAACCATCATGGTCCCCCCTCCTCTGCCAGACGCCATCGTGGTTCTCCCTCCTCTGCCTGAGGTTGTAGTGGCTCCCTCTATTCCTCCATCCTCCTCGTCTCTGGTTGTCCCGGTTGGGTGGCCGCCCCCTGGATCACCTTCTCTGTGGTGGCGTCATGGACGGGGTTATGTTCCAACCCCATTCCATGATCTGTGGCTGTAGTTTCCTGATTGTTGTTAATTATTTCCAGCTGGCAGGTTATTCGAGCCTCTGAGTCTGGGCTCCCTGCCAGTCTACAGCCACACCTCCTCCTCTTAGCCATTCACCAGCTGTGCCATCACTTTTTGTGTTTCCACACATACACACACATGCACACCCACACACACACCCACCCACCCATGCACCCCCCCCACACACACACACGTTCTCTGACATTCACTCACGTACCTGCTCAGCCACACTCTTGCATCCACTTGACATCATTAGCTCACAGGGTATTTATGTTTGTCAGTTGGTGCACTCAGTATAGCGGCGATAGTCAATAGTGACTCGTCATAATCATAGTCAGTGGTCTAAGTCTGTAGCTACACTAGTTTATGTTGATGTCCTGGAGCTGTTGGTTTCTCTTTTCTTTGGACCACTCTAGTGTTGTGTTTCCAGAGCCAGCTGTGCTCCGACACCTTATGTAAGTCTTCCTCCTTATTAATTGCTCTTCCTCTTTGCTGTCCAGTCCCCTCTGGGAGCGCGTGGGGCTCCTCCTCCTGCCAACTGAGCTCGGTCATCCGTCACTTTGTGTCAGACTGTTTTTCATTGAACATTTTGTGTATTTTGTATTTTTCCCTTTTTGTTAATAAACACGTTCACTTCACCAGTATTTTGGGCTCGTATTAATTCATTGGTGTGCTGCGCAATTACGCAGCGTACATGACAGGTGGTGGTTAAAGAACTCTGGTCGACCTCCTGACAGACTGTGCCGTTGGGTTGGGTGGCTCATATTCTCCGGCAGACCACCCGACTCTCACCACCTCACTGTCTGCCAGGCCTGGGACTTCGGCCGGCCACCGGAACAGTCTTGCGCCTTGGTCTAGGGGGCCTAGGTGCCTGGTTCTGTGTGGGTCTTGAGCGGGGCTTTTTTTGTTTGTTTGTTTGTTTCCTTTTAGTCTGGGCTTTGCTGGGATGTTAATTGTGGGAGTTTTTTCTTATTTTCTCTTGTTTCGGTCCCTCAGTGTCTGGGTCCCCCTCCTCCTGCCCGGGGTGGGGTTGTTTTTTTGTTAGGGTGTTTTTTTGTGTGTGGGGGGTCCTTTTCTTTCGATGTTGCCGGGATGTCTGGTAACCACCCCTTGGGGGGGGGGGGCTATCCTGATCTGAGCGTGGGGGGATTCCACCAAGCTCAGTCTTTTTGTCTTTTTTCATATTTGTACTGTGTTGTCGTTTTGAGTTGCAATTCCTGTTATTTTATTCTTGGTTGATTTGTCACATATTCTGTATTGTTTCTTAGTATGATTTATTTTCCTGTTTATGTTCATTTTAGTTTGTTAATTACATTTTTGAGGTTACTTGTCTTTATTTTTGCCATCTCATTATATTTTTATTCTGTTCTGTTCTCCCTCTGGGTTGACAGCTGTCAGTGGCGTTTCCAGGTTTTTGCTTTGCGTGGCCGTGGCCCCTGTCAGCTGTCAGCTCCGGTCGCTCCCCTCTAATTGCCTCCAGCTGGTCCAAATTAACAATCATTGTTACCTTCTGTCCGCTCATGTGACCCACACCTGTTTCATTTGTTTCTGGGCCTATTTAAGGGCTGTTATTTTCTTTTCTGATGGTCGCAGTCTTGAGTTTCTCCTTTCCTCGTCTCCACCAGAACACAACCCTCATTCTGGTGCGCTAAACCCGTAAGTTTACTCGTTTGTTTGAATTTTGTGTTGGTGCACTGTTTGGACTTTGTGTTTCGTTGTTTTTTCTATAAATCTTGCAAACTTACAGTTCAGCGCGTGGATCTTCCTCTCTGCCCCGAGGCGCAATTCATGACATTAGCGCCCTCTTCACAACAGACCAGTACAATGTCCACATCACTGCAGAAGCTGCTCCTATCCGTCTGTCAATCTCTCACTCCATTCTTCCCTCACTCGTGAATAAGACCCTGAGATAGTTAAACTCCTCCACATCATCAAAATAGCCTACTATTTCATGTACTTTATGTATGTATTTAAAAATTACTTCAAAATTTGTTTGAATTACGTGTTTGAACCTTTAGATCCATAGCCGAAAAATGAAATGACAGAAAAATGAAATTTTGCTGGTTATAATTATTTCAGTAAAGGAAAATCACAAAAGAATAATATTATTATTTTATTTATTTTCACTTTACTGTATATTTGGCTGGTTTTTAAAATTAAGTTATTGAACACTGGGGTCTCAGTGGACACCTCAATAACAGCATGAAACTTAAGGACCAGTTGGGCATTTTTTTATCCACAAAATCACTCGGGTATGACGTCAAATGAGTTACTTCATTATGCCTCGATGCAAAGCAATGTAGGCATACAGTAACGTGTATGAATGTGTGTGTGTGTGTGTGCACGCGTGCATGTATCTATCTGTCTGTCTGTCCGTTACTAGCTTTTCAGCTCACCTGGTCAAAAGCAAGTGGAACTAAAAGCTTGTATCGCCATATCTTCTCGACTTATATTTTGCCAAAATTTCAAGATAACTTTATTTTTTAAATAAACAGAAAATAGCTCATCTTTAGCATCATACCTGTGTTAACACATACCAAGCATTTCAAAACAGTGCAAGAATGGCCCAATACAACACTTAACTATCCCATGGTGCCATGCCACAAGCACGGAGGCATCAGCACCTGTGGTGCTTTCATTCTTCTTCTTCTTCCCATTCTTCTAGGTCCTCTTCTTCCTCTTGCTCTTTTCTTCCTCTTCCTCTGCTGCCCTAATCTGTGCACTTGGGGCCCACACAGATCCCAGCACTATGTATTTTGTGATTAGGAATGCATTGATGCATTGATACAGTGCCTTCGGAAAGAATTCACAGCGCTTCACTCTTTCCACATTTTTTTATGTTACAGCCTTATTCCAAAATGGATTAAATTCATTTTTTCCTCAAAATTCTACACACAATACCCCATACTGACAACATGCAAAACATTTTTTTTTTTAGATTTTTGCAAATTTATTAAAAAAAAAAAAAAAGTAGAAATATGTACATAAGTATTCACAGTCTTTGCTCAATACTTTGTTGATGCACCTTTGGCAGCAATTACAGCCTCAAGTCTTTTTGAATATGATGCCACAAGCTTGGCACACCTATCTTTGGGTAGTTTGGCCCATTCGTCTTTGCAGCACCTCTCAAGCTCCATCAGGTTGGATGGGAAGCATTGGTGCACAGCCATTTTCAGATCTCTCCAGAGATGTTCAGTTGGATTCAAGCTCTGGCTGGGCCACTCAAGGACATTCACAGAATTGTCCTGAAGCCACTCCTTTGATATCTTGGCTGTGTGTTTAGGGTTGATGTCCTGCTGAAAGATGAACCATTGCCCCAGTCTGAGGTCAAGAGTGCTCTGGAGCAGGTTTTCATCCAGGATGTCTCTGTACATTGCTGCATTCATCTTTCTCTCTAGCCTGACTAGTCTCCCAGTTCTTGCCACTGAAAAACATCCCCACAGCATGATGCTGCCACTACCATGCTTCACTGTAGTAATGGTATTGGCCTGGTGATGAGTGGTGCCTGGTTTCCTCCAAACATGACGCCTGGCATTCATGCCAAAGAGTTCAATCTTTGTCTCATAAGATCAGAGAATTGTGTTTCTCATGGTCTGAGAGTCCTTCAGATGCATTTTGGCCAACTCCAGGTGGGCTGCCATGTGCCTTTTACTAAGGAGTGGCTTCTGTGTGACCACTCTACCATACAGGCCTGATTGATAGATTGCTGCAGAGATGGTTATTCTTCTGGAAGGTTCTCCTCTACAGAGGAACACTGGAGCTCTAACAGAGTGACCATCGGGTTCTTGGTCACCTCCCTGACTAAGTCCCTTCTCCCCCAATCGCTCAGTTTAGACGGCCGGCCAGCTCTAGGAAGAGTTCTGGTGGTTCCAAACTTCTTCCATTTATGGATGATGGAGGCCACTGTGCTCATTGGGACCTTCAAAGCAGCAGATTGCCTCAAGACAATCCCATCTCGAAGGTTTACAGACAGTTCCTTTGACTTCATGCTTGGTTTGTGCGCTGACATGCACTGTCAACTGTGGGACCTTATATAGACAGGTGTGTACCTTTCCAAATCATGTCCAGTCAACTGAATTTACCACAGGTGGACTCCAGTTAAGCTGTTGAAACATCTCAAGAATGATCAGTGGAAACAGGATGCACCCGAGCTCAATTTTGAGCTTCATGGCAAAGGCTGTGAATACTTATGTACATGTGATGTCTTAGTTGTTGTTTTTTTAAATTTTTAATAAATTTGCAAAAATCTAAAAAAAACCCAACTTTTTTCACATTGTCATTATGGGGTATTTTGTGTAGAACTCTGAGGAAAAAAATGAATTTCATCCATTTTGGCTATAACATAACAAAATGTGGAAAAAGTAAAGCGCTGTGAATTCTTTCCGGATGCACTGTATTGGTAGATATTTACCCCACTGGCTGATATCAGCTATTGGCAAATAAGATATCAGCAGTACCAATATTTTCCTGGTGTCCCAGTTGTGATTTTGATTTTGCCCTGAAACAGACAAGAGTACAGCTGCAAAGTCAGAAAACATCTTGAAATAATAATAATAATAATAATAATAATAATAATAATAATAATAATAATTATTATTATTATTATTGGACTTTATGATGTATATTTCTTTGCCAATACCAAAACAATCAGCCAATACCGAAACAATCAAAAATAGTAAGCTGGCCATTGGCAAACTTATTACTTTTAACATCAGTCATTACAGGATCAGTAGCTATCCTTTGAGCCTGTTAAAAGGAGGAAGTTTACTGTTCTGTTCAACAGTTCTGTTAAAAACAACAACAACAACAACAAAAAACCACGTACAGTATTTTCATATTAAGTTGAGGTAGTTGTCTTATTTTCATCGGGGAATGTGGTGGAATGGGAATGAAGTTGAAAGAGAGGCCCTAAATGAGTTAAATGGAGAGTTGTGGAAGAAATTGCTCCAACTTTGCAGGGCAGAAACAAGCCGGAGAAAGCAGAGAGAGAAGTGGTGACAAAGGAAGGCCTTTTTTTCTTTTCTTTTAGTAACCCTTTCAGGTTTATAGCCAATTTCCTCGGCAAACCCAACAGTGGAAGGCTGATGTGTTCAAAAGAAGAAGTTGAAGAAAGTGTAGCAGCGGCACATGGGGATCCCAATAGAGACGTCCCATTGAGAGATTGCCCTTTCCAACTGCCACCACTTAACCCCTTGAAGCCTATTGTTGCGAATTCGCATCAATCCCCCCCAAAAAAAATAATAAACAAAAAACAAAAAAACAACGATTTTCAATTATGAAATTTTTTTTTTTAAAAATTAAAAAAAAAATTTGTTCACAGTTGGAAATAAATTCAGGCGTCAAGGGGTTAAGCCACGCTCCCCTTTCAATACGGCAGACTTCACTCTTGAAGAAGTAAAGGATGTAGTGAAGAAAGCCCAGGACCATCAGGTACCACTTATAAAATCTATAAAAACTGTCCCCGCTTGTTGAGAAGGCTGGCAAAACTGTTACGAGTTCTTTGGAAGAAGAAACAATAGCCCTGCATTTGTCACTGGCTGAGGACTGCTTTGTTCCTAAAGAATTAAATTCATCTGGACTTGACCAGTTTCGAGAGATTTCCCTCCTAGATGTTGAAGGGAAGATATTCTGGTCCATCACTGCTAAGTGGTTAATATCATATTTACTTACTAATAAGTTTGTTGACACAAGTGTCCAAAAAGGAGGTGTCCCAGGATACTCTGGTTGCTTGGAGCATACGTCAGTGATAAACCAAGTCATTAAAGAGTCAAAAAAGAATAACACCACCATCTCTGTTGTCTGGCTAGACCTTGCCAAAGCTTATCCAAGTGTACCCCACCAACTGATCCGTAGAGCATTGGAATACTACCAAGTACCATCAGAGGTGATTAAGCTTGTGATGTCCCATATCAATTTCCTGAGGATGAGGTTTACTGTTTGAGATTTCACTATCGAATGGCAGAGACTCGAAAAAGGCATCATGGCAGGGTGCACAATATCTGTGGCTTTGTTCGTGGCTGCAATGAATTTGTTATTGAAAGTAGGAGGGATACAATGAAGAGGCCCAAAAGCAGATGACGGCACTAGGCATCCAGCTTGTAGAGCCTTTATGGATGATATAACCATAATGACTCCATCAGTGCAAGGAATGCATTGGATCCTAGGCTCATTGGAGAAGATGGCAGCTTGGTCACGAATGCAGTTTAATCCAGGAAAGTCTAGGAGTCTGAGCATTATGAAAGGAATGCTGATGGAAAGCATCTTCAGCATCAAAGGATCTGTAATCCCATCAATTCAAGAACAGGGAGTACGATGCCTGGGAAAGTACTACAATTGTACCTTGAATGATAGGGGGAATTTAAAGCAGACCATGGCTAGTTTGTGTAGCTGGCTTAAGACAATTGACAGAAGCCACTTGCTTGGAGGTTTAAGGTATGGTGCTTTCAGTATGGCATCATACCCAGGTTGCAGTGGCCATTCCTGCTATATAATTTTGCTGTCACCAGAGTAGAAGCAATGGAGAGATGCTGTAGCAAATTTATTTGTAGATGGCTAGGAGTTCCCCCGTCTTTCAGTTCAGTCAATCGCTACAGTAAGACTTCCAAGCTTCGCCTACCAATCTCATCGGTGGTGGAGGAGTTCAAGGCCACTAAAGCAGGGTCTGTCTGTTCTTTGCTCTATTCTGACGATAAGAAGGTCAGGCATTCCAACACAGCCATTAAGTGTGGTAGGAAATGGAGACCCCAGGAAGCTGTTAGAAAAGCTGGAGCATACTGGAGACATGACAAAATTGTCGGCGTAGTTTGTCAGGGAGGACTCGGGCTAGGAAATTACTATGGTAAAAGGTGGAGCAAAGCTGACACCAAAAGCAGGAGAAGACTCGCAATACAGAAGGTCAGAGAGGCAGTGGAAGTAGACCGCTGTGTGAAAGCTGCAGGGCTCGCCTCTCAAGGGCAGTGGATGCAGTGGAACCATGCACTCAAACGATCACTGTCCTGGAATGATATCTGGGGCATGAACCAGGGCAAGTTGGCTTTTCTTCTCTGTGTAGTAAATGATCTTTTATCAACACCAAGTAATTTAAAACTTTGGTACAAAGATGAGGATTCATCTTGTAAGCTGTGCAGTATGACCCCTAGTACTTTGAATCACATTTTGACCGGGTGCTCTAGAGCACTTGGAGAAGGGCGTTACCGGTGGAGACACAATAAAGTCCTTGCAGAAATGGCAAGGTGGGTTGAATTCCAGAGGATTAGAGCCAGTAACCATCAGGCAACACCATTTCGGGTCGTCAGCTTTCAAAAGCCAGGAAATAAGTCTCTGAAGGCAAAAACAACTGCCAGAACGTGCTCCTCTGTTTTGCAAAAAGCATCAGACCGGGAGATGCACGTTGACCTAAAAAAGAAGCTCGTCTTCCCAGAAGAAGTAGCAACAACCACACTCCGCCCGGACATGATTCTTTGCTCTCGGAGTGCAAAATCCATTATAATAGTTGAGCTTACAGTGCCTTAGGAGGAGAGGCTGGCCATATCTCACGAGCTCAAGAAGGAAAAATGTCAGGACCTAGTTGATGAGGCTTGTATTAAAGGGTGGCACACTATTTTATTCCCTATCGAGGTTGGTTGTCGTGGGTTTCCAGCCGCATCTTTGTACCATTTTTTACACAAGATAGGTCTGGAACCTAAACATCTAAGGAAAGCCATTGGGGACATAGCCTCAGTGGCCGAGGCTAGTTCAAGGTGGTTGTGGCTCACAAGAGACCGTGGTTGGAACCCTTCTGCAAGTGAAGATTAATCTTTGTTGCTCCACTCAGGCGAGGCGTGCAGGTTCAGGGGTGAAACGCCTATGACCCTGAGACACCTGCTGATGATGCAGGGGGGATCCTCTAACGAAGTTCTGACCACCCAGCCACCAGGACTGTTAAGAGTAGAAACTGATGTTTCATCTATTTTGCCTCTGCAGTTTCTGCTTGTAGCAAAGCATATCTGATGTTTATTTCACCTTTATATGCCAGTTAATTATGTCTGTAAGACAAAGGAGATGTAAATATGAAGGGGGGCTGAAAAGGTCATAGGCTGAAAAATTCATAGTGGTCAAATTTGACCAAATGTGGTTTATTTTTTAACATAGTCTCCCCTTCAGGCCATACACTTCCTCCATTGGTGTTGCAGTGGTTGGATCCCTGCAGTTGAATAATTAACCACATTTGGTCAGATTTGACCACTATGAATTTTTCAGCCTATGAACTTTTTGCCCCCCCCCTTCCGGTAGGTGGGAAAAATATGTGCATATATAGGCATCGACATTCGGTAAAACTATTTTCAAAAATATCAGTTATCGGCGAAAAATAAGGTGTTATTCCACACACTGGAGTGGTGGCCTAGTGGTAGAGCACCCACCCCTCAGCTAGGAGGTCATGGCTTCAAGCCCTGGCCGGGTCATACCAAAGACCATATAAAAATGGTACTTCCCGCCCTCTAGCTTGGTGCTCAGCATAATAGAATGGGGGAAGGAAAAATTGTAATCCATCTATAACAGATGGAAATTAGCCACTGGCTACAATTTGGCAAGTATGGCTGTGTAGTGGTGCATGTACATGTTGGACATAAGATGTGATTTAGCTAGTGGTACGTGTATATGTGGGACACAGGCATATTTGATTTAACCTCACGATGAAGGAGAGCCGGAGCCCCTGTGGAGGACAGAGAGAGAAGACATTGGTGTGGACAGAAGACTTCCTGACCTCTGAGGCTCGAACATAGGTGTGAACAGAAGGCTTCCTGACCTCTGAGGCTCGAGAGGAGAGAGGGGGGGAGTTATGTAAATAAAAGGGTGATGTAGGTGAATTCTTTGATATGAGAGGGACCTCCCCTGCGAGGGAGATGCTTTGATGTGAGAAGGTTTAAAGGTGAGGACTTTGGTGTGTGTCCTCCTCTTTGTTCTCTGCTCAAGAATGAGAGCAGACTGTGGGAATGGTTGCTTGAAATAAACTTGAATTAAATGCAATTCAGTTTCGTTATTCAAGGCTCCCCACATTGGTGACTAACGACGTTGAGAATGACCGGAGAAGGTCTCAGGGTCCCGGACTCACGAAGTCCAGAGCTGGCGAACGCAGTGGCCGTCAAGCTGCCGGATTTCTGGCAGGATAACCCACGGTCGTGGTTCCTGCAAGCGGAGTCGCAGTTCGCCCTCGCAGGAGTAATGGTGGATGACACTAAATTCCACCATGTCATCGCTAAACTGGATAACAGCACAGCTCGGTGTGTGCAGAGTTTGGTGGAGCAGCCACCCGCGACCGGCAGGTACGACAAGCTGAAATCCACCCTCATTAAGTTTTTCACCCCCTCGGCCGAAGTGAGGGCGAGGAGGATCCTGTCTTTGCTAGACCAGGGAGGACACAGGCCGAGCGCCCTGATGGAGGAGATGATACAGCTGAGAGGGTTGGACAACGATGATTTCCTTTTCCAGTTCATCTTCCTCTCCACCCTCCCGACGCATGCGAGAAGCACGCTGGCTGGCAAGAAGTGTCACACCCTGGAGGAGTTCCGGGAGCTGGCCCAGGAAGCAGATGGGATTCTGGACGCCTGCGGCGGGCAAGCAACCACAGCAGCGACCCACGACAGCTGGGAGCCAGAGGCGGCAGACCCAGGCTGGCCGACGACGGCGGCAGCACGGCCGCGACGAGGTGGAGCCATTGGTCCGGTGGCAGAGGCGCAGCCCCGACACAGCGGAGGAGAGGATCTCTGCTTTTAAGTGAGCTTCATCACCCCAACATACGCGGACCGGGTGGCTGGACCCCACGGTAGCGGAGCTACGGCGGCAAATGGCTCGAGCATCAACACCTACGGAAAAAGGACCTTGCCTTTATGCTTACATGGCCGCACATATGAATGGACTTTTGTAATAGCGGCGGTGAGTTTCAACATGTTGGGCGCGGATTTCTTGTGCTCACACAATCTGTTAGTGGATCTTGCTAATAGACGGCTGGTAAATGCACTCTCTTTTTACTCTCTCCCCTGTTCAGCTCGAGTGTCCCCGCCACCAGTACAGACCCACGTCGCTACAGCAGGTGGTAAGTTTCACACACTCCTCACCCAATTTCCAGCGCTCACTGTGCCCACTTTTTCAGCGACAGTCGCGAAGCACGGGGTGAAACACTTTATCCCCACATCTGGTCCTCCTGTGTTTGCAAAAGCTCGGCGCTTGGATGTAGTTAAGCTCGCCATTGCGCGCGAGGAGTTCGCCAGCCTAGAGAGGCTGGGCATCGTTCGTAGGTCAAAAACCCCGTGGGCTTCACCGCTGCACATGGTCCCGAAAGCTGATGGCTCCTGGAGACCGTGTGGTGATTACCGCAGGTTAAACAATGCTACGGCGCACGATCGTTATCCCATCCCGCACATTCAGGATTTTTCAGTGCACCTGGCGGGGGCGCGCATTTTTTCAAAGATTGATCTGGTTCGCGGCTATCACCAAGTCCCGGTCCAACCGGAGGACATTCCTAAAACAGCGGTAATAACCCCATTCGGACTTTTCGAATTTTTACGCATGCCGTTTGGTCTCAAAGGGGCGGCGCAAACGTTTCAGCGGATGATGGATGCCGTGTTACGCGATCTCCCTTTCGTGTTTGTGTACCTCGACGACATTTTGGTCGCGAGTACTTCGGAGGACGAACACGAAACGCACCTCACAGCAGTTTTTAGGAGGCTGGGAGAGCACGGCTTAATAGTGAACCCAGCCAAGTGCCAGTTCGGCGTCGAGCGGATCGATTTTTTGGGTCACCGCGTCTCCCCAGAGGGAGCGGTTCCGTTACCAGATAAAGTACGCGCGGTAGCGGATTTTCCCCGGCCACAAACGGTCAAATCACTGCAGGAATTCTTGGGGATGGTGAATTTTTATAACCGATTCCTGCCCCACGCAGCTCAAATCATGCAACCGTTATATGCCGCGCTCAAAAAGCAAAAACCAACCCAGGCGGTCGAATGGTCCCCGGAGCGGGAGCGCGCGTTCACAGAGGTTAAAAAAGCTTTGGCTGACGCTGCGCTCCTGGCCCACCCAGACCCGGCAGCACGTATCGCGCTGACGACAGACGCTTCAGATTTAGCCATAGGGGCCGTTATTGAGCAACAGGTCGCCGGGGTTTGGCAGCCGTTGGCTTTCTTTAGCAAATCCTTAAGCGCGGCTGAGCGAAAATACAGCACGTTCGACAAAGAACTTTTGGCGCTGTATTTGGCTATTTGTCATTTCCAGTTCTGGCTGGAAGGACGGTGCTTCACCGCTTATGTGGACCACAAGCTGCTCACATACGCCATGGCCAAAATTTCAGATCCGTGGTCAGGCAGGCAGCAGAGGCAGCTGGCCGCGATCTCTGAATTTACCACTGACATTAGGCACGTTGCGGGCAAATTCAATGTAGTAGCAGATTGTCTCTCGCGCGCGTTCACGACTCCACCACGCGCAGAGGCAAAACGGGCCACCGTGACCAGGGGAGCGGCACGGTGGCACGCGCAGCCCCGGTGCACGTGGGTATAGATTACGCAGCCATGGCAGCGGACCAGGAGGCGGACGAAGACGTGCGCGCGCTCCAATCTGGACCAACAGGGTTAAGGCTGGAGAGCAAGTGTTTACAAACTGGTATGCCCCCCCTGATCTGCGATGTGTCGACGGGGCGCCCGCGTCCGGTGGTTCCGGCCACGTGGCGCCGCTGTGTTTTTGACTCGGTCCACTCACTGGCGCACCCGGGGGCGCGCGCGTCGGTGAAAATGGTAGCGGAAAAGTTTGTGTGGCCGTGCCTGCGCAAGCACGTGAAGGAATGGGCAAAAGCCTGCATTTCCTGTCAACGGGCCAAAATTCACAAGCACACAAGAGCCCTGTTGGAACCGTTTCGCATTCCAGCCAGAAAGTTCGACCATGTGCACGTCGATCTTGTGGGCCCCCTACCGGCATCACAGGGGTTTACGCATCTTTTGACAATGGTGGACCGGACCACACGTTGGCCGGAAGTGGTCCCGCTTGCGACGACCATGGCCGCGGAGGTGGCTCGCGTTTTTTTAACGGCTTGGGTGGCGCGCTTTGGGGTTCCGTCGGACATTACGTCCGATAGAGGACCTCAATTCATCTCTGAGCTGTGGTCAGCGATGGCCAACGGCTTGGGAGCCAAAATTCACCGCACTACGGCTTACCACCCTCAGGCTAATGGTTTATGCAAGCGTTTTCATAGGTCTTTGAAGGCAGCACTCAGAGCGTAGCTCACGGATGCAGATTGGGTAAATAAACTACCATGGGTTTTATTGGGGTTGCGTTCTGCGCCCAAAGAGGACTTAGACACCTCCCCAGCGGAGCTGGTATTCGCACAAACTCTTAGGCTGCCAGGCGAGTTTTTAACCAGAGCACCCGGAGCCTCCACCTCTCTCTGCTCTTGGACCGTTAGTTGGCACGGGAGCAGACACGCTTCCGGGTCCGGTTCATCACGCTTTTCCACGAGTTTTCGTCCCCAAGGCTTTGAAAAATGCCGATTTCGTTTTTGTCAGGCGCGAAGCCCTAAAAGCAACGCTCAAACCACCTTACGAAGGGCCATTTCGAGTGCTGGAGGCGGGTGATAAACAATTTGTGCTAGATTTTGGAGACAGAAAAGAGACAGTCAGTATTGACAGACTAAAACCTGCTTTTGTCATGAAGGACGGGTCTGTGCAGGTCGCTGTGGCGCCTCGACGAGGCAGGCCCCCGCAGGGGGCAAATAATCACTCTCTCCCTCAGTCAACAGAGCCCGAGCAGAAAGGCGCCCCAGGCAAGGCGGGGCCAACTCACAGCAGATTCGGCAGACGGTTGAAGCCAAGGCGGCGCACAGACTGAATGTTGGTGTTGATTATACAGTAGTCAGTAAGATGTTATTGAATTTTAGGGAATAGTCCGTTCTTCATCGTTTGGGGGGGGGGGGTTATATGGCTGTGTAGTGGTGCATGTACATGTTGGACATAAGATGTGATTTAGCTAGTGGTACGTGTATATGTGGGACACAGGCATATTTGATTTAACCTCACGATGAAGGAGAGCCGGAGCCCCTGTGGAGGACAGAGAGAGAAGACATTGGTGTGGACAGAAGACTTCCTGACCTCTGAGGCTCGAACATAGGTGTGAACAGAAGGCTTCCTGACCTCTGAGGCTCGAGAGGAGAGAGGGGGGGAGTTATGTAAATAAAAGGGTGATGTAGGTGAATAAAGGGAGATTCTTTGATATGAGAGGGACCTCCCCTGCGAGGGAGATGCTTTGATGTGAGAAGGTTTAAAGGTGAGGACTTTGGTGTGTGTCCTCCTCCTTGTTCTCTGCTCAAGAATGAGAGCAGACTGTGGGAATGGTTGCTTGAAATAAACTTGAATTAAATGCAATTCAGTTTCGTTATTCAAGGCTCCCCACAGCAAGTTTCATTGATTGATATCAACTTGCACTGTGCTTTAAAAAACACAGCAACACCAAAAATGTTTGCATTCATACAGTTTCTATAATCAGTTTTCCTATGGGGTCCACACAGACCTCAGCCAGACCTAATGCATGTTAATTTATTTACGTATGTTGTGGTACTTGCTTCATTTTAATTTTCAGCTATTTTCAGCCACACTTTATTCAAACAATGTATTCACCAACATTAGATTAATTTCCCTATATATTCTTTTGCAAATACTGAGTGAGAGGGTGAAGCACTGCAAACAAGACACTGAGGCTCAGGCTCTACATAGGATCCTTGATAGTTACTCTGCTGTTTCAGTTTTGGACAGTTGAAGATGATGATTGTGACTATGCCTGGTTCTGATAAGAATTCTGAAATTGAAGACCATTGCTGTGTTTAAAATGTCCATTTGTTCACTACATAGTGCGCTACAGTTAATTTGGGTTAATCATAGAGTCAAAAGCAGCCTATATTATGCTGCATACAGAAGATGTAAATACTATTTGTTCGTGGGAGTTTGCCCAACCAGTTTGCATGTGTTTTGTGGACTTGGAGAAGGCATTTGACCGCGTCCCTCATGGATTTTTGTGGGGGGGTGCTTTGGGAGTATGGGGTATCGGGCTTGTTGTTACGAGCTATTTGGTCTCTGTATGACCGTTGTGAGAGTTTGGTTCGTATTGCCAACACTCGGACGGATTCATTCCCAGTGAGAGTTGGACTCTGCCAGGACTGCCCTTTGTCACCGATCCTGTTCATAATTTTTATGGACAGGATTTCTAGGTGCAGCCAGGGAATGGAGGGTGTCATGCTTGGTGACCACAGGATCTCATCTCTGTTGTTTGCAGATGATGTTGTCCTGTTGGCTTCATCCAGCAATGACCTACAGCTCTTGCTGGGACGGTTTGCCGCTGAGTGTGAAGCGGCTGGGATGAGAATCAGCACCTCCAAGTCCGAGTCCATGGTCCTCAGCCGGAAAAAGGTGGATTGTCCTCTCTGGGTTGGGGACAGGCTCCTGCCCCAAGTGTTGGAGTTTAAGTATCTTGGGGTCTTGTTCACGAATGAGGGGAAAATGGAGCGAGAGATCAACAGACAGATTGGAGCAGCATCTGCAGTGATGCGGACGTTGTACCGGTCTGTTGTGGTGAAGAGGGAGCTTAGTTCTAAGGCAAAGCTGTCGATTTACCAGTCAATCTACGTTCCTACTCTCACCTATGGTCACGAGCTTTGGGTAATGACCGAAAGAACAAGATCGCGGATATAAGCGGCTGAAATGAGCTTTCTCCGTAGGATTGCTGGACTCACCCTCAGAGATAGGGTGAGGAGCTCAGTCATCCGGGAGAGGCTCAGAGTAGAACCGCTGCTCCTCCACATTGAAAGGAGTCAGTTGAGGTGGTATGAGCTTCTGATTAGGATGCCTCCTGGACGCCTCCCACTTGAGGTGTTTCAGGCACGTCCCACTGGGAGGAGACCCCGGGGCAGACCCAGGACTCGGTGGAGAGACTATGTCTCCCAGCTGGTCTGGGAACGCCTTGGTATCCTCTCTGAAGAGCTGGAGCAGGTGGCAGGGGAGAGGGAAGTCTGGGCTTCTCTGCTTGAACTGCTGCCTCCGTGACCCGGACCTCCGGAAAAGCGGTAGAAGATGGATGGATGGATAATATGATAGGGTAGATGATGATATGTTCATTGCTTCATTCTAAGGGGGCGTTCTGTGACTTTGTGAAGTGGGGGGCGTTACATGTGAGAATTGTGTCTCGGGCTTGCCGTAGCCTAGCTGAGGGGTTGGGGCTATGATATAAGGTGGGCTACGGCTGGAGTATATATTTGTTGTTTAATATAATAAAGTGTGTTCACTACTCATTTAATGGAGGCTCTCGTCTCATATTATTTGGACACAACACTATCCTTATTTGGTAGTGACCTGGACCTTTGAACATGTAGGATTTAAGACCCATTCATCCACCCACAGTTGTGTGTGGGTGGATGGAAGATTTCATCCTCAAAAGCAAAGGGCAATGGGTCCAAAACCAATAAATGAATAAGCACTTACTGGACACATCTCTTAACTTGTTAACTTCAAACCTTGAGATGAATATTTCTTTCTGTCTTCCTTGAGCTAGTTTTTAATGCATTGAGCAATGAAAATATTGGGTTCAACTTGCCCTACAAAGCAACACTACTTCAGCTTCAAGGACAGCGAAAGCAGCCATTATCAGTATTATGTCAGTATTATATCCAAACTAATCTCTCTGGCCTTGGTCTTAACAACCGGAAGTGTTTTAAATAGTTTTCTGTCTGACTCTGTTTATAACAGCAGTTGGGAGGCAATGTGACATGATAATGAAAAGAAATACCATAATTGTTCTTGCTTGGAAGTTCGTCTGTGTGTCATGACTAACTCATGCTACAAGCATTTTTACCACAGAAGGAAAACAATGATATCTTAATCTTTATTTTTATTGTTTTTTTTTATATAATTGCCTTACTCTTATCTCCTGACAACCCACCTGTTTTTCCTTTGATCCTGACCATAATGAAGACATGCCCAGACAAAACTCACTGAGGCAACCACTGCCACACATCTGTGTAAAGCATTAGCTAAAGGGTGCCCCATTGCAGAACCATTGCATCATGGATAAATGCTTTACTGTATGTTTGAATTATAATGACAAATATACTGATTTATTTGTTTAACTTTGAGCTATGAAATGGAAGGTTTCTTTTATTTTATTGCAACAGGGTTTCTACATGTTATTAAAAAGCATCATTGAATGAGTTTACATATTTTTGGGTTTAAAGAGTATTTTAAAAAAGTGGTTCCCACAGGCAATGAAAATGTTGCACATATAGTATGTCAGGCATGTAGTTAAACTGGGGAGCTACAAAAAAGTTGCTTATATTTTCTGGGGATTTCTAAAATTAGGAAGTACAGTGGGGCAAAAAAGTATTTAGTCAGACACCAATTGTGCAAGTTCTCACACTTAAAAGATGAGAGAGGTCTCCAATTTTCATCATAGGTATACCTCAACTATGAGAGACAAAATGAGAAAAAAAAAATCCAAAAAATCACATTGAAGGATTTTTAATGAATTAATTGGTAATTTCCTCGGTAAAATAAGTATTTGGTCAATAACAAAAGTTCATCTCAATACTTTGTTATATACTCTTCGCTGGCAATGACAGAGGTCAAACGTTGTCTGTAAGTCTTCACAAGGTTTTCACACACTTGCTGGTATTTTGGCCCATTCCTCCATGCAGATCTCCTCTAGAGCAGTGATGTTTTGGGGCTGTTGCTGGGCAACACAGACTTTCAACTCCCTCCAAAGATTTTCTATGGGGTTGAGATCTGGAGACTGGCTAGGCCACTCCAGGACCTTGAAATGCTTCTTACGAAGCCACTCCTTCGTTGCCCGGGTGGTGTGTTTGGGATCATTGTCATGCTGAAAGACCCAGCCACGTTTCATCTTCAATGCCCTTGCTGATGGAAGGAGGTTTTCACTCAAAATCTCACGATACATGGCCCCATTCATTCTTTCCTTTACATGGATCAGTCGTCCTGGTCCCTTTGCAGAAAAACAGCCCCAAAGCATGATGTTTCCACCCCCATGCTTCACAGTAGGTATGGTGTTCTTTCTCCTCCAAACACGACAAGTTGAGTTTTTACCAAAAAGTTCTATTTTGGTTTCATCTGACCATATGACATTCTCCCAATCCTCTTCTGGATCATCCAAATGCTCTCTAGCAAACTTCAGACGGGCCTGGACATGTACTGGCTTAAGCAGGGGGACACATCTGGCACTGCAGGATTTGAGTCCCTGGCGGCGTAGTGTGTTTCTGATGTAGCCTTTGTTACTTTGGTGCCAGCTCTCTGCAGGTCATTCACTAGGTCCCCCCGTGTGGTTCTGGGATTTTTGCTCACCATTCTCGTGATCATTTTGACCCCACGGGGTGAGATCTTGCGTGGAGCCCCAGATCGAGGGAGATTATCAGTGGTCTTGTATGTCTTCCATTTTCTAATAATTGCTCCCACAGTTGATTTCTTCACACCAAGCTGCTTACCTATCGCAGATTCAGTCTTCCCAGCCTGGTGCAGGTCTACAATTTTGTTTCTGGTGTCCTTTGACGGCTCTTTGGTCTTGGCCATAGTGGAGTTTGGAGTCTGACTGTTTGAGGTTGTGGACAGGTGTCTTTTATACTGATAACGAGTTCAAACAGGTGCCATTAATACAGGTAACGAGTGGAGGACAGAGGAGTCTCTTAAAGAATAAGTTACAGGTCTGTGAGAGCCAGAAATCTTGCTTGTTTGTAGGTGACCAAATACTTATTTTACCGAGGAATTTACCAATTAATTCATTAAAAATCCTTCAATGTGATTTTCTGGATTTTTTTTCTCTCATTTTGTCTCTCATAGTTGAGGTATACCTATGATGAAAATTGGAGACCTCTCTCATCTTTTAAGTGGGAGAACTTGCACAATTGGTGGCTGACTAAATACTTTTTTGCCCCACTGTAGTAGAAAAGATTTTTTAAGCCCTTAAATTAATGATAATTCTGTGTCTAGAGGTGCAAACTAGAAAATTCCCAGCACAACTTTGGAGAGTATGTAGTGGTCTGGCTGCACACTGATCTCTCTCTCTCTCTCTCGTGCGCATGCGTGGGCGTTTGTGGGAGCAGGGGTGTGGAGTGGTGTCGAGTGAGTACTTTAAACTTTGTATTTTCTAACTTTTTCTCTATCTTGTGTGTTTGAGGTGTGTGTGTTTAATATAGTGGGTTGAGTGTGGGTGTGCTGGGGGTGTGAGTGTTGGAGTGAGTGTGTTGGGGAACGGTAGCTTCTGCTGCCGGTTTTTCCCGGCCGGCATCATGCCGGTGATTGATGGTGGTGTGGAGTTTGAGCGCTTAACCCGGCGTCATGGCGTGAGAATCCTCCCGACAGTTCCCTGTTCTGTGGAGGAGGCCAGCCTCGCTGTAGGACAGGTGGTTGGGCATGGCAGCATAAAATCAGCATCGAGGATGAACAGCGCAATTGTGATCTTTCTGGATTCGACTGAAAAAGCTGATCAGGTGGTGGCACAGGGAGTGGTCCTAGGTGACACTTTTACTCCCGTTTTACCGCTGGCGAATCCGTCTAGGAGGATCACCATCTCAAACGCTCCTCCTTTCGTTAAAAATGATCAGCTGATTAGAGAGTTGTCCCGTTTTGGCCAGGTTGTGTCCCCTATCAGAATGGTCTCTCTGGGTAGTAAATCACCCCTGCTGAAGCATGTTGTATGTCATAGGAGGCAGTGTTTCATGGTGTTGAAAGACAGCTCTGCTGAACTGAATGCGTCTTTTAATTTCAGGATTGACGGCTTTAGCTACTTGGTGTTTGCAACATCTGAAACCATGAAGTGTTTTGCGTGTGGCGCAGAAGGCCATCTTATTAGGTCATGTCCTGAAAAGGCGAACACAAAGAGCACTGGCGGTAAGAAAGGTGATGCCGCTGTTTCTGGTGGTCCGGAGGGTAGCGCTACATGTGGTGCGGCGGATGCCGCTGCGGCGCCCGCTTGTGCTGGGGCGGTCGCGGCCGCAGTCCGCTTGTGCTGGGGCGGCCGCGGCCGCCTCTGCTGGGGTGGCCGCGGCGGGCGCGGTAGTTGCCCCCCCAAACAGTGATGGTGGGGAATTTCTGTCTGGCGGCAGCTCTGATCATTGTGACGAGCCTGTCGCCCGGGGTAAACAGGTGGAGGGTGTAAGTAAAAGTGCAGTTAAACGAAGGAACGTGAATGAACAGACTTTGCAGGCGGGGGAGGAGCGGTTTGAGGCTGTAGGGGACACACAGAGCAAACACTGCATGACAAACGTTGCGTTTCATGAAGAAATGCAGGAATGTAGTTTTGCTGAAGAGGATCCTTTTAAAGCTGCACAAAAAAGAAAAAGTGCTGAAAACTTACAGAGCTCTGCTAAATCTAGTAGGGTTGGGAAGTTAGATTTACTAGATGAGAGTGTCTCTGACGAAAGTGGAGCTGAGTCTGAAATGATGCAGACGCAGACGCAGGAGGAGCAAAGCTCCTATTGTTTTTCCAAAATTAGGCAATTTCTCCAGGTGACCAAGGGGAGCAGAGCTGTGAAAGTGGAAAATTACTTTCCAGATCTGGAGTTATTTGTGGCATCAGCTCGCAAGCTGATGAAACTGAATGATGGGAATGAGACTTTTACTGATCAGGAAATTTTTCGTTTAAAGAAACTGGTTGTCAAACTGAAATCACAAATTACTAACAGTCATGTTGACTCTTAGTTTGTTTCTTCCCTTTTATGCTATGTGTGTGTTTTTTTACTGTACCCTATTTTTATCCTTTTTAATGCCCCACCTTAGAATTGGCACTCTCAATATTAATGGGGCCAGGGATGATGTAAAAAGGGCCTCTTTATACAAGCTTTTTAATTTAAAGAAACTTGACGTGCTGATGGTCCAGGAGACTCACAGCACTGTGGACATTGAGAGCCATTGGAGAAAAGAGTGGGATGGCTGCATTTTTTTTAGCCACAAATCCAGTAGCAGTGGGGGGGTGGCTGTACTTTTCTCTAGGGGTTGTGTGCCTGTCTCTTATGAGGTAGAAGAGGTGGTGAGAGGTCATTTCCTCTTATTAAAGGTACAGTTTGAAAACGTGAACTTCGTTTTTATAAACGTGTATGTGCCAACACAGAGAGCAGAGAGGATCAGGGTCTTTGACGTGCTTTCGGATACGGTTAAGTCCTGTGATCCAAATAGTTTTTTATTTCTGGGGGGTGATTTTAACTGTACATTAAACCACAGACTAGACAGGAACCATCAGGAGCCTCACCCTGCTTCTGCCAATAGGCTGAGAGAACTGGTGAAAACACATGAAATGGCCGATGTGTGGAGATCACATCATGGGGACCAGAGGCAGTACACCTGGAGCCATGTCAAAGATAACCTTTTATCTATGGCTAGGTTAGACCGTTTTTATGGTTTTAAACATCAAATGAGTGTTTTTAAAAATAGTTGTATCTGTCCTGTTGGTTTCACTGATCACTGCCTGCTGTTTTGTTCTGTGTTTATTGAAAATGTAAAGTGTAAGAGTGCTTTTTGGCATTTTAACAATACACTTTTAAATGATGTGTTTTTTAAAAAGGTTTTTCATGATGTTTGGAAGTCACACAGGGAACAAAAACCCTCTTTTAGTTCTCTCCAATTGTGGTGGGATTTTGGTAAGGCCCAGATAAAACAACTCTGCCAACAGTACACTCAAAATGTCACTCGTAGCTTGACCCAATCCTTGAAAGTTCTGGAGACTGAGGTGGTAGAACTAGAGGAGTTGCTCAGTTCTACAGGAAAACAGGAGCACTTAGAGGCTCTCAAGTCAAAAAGGTCAGCCTTGGCTAGCTTGCTAGGGGTCACCGCACAGGGTGCTCTGGTCCGCTCACGCTACATGGATGTAGCTCTGATGGACTCGCCCTCCCAGTACTTTTTTGGATTGGAGGGGAAAAATGGACAGAGAAAGCTCATTCACTCCTTGTTGGGCGATGACGGGAGAACAATCTCCACAGCAGCAGAGATCAGGAAACACGCTGCTAGCTTTTACAGTGAATTGTTTAGAGCAGAGTGGAGGGAGGACACGGCACTGGGCCAGGTTTTCCTTGATGGTCTTCCAGTGCTCTCAGAGGACCTTGTTGCCGGCTTGGATGCTCCACTGTCTCTGTCTGAGCTGCATACGGCGCTAATGAGCCTCCAGAATGGAAAATCACCAGGCATAGATGGTCTCTCTGTGGACTTTTTTAAGGAATTCTGGCCCCTGCTTGGTCCAGACCTGCTGGAGGTTCTCCAAGATAGCTTGGAAAGGGGGACCCTACCCACGACCTGCAGGAGGGCCATCATCACACTGTTGCCGAAAAAGGGGGACCTCCAGAGCCTAAAGAACTGGAGGCCAGTCTCTCTGCTCTGCACAGACTACAAGATTCTCTCAAAAGCTCTGGCCCGAAGACTGAGAAAGGTGATGAGCGAGCTCATTCATGTAGACCAGACTTACTGTGTGCCTGGCAGGCTGATTAGTGACAACGTCACTTTAATTCGGGATATTTTGGAGGTCTCTGGTTCATTGGCGGTAGAAACTGGTTTGATTTCAATTGACCAGGAAAAGGCGTTTGATCGGGTTGAACACCAATATTTATGGACAGTTTTAACAGCTTTTGGGTTCAGCCCAGGCTTCATAGCCAGGATACGGGTCTTGTACAGTGACATTGAGAGTGTGCTGAAGATAAATGGGGGCCTGTCTGCCCCTTTAAAAGTCCAGAGGGGGGTTCGGCAGGGCTGCCCTCTCTCAGGGATGCTGTACTCCCTCGCCATAGAGCCTTTGCTTCACTGCCTGAGAAGGGATCTATCAGGAGTTACTTTTCCTGGCTGTGACACCACGTTCAAGCTGTCGGCCTATGCAGATGATGTAGTCATTCTGCTAAACAAGCAGAGTGACATTGACGTTCTGGTTAGGAGTGTCAATCTTTTTGGCCAACTTTCCTCTGCAAAGATAAACTGGGGAAAAAGCGAGGCTCTGATGGTGGGGGAGAAACTAGAAAATCAGCTTACGCTGCCGGGTGGGTTGATTTGGAAAAAAGGAGGTTTTAAGTATCTTGGCGTCTTTATTGGAAATCAGCAGTTTGAGCAAAAAAATTGGGATGGGGTCATAGAGAAGATTAACGGGAGACTAAACAAGTGGAAGTGGCTAATGCCAAGAATATCTTTTAGAGGAAGAGTGCTCATTTTAAATAATCTTGTTTCCTCATCCCTGTGGCACCGCCTCATGTGCATGGACCCCCCTGCTGGTTTGTTGTCCAAAATTCAGTCTGTTTTGGTGGACTTTTTTTGGGGGGGTGGACTCCACTGGGTTCCTCAAGCCCTGTTATTTCTTCCCAAAGAGGAGGGGGGGGCAAGGAGTGATTCATTTAGCTAGTAGAGGTGCTGCTTTTAGACTGACTTTCATACAGAGACTGCTGACGGGCCCCCAGGACCTGGTATGGAGGCCTTTGGCCTGTGTTATTTTACAGAGAGTCCTTGGGCTTGGGCTAGACCTCCCTGTGTTTTTAATGGATTTTAAGAACTCTAATGCACTGTCTTTACCCAGTTTTTACCGCAGTCTCTTTTCAGTGTGGACTCTTTTTAAAAAATAAAGAGGGCCATGTGATTCCCTCTACTGGTTGTTGAGGGAGCCGCTGGTTTTTGGTGGTCGCCTTGGTGTCCTGCCGGGAGTTGGAAGGACCTTCCTTGATAGGCTGTGTTCCAGGAACATTCTCACTCTGAAGCAAGTGGTGGAACTGGCTGGTCCTGGCCTCAACAACGCCTCAGCTTTAGCAGCTCATCTTGGTGTCAGGTCGAATCGTTTCATCGATGGTCTTCTTGCACACTGGAAACAGGAGCTTCATGGACTTGAGCACTCCCTACTCTTGGACTTTAGCAATGGCACGCTGCAGCCAGAAAGCACTGACCCCTTTCCCTCTCTCACGCTCTATATGGACTTTGACGTCGCTCCTTGCTCCTTACTGGCATTCTGTGCTCCCACTGGTGTGGACTTTGGAGGAGCCAGTGGTAAGGCACTCTACAGACTGGTGGTGATGGCACTCAACAAGGACCGATTGAACACCTGTGTGGACACTCCTTGGAGAGCCTATTTTAAACTAGGAAAAGGGCATCGGCCTGCCTGGAGGGCTCTTTACAAAGCCCCTCTCCCTAAGAGACATGGAGACTTACAGTGGAGGGTCCTGCATGGTATTATAGCTGTCAATGCTTTTGTTTCTGTGATTAACAGCAGTGTCAGTGATCAGTGTGTTTTTTGTTCCTCTAGGGAGACTGTTTTTCATTGTTTTATTGAATGTCAGCGCCTGAGTGGCCTCTTTGAACTTCTCACAAAACTTTTTCATATTTTTAAGGAAGTTTTCTCTAAGCAGGTTTTCATTTGTGGTTTTATGTACAATCGTCGTTTTAAGCAGAAGTGTCAACTACTGAACTTTGTTTTAGGACAGGCAAAGTTGGCTATCTATGTAAGCCGGAGAAGAAAACTTGAAAATGTTGAGAATGATGTTGATGTCAAAATTTTATTTGTGAGGCTACTTAAAGCCAGAATCAGGCTGGACTTTCAGTTTTTTATGGGGAATGGGGATGTGGAAGGTTTCAGGACCCTCTGGTCCCTGGAGAATGTCCTCTGTTCAGTTCATGATGGACAGCTTTTTTGGGGCGTTTTTTGGGGGATTAATTTTCTGTGTAACATAGCATGATATAGAAATTGTATTGACTGATGGACAAGTGTGTTTATTAAAGATCTTTTAAAAATCAAATCTATCTCTCTCTCTCTCTCTCTCTCTCTCTCTCTGAGTGGGTGTGGTCGTGAGTGCGAGCTGAGAGCGTGTGACAGCGTGAGTGAATTATTTCAAACTTTTCTCTATCTTTTGGTGTTTAAGGTGTTTTTTTGTTAAATAATCTTAATTTTTGTTGTCTTCTGTAGCTGGGGTGGGGTAGGCGTTTTGGGAGGGGGGTTTCTGCTGCCAGCTCTGCTGGTCAGCATGGTTTTGGAGTGAGGCTCCGGTTTTGAGCAGCTGACACGCCGCCATGCTGTCAAACTGACACCGGCTGTCAGCTGCTCGGTGGAGGAATGTAGTCTGGCTGTGGGGGAGCTGGTCGGTTATGAAAGTGTTAGATCAGCTTCGAGAATGAATAGTGCCGTGGTGATTTTCCTCGATAGTGTGGAAAAAGTTAACCGGGTAGTGGAGAGCGGGGTTGTGATTAAAGACACACTGGTTCCTGTTCTGTCTCTGGTAAATCCCGCGAAGAGAATTACCATCTCAAATGTCCCACCATTTTTAAAGAACGAGCTGTTGGAGAAGGAGCTGTCGAGACACGGGCAGCTTTTGTCCCCGATTAAGCACATCCCTCTCGGTTGTAAGTCCCCGCGTTTAAAGCATGTCATGTCTTTTAGGCGACAGGTGCTCATGATTTTAAAGAATAGCGAGGAAAGCCTCAACCTCGTGTTTAAATACCGGATTGACGGCTTTGATTATACCATCCACGTCACCTCCGATAATATGAAGTGTTTCGGCTGCGGAATGGAGGGACACTTGATTCGATCATGCCCTCAGGGAGTGGGGGGTGATCACTCGGGGGGGGCCGCTAGTGCGGCCTCGGGGCCGTCTGGCGGCGGAGCGGCTTTGCCGCCCTCCGAGGCTGACGGCGCTACCGCGCCGTCGGGCGTTTCGGCCAGAGCCGCAGGGCCGTCTGGCGGCGGCGCTTCGGCCGAGGCCGCGAGACTGTCTGGCGGCGGGGCGGCTTTGCCGCCCTCCGCAGCCGGACTGTCGATCATAACTGAAACAGCAACAACAGTTAAAGCACATCGCGGGGCTGCTGCACAGACCAACATTGCAGACAAGGGTGAGATTACCGAGAGGGATCACGCTGAGGGTCAGACAGAGGAGCCGAATGAGGCCCAGGTAGATGGTGGGACCAGAAAGATGAATATAAAAGCACAGCACAGGGTGAGCGAAAGACAGGAAGAGACAGCTACCAGGGTGGCTGAGTCAGTGTTGGAGGATGAGGATGACATCGAATTAGATGAAGAGTTATGTAAAACCTCCATCAAGCGGAAGAATTTGGAAACCAAACAGCAGAGGAGCAAAGTAAAAAGGGTTGTTAAAGACAGTTCTGAGGTTTCTCTATCTCAGCCAGATTCTTATGCTGGGTCTGAGATAGAGAGTGATGGTGAAAGCAGTGATGATGTGGCCAGTGGAGGCAGTTACCCCTTCACAAAAATACAGAAGTTTTTGCAGGACACTAAGGGGGTCAGAATGGTTAAAGTTGAAAGCTTCTTCCCTGATCTAAAACGTTTTGTTGACTCTGCTCGGGTCTACATGAAAAATAGGGGAGAGCTTGAGCAGGAAAGTTTCACTGATCAGGAGATCTACAGACTAAAAAAGCTTGTGCTAAAAGTTAAGAACCAAATTGCCCAGGATGATTAGTCTTTTATCGCTCATTCTTTCTTTTCTGTTTTTATATTGGCTTTGCCCTCTTATATACATGTGTAGTTTTAATTTTGGCACACTCAACATCAATGGGGCAAGAGAAATGTCCAAGCGAGCGAGTGTTTTTACTCTTGCAGAATGCAAGAAAATTAATGTTCTGTTTGTTCAGGAGACTCATAGTTCTGAGGACAATGCTGCTGACTGGAGCAGGGAATTTCGGGGTGAAATTATTCTTAGTCATAGAAGCAGCAAATGTGGTGGAGTGGGTATTTTATTTTCTCGAGATTTTATTCCACTTTCTTATGACATTGATGAGATAATTGCAGGCCACATTTTAAAAGTTCGAGCTGTTTTTGAGAATGTGAAAGTTGTTTTTATAAATGTGTATGCTCCAACCGTAGGCACAGAAAGATTGGCCTTTTTAAATATTTTAGATGACACGATCAAAAATTGCAGTAATGATGACTTTTTATTTGTGGGAGGTGATTTTAATTGTACAGAAAATCCTCTTATGGATAGGAATCACCCAGAGCCACATGCTGCATCCAACAGAGTTTTAAAAGGTCTCATAGAAGCTCATGATCTGTGTGATGTGTGGAGGAATTTTCATGGCAAGGCTAGACAGTACACGTGGAGCCATAGAAAGGACAATATTTTGTCCTTAGCTAGACTGGATAGGGTTTACAGTTTTAAGCACCATTTTAGCATTTTTAAAAGTGCTTTTATAGTCCCTGTTGGCTTCACAGATCATTCCCTGGTTCAGTGTTGTGTTTTTATCAAGAATATAAAGTGCAGTAGTGCATACTGGCATTTTAACACGTCACTTTTATCGGATAACAGTTTTAAAACTGCTTTTATGTTTTTTTGGAGTAATTTTAAATTAACAAAATCAAATTTTAGTTCTTTGCAGCAGTGGTGGGATGTAGGGAAGAGCCAAATAAAGAATCTGTGCCTACAGTATACTCGCAATGTCTCTGGAGACTTGGCCAGGTCTGTCAGGGACCTGGAGAGAGAAGTAGTGGAGCTGCAGTCTTTGGCAGGCTCCACAGGAGAAAGAGGACATTTTGAGGCCCTCAATGGCAAAAAGTCTGTTTTAACTGACCTACTGGGAGTGGCTGCCAGGGGCGCTGTGGTACGCAGTAGGTTCCAGAACATCGCACTAATGGACGCTCCATCTCATTTTTTCTTTGGTCTGGAGAGGAAGAATGGTCAGAGGAGGATGATCCACTCTCTCAGCTCCGAGGACGGGCGGCCGATCCATGAGTCTGCGGAGATCCGTCGCTTTGCAGTTGCTTTCTACAAGGATCTCTTTAAGAAAGAATTTGTTGAGAATCCACATGCACTGAGTCATTTTTTGACGGACTTGCCAAAGGTGATGGCTAGCGTGAATGCGGAGCTGGAGAGCGGGATCACTCTGCAAGAACTGGCAGTGGCTGTCCAGTCTCTTCAGTGTGGAAAAGCCCCAGGGATAGATGGCCTACCAGCGGAGTTCTACAAGGCGTTCTGGTCTGAGATCTGTGAGGACTTGCTGGAAGTACTGTCTGACAGTCTGCGGAAGGGTCATCTGCCCCTAAGTTGTAGGAGAGCAGTCCTCACCCTCCTTCCAAAAAAAGGCGACTTGAAAGACATTAAGAACTGGCGTCCGGTGGCCCTCCTCTGTACTGACTACAAAATTCTCTCCAAAGTGTTGGCTACCAGACTGAGGAAGGCGATGGAGCAGGTCATACATGTAGACCAGACCTACTGTGTACCTGGTAGGTTGGTTACAGACAACATTTTTTTAATTCGTGATGTTTTGGACCTCTCCAGCTCATTGGTCAAAGAACTTGGTCTTATTTCAATAGACCAAGAAAAGACGTTTGACCGAGTTGAACATCCATACCTTTGGCAGACATTAGAGGCCTTTGGTTTCAGCTCAGGGTTCATCGCCATGATCCAGGCTTTGTATAGAGACATTGAGAGTATTCTTAAGATTAATGGTGGTTTGAGTGCTCCTTTCAAAGTTGAGAGGGGTGTCCGACAGGGCTGCCCCCTCTCAGGTATGCTGTACTCTCTTGCCATTGAGCCCCTCCTTTGTAAACTAAGGCAAGGCCTCACTGGTTTTAAAGTCCCCAACTCTGACTCTGTTTTTAAAGTGTCTGCATATGCTGATGACGTTGTTGTTTTTACAAGAAATCAAAATGATGTAGACTACCTTTTAAGAACTGTCAATCTTTTTGGTGAGTGCTCCTCAGCGAGAGTGAATTGGGGTAAGAGTGAAGCTGTTGTGGTGGGGGGGAGACCACAAAAAATTGCCCTACCTGGTGGCCTCTCGTGGACACAAGGTGGTTTTAAATATCTTGGTGTGTTTTTAGGAAATCAGACTTTTACTGAGAAAAATTGGGAGTGTTTTTTAGAAAAAACTGAAGGAAGACTAAAAAAATGGAAATGGATTCTGCCAAACTTGTCCTTCAGAGGTCGTGTTTTAATTATCAACAACTTGATTGCTTCAATGCTGTGGCATCGACTGTCTTGTCTGGACCCTCCACCCAATTTGCTGGCCAGAGTGCAATCTATAGTCGTGGACTTTTTCTGGGACCGTCTTCACTGGGTTCCACAGAGTATCCTGTTTTTACCGAGGGAAGAAGGTGGTCAAGGGCTCATCCATCTGGCCAGCAGGGGGGCTGTCTTTCGCCTGCAGTTCATTCAGCAACTGCTGAGTGGCCCCCTTGACCTTGTGTGGAGACCTATTGCCAGGGCTGTCCTGGCTCGCTGTGGAGGGCTTGGACTAGAGGAGTCGCTGCTTTTAATGGATTTAAGGGGCCAAAAACTCCCAGAACTTCCCTAGTTTTACCAAAGTGCTTTTAAAATCTGGGGACTTTTTAAAAAGAACTCTCCCCAGGCTTCCTTGCCGCCTTTCTGGCTTTTAAAGGAACCACTTGTGTTCAGGACCCGTTTTGATGTGGGCAATGTTTTAGGACCTTCTGTTTTAAAAAAGTTTATTTTTGCAAAGGTCACAACGCTGGGACACTTGGTAAATTTATGTGGTCCTAACTTGGACAATGCTGTTGCCCTGTGCTCGGCTCTTGGCGTCTCTTCAGTCAGAGTTATAATGAACTTGTTGAAAGATTGGAGAGACTGCCTGTCTGCAGAAGAACACTCTGCTATTGTTTTACACTGCAAAAACTCTGTACAAACTGCTGATGAACCTTTTCCTTTTTGTATTTTATCTCCTGATTTTAAAGATGGCACTGGTGTGTTTTTAAACTCTGAGCACATTAACATTTGTGACTCTCCTGGTAAAAAAATGTATGGACTTTTGGTGAAAATTCTAAATGTGAATAAGTTAAAAGGTCGAGCTGATACACCATGGAGGAAACACTTGGGTCTGGGTCCAGAGGTGAGGCCTGCCTGGAGAGCACTCTATAAACCACCATTAACTAAGAAGGTTGGAGACCTACAATGGCGAGTTTTACATGGTGCTGTGGCTGTAAATGCTTTTATCTCTCTTTTAAACCCAAATGTTGTTGAGGTTTGTCCATTTTGTCCTCAGAAAGAAACTGTGTTCCATTGTTTTCTGGACTGTAACAGACTGCAATCGTTGTTTGTTTTTTTGGGGAAACTGTTTTATCTGTTTGGAGAAGTCTTTTCCCAGCAGATTTTTATCTTGGGCTTTCCATATAGACTGAGGACTAAGAAAAAGAGTGAACTCTTAAATTTCATCCTGGGTCAGGCTAAAATGGCTATTTATATTAGTAGGAAAAGAAAAATTGAACAACTGCTGGATTGTAATGTAAAAGACATACTGGTTGGCATGATTAAGGCTCGAATAGTGATTGATTACAATTACTATCATCTGATGCAGAATGTTGAAACCTTTGAGGCTATGTGGTGCTTTAAGCACATCCTGTGTTGTGTTAAGGAGGGGAAAATTATCTATGGTATAATCCTGATGTAAGAAGCAAGTTTTTTGTTTTAGTTTTCCTTGTTTGGTTACTTGTGTCTTTGATTTCTTGTCAGTGAGACATTTTTCTTTTCCATTGCTTCTTTTAGTTGTTTTAGTTGTTGTGTTTTTCTGTTGAATTTGTGACAATAAAGGTGTGTTGAAAAATCAAAATCTCTCTCTCTCTCTCTCTCTCTCTCTCTCTCTCTCTCTCTCTCTCTCTCTCTCTCTCTCTCTCTCTCTCTCTCTCTCTCTCTCTCTCTCTCCCCCCACTAATTATCTCATTTCCCACAGTTGTACTGACCACCGGTCGGCAATCACCACACCCTTCAAATAGCCCCAGCATCCTCCTCTCATCAGGAGATCATTAGACTACTCCATGCCCTTCTTCCCCACTTATGAGCAGCCAGTCCTCTCCTCCAACGAACCTGCACAGGAAAGGAATTCATTACTTCTGCTACTTGTCTCTCTTCTTTTCTCCAGGACTCCCAGGCAGACTGTGGACCCCCACCCTGGCGGATTGGATCCCCTCTCTGTGGAGACCAAACCTGGACCCTCTCTACCCCTACCCTGTAAGTGCACTTACCAACATTTTCCCTAACCTGTTCTCCCATTCTCCCCAAAGCACCTCACTCTACCCTCACAGTGGCTCTACCTGTTCTGGGACCCTGTACTGTGGCGCCAAAGTCTCCAGCCACCCTGCTCACTGCCCTCTGCACTGCTGCACCTGTAAGCTAACAAGCAGATCATTATTGACATAATGTAGCACACAGGCCCAGGAAACACGCACGCAGACTCAGGATAGATTTAACAGCTTTATTCAACAAGCAGGTGTGTGTGAATGGATGTATATGGTATGGGAATGTGCTGGGGTGAACGCCGATGCGCAGGCAGCAGAGCAGCGTGCCGTACAGCCGGACAACCCTATGGAGACAAGAACAAAGGACAAGGGTAACGGGCACCACACCGAGACAGGGGATTTAAGTGACGGTGTTGCTTACTTGCAGGGACAGGTGGCTGGCGTCGGCAGGCGATGAGCCCGGGAGACAGCGTCCTGCTGGGTCTGCGCAGAAGATGGAGATGCTATGGCGATGACGGGGGAAATCCGCCGCCAGGAGGGTCCACCTGTGCACAGGGGTGAGAACTTGGAAGACAAGGTAAGGAGTTCTTACGTGTCGTAGAATCTTTGCTGGTGATCTGAGGTAGAATCCCGAGCTTTGGAAACGCTGATGAGAACAGACAGCTCCAGACTGCAGCAGAGGGCAGAGTGGGCTAAATAGCCCGCTGCTGACGAGACGCAGGTGTGCGCGCAGCTGAAGCCGCTGATGAGCGGCGGGTCGTGACAGTACTCCCCCCTCTAGCAGCGCCTCCTGGCGCTGGTTTGTCCGGATGTGCCCGATGGAACTCCCTGATGAGGCTCTTGTCTAACACCCAAGAGGAGGGCACCCAGGATCTAAACTCCGGACCAAACCCCTCCCAGTCCACCAGATACTGCAACCCGCGCCCTCGGCGCCGGGAGTCCAGGAAGGAGGCGGCTCTCCAGGCCGGGTGGCCGTCGATCATCATAGGCGCGGGCGGCGCTGCGGGCGGGGGGCAGAGGGGGTCAGACACATAGGGCTTGATCCTGGAAACGTGGAAAGTAGGACAAATGCGAAGGGAGTGGGGAGGGCCAGACGCACAGCCACCGGGTTGATAATCCTGGAAATGGTGTGAGGATCAACAAAGCGTGGTGCCAACTTCTTCTTCTCCCCCTTAAGGTGGAAATCCTGAGTGGCCAACCAGACTCGTTGACCCACCTGGTAGGCAGGGGCCGGTCTCCTGCGGCGGTTGGCAGTGATGTTATTACGCGCAGCTGTGCGTAAAAGCGCGTCCCGTGTCCTGGACCACAGAGCCCGACAACGTCTCAGGTGCGCCTGGACGGAAGGAACAGCGAGCTCTGCCTCCTGGTCTGGAAACAAAGGTAGATCATAACCCAGGGACGCCTTAAAGGGAGACATACCTGTAGCAGAAGACCGGGCGGTGTTGTGGGCGTATTCAACCCAGGCCAGATGTAAACTCCAGGAGGATGGGTCCAATGACGTGACGCAGCGCAGGGCAGCCTCCAACTCCTGGTTGGCCCTCTCACACTGCCCGTTGGATTGTGGGTGATGGCCGGATGAGAGGCTAACTGTGGCCCCCAGGGCGTTGCAAAAGCACCTCCAGACCTCTGAGACAAACTGGGGACCCCGATCCGAGACGACGTCCACTGGTATCCCGTGTAACCTGACCACGTGCTGCACCAGGAGATCTGCCGTCTCCTGTGCCGTTGGAAGACCCCGCAGTGGCACGAAGTAGGCGGCCTTGGAGAAACGGTCCAAAATGGTCAGCACGGCGTTATAGGAGTTGGAAGTGGGGAGACCAGTGACAAAGTCGAGGGCAATATGGGACCAGGGTCTGCCAGGGGTCAGCAGAGGCTGGAGTAGACCGGCGGGAGGAGAATTACCCGACTTGGCAGAGGCGCACACAGGGCAAGCCCGGACGTAGTTGGAGGCATCCTTCTGCAGACCCAGCCACCAGAAGGAGCGTTGGAGGAGATCCACTAGCCGAGATACCCCCGGATGACAGGCGAGCTTGGAGGTGTGGACCCAATGAATGACCTCCCCCCGGACAGAAGATGGAACAAACAACCTTCCCTCCGGTCCGCCGCCAGGATCCGGGTCAGCCTCCTGCGCCCTCCGGATCTTGTCCCTGATGGACCAGGAGATGGCACCTACCACACACAAACTGGGCAGGATGGGGTGGCCCGACTCCTCCGATGTCTCAGGGGCGAACTGCCTGGAGAGGGCATCAGGTAGGATGTTCTTAGAGCCGGGGCGATAGGTAATGGTGAAGCGGAACCGGGCAAAGAATAGAGACCAGCGCGCCTGGCGGGCATTCAGGCGTCTAGCAGATCGAAGATACTCCAAGTTCTTGTGGCATCACCACGAATGGTAGCGCTGCCCCCTCCAGCCAGTGGCGCCACTCCTGCAGGGCGAGATTGATGGCAAGAAGCTCCCTGTCCCCGACGTCATAATACCGCTCGGCCGGAGACAGACGCCGTGAGAAGAAGGCGCAGGGTCGTTTGGTCCCGTCAGTGGGTGAACGCTGGGACAGCACCGCCCCCACCCCCGTGTCAGATGCGTCGACCTCAACCAAGCACTGCAGCGCGGGGTCGACCTGGGTCAGGACCCGGGAGGAGGAGAACTCCGTCTTCAGCGCCTGAAACGCCGCGGCAACCTCTTCAGTCCAGCGAAAGGTGTTCTTGGGTGACGTGAGACGGGTCAGCGGGGCAGCGATGGCACCAAAGTTGGGCACAAAACGGCGGTAGAAATTAGCGAACCCAAGGAATTGTTGGACCTACTTCCTGGAGGTCGGCGTCGGCCAGTCCACCACCGCTTTGACCTTAGCGGGGTCGGGCAGAACCTGATTATGTGAGATCACAAATCCCAGAAAGGAGGTGGTCTTGGCGTAAAACTCACATTTTTCTGCCTTCACATATAACCTGTTCTCCAGCAGCCGCTGTAAGACCCGTCTCACATGCATCTGGTGTTCTTCACGTGACCTGGAGAAGATGAGGATATCATCTAGGTACACAAATACAAAGAGACCCAGGAAATCACGCAGGACGTCATTTATTAGGCGCTGAAAGACAGCTGGGGCGTTGGTCAGTCCAAAAGGCATTACGAGGTATTCAAAATGTCCACTTGGCATTCTGAATGCAGTTTTCCACTCATCCCCCTCCCTGATCCGGACAAGATGGTAGGCGCTGCGGAGATCCAACTTGGTAAACCAGGTCGCCCCTTGCAGGGAGTGGAAGGCAGTGTCCATCAGCGGCAGAGTGTACCGGTCCTTCTCAGTGATGTCATTCAACGCTCGGAAGTCGATATAAGGGCGGAGGGACCCATCCTTCTTAGATACGATGAAGAAACCGGCTCCAAGCGGGGACGAGGAGGGGCGGATGATACCTGCGCTGAGAGACTCCTTTATATAACTGTCCATCGCCTCCCGCTCCGGCGCTGACAGTCTATACAGGCGACCTTACAGCAGGGGAGCCCCTGGGCGGAGGTTGATGGCACAATCATAGGGCCGATGAGGGGGGAGAGACATCGCCCTGGATTTGCTGAAGACCAAGCCCAGATCGTGGAATTCCGAGGGCACCAAGGTGAGGTCCGGAGGCGCGGCGTCCTTGATCGGGGGAGGAGCAGATGGGGCGCAGGCTGCGGATTGTAAACAGGTGCCCATACAGAATGCACTCCAGGCGGCGATCTTCCCGGTCTGTCAATCCAGGACCGGGTTGTGCAGGCGCAGCCAGAGGTACCCAAGGATAACAGGCGTCACAGAGGAGGACAAAACGTAGAAGGAGAGTTCCTCTCGGTGATTGCCCGAGATAATGACTGGGACGGACTGCGTGCGATGAGTCACTTGGCCAAGGGGAGCACGGGAGAGGGTGATAAGGCTCAGAGGAGCAGGCAGAGGTTGGCAGGGGATGCCCAATCGGGTTGCCAGGCTCTTTGAAATAAAGCTCTGCTCTGCTCCTGAGTCAACCAGTGCATGTGTGAGATGCCCCGTGGCATTGTGACAAAATCGGATGGGCAAGGATAGGCTTGTGAGGGGATTAGACCAGTTAGAGTCCGCGAGGCCCCCTACAGTGACTCGCGGACCTCCCTGTTTGGCTTCTCCGGGCAATGCTCCACGGAATGTTGGCCTCCTCCGCAATACATGCAGAGACCCAACTTCCGGCGGCGCTGTTTCTCCGCTAGAGGGAGCTTTGACCGGGCCACCACCATCACCTCCGACTCCTCGGAGGCCTCCGGTGGAGGTGTCGCCAGGGGGCGGTCTTGAGGTGTGCGGACGGAGCCTCCACGCGAGCGGCTGCTAAACTTCCGCTCGGTGGACCGTTCACGCAGCCTATTATCCAAACTAATGGCAGTGGAGATTAACTCCACCAATGTCTCCGGAAGATCCCGACCAGCCAGTTCATCCCTCAGACCCGAGCTGAGGCTGCGGAGGAAGATGCCACAGACAGCGGCTTCGCCCCAGCCCACCTCCTCCACGGCAACCCGGAAGTCGATAGCATAGTCTGCTGCTGACCGGCTTCCCTGCTGGAGGGCGAGAAACCGGTCAGTTAGGATGCTATCGCGCCGGGAATGGTCAAAGACCTCTAAAAAGCTCTGCACGAACTGGCTGTAGGAGAGGCTCGCGTAGCTGGGCTTCGCCATTACGGCGTAAGCCCAGGTTAACGCTCGCCCCTCCAAGAGATTACCAATATAGCCAATTCAGCTGTGGTCTGAGGGAAAGTCCCCGGGAACGCGCAAAAACACCGACTCACACTGCATTATAAACCCCCGCGCCCCTCCGAGCTTTCCGCTGAAGCGGGCGGGGGTCGGGATTGGTGTGAGGCGGGTTGGCGTTCCCGAGGTAGACTGACCGGGCATCGGAACGGCAGGAGCTGGCCCGCCCTGGCGAGCCATGGGGAACGCCTGCTGGGGGTCCAGGCGGTCTAACCGGTGAGTAATGTTAACCAACTGGTTGAGTATCACCTGCTGTTGATGAGCTATTAAATCCACCCGAGCCTCGAGGATGGAAAGACGGCGTGCGAGCCCACTGTCTGCTGGGCTGCTTTGCTGGAGCCGTACTGACATAATGTAGCACACAGGCCCAGGAAACACGCACGCAGGCTCAGGATAGATTTAACAGCTTTATTCAACAAGCAGGTGTGTGTGAATGGATGTATGCGGTATGGGAATGTACTGGGGTGAACGCCGATGCGCAGGCAGCAGAGCAGCGTGCCGTACAGCCGGACAACCCTATGGAGACAAGAACAAAGGACAAGGGTAACGGGCACCACACCGAGACAGGGGATTTAAGTGACGGTGTTGCTTACTTGCAGGGACAGGTGGCTGGCGTCGGCAGGCGATGAGCCCGGGAGACAGCGTCCTGCTGGGTCTGCGCAGAAGATGGAGATGCTATGGCGATGACGGGGGAAATCCGCCGCCAGGAGGGTCCACCTGTGCACAGGGGTGAGAACTTGGAAGACAAGGTTAGGAGTTCTTACGTGTCGTAGAATCTTTGCTGGTGATCTGAGGTAGAATCACGAGCTTTGGAAACGCTGATGAGAACAGACGGGTCCAGACTGCAGCAGAGGGCAGAGTGGGCTAAATAGCCTGCTGCTGACGAGACGCAGGTGTGCGCCCAGCTGAAGCCGCTGATGAGCAGCGGGTCGTGACAATTATCATTAATCATCTCTGAAGTATTACCAAACTTACCCCTTGTCCTCTCCTTCCTATCACAGGTTTGCCAGACTCCTCTTCGCAGTCTTTCACCACATTCAATAAAGATCATTGTCAAACCACTATTGTTCTTTGCGTTGCTTGCTTTTGGGTCTGTTATTGTTGAATCATGTCAGAATGATCTCCTCAACAAGACCCAGCAGCCGCTGGCATGACGCTGTCATCATGAGACGTTTCGAGACTGCTGTGCAATAATCCAAAAGGGCGACTCACATTGACCGAGCATAAACAAACTTTTTCACAGGTAGCGTTTCTTTTTTTGTAATTAATCCACGAACTGACTATTTGTTCCTATCTTTATTTTTTTGTATATTATTTCGCCATCTTCTTGACTGAGCTGGAGGAACTTGAGAATTATATAGACGAGTTTCATCATCATTGTTGTGAAATGGAGGTGAACGTATCTCCTGGTCTTCCTTCTTCCTCCTTGCCTAAATGACCCAGATCCACGGATTCTCTGAAATTAACACCTGAGAAATCACGGGATGGCTCAGAGGTTGTTGTTTGTTTGTTTGTCTGTTGTAGCTAATTTTGTTGATGTTGTTAGGTTGTTGTATGTTATCTGTATCTTCTCACCAACTACTAACCTTTGTGTGTTTTCTCTCATATATTTGGTTTATAGGAAATAACCTTAAGTACATGCACCCCACTTACTCTTGCAAATGCAAGCAAATGGAACAGAGACATCATGCGCACACACCCAAGCACACATACATAGGTATGTATTTTACGCACAACACACATGCCTACACACATGTGTACATGCAGCCACACAGCATACACAGGACATTCATGTACACCCACACATACATACACTACAGACATATAAACACATAGGCACACTTAACTAGCCTTAAAAACAAAACTAGTTAGTGAAAACATGTCCACAATAAAGTTTATCACCTGGAACATACGTGGAATCGGGACCAGGGAGAAGAGGCTAAAAGTTTTTAATCGACTGAAGGATCTACAGGCAGACTTTGTCTTATTACAGGAAACACATGTTTCTAAGTCGTCTGTAGATGCGCTCACCTCCCTTGAATTTCCCCACATGTACTCAGCCTGCTTTAATTTGAATGAATGAATGAATGAATGAATCTTTATTTCGGATAGATTAAAAGTAAAGATTAAAAAAGAAACAAAATAATATAACAAAGGGGAAAAAAATCCAACAAGGTTGAAGCGGATGATAAAATAAAGGCAGCGAAGTGAGGTTTTAAGCAGGTTTATTATCATACCGCCTTCAAGAGGCTCACCCAATGGGCAAGCCCGGAGGCTCTCCAGCAAAGGGACACAGTGTGTGTCAGCAGCAGCAGTTGAAGCAATGAGAGTGAGAGAATGAGCATGGATTACAGTGCAGTATATATACCCAACTACAACAATACATAAAAGAGCATTCCCCAGCAGTTGGTATGATCAAAGAGATTGCAGAACAGGCATGAGACATTTGCATTTGAGAGACATACATCACAATAGGCAGATTGCTGGCCTCTGCTCCAGCTGCAAGACAAAGAGGTTACAAGGCACATCTACATATTGATCTCAGTCTCTAGGTCACAGTAAGGACAGGACGCATGAACACAATGCATGAAAGGCACATTAACATCACAGTAGTGAGCCAGAAGAAGCGGGGCTGCCTGTAGACATTAATACACACATTTCACTGTTCTGTTAATTGCTCTAGCCGAGCGCTGTGTCTGTCCAGTCTGTTGTGGGGGTTACACCAACCCGCCACACGCTCCCTCCCAGAGGGCTCGGCAGGCGGCCGAGGTCTCGATCATGCAGGTTGGGCAGCGAGCAGGAGAAGCTCTGTGCAGGCGGAGGGGGGTGGGGGGTGGTAAGTGCCGGCCGGGAGCGGTGAAATCATCCTGGCCGTGCAAAAATTGCTTGTTGTTCCGCGATGTCGAGGGGCTGTCCCGTTGAACTTGCGGAGATCACAAGAAGAAAAATTAGTCTCTGACTCCTCTCGTGGCCATGAAGAAAAGCAGGAGCGGCTGTAGGAAAAAAAAAAAAAAGGAACAAAAGCAGAGGGACTTGGCGTGTTGACTTTAGATGCAGGCGCAAGCCTAAAGCCTCTGGAACCGCAGACAGCTGAATTCCCCTTGTGTGCCGTGGCTAAGATCATAAAATCCAGTGAGCAAGCTGCGTGCCTCAGGTGTACGAGCAAGCCTGAAGGGCCAGTGTGCAGCAGAAGGAAGGCGGTCAGTGGAGCCGTATGTGTCCCGTGCGTGGTGCGCCGTCCTCGTAACTCCCCGGTGCGTGCGCCGGGGTTCCGTGATGGGTGGGCCAGCTGGAGAGGAGAACCAGGGTCAGGAATCTTGGTGGAGATCAGCGCAGACGGCGCCGATAAACATCTATGATGAGCTGTGGCTGCAGATTAGTCATGGTGCGTTGGAGCGTTGAGGGGAGATAGACGATGTTGGTTCCTCAGGCTCGGGTAGATGAGTAGGATCGCTGAGAGGGAGGAGTAGCGGTGAGAGGGAGAAAACGTTCTGTGTCCCTCGGCCGGTCCAGCGTGGACGTCCCGATCTCAGGCGAGGGTCGTGCCATGACGTTTTCTGCAGTTTTCCCGGTCGTGGGTGATGTCCGGAGAGTAGCTCGCCTGTGTTGGCTCCGCGTCGAGGTCTCCCTGAAGCAGAAGGGAGGGCAGCTCGTTTGCGTCAGGCTGCTGTGTTCGCTGGCAGCGTGTTTTTTTCAGCGTCGGGTCGCCAGCGTGGCCGTCCAGACCAGAAGGTTGCGTTGCACAAAGTGTGTGCATTCTTGGGGTCACCAGTGAGGCGGCATGAAATAAAGCAGCGTTGGTGAAGGTTTTAAGTAGAGTTTATTAAATCATACTGCCTTCACAGGATCCCCACTCCGGTGCAAGTGTGAGCAGACCGGAGCGGGATCCTCAGGCTCTCAGAGGAGGAGACACAAAGTGTGTGTCTGCAGCAGTTGCAGGAATCACAGAATGAGAGAATGAGCATGGATTACAGTGCAGTATATATACCCAACTACAACAATACATAAAAGAGCATTCCCCAGCAGTTGGTATGATCAAAGAGATTGCAGAACAGGCATGAGACATTTGCATTTGAGAGACATACATCACAATAGGCAGATTGCTGGCCTCTGCTCCAGCTGCAAGACAAAGAGGTTACAAGGCACATCTTCATATTGATCTCAGTCTCTAGGTCACAGTAAGGACAGGGACGCATGAACACAATGCATGAAAGGCACATTAACATCACAGTAGAGAGCCAGAAGAAGCGGGGCTGCCTGTAGACATTAATACACACATTTCACTGTTCTGTTAATTGCTCTAGCTGAGCGCTGTGTCTGTCCAGTCTGTTGTGGGGGTTACACTAACCCGCCACAAGGTCAAATTAAACAATAGCTCCTCTGATTATACAGTTCAACATAAGTTATCCGAAATGGGTGATGGCTGAAGCCGCAGCTTTTTTTGCCCACCCATATTCCATCCAAGAATTCAAAAGAAAAACAAAACAAGAGTGATTACAATTCGGAACAAAGCTAAGACAAAATGTGACAAAAAAACTAAGCAACAACACAACACAGACTGGATATGACAATCCTTATGTGATTTTACATGTCATCTTGTATATATGTTTGGAGTATTTCTTCCTTCAGTTTTTGTTTAAATTGTCCAAGCATTGTACATGATTTTAATTCAGGTCCAAAATCGTTCCATAATCTTACTCCTTGCACTGAAACACAGTGTTGCTTGGTGGTAGTTCTCACTGAAGGTTTTTGAAATGTACATGTTCCTCTGAAATGATATTGTTTCTCCCTTATTTGGAACAACTTTTGGATATTTGCGGGCAGTGATAGATTCTTCACTTTAAACATTATTACTCCAGTTTTAAAGTCAACCAGATCTTTCAACTTGAGAGCTTTTAATTTAAGAAAAAGTGGGTTTGTTGGTTCCCTGTAAGCAGCTTTGTTTATTATTCTAATAGCTCTCTTCTGAAGCATAAAGACTGGATATATGTTTGTTTTATATGTATTTCTCCATACTTCAGTACAATATGTCATGTATGGGAGTATTAATGAATGATACAAAGTATATAATGTGGGTTGATTCAGCAAATATTTCGCTCTGTGTAGTACTGCGTTTGATTTAGATATTTTACCTTTAATATAATTAATATGTGACTTCCAACACAGTTTATGATCAATTATTACTCCAAGAAATTTAGTTTCAGATACCCTTTCAATCTCTACACCATTTACACTGAGTTTAGATACTAAGTTGTTGTGATGGTTGTTAAAAACTATAAATTTTGTCTTACATAAATTGAGCGTTAATTTGTTTGAATCAAACCACAGTTTAAGCTTTCCTAATTCCTTTCCGAGTGTATCCAAAAGTTGTTCCAAATTGCTTCCACTGCATAATAGATTAGTGTCATCAGCAAACAATATTAAATCCATTTTTTCCGAGACTTTACATATATCATTTATATACATATTGAATAACAATGGCCCCAAAACTGAACCCTGTGGGACTCCACAAGTAACCTTCAGTAACTGTAGGTTTTTGTTACCAACACATACATACTGATATCTATTCTTTAAGTAACTACATAACTAGGACAGTGCTACCCCTCTAATACCACAATTTTGTAGTTTCTTTAATAATAAATTATGATCCACTGTATCAAATGCTTTTTTAAGATCCAGGAATACCCCAACTGAATACTCTTTATTTTCAACGGCAGTTGATATTTTTTCTATAAATTCCATTAGAGCAAATGCAGTTGTCCTCTTGTATCTGAACCCATATTGCTGCTCACACAATAAATTATTCTTCATTATGAAGTTATCAATTCTCTCACAGAATATTTTTTCAAGTATCTTGGAAAATTGTGGCAATAGTGAAATTGGTCTATTGTTTGAAAGTTCCCCTCTGTCACCCGTCTTGTATTACTTTAGCTATTTTCATTGCATTGGGAAATATACAGTTAGGCCCAAAAATATTTGGACAGTGACACAAATTTTGTTATTTTAGCTGTTTACAAAAACATATTCAGGATACAATTACTGTATATAATCAATATGGGCTTAAAGTGCAGACTCTCAGCTGTAATTTGAGAGTATTCACATCCAAATTGGAGCAAGAGTTTAGGAATTACAGCTCTTAAATACGTAGCCGCCTCTTTTTCAAGGGACCAAAAGTAATTGAACAATTGACTCAGAAGGCTGCAAAAAAAAATAAAATAAATAAATAACAAGGCTGCATGGGCTCTTCCCTCATTAACCTGTCATCAATTAAGCAGTTAAAAGGTCTGGAGTTGATTCCAGGTGTGGCGTTTGCATTTGGAAGCTGTTGCTGTGAACACACAACATGCAGTCAAAGGAGTTCTCAAAGGAGGTGAAAGAGACCACCCTGAGGCTGAAAAAATAGAAGAAATCCATCAGAGAGATAGCAGAAATGTTAAATCAACAAATGTTAAATCAACAGTTTGGTACATTCTGAGAAAAAAGAGTGCACTGGTGAGCTTGGGAACTCAAAAAGGCCTGGACGTCCACGGAAGACAACAGTGGTGGATGATCACAGAATCCTTTCCATGGTGAAGAACAACCCCTTCACAACATCCACTCAAGTGAAGAACGTTCTCCGGGAAGTAGGTGTATCAGTATCTAAGTCTACCATAAAGAGAAGACTTCATGAGAGTAAATACAAAGGATTCACCACAAGTTGCAAACCATGAATCAGCCTCAAAAATAGAAAGGCCAGAACTGACTGCCAAAAAACACCTGAAGAAGCCAGCCCAGTTCTGGAACAGCATTCTTTGGACAGATGAGACTAAGATCAACCTGTACCAGAATGATGGGAAGAAGAAAGTATGGAGAAGAACTGGAACAGCTCATGATCCAAAGCACTACATCTTCTGTAAAACATGGTGGAGGCAGTGTGATGGCATGGGCATGCATGGCTTCCAGTGGTGTAATGACGAGGCGCACACACACCGGGTGTCAGTTAGGACTTTTACTTGTCGCTTCAACTGCAACCAACAACTAACCACACAGTGGCTCATGTACAACTCCTTTTATAGTTAGGTCATGGCCGGGGTCATACTGCCCTCTTGTGGTGACTCTATATAAACTTCACATATCAATACATCTCCCTTTTTTTTCAAGTAAGGTCATGTCCAACTATAAACTTAAAACTGTTTCTCTAATTTCAATAAACAAAATAAATTCCATTTCTGTTTACAACTCAACATCAACACATTTTTTTTTTTTTTTTTTTCTCATTCATCTCAGTACTCCTTACATTTCCTCAATCAATCTTTTCGGTTTCACAGTTTGCCTTTGTGAGCATCTCTTTTGTGCCACCTCAGTCTGTTCGTTAGTGTCTGTCTCTATGTTCTGGTTCTCAGCCATTTCTGGTTGTTCAGTTTGGCTGGGAATTGGCATGTCGCTTGTTTCACCATCTGTGACTCTCATTTTTGTCTGAGGCACTTTCAGTAAGTGACGTCGGTTTCGCCTCATTGTTTTCCCATGCTCTGTGATGACTTCATATGATCTGGGAGTTGTTTCCTTGACTACTTTTGCCAGCGGTCCCCATTCTCCATCACATCTCACTCGCACTATGTCCTCATGTGCAAGTGGTCTCAGAGGTCGTGCTGTTCTGTTGTACAGTTCAGTTTGCCTCTCATCACGCCTCACATCTCTCTTTTCCATCACCTGAGATGCTGATGGAAGTCGCGTTCTGAGTTTTCTGTTCATGAGCATTTCTGCTGGGGACAGTCCATTCTCCAGTGGTGATGCTCGGTAATTCAGGATCGCCAGATGTGGGTCTTCTGCATTGTCTGCAGCCTTTTTCAGTATGCGCTTCACTATTTGCACCCCTTTCTCTGCTAACCCATTCGACTGTGGGTACAGAGGGCTTGAGGTCACGTGCTTGAACCCATATGTGTCTGCAAAGTCTTTGAAGCACTGACTCGTGAATTGTGGTCCGTTATCACTTACAACAGTCATTGGAATTCCATGGCGTGCGAACATTGTCTTTGTATGTGCAATCACCTTTTCTGCTGTTGTGTCACTCAACCCTGCAAACTCTGGGTAGGTGGAATGATAGTCCATGACTAACAGATAGTCCTTGCCCTTAAGCTGAAATAGATCCATGCCCACTTTTCTCCATGGCCCTTGAGGCTTCTCATGGGGCTTCATAGGCTCCTTTGGCTGTTGATACCTGTGGCGCTGGCAAGTCTCACAGCGCTGCACATATGCCTCAATGTCCTTGTGGATGTTGGGCCAATACAAAACATCACGTGCACGTCTTTTGCACTTTTCAATACCCAAGTGCCCCTCATGCACTAATTTAACCATTTCTGATCTCATGGAGGTAGGTATGACTATCCTTGTACCCTTTAACAGAACCCCATCTAACACAGACAGTTCACCTTTAAAGTGTTGGTAAGGCTTGTCAATCATAACCTGTCCTGGCTGATGTATCTGTTCCATTACTCTTTTTAGTTTCTCATCTTTTTGTGTTTCTTTCACTATCTTCGTCCATTTTGCATCTGACACTGGCATGTGTGCCTTAATAGAGTCTACATGTATTTGCACAGCTTCCTCTGTTGTGCTGCTGGTGTTGCTCAAGCTAGCCCTACTCAGTGCATCGGCTACAATTAGTTGCTTGCCTGGTGTAAACTCAAATTTCAAGTCATATTTCTGTAATCTTAACATTAGACGCTGGATGCGCGGTGGTGCGTCACCCAGTGGCTTCTGTGAGATCGCAATCAGTGGTTTGTGGTCTGTTTCTAGTATTACTGACCGTCCATACACATATTCATGAAACTTCTCACATCCAAACACTGCACCTAGAGTCTCTTTCTCTATTTGCGCGTAATTTTTTTCTGTGCTTGTCATGGTGCGCGATGCGTATGCGACTGGATACCACTCTGTCATGTTTTTGCAATAGCACAGCTCCTAGGCCGGCTTTGGATGCATCTGTGGACACTTTTAGCAGTTTGTCCTGATCATAGAATTTTAACACTGGCTCCTTTATTAGACTGCTTTTGAGCCACTCCCATTCTCTGGCATGCTCTGCCATCCACTGCCACATTGTATTGGTCTCTAACAAGCTTCTAAGAGCTATTGTGTTAGCTGATAAATTTGGGATAAATTTCCCCATGTAATTGACTAGCCCTAAGGCTCTTTGCAAGTCATTTTTGTCCTGCGGTACTGGCAGCTCTGCTATGGCCCGCACTTTTTCCGGATCTGGTTGCACGCCTGCCCCAGATAATTTTTCTCCCAGGTATGTAATCTCCTGTACCCCAAATTGGCACTTACTCTTATTCAGTTTCATACCTGACTTTTGCGCCTGTGTGAGAACTCTAGCCAACCTTTCGTCGTGCTCCTCTTTTGTTTTTCCCCAGACTACCACGTCATCAAGAAAAACTCCCACCCCTTCTATTCCGTCAAACAATTGCTGCACAGTTCTATGGAAAATTTCAGGGGCTGAGCTAATCCCGAACGGCATTCGTAGAAAGCAATGCCTTCCGAATGGCGTATTAAATGTGCACAATTTAGCGCTTTCCTCGTCGAGCACTATTTGGTAAAACCCAGATTTGGCATCTAATTTTGTGAAGTAACTTGCTCCACTCATTGTGCTGGTTATATCAGATTTTGTTGGTAGCCTGTAATGCTCCCGCTGTATTACTTTATTTAGATCTTTCGGATCTATGCACAATCTCAAATCTCCATTTGGCTTCTCCACTATAACTAGTGAGTGTCACCATGGGTTGAGATGCCGTCTCGGCACTCAGCCCATGTTTTCCCTCATCCCTGCTTCCCATTGAGCAGCGTCTCAGCTGGCCCCCAGCTGGCAGCATTATGGACGGCTGGGGCCAATTAGTCTTCATCAGCTGGGGCGCTGCCAATGAGGATAAATAGGAGCAGCCTCGATGACTCGGGGCTGCGACATAAACACATTGCTAAGCTGAAGCCCCTTCGTCTGGTGTCAGCTTATACTCCTCTTGCAGCATTCCTGTGTTTGTATCCCGCTGTGAGTATGTACGTCTTGCTACCCCCACGTCCGGTACGAGCTGCTTACCTCTGCGCTGTGCAACCAGTGAGTGAACCTCTGCATGAGTATCTGTGCTCTCCTCATCCCTTCCCCTTTACCCTGAATAAAATATCACGACTCACTGGCTTGTCCCTGGCTCTGATTGCCCGGCTCCCTAGAGCCGGATATGACAGTATGTCGCAGCCAGAAGAGTTACCGGCGGCCGTGAGTCGCCGTGGAAATGTACCTTTCTGTCCGGGTGTCAGCGCTGCTAGCATGCCGTTTCCCAGGAGTCACTTCCGGCGCCAGGGCGACGAGCTGAGGTCCATCTCGGAGGCTGTCGACGGGACGTTCTTCACCCTGCACGACGCCTCCAACGCGAGACGCTGGCATCCGGGCCGTGCTGAGGAACTCCTGGACTGTCACCCTCACTCTCTGTACCATCTGGAGGACAATGCCAGGATAGACGCTGCAGGTACACAGCGAGAGAAGCTCCACGGGGTGGATGGAAATCCCGGCAGGGAGTCGAAGTGGGCGACGTCTTTCCCCGCTTCGGAGTCCCGTTCCTGCCGCTATTCCAGTCCGGGAGTTCGCGCCAACCAGAGGACTTCCCCCGACCTGCGCCACGTCACTCGGGATTCCCTTCAAGGAGCCGCAGCTGACAGCAGTTATGTCCGGGGTCGAGTGGCTGCCGCGAGCTCTACTGTGTTTCCTGTCACCACCTTCAGGCATGTGGCGGCGGCAGTGAGATTGATGGTGAGGACTTCAGGGCTACGAAGCTTTCCCGTGCTCGACGCCTTCCTCGTCTCGATCTCCGATCTGGAGCGGCGAATCCTGGGTTTCCCCCTCGCTTCGTCCCCTGGGAGTAGTCGTCATCACATCGCCGAGTCACCTCTGCATGAACCTCGTCCGGATCCAGTTCTGGGTCATCGTCAGGACCGTTCCTCCCACGCAGCTGTCATCCCTTCGCCTCGTCAGTGTGGAGATTCTACAGCCTCGTCCCCTGAGCCTCGTTCCCCCGCTGTCATTCCTGGACATTCGGGCTGGCTCACCCCGGCTGTTTCCCCCTCCTCCTCGACGCGCTTCCTGACTGCTGTGTGTGCCTGGAATCCCGGCCTGGTGAGCTCTCTGCTGGAGACAACGCGAGCGACCCTCAGACGAATTCCCGGGGGGTCCTCCGTTATCGCCGGGCGGGGAGAGGAAGAAGCAGATTCCACTACAGCAGGCGATACTCAACCTCCAGGGGGCAAGCAAGTCATTGTTTTTTCACACCTGCTTAATGATTTGCTCTGTCACATCCCTGGAGGAGAAGTTCAGGGTTCGCAGCTCCCTGAACTCTCCCCACCTGCTGTAACCTGTATGCCTAATCCCGCATCCTCTGTGTCTCTCTCCGCCGAGCGGTCCCCGGCTCCGGGTCAACGTGGTGGGATATGGAGAGGGCCTGTGGTTCCGCAGCTACATTGCGGACGGAGGAGGGGGACTGACTGCTGCGTGGAGTCTACGCCGACGACTGAGCGTCCCCGGGTCTCCACGGAGGAGCGGTTCGGTCCGGCGGGACGAGATTCTTCTGGCTTCACGCCGAGCGGATCGTCGGCGGGGTTACCTGAGCTGGAGGGATCTCAAGCTGCGCTGACCATCGTGCTGGCTGCGGGGCCCAACGCGGCTAGATGGGAGCCTGACAACGACCTCCTGACGACGGATCCTGGATCTTCGCAGTCCTGGATGGCGTCAGAACCCGAGATCAGGCGAGTGCTCTCCTTTCTTTTCTCTCTTTTTATCCCCGAGCACTTCAGCCTATCTCCAGGGGAGACGAGCCGGGTGCAGCCGTCCGCTGCGTCTGAGCTCGTCTCGCCGGGTTCTGGCGCTGCCGGTGATCCTGATCCCGGTTCTGTTTTCTCTTCTGAGCCTTCTTCCAGGGTCACCGGCAAGGAGTTGCTGTTCCTCGTGGTGCTGGAGGGTCCGGGTTCAACGTTGGAGGTCGGTTCTGGTGCAGTATTCAACGTGGGTTCGCCCGAGACCCAGTCGCGGTCCAACGTGGGTTCGCCTGAGGCCCGATCGGGGTCCGACGTGGGTGCTGCCCCAGTATTGTCCAGGTCCGGTGAGGAGGTGGCCGTTTTCCTGCGGCCTGACGCCCGCCGCCCTCGTCATCGGCTCTCCCCTGAGCCTCTTCCACCAGGATCCGCTCTGATCCTTCGCCCGTCTCAACGGTCCTGGTGGTTGAGTGATGCGGGTCGACGACCCGACCCACAGAACTTTCGGTTCAGTGATCTGGTTCCCCCCACTGGTCTGTGTTTCCCTCTGGGCAGCCTGGTTCGGCTGCCGGTGGACTGGATTCCTGGGATCTGGGTCCAGAGTTCGCCGTCCGAACACTTCTCTTCCCCTGATTCGCCAGCTGGACAATGGGCGGGGAGATCTCCGGAGCCATCTCGGCCATTTTTGGACTCTGCCTGCCATTCACCTCGGGTGTCACTTTTTCTTTTGTTATTAAGGTCACTTGGGTGTAATGTGTTGTCCTTTTGGTGGATTCGTTTTTATAGTGCTGTGTTTTCCATCGCTCATGCTCAGCATTTTACTTTTTGTGCCATGTTTTTAGCCTCGTTTTTTGTATTGTAGAGTTATGTTTTGTTTTCCGTAACACCATGCTCTGCAGTTATCCATTTATTCCAGTCACTTTCATTTCTTTAGGTGACTGGGTATTTATATATTCGTGTGTGTGGGTTTTTCTTTGCCTGCACTCAGTATTTCTTTTTTGTCCTGTTGGTTCATTATAAGATAAGATAAGATAAGCCTTTATTAGTCCCACAACGGGGAAATTCCAGGATTGCAACAGCACAGGGATAGCAACACTCAGAGCAACAATCAGAAGGCAAGAAAAAAAAAAAAAAAAAAAAAAAAAAAAAAAAAAAAAGCAAGCAAGAGCAGCTAATAAACATATGTACGTATTACTATAAAATATATATATATACACACACACACAGACACACAGTGCAGAGCATTGTAGCTGGATGGAATAAATATATGAATATATGAACACACAGTGCAGAGCATTGTAGCTAGATGGAATAAATATGTAAATATATAAACACCCACAGTACGGAGCATTGCAGCTAGGTGGAATAAATATGCAAGTATATAAACACACACAGTGCGGAGCAATGTAGCTAGATGGAATAATATGTAGATATATAAATATATAAACACCCACAGTACGGAGCATTGTAGCTAGATGGAATAAATATGCAAATATATAAACACACACAGTGCAGAGCATTGTTGCTAGATGGAATGAAACAGCATAACCGTCTACTTAGTTATCCTACATGGTATGATTATGTGCCCATACATATTCTCACCCTCCATAGCGACCGGTATGTTCCTAGTTGTATGCCGGAGAGGACCATTGTGTAAGTCTATTGCATCTTTTGCATTCAAAAAACTATTAGTTTGTTACGTCTTTTTGCTATCTCTGCGAGCAGCCCTGCTTAGGTTGTACAGTCTGACAGCCGTTGGTAGGAAGGACCTACGAAACCTCTCGGTTGTGCACCTGGGATGATGTAGTCTGCTGCTAAATGAGCTCCTCAGTGCATTCAGTATGTCCTGCATAGGGTGGAACTCGGACTCCAGCAGAGATGACAGTTTAGCCACCGTCCTTCTCTCTCCTATCTCCTCCATCGGATCAAGGCGCTGCCCCAGGACAGAGCTAGCTTTCTTAATCAGTTTGTTCAGTCTCTTCCTATCGGCTGCAGTAATGCCACTGCCCCAGCAGACCACTCCAAAAGTGATGGCTGATGCCACCACCGTGTCATAGAATGACTTCAGCAGCGCCCCTTGTACACCAAAAGACCTGAGTCTCCTCAGCAGGAACAGCCTGCGCTGTCCCTTCTTGTAGAGTGCATCAGTATTGTGTGACCAGTCTAGTTTATTGTTCAGATGAATACCCAGGTACTTATAGGATGTCACCATCTCGATGTCTGTTCCCTGTATATTTACTGGTACTGTGAGGGGCTGCCCATGCCTGCGGCAGTCCACCACCAGCTCCTTAGTTTTCCTCGCGTTGATCTGGAGGCAGTTCCGATGGCACCAGTCCACGAAGTCCTGGATAAGCCCTCTGTACTCAGCTTCATCTCCATTGGAGATGAGGCCAACGATCGCAGAGTCATCAGAGAACTTCTGTAGATGGCAGTGTGTTGTGTTGTGTGAGAAGTCCGCAGTATAAAGAGTGAACAGGAAGGGAGCCAGCACCGTTCCCTGGGGGGCCCCCGTGCTACTGATGATCGTGTCGGACACACAGTCCCGGGTTCTCACAAACTGAGGCCGGTTCGTGAGGTAGTCCAGGATCCATGATGACAGGTGCTGGTCCACCCCTGCGCGCAGCAGCTTGTCCTTCAGGATCATCGGTTGGATGGTGTTGAAAGCACTGGAGAAGTCAAAGAACATGATCCTCACCATATTCCCGGGCTTCTCCAGGTGGGACAGAGAACGGTGAAGGAGGAAGATCACCGCATCCTCCACCCCAATGCCATGCTGGTAGGCGAACTGGAGTGGATCCATCGCTGGTTCCACCAGGGGGCGGAGGTGAGCAAGGAGCAGTCTCTCCAGGGTCTTCATCAAGTGGGACGTCAAGGCCACCGGTCTGTAGCTGTTCAGGTCTTTGGGGTGGGAAGTTTTTGGTACAGGTACCACACAAGATGTTTTCCACAGCTGTGGTACCCTCCCCAGTTTCAGGCTCATGTTGAAGATATACGTCACAATCCCACACAGCTGGTCTGCACAGGACTTGAGGAGCTTTGCGCTGATGCCGTCCGGTCCCGGCGCCTTCCTCGCCTTGATCTTCCTCAGCTCCGTCCTCACCTGGGTCCTGGTCAGGGTCAGGATGGGGGGCTGTGTGTTGGGAGTGGGGGGGTGTTGGTAGAGTGGGGAGTGGGCAGCAGGACTTGATTTCTTTAGAGGCAGCAGTGGTTGTTGTGCAGTCAGGGGGGAGGGCGGTTGGTCAAATCTATTGAAAAACAGATTCAGGTTGTTCGCCCACTCCCTGCCCCCTGTGGCCTGGGGGGAGGTATTCTGGAGCCCCGAGATGGTTTTGAGGTTTCTCCAGACCCCGCTGATGTCGCTCTGTTGCAGCTTGTCCTCCATCTTCTTCCTGAAGCTGTCCTTGCCTTCTCTGATCTTTCTCCTCAGCTCCCTCTGTACGGACTTCAGCATCTCCCTGTTCCCCGACCTGAAGATCCTCTTCTTCTCTCTCAGAAGTGTTTTTATCTCAGGGTTGATCCAGGGTTTGTTGTTTGAGTGACGCCGTATGGTCTTGGTGGGAACGGATTTGTCCACACAGAAGCTGAGGTAGCCCGTGAAGGTGTGAATGAGGCCATCGATGTCCTCACCATGTGGATCGCAGAGCTGCTTCCAGGCGGTGGCTTCAAAACAGCCCTTTAGGGTGTCCATTGTCTCCTCAGACCATAACTCCACAGTGTGCATGGCCGGAGGTTGTCTGTGCACTAGGGGTTTGTACACCGGCCGGAGATGAACCAAGTTGTGATCCGATCTCCCGAGTGGGGGTAGTTGTGATGAGGTGGTATAGGGGTAGTTATAGAGTCATGTGCCTTGTTTTCCGTAACACCATGCTCTATAATTGTCATTTGTTCCAGTCACCCTCACTTTTCTTGGTGACTGTGTGTGTATGTACTTAAATTAGCACTGTGTATAGGTTCCCCTTTATTTAACCGTACTCAGCATTTTTTGCCCTGTACCTTTTTGGTGGTTCTTTTTTCCTTGCTCTGGGTCACGCATGGTTGGTACTCTCTGGGTAGTATGTAACCGGCGTGCTGACCCAGTTCTTCTCCCCATCTGTACCTGGGTTAATTATTCTGTTTTGTCAGTATTGTATTTGGGTTTTTCTTTTCCGCTACCCTACATTGCCCCATTGGTGTTGTCCTTCCCTTGGCTTCTTCCCCTCCGGTCCGCCTCCCTTCCTCCCACCCTAGGTGGGGGGGGGGGGGGGGGGGTGGGATGTTCCTGGTCGTTCAGGAGCCCGACCTTGAGGGAGGGGCTCTGTCACCATGGGTTGAGATGCCGTCTCGGCACTCAGCCCATGTTTTCCCTCATCCCTGCTTCCCATTGAGCAGCGTCTCAGCTGGCCCCCAGCTGGCAGCATTATGGACGGCTGGGGCCAATTAGTCTTCATCAGCTGGGGCGCTGCCAATGAGGATAAATAGGAGCAGCCTCGATGACTCGGGGCTGCGACATAAACACATTGCTAAGCTGAAGCCCCTTCGTCTGGTGTCAGCTTATACTCCTCTTGCAGCATTCCTGTGTTTGTATCCCGCTGTGAGTATGTACGTCTTGCTACCCCCACGTCCGGTACGAGCTGCTTACCTCTGCGCTGTGCAACCTGTGAGTGAACCTCTGCATGAGTATCTGTGCTCTCCTCATCCCTTCCCCTTTACCCTGAATAAAATATCACGACTCACTGGCTTGTCCCTGGCTCTGATTGCCCGGCTCCCTAGAGCCGGATATGACAGTGAGTTAACCCATTCAGTTGGTTCTTCTATTTTTCTGACCACTCCGTCTGCTATCAGTGAGTCTAGTGTTTCCCTCAGCCTCTTTTTAAGAGCTATTGGCACTTTTCTTGCTGGATGTATGACTGGCTCTGCATTCTCTTTCAGCCTAATTTTTTGTTTGCCTGGTAGGCGGCCTATTCCTTTGAACACCTCTTTGTATTCTTTCACCCAGTCAGTGTGTTTGCGCCTACTTGTTGTAGCCTCTGTATTTTCTCGTGCTGTCACCTTGTCTGTATCAATGACATTCACTCTCTTGATCAGACCTAGCTGATCGCATGTTTTTAAACCCAAAATTGCTTGTCTATTTCCATCAACAAGTACAAACAATGCATTCACTGTCTTATCTTTGTTTGACAGTGTAACCCTGCACATTCCCTTAGTGGGTATTGGCTTATCGTCATATGTTCTCAGATTAATCTTTTTATCTCTTATTTTCGGTTTGTTTTTCAGTCTTTTAAAATCTTTCATTGGCAGGATGTTTACCTGCGCACCTGTGTCGAGCTTCAGTGACATGTCCGTGCCATTCATCTCCAAGCACACTATCCATTCGTCAGCGCTCGTCTCTCCCTCGATGGCGTCCACGTAAAACTGATCCTCTTCGCTGTCGCTCTTTTTCTCCACGAGTTGCACCCTCTTCTTCGAGAAGCAGGTCTTTGCGAAGTGATTTTTTCCACCACACTTGCGACATTCCTTCCCGAATGCTGGACACTGCTTCGGCGCATGTTGCATTCCACACCGCTCACAGTTCCCGCGCGCGCGCTTTGCATCTCTTTTCCTTGCATACAACGTTCCTTTCGGCTTCGCACGCTGCACTGCATCGACTTCAGCAGTCTCTCTTTCCTTGCTGCTAAAAGTCTTTAATTGTGCCTTTGTACTCTCAGACGCTTGGCAAATCTGTATCGCTTTCTCCAGCGTTAAGTTAGTCTCTTTCAGTAATTGCATCCGCAATTTGTTGTCTTGGACCCCAATTACAATTTGGTCCTGTATCATTGACTCACTCAATGTTCCAAAGTTGCATGACTGACATTTCAACCGTAGGTCTGTGACATACAGCTCGATGGACTGTGACTCTTTCTGAAGCCTTTTTCTGAACACATACCTCTCGTACGCTTCATTCTTTCTCGGTGTGCAATAATCGTCAAACTTCTTCATTACGACGTCGAATTTGCCTTTTTCTTCTTCCGTGAAGATGAATGTGTTGAACACATCTAGCGCCGCTCGCCCTGCTACTGTTAGCAGTAATGCTATCTTCCTCTCCTCGTCACGGAGACCGATAGCTAGCGAATAAAGTTCAAAACTTTGTTTGAATGCTTTCCAGTTCTCGTTGACGTTACCGGTCAACTTTAACTCGTCCGGCTGTCGAAGAGTGTTCATCTTCGCCGTCGGTTCGTAGTTTTATCCTGGTACCATGTAATGACGAGGCGCACACACACCGGGTGTCAGTTAGGACTTCTACTTGTCGCTTCAACTGCAACAAACAACTAACCACACAGTGGCTCATGTACAACTCCTTTTATAGTTAGGTCATGGCCGGGGTCATACTGCCCTCTTGTGGTGACTCTATATAAACTTCACATATCAATACAAGTGGCACTGGGTCACTTGTGTTTATTGATGATGTGACAAAAGACAAAAGTAGCCGGATGAATTCTGAAGTGTATAGGATGTACTTTCTGCTCAGATTCAGCCAAATGCTGCAAAGTTGATTGGACGGCGCTTCACCAATGATCCAAAACATACTGCAAAAGCAACCCAGGAGTTTTTTAAAGCAACGAAGTGGAATATTCTGCAATGGCTGAGTCAATCACCAGATCTCAACCCAATCGAGCGTGCATTTCATTTGCTCAAGACAAAACTTAAGGCAGAAAGACCCACAAACAAGCAACAACTGAAGACGGCTGCAGTAAAGGCCTGGCAAAGCATCACAAAGGAGCAAACCCAGCGTTTGGTGATGTCCATGGGTTCCAGACTTCAGGCAGTCATTGCCTGCAAAAGATTCTCAACAAAATATTGAAAAGTAACATTTTACTTAGGGTTATGTTTATTTGTCCAATTACTTTTGAGCCCCTGAAATGAGGAGCGTTTGTATAAAAATAGCTACAATTTCTACATGTTTAATCATATATTTTTGTTCAACCCCTTGAATTAAACCTTAAAGTCTGCACTTCAATTCCGTTGTAGTTGTTTCATTTCAAATCTAATGTGGTGGCATGCAGAGCCCAAATCATGAAGATTGTGTCACTGTCCAAATATTTCTGGGCCTAACTGTACCTGTTTGGAGAGACAGGTTACAAATATACGTCAGAGGTTTCACTAAGCATTCAATAATAGTTTTGACTAAGAGCATGTCAATACCATCACAGTCCATAGATGTTTTACTTTTAAACAATTTAACAATTTCAATGACCTCTCTCTCGTCTGTGTTCTTTATGAAAATGGAGTCTTTTATAGCAGTGTTTTTGCTTATTGTATCACCCGTAGGTGCCGTATTGGGTGTTTCTCGAGCCAAATTAGGACCAATGTTAACAAAAAAGTTATTAAATTCATCTGCAGGTGAAACTGCATTCACACTCTGAGTCGTTTTATTATTTTTTGAAAAATTGGTTGGGTAGCTTGTATTTCTGTTTTTATTTCCAAGAATATTGTTAAGTATTGTCCATGTATTTTTAATATTGTATCTGTTTTTCTCCAGTTCTTTACTGTAATAGTCTCTTTTACTACATCTCATTATATATGTTAACTTATTTTTGTATGTTTTATACCGCTGCTCTGCTTCTTTTGTCCTTTTCTTTAGAAAAGCTTTATATTATAAATTTTTCTTTTTACATGCCTTTTGTAATCCTTTGGTTAACCATGGCTTATCGACAAATTTATGTTTAAGCTTCTTCTTTACTAATGGACATTTTTTTTCATAAAGAGTGGTTACAATGTTCATAAATGTGTCATAGGCTTCATTTACATCTGACACATAGACTTTTGTCCAGTCTTGCTTCAGCAAGTCTTCTTTAAAAGAACTGATTGCATTTTGTGATTTGTATCTAAAAGATTTTAAAGTTTTTTCTGTATTGGCCCCCGTGTGGCCATGGACAAGCGCAAAGGTTGGCAAATGGTCACTTATATCATTTATCAATAATCCACTTTCTATTTTCTTATCAATAATATTAACAAACAGGTTGTCAATAAGTGTAGCAGTGTGAACTGTGATTCTACTGGGATGTGTTATTGTGGGATATAGACTCATACTGTACATAGAATTCATGAACTCTGTAATTACATTTTGTTGATATGGATTTAGTAAATCAATATTGAAATCTCCACAAATTACTACCATTTTCTTACTAGTAATATTATTGCGCAGCTCGACTAATTTATCTCTGAATGTCTCAATGCAAGTTCCCGGCATTCTATATATACAACTTATAATTAGATTTTTTGTTTTATCTTGGTCAATCTCAACAGTAACACATTCCAAAATCCCTGGTAGTGCAAAGGACATTCCATTTACAAGCTTACACCTATACAGGTCATACAGTGCAACACCACCACCCTTTTTTTGAGATCTGTTAATATGAAACATTTGATATCCCTCTATTGCCATCAGGGGAGCCTGCTCTTCATTAAGCCAAGTTTCAGAGAGTGCGATAGCTGTAAATTTTCTGTCTAGCTGTTTTAAATAGTCCTGAATCTGTGGAAAGTTTTTGTTAAGACTTCTGCTGTTGAAGAGTATTATTGATAGTTTACCATCTAGTTGCACTTGACTTTTGAATTGCTTTTCAGTGTAATATTCACAGTGATTATGAATATTATTGAAAAAGTGGTTATCAGGATCAATATCATTCTCCATCTCTTGTAGTTTATGTTCAGCATAATGGCATATTTTTAGAGTTTGAATTTCCTCACTCTGTGTCAAATGACTTCCTCCAACTGGGTATAATTGATGTCTACTCAAGTCAGTCATAAGTTTTTTTGTTTGTTTTGTTTAGTTTTTTTTTTTAAGTACATTGACATGGTATGTCAAAAGAACTATTCTTGCCGTGTGTGTGGATATGGATTATCATAGTCTCTTAATTTTCTTAATCGGTGTTCATCTATATTTATTTAAGTCAGTAAGATCTCTGATTATTATACTCTTTGCTTCCTCAGGTGTTCCATTTAGTTTGAGCCAAACTCTACAATTTCTTGTCCATGTTGCCTGTATCTTATTTTGTCTTTTCAGCATCCATGCTTGCCGTGCTATTTCAGCATTAGTTTTTGTTAGATGTTCATTTAGGTAAACTTCTGTTCCCCGTAGCTTTCTGGCCTACCTCAGTATGTCATTCTTTACCCTTCTGTTCACAAAACGCATCACAATTGATTTCTTTGTTTTATTATCCTTTCTGGGTAAAGCATGACAGGCTGAAATTGCATTTGCATTTTTTTTTTCGGTTCCGGTTCCGCCGGACCGGTGGCGCCACACGAGTTGGCTGCCGTTTGCAACTGCCCTTTTCTTATCTTCCTTCTTCTTTCTACACCTTTCACTCTATATATATATCACGGACACACAGATCGCCCCAAGGGTCTCCCGAGTCGGCGGACGGAGCCACTGTTTGCAGCTGGGGACGAATACAGCAGGGGGGAGCTAGCTAGCTGGCTAGCTAGCTCCAACCGCCACCCGGTGCTAACGGAGAAGCTCGACATGCAGAGGAACTGTGGCGAAAACGATGCGGGTGCTGGGCTGGAGTTTAGGCGGCGTGCAAGAAATATAAGACAGAATAATAAAGAGCGATGGCAAGAACCAAGCAGACCACCGGTAAATCTACTGGAGGAAAATGCCCCCCAGGAAGCAGCTAGCCACCAAGGCTGCTTGAAAAAAGCGCTCCGGCCACCGGCGGAGTGAAGAAGCCTCACCGTTACAGGTCCGGTACCGTGGCTCTGAGAGAGATCCGTCGCTACCAGAAATCCACGGAGCTGCTCATCTGTAGGCTGCCCTTCCAGCGCCTGGTGAGGGAGATCGCTCAGGACTTCAAGACCGACCTGCGCTTCCAGAGCTCCGCCGTCATGGCTCTGCAGGAGGCCAGCGAGGCCTACCTGGTGGGTCTCTTCGTGGACACCAACCTGTGTGCCATCCACACCAAGAGGGTCACCACCATCATGCCCAAAGACATCCAGCTGGCCCGCTGCACCCGCGGAGGGAGAGAGAGCTTAGACTTTCTGCTGCACATTCACCAACCATAATGCTCTGCACTGTGTGTCTATATATATATATATATATATATATATATATATATATATATATATATACATATATATATATATATATATATATATATATATATATATATATATATATATATATATATATATATATATTTATAGTAATATGTACATATGTATACTAGCTGTTCTTGTTTTTTTTCTTGGCTTCTGATTATTGCTTTGAGTGTTGCTATCCCTGTGCTGTTGCAATCCTGGAATTTCCCCATTGTGGGACTAATAAAGGCTTATCTTATCTTATCTTATTTGCTTCAACCTTTATATTTCTACTATCAAGGAACTGAAGCACCTGGTTTTCCAGGGAGACTGATTCGCTTAGGGGAGCCTCCTCACCTCTCATTCCTGCTGTAGCATGAGCATATGATTGGTATTTAATGTCTAGTCCACTTATAATTAGATCATCCACACGAGAATATTGTTCAAGATCCTCAACGCGTCGCTCCAAGTCTGCAATTTTTTTTGTCTTTTTCCTTAATTGTTAATTTTAATTCTCGGACTTCTTCCATTAGACCTAATAGTTTAACCTGTTGACTAGCCACTTTGGTCAGTTCTTCTGACATGAAGTTCAGAGATTTTTTGATCTCTTCCATTTCCTCCTTCTTTGGTGGCATTTTTACTGACCTGTGGATAGTAAAACAATCTCTGCTGGTGTCGCCGGTATCCAATCCGACCAACCTCGAATCCAGCTGGGCCTCAGCTAGCCCCCTCCGCTGCTAGTCCCGCTGCTTAATTCTAAACAAAGGGGCGTAACTATAGTAGTAAACAGAAGAAAAAGCTTTGTTGTGAATAACACCATAGCAGATCCAGAAAGTAGATTCATAATAATAAAAATCTCAGATCAAAATCTGGATCTATGTATTGCAAGCGTTGATGGCTCAAATGTTGACGACCCATCCTATTTTCACACTTTATTCACTTCTCTTTCTGAGCACTTGGACACCACACTCATAATAGGAGGAGACTTCAACCTGGTGTTAAACCCTGCAGTTAACAGGCGCAGTACATCGGGGAGTAATCAAAAATGGCAGGCTACTGACACTCTCAAGCAATACATGAATGATTTTGGTCTTGGTGATGAATGGCATTCTCTTCACCCAATTCTTCGGGAATATACTTTTTTCACAAGTGCATAGTTCACATTCCCGTTTTAACTTCTTTTTAGCCAGTAACTCCATTGTGAGGGATATCACAGACACTGAAATTTATTCAAATCAAGCTCTCAGCGATCACCATCCAGTATTTCTAACACTGGTAAATAGGAAAGCTATAAGGAAAACTAGGAAATGGAAATTTAATACATCACTACTAAAAGACAAAGACTTTATTAATTATTTCAATAAAGAATTGGAATCATATCTGGAATATAATGACGTGCCAGGAATATCCCCGTGTGTTCTCTGGGAAGCAGCAAAAGCGGTCATGTCTGGTGCTGGAGTTAGAACAGAAAATTAAATCACTGGAGGTGACCTGTGCCTTTTCTCCACAGGAACAGGCACTGTACAATCTGAGAAAATTAAAGCTGGAATTAAAAGAAATTACAAACAAAAGAACACAGTTTTTAATACAAAGACTGCATCTTGAGAAGTTTGAACACAGTAATAAATCAGGGAGATATCTTTCTAACCAGCTTAGATTGAATAAAGAAAAAACAACTATCCACTCTATTAGAATCAGAATCAGAATCAGAATCAGAATCAGGTTTATTGCCATTGTTCATGTAGTACACAAACTAGGAATTTGTCTCGGTACAATGCTGCAACATTAAACATGATAAGATAAGAGAAATAAACTATACATGTAATAAAGTGTAGGATAAGATTAAGTGATACTGGTCAACAGTTAAAATATATATTAGCCAGCAGCAGATACTGTGGAGAACTATATAGTGCAGTCGGTAATGCAGGAAGAAAACAGTGATGATTGACATGAGTCTGGTTGAGCTGCTGTACATGGTGCACGAGAGTCACTTAGTGTTCAGCAGTCTAATGGCAGAGGGGAAGAAGCTGTTCATGTGACGGGAGGTTTTAGTCTGGATGGACCGAAGTCTTCTACCAGAGGGGAGGGGGGCAAACAGTACATGACCAGGGTGTGAGGGATCGGCTATGATCCGGCCAGCACGCCTCCGGGTCCTGGAGATGTACAGATCCTGGAGAGATGGGAGCTTGCAGCCGATCACCTTCTCAGCAGTGCGCACGACGCGCTGCAGCCTTAGTCTGTCCCTGGCAGTGGCTCCTGCGTACCACACGGTTATGGAGGTGGTGAGGATGGACTCGATGATGGCTGTGTAGAACTGCACTAACATCTTGGTGGGTAGCTTGAGCTTCCTCAGCTGCCGCAGGAAGAACATCCTCTGCTGGGCTTTTTTGATGAGTGAGCTGATGGTCAGCTCCCATTTGAGGTCCCTGGTGATGGTAGTGCCTAGGAAGCGGAAGGAATCAGCAGTGGTGATGGGAGAGCCTGAGAGGGTGAGGGGGGGCAGAGGAGTAGTGACTTTCCTGAAGTCTACAATCATCTCCACTGTCTTCAGAGCGTTCAGCTGCAGGTTGTTATTGCTGCACCAGGACGCCAGCTGGGCCACCTCTCTCCTGTAGGCGGACTCGTCGCCGTTGGAGATGAGCCCGATGAGGGTGGTGTCGTCCGCAAACTTGATCAACTTGACAGACTGGTGGCTGGAGGTGCAGGAGTTGGTGTAAAGGGAGAAGAGTAGGGGGGAAAGTACACAGCCCTGGGGTGATCCGGTGCTGATGCTAGTATAGTCTGAGACAGTCTTTCCCAGCCGCACATGCTGCCTCCGGTCCGTCAGGAAGTCGATGATCCACCTGCAGAGGGAGTCAGGCACGTTGAGCAGGGACAGCTTGTCCCGGAGCAGAGCGGGGCGGATGGTGTTGAATGCGGAGCTGAAGTCCACAAACAGGATCCTGGCGTAGGTTCCCGGGGAGTCCAGGTGCTGCAGGATGGAGTGGAGGGCCAGGTTGACTGCATCGTCTACAGACCTGTTGGCTCGGTAGGCAAACTGCAGCGGGTCCAGGAGAGGGGTGGTGATGGACTTGAGGTGGGACAGGACCAGGCGCTCAAAGGACTTCATGACTACAGAGGTGAGGTATTAAGGATACGACTGGAAATATCATCCATGAGCGTGAAGAAATAAATATCTCCAGAAAGTTTTATGAAAGCCTCTATTCATCTCAGATTAATCAATCTGACTCAGAGATAAATGAATTTCTGGACAATGTTAATTTACCACAATTAAATAATAAACAGATTACAGCTCTGGATGCACCTTTTCTAATGTCCAAACTCCAGGATGCACTTAAGCACATCCCAAACAACAAAGCTCCAGGACCAGATGGTTTTCCAGTGGAATTTTATAAAGAATTCTGGACTGTGATGGCACCTACTTTCTTTAAAATGGTGAACCAAATTAAAGAAGATAATGTAATCCCTCCAAATATGAACTTGGCTAGTATTATCCTGCCCCTTTACCATTTGCAATATTTCACGGACTAACTCGGTCACGGAGTAAATACGATATTAATACAGACAGCGTTGTAGGTTTTGCGGAAATCTACACCATGGTCCAACGAAGAGGTGCGGGGTTTTCTCTGCTTGGTGGCAGATACACAGTGAGAGGAGCGACCCGGACCGATAAAGATGCAGCCCAGCATAGAACTGGACTATGGACAAGCTGAAGACGAACGTGAGAGAACCATCGATGGTGAGTGATTTGTAATAATGTGCATCTATTTGCTTATTTATCCTGTTGGTGGTAAGCTCACTTTTTTTGAGCGTGCTGGCTAATGAGTTTTAGCTAGTAGCTAGCTAGTACCAACTGCTGATTCGCGCTTGTTTTGTCCTAAGTATTCGCTTGTGAGAGCAAAACGATGAAATATGTTAATCCTGGTTAAAGTCCTGGTTTGTGTACGTGCTGCACTTTGGTGCTGCGCATTAAATTGTGTGCAATTTAATGCTAGAATGTGTTTCCACATGCCAGGGTTTAGTCTCCCTTAGTGTTTGTTTCCCTGACAAGCAACAAAGCATTTCTGTCACATCCCACCACTGACTTTCACAAGTGTATTTCCCTAATACAGGTACATCTCCAAAAATCAGAATGTCATGAAAAAATTCAATATTTTTTGACACTCATTTCAGAAAGAGAAATCCATATATTATATACATTCATTACACAGACAGTGATATATTTCAAGCGTTTATTTATTTTAATTTGGATGATTATGGCTTACAGCCCCTGAAAACCCCAAATTCAATTTGGCAAAAAATTAGAATATTACATAAATAAACTTTAAAAAATAGTTTTTAAATAGAAATGTTGGCTGCTGAGGTGTTGGTTAACATGGGCTGTAGCCATAATCATCAATATTAAAATAAACACTTTCAATATATCACTGTCCCTGTAATGAATCTATATATGGGTTTCACTTTCTGAAATGAGTGACAAAAATATTGAATTTTTTCATGATATTCTAATTTTTGAGATGTGCCTGTATAAGTGTTGAACTTTCTTGAAACTAACCACCATCCATTTCTGTCGTTCGTCTAGGCAAGAGGAAAGGAAAAGCAGCCACTCCACAACGGACCTTGCCACTGTGGAAAGTACTGAAATCCTTTGCTTTTATAGGTAAAGTGTCAAAACCAAAGTAGCACAATTTCCACTTAATATAAAAGGGACTGAACTGAGATTTATTTGATTGTGTGAGTATTAATTACAGAATAATTGAAAAAGAATGGCGCATCAACTGTAAAATAAACCGCTTGTTAATGTATTTATTTTTTTGCCAGATCATTTGTGATCCTTTGTGAGTTATGTTTACAACTGTATCTTCTGGGGAATGGCAGTTGTTCAGTCATCAATATAATTTAGTTTATATATGTAGTTTATAGTCTATCATCAATAAACTCATGCAGTAACAGGATACATTACAAATATTTGAGACCCATTGTTGTGCTTCCTTTTATATTTTAGCAATGCAAGTACAAAACACCGCCCACACATGAAGCCAGGGCAAGAAGAGACACTTTTACATTCAAGACAAACTTTTATTGATAAAAACTCCATATTTGACATTTTGACATCCTGGGCAACTTCTACCGCTGCGTGATAGAGAGCACCCTGACCAACTGTGTCACAGTCTGGTATAGGAGCTGCTCTGTCGCTGACCGTAAGGTGCTGCAGCGGGTGGTGAAAACCGCCCAACGCATCACAGGGACTCCACTTCCAGTTATAGAGGACGTCTACAGGAAAAGATGTCTGCACCGGGCACGCAGCATTCTCAGGGACTCCAACCATCCTGCTCATGGACTGTTCCAGCTTCTCCCCTCCAGAAGGCGTTTCAGAAGCCTTTGGACTAGAACCAGCAGGTTTAGGAACAGTTTCTTTCCAACAGCTGTCACGTTATTGAACTTAGTTCCCCGCTGACTCTCTTACCATCATCTCTTACCATCCTCACCTGTACATAACTGCCCATCTAACTTATTGTACATTATTTGCACATAACAGTACTCTTAACTTTCTGCACTGCTGCATATATTTGCATATATTTGCTTAAATTGCACATACTGTCTTCATACTGTCTACATACTCCCTTCTTCTTCCTGCTTTCAGAGAGAGCAGACGCATTTCTTCTCCTCTCCCTTTTCCTCCTCCCTTCACTGATCACAGCTTGCTGTGTCCTGTCTGTGTTTCGCTCTTCTTCTGCTGCATCTCGACCCAAACGGAAAATTATGGAATGGGCTTTAATGCAATTGACACCACTTTAAAAGAAGATCGGGCCAGGGGGAGCCCAAGTGGGGAGACTCATGGACAATTGGGAACTCATGTGTCTGTGTGATTCGATTGAAGATGCGGAAGACATCTATCTGTTTGGCTTATGATCACAGGATTTCTACTTTGGCTTTGGAGTTTCCTGATGTATCAGAAATTAATGAAGTTGGGAGAGCTGATCAAAATGCGGACCCAGCAAAGCTCCTTCAACAATTCGACCAGTTGGGGACTGCACTGATAGCGGCAAATGGGGAACTGAATGGTGGCTGATTCAGTAGGTGGAATACATCTTGGAGTCGCTGGTGCTCTCCAGGGAATGATTTTAAAGCCTGTGAATGTGCTGCACAGAATCGCATGAGATGGAAATTTTTATGCTCTAAGTGAACTGTGCTCATCTGGCCTTGATTCGGCGTCCTTGGTATTCATCCCTCCAGGAGAGAAGATAAGGCAGAAGTGAATTTTTTGGCTTCTCCCTAACCCAAACAACTGGTGTGCAGTAATCTGAACTCTCAAGGACAGCGTCATGTGACCAGCATGGAATTTACCATCGACATGCACTGAGAGAATGAACTCTTGTGGACATGCTATCTATGTTTTGAGGACACTAAAGACATAACATCTAAACGTTGCTCAGGGAGGATTTTTGCTGTTCACCAGTAACTGATACACACACTGCATACAACATTACATGACTGATACACATACACTGACACACACACACTCACACTGTCTCTCTCAACTTTTGCTGCTTTGTTAATGTGTGATCTGTATTGTCTGCTAATTGTGCATTAGAGGGTTTTTTTCTATGTAATCACAATTTTGCTCATACAAGCTTTATTTTGATAACTATGTTTTTTCTCTCTGCCCAATGTGTTCCCTCCCCCTCCCCCTCTTTACCCTCCACTGTATGACAGGCGCCTTGCATGGCTGCCGCGTCATTGGGAAGCGCTTATCGAGCGCGCCCAATGTCAAGTCAAATTCCTCGTATGTTTACATGTAAACATGCTTGGCAATAAAGCTCATTCGGATTCTGATTCTGATTCTGTCAGTTACTGCATATACTGCGCTGCTGTCCTTTGCACATCTGATTGGATGCTAAACTGTGATTCATTACCTTGTATTCATACATGTGTAATGACAATAAAGTTGAATCTAATCTAATCTAATCTAATCTAATCTAATATTTTGACTGAGCGACTTCATACTCGGTGATGCACATCCTCAGTTAAAGTACTAGATTCCATTCAAGGGAATGTATTAATTCATTCTGATTGCTGAGGCCACAGTAAAAACAGATGATTTTAAATGTAACCCAGCCCTTGTAAAATCGACTTTACATCAGTGCAGCTACATGAAAATTGTGGTTAAATACAACAACGAAGTACTTTATTGTCACATTGGAATTGGAATCGCTCCTGTTTTGTTTTTCTTTTGAATTCTTGGAGGGAATATGGGTGGGCAATATAAGCTGCAGCTTCAGCCATCACCCATTTCAGATAACCTATGTTGAACTGTATAATCAGAGGAGTTATTGTTTAATTCGACCATGTTAGATTTTTTTTCCCCTTTATTATATTATTCTATTTTCTTTTAATCTATCCGAAATAAAGATTCATTCATTCATTCACATTCCACCACTGGCTTTTAGCAACAAGTGTATTTCCCAAATATGTTTTAAACTTCCTTTATTTAACCACCACCCATTTCTGTCTTTTGTCTAGGCAAGAGGTAAACGATCCACCCCAAACTGGACCTTGCGTCACTATTTACAGAGATGCAGGCCTAAGATCTGCTGATCTGGGACCAGTGTGAGCTGCACATCCCAGCTGCTGAGTGACCCAGTCTTACAGTTTGAATTTTGCACATTCTAAATAATCTGGAATTTGCTGCTGATTGTAATAAACAATTTAGTGACTTATGTGTTTGCATCATGATTTCTATTTTTGTCTGTTAATACACTGGTGGGAAAAGAGTCAATAGTACAAACCATTAATGGGTGACCTTGAAAATAATGGCTCATTTTTAAGAAAAGTAACCAAAACAATTATTTTATTAACTGAAGACTGTATTGTTGGATGTGCCACCGCAGAAGACCCTGCATACTTTAGTGATAGTACCAGTATATGGAGGAATGCTGGGTCATATTAGCATCTACTCTTCATCATAATGGGTTTGGGCAGGGGTGTCCAATCATGTGCCACGGAGGGCCAAGACCCTGCAGGCTTTACCTCCAACCAGTGTCTTCAACAGCAGATTTCACTGAACTTCTTCCACTGACTGCAGATCAGTGAAAACACCTGCTGAAGAGACTGGGTAGAAGAGAGAGCCTGCAGGGTCTTGGCCCTCCATGACACATGATTGGACACCTGTGGGTTAGAGTTTAATGGGATTTAACATTTTAACACAAACTTCTTTATGGTTCATAATCCTGTTGACAGACTTACACCAAACCAAAAGTGATTTCTCAAACTGCTGGATTGTTTCTAGACAGCTTTTCCAATCTGTCAGTATTAAATTTATGTCACATGGTGGTAACCTTCACATATAAAAAAAAGACATCTGCAAAAACCTCAGAGGTTTATTGTCAGTGCAATTCCCAGTGCAATACTACATGAATGCATGTATAGTACATTGTTGATGCAGAGAATATATATTTCTACAGTACATGCATCTAGTAAATCAAGCATTTTCCATGTAACCTTGTGACTGCATTATTTTAATTGCTTTTAATCCTAGATCAAGTTTGTTTTAGCCTAAAATGCATCATAACTGTCAAATATATCTTATTATACGTAACTCAGTACTGTTTACTTTTTGAATATATATTTTGTGGCTAATATTGTTATTAACATGGCGATCAAGTTGTGTCAGCTTATCATTTTTTGCTATGACACCACCTCAGACTCAGTGCAGCTGGAGCAGGTACGTCCCATGATGTCTCAACAGTCTCTCCATGATTTTCACGCAGATCAGAGCAATTTTTTTTCCTGCAATATTTTTATTGAACCTTTTGGGTTTTTTTTTACAAACATAGCACACACAGTCAGACACTAACACAAAAGTAATTTAAAAACTAAAAAGAACAATAACAAAATAAAAAAAAGGTAATAAAAACAACAGCCATTAACAAAAACAAGTCAACAACAATGCTCCTCTGTTTAGTCTAGGTAATCTATTACATAAGAATACATAATATACATTCACCAGTTTGGAATTTGCAAGGTCCACACATAGCATTCACCTTCTTCTTCAGAAGTTATGTTTAATTTCTTTACATAATCAATGAAAGGTCTCCATATATTCTCAAACATATTTTCCTTTGATTTCAGTATATATGTTATTCTTTCTAGTGGAAGGTTTGTTAACATCTGTCTTAACCACTGAGTCACATCTGGTCTATGAGTCTTTTTCCACAGTAGTGCAATACATTTTTTGGCATTAAGCAAACTGAGGTCTATGAATGCTCTTTCACTCTTATTAAAGTTATGTTTTTCTGGACACAGACCCAACAAAAACAGTTTAGGGTTCAATGTGATTTGTTTTGAAATTATTTTTTCAATTGTTACCCTCACCTCTTCCCAAAACATTCTAATTTTTCTACATTCCCATAAACAGTGAAATAGGGTTCCTTTACTTAGATCAGAGCAATTTGTTGCACAGGAAATAAACGTTTCTACAGACATTCTTAAGCTCTACAACCACTGATCGTTTGTGAAGCTGTGTTGACACCAGTGACAGGCTGTGCTGAACGCCCAGACCGACCGTTTGAAGCGGTAATTTTCCCACAACAGAGCCATCTGAAACACACACAGCATACATATTTTAGTACCTAACAGCAATAACTTGCAGACATTACAGTGTAGTATGACGTACTTATAGCAAACTAGCATTAGCAACATTAGCTTACCGTCATATATGACCTAGTTTGTATCCTCACGTCTTCGCCTCTCCCAGAAGCTGCAGAATTATTCCAGAGTGTTTCGTCTCACTGCCTGTACCCTTGTCTGGCGGTCCTTTTTGGCATTTATGGTGAAAAAAGCCACAGACCGAGGAGTTGCCTTGTACAGCCGCCATGTTATGTTTGGCTTGGGTCGCGTGTTTTACGTCACGGGAGTGTGGCGCCGCCTTGCTGTAAAAAAATCCCGCCCACCACAGCTTTACCCCGCTTTACCCAGCTGCTATGGAGACAGAACCGAGGCCGAACCGAGTAGTAACGAAATGAAACGAGGCGAGGCGAGGCGAGGCGAGGCGAGCTGGGCTAGTGGAAAAGTGGCTATAGTGATTGCACTTTGCACTCATGTTGCTTGTCCAGTCAATATGACACATACGACAAAATGTTGATATTAGAGGTATGCAAACTGGAGAAAAAGAGCACAAGATAAGTCTTTATGCTGATGATGTACTGATTTTCCTTGAAAACTCACAAAGATCTCTTCTTCAGACATTGGTGCTCATTGATAAATTTTCATCATTATCAGACTATTAATTATGGGGTTAATCAACAGTCTTACCTATAAATTGTAGTTTTTCAAACATATCCACTATTCCAATAAAATCAGGTAATATTAAATATTTAGGAATAGATATTTCCCCCAGGCTCTTAGAGTTACTGCGACTAAATCACATTCCCCTTTTAAAAACAGTACAAGACAACCTTGCGCGTTGGAAGACATTACTTATATCACTAATGGGAAGAGTCTCAGCCATTAAAATGATGGTCCTTCCTAAAATCAACTATTTATTTTCAGTGAGATCTATCCAACCATCTATGACCTGGTTTAAGTCTCTAGACTCAAATATAAGTAAATTTTTATGGAATGATAAATCATCACGGATCAGTTTAAAAACTCTTCAAAAAGCAAAAGCGTGCAGAGGTTTAGATTTAAAAAATTTTTTTAAATTACTTCTTAGCCAATAGACTGCAGTTTGTTTCTAAATCGAAAAAATCAACCTCACAAGGAAACCCATGGTTAGATGTTGAACAGGCTCTCTGTGGGTCGCTAAAAATCTCTGACTTACCTTTCATGAGCCCCTGTATCAAATGCCATGGCTGTTTTAAAAGCATTAATATTAGCTCCTGTCTGACAGCCTGGTGGAAATTTTTAAAAATAACAGGGTCTTCACTTGTCCTTTGTAAGCTCACGCCCATTTGGAATAATCCTGATATCCTGCAACAAAAGAGGACGTTAAATTTTCCACTATCGTAAGAGAAAGGAATTAAAAAAAACTTAGAACATCTTATTCGAGGTGGCAATTTTATCAAATTTCAGGAACTAGCGTCACAGTATGACATCAGTGATGAAAAGTTTTTTGAATACCAACAAGAAAAGATTGAAAGCAAGATTCAGTCTTAACCAGACAGATTTAGAGGTACCAGTTAAGGTGAAAGAGCCTCTAAATTTATGTTCCCCTAAACTGATATTGAAAATACACGGACTATTATCAAAACTGGATGAGTCAGTATCTCTTCAAAAATCAAAATGGGAGACAGACCTATCAATCAATAAAGATGAAAGCTTTTGGACACAAATATGTTCAAACACTTTTATGATGACTAAAAACTCTAAGTTACAGCTTAGAGCCCTGCGCCCTGACCACGAGGGGTTTCTGTGACCCACTGGGGCCAGTGTCCAAAGGGGCCTGTTCCGTAGTGGCTGTGTGTCTGGCCTAGGGGGGTTGGTGGGGGTAGGACTGCGGGGTGTTCCAGAGTGGGGTGGCCTGTGGCCCCTGGCCGACTGGCCTTGCCTTCCCGGTGGGGCTGGGTCTGGCCCTGTGCTGGGGGGGCGTTCCCCCTCTGGGTTGGGGTTGGGTATGCACAGGTGGTGGGGGCTGGCCCCGGTGCATCCTTGCGCAGCAGGGTTGTGCCCTTCCAGGGGCCCTGGCGGCGCTCTGGGGCTGGTGCTTGCATCCTGGGGGGGGTCACCTCCATCCTCCAGGACCTGTGAGTGTGTGTGTGTGTGTGTGTGTGTGTGTGTGTGTATGAGTGTGAGTGTGTGTGCTCATGCATGAGTGCAGGTGTGCGTGAGTGTGGATGTGAGTGGGTTCGTGTGTGTGTGAGGGTGTGGATATGGATGCATGCACATGTGTGTGTTGTGTGTGGGCATGCGAGGCTGTGTGTGGGTGTAGGTGGGCATGTGTGATGGTGAGTGTGTGTGTGTGCGGTTACCTGTGGGTGGATATGCGGTGGTGGAGGATATGTGTGTGGGTGGGGGACTTTGTTGGGTGTTGGGGGTGGGGTGGGCCATCTAATGGCCTGGGGGTTGGCGGTTCAGGGCCTGCTTTTCCCAGCCACCCTGCCATTGTGTCACGGGGTGGTGCGCTTTGTCGCATTGCCTCCAGTGTCCTTGGCGCTGGATGTGTGTGGGTGCTCGGGGGCGGTCGAGGTGCCATTGGCGTGGGTTGGCAGCCGTGTTGCAGTTGGTTTGCTCCAAGGTGGCTGTGGCTGGGGGGGTGGCCTGCCGCTGTCTGTGTGTGTCTGGGGTGGGTGGGTGGTGGGCTTGCGGTGGGTGCTCAGGGGTGTTGCTTGGCATGTGGAGTGCCGTATGAGTCCGGCCCATTGTTCATTATAGTGATTATTGTTGTGTATGTTCGTGTGTGCAAGATGTGTGGGAGTGGGTTTGGATGTGGCTGCTCCATCCAGTTTGTGAGCTGGCTTCTGGGGGGGGGGGGGGGGGCTCCTTTTTGGACCACCTCCCTCCCAGTCTTACCACCCCCCTTCCGATTCTGGATGGAACACACATCTTCTTGGATACACTTAGGGTTTTGGGGTGGGGGTGTGCCGCACTGTGTCGGTGAAGGGGATACTTCTGTCTTCTGCGCAGTGGGGCTGTCCTCACCTCAACTTTAATTGCATTTTAGACACTGAGGGCTTGGGGGATGGGAGCCCCGCTGCCTATCGCAGTGGCTAGTGGTGCTCTAACCACCATCCCCCCAATTTTAACTGCACTATGGTAGTTCACACACCTGCACACAATCACATTACACAACTGACACACACCCATTATGATTTGTGCAAGGGAGAAGGGGGATGAGAGTCTTCCCCCACCCCTGTTGGCCTCCTTCTGCTGGGGTCCTGGGGGCCCGATGGAGGGCCTTGGACCCATCATGTTGTCAAAATCCCTGGGTGCTTCCGAATGAATAGATGCAAGCAAGGGAGTAAGAGAGGGATTGAACAAGAGAGTAAGTGAGAATGAGGGAGTGATGAGTGAAGATGGTGATGGTGGGGTGATTTTGTGTGGCACTTTGCATGTCAGGTGGCATCTCGGAGCGCCTGTGGTGGTCCGCTGATCAGTTGCTCAGGTGGGCATTGGGGGTGGTGGTCTGCTTCTGTGGCCGTGGCTGCCCTGGGGTGGCTTGGTGGGGGTGTGGCTGCTGGCCTGCACTGGCGGTCTCCCCGGCCATTGCCGGATGCTAGTGCACATTCATACATCTGCATCGCGGTCGCCCTAAGTAGTGAGGGTGAATGAGTGTGGGTGAGTGTGTGGGGGAGAGCACGAATGGATGTGAGTAGGTCGGAGCACAAGTGAGAGTGTGTTATGTGTGAACGTGAGTGAGTGGTGATGACTGTGAGAGCGAGTGGGAGTGGGAGTGAGATTGAGAGGGTACAGGAGTGAGAGAGAGTAAGTGGGTCTGGCAGTGCAAATGCGGGATTGTGTGGGGGAGAGGGCGAGCGAGAGTGAGTGCGTGTGTGGGGGTATGTATGAGAGCTTGAGGGTGTGAATGCATGGGAATGGGTGTGTCTGCTGGTCAAGAGGTGCTGGATTGAGGGGGCAGTGCCTCTTGGCCATGTGGGCTCCCCTGGACAGGGGGGGCCTTCTTTGAGTGTGGGGATCTCAGGGGTGTGTGGTGGTGGTGCTGGGGTGGGGGCGAGCCCACTGTGGGGGCTTGTGCCAGGGGCGCAGGCCAGTCTCCAGCCCAGGGGGGTGGGGGCACTGGCATCTTGGCGCCTGGGGCCCGGGGGCTGGTGTTGGCCCCGCTGGGGGGGGGGGGGGGGTCCACTACGCCGGCCACCTGGTGGCATGACCTCCCTCAGGTGTCCTTGCCTCCTTGGGCCGTCCCTCCTGGGGCAAATGCCTGGCTTTCCTGGGGCTTGTTGGCCTCGGACATTTGTGCTCTGTGGGGGTTGGTGGCATTGTCCTTCTTGCTCGGGGTTTCTGGGAGGGGAGGGGGTTTCTGCAACCAGCCGCTCTCTTCGCATGTTTCCTGACAAACCACTGACATGCACACACTTATTTTGTGCACGCTGTCATATACATGCACACAGATGCACACACAAATGTCTCTCCTTTAACAGGTGCGGATACCAGACTCATGTTGAGACCTCTTCAGTGGAAGAAGCAGTCTGTCTTCTGTTTGTTTTAGTTGCTGGTTTGTTTGTCTTTTTCTGTTCCTCTACCTTTTCTTTCCCCCACCCCACACCTCCTTTCCCCATTCCCCATCCTGTCAGGTCCTTCATGGGTAAAATAATTTAAATAAAGTATTAAAAGTTGTCACAAGAGGAGTTTACAACAACATACTACTGTATGTTGTTGTAAATAGGTACTATACAAAACTCCTTTTGGCAAAGTAAATCTGTTTTGGCACAATAAGGGTAGCATTTCTGTTCTGCTCACCTAGCTGCCTGACAGGACAAGGGAAAAAAAAAAGACAGCGCAACCGCAACGGGGGGATTTGCAGTGGCTCGGTTAGACATACTTGAGCAGCGAGTAGATAGTTTAATGCTGTAAATACAGTCAATAATCGACCAGCTCTCTTGAGTCATTGATAAATTACATCAGCTTTCACTTACTGTTGGCACTATCGCTTCAGCTCCTTCCCCAGCTCTGGCTCCAGCTGTCCCCATCCAGGTTGCTCTGTGGCTGTATCCACCCTGCTCACTACCATGGGAAGCTAAGAGAGGGTGAGGGGTTCATTCTACAGTGCAGTTTGGTTTTCCAGCACGTACTGGAAGATTTTCCCTCCAAGCATAGTAAAATCAGCTACGCGGTTAACCTGCTGGATGGACAGGCACTTGCCTGGGCGTGAAAAGTTTTGTTAAGCCCAGAATATCCCACTTACACTTTTGACCAATTTATTGTCGAGTTTCTCAGAGTTTTTGATCATTCTGAAATTCCACCCAGCTTCTTAATCTTTGCCAGGGGAGTCAGTCGGTCGTGGAGCACTCAGTTGATTTCCAGGTGCTTGCAGCTGAGGCAGATTAAGATAATACTGCGTTAAGGTCTGTTTTCATCGGTAGCCTTAGCTCCCAGCTCTGCGTTGAGCTAGATAGCCGAGATGAACCCGACTCTCTCGAGGTACTACTTACACTGGTAATTCACCTCGACAATCGCCTCAAGCAGCATGCCTGCGAACTCCAACACGACGTGCATGCATGCTCTTCCTCCTCCTTTCCCTCAGCCACACACCTTCCAGCTCTTCCTGCCCTGTTCACCTCTGATGTTCCCAAGCCTATGACGCTGGGTCGGTCTCAGCTCTCATCCGCAGAGTGGTGTGGTCGTGCTGAGGGGGGCCTCTGCTTATATAGCACGGGGGACGGTCACGCAGTTGAATCATGCCTCATCAAACCAAAAGGGCAGGCCCGTCCATCACAGTAGGGGGACTGGAGGGCCTTCCATCCTCACTCTTCCTGTCCCCCTCCAACTACCCTCACTTGAATACGTTGATCATGTCTTAATAGATTCGGGGGCCTAGCAAAATTTCATGTCTGAGGTTCTGGCAACCTGGCTCAAAATTCCCTGCTCGCCACTCCCAGCGCCCATTAGGGTGACTACATTATCCGGGAGGCCACTACTCACGGTCACCAAAATAACTAACCCATTAACCTTACTGGTCTCTGGCAATCACAGAGAGACGATTTCATTCCTCCTTCTCCCCTCATCCACTCCACCCATAGTTTTAGGGTACCCCGGGCTTCTCTTGCACAACCCCACCATCGATTGGCAGAGAAGCACCATTACATCCTGGAGCACCCTCTGCTACACTGCCTGTTTGCAGTCTGCTGCCTGCTCTCCCTCGGTAACCCCGTCGCCCCCTGTTGTTGACCCACCAGACCTAACCAATGTACCTGCCAAATACCATGACCTAGCCCCCACCTTCAGCAAGGCCAGGGCTCTCTCTCTTCCCCCTCACAGGTTGTACAACTGCACCATCAAACTCCAGCAGGGGGTGTGCCTTCACAGGCCATTGTTAAATATGTCAAGGAGTCACTCAACGCTGGCCTCATTTGACCCTCCTCCTCTGCCGTCAGGGCCGGGTTCTTCTTTGTCAAGAAGAAGGATGGTTCTCTCCGCCCCTGCATCGATTAACGGCAGCTTAATGACATCACCATTAAAGACAGGTATGCCCTTCCCCTCATTAACTCTGCACAAGATCTCCTGCAGTGTGCTACCATCTTTACTAAGCTGGATCTGAGGAACGCTTACCATCTGGTCAGCATCTGAGAGGGCAATGAGTGGAAGACTGTTATGAACCAGGCTTGGGCTCCTCCCGAGCCCAGCTTCATGGCTCTTTCCTGTTTCTTAATTATCTGTGTTTTATGTTGCTTTTGAGTTCCATATTTTGTCTCATTTCTGCATTGTTGTTGTCAAGCTTGTGTTACCATGCCTTGTTGTATGTTCTTGCCTGTTATTTGTCTGACTATGGATTATTTGATAATCTTTTGTAGTTTCACCTTAGTCTGCTTTTGTGTTATATTTATTTCGTGGCTGGCAGCGGTCAAGGGGTGGAGTCTTGTTGCGCCCCTTGTCTGCTGACAGCCACGCCCCCCTCTCCTGTCAAACTTTGACAGCTGGTGCCAATTTGCATTGCCCATTTCTCTCCCTGCTCAGCTTAGCCCACACACCCACACTCACCTGTTTTCACTCTGCTCATTATGTCTAGTATTACTTAAGCTCTGTCTGTGTACTTGGAAATTTGTCAGTTCATTGTTTTGTCAGCTCGCTGCCAGAGCAGCCCATGCTCTGGCATTTCTCCGCTGTAAGTACCAACACCTATCAGTTGTTGCTATGTTTAGTTTTTCTCCCTGTGTTTGACCAGCGCCAACTTGGTGCAGCCCATAGAGCCTGGGATTGTTCGGCTCCGGTCTGCACTTTTGTTTCAGGAGCATCCTGGTTCTATTTTTCTCTTTTTCCCCTCTCACCATTTATGCATGGGAGCGTGTGGGTGCATTTGTGTATTTTTTGTCCGTGCCATTTCGTTTGGGGACAATCCCCTGTAACTAACACACTCACCAGGTTGTTGGCCTGTTTCTTTGTTTGGACATTTATATTAATTAACGCCACATTCTCCTACATTTGAGTTTCTCTCATCTCTGCTGCCTCATCGAGACAGCGAATCATGAAAAAGATGGGTTTTCATACCCCCATTGGCCACTTCGAATATTTGGTAATGCCATTCGGCCTAACGAACGCCCCTGCAGTTTTTCAATGATGATAATAAATGATGTAATCGGGGACTTTCTCAACACCTTTTTTTGTGTACCTTGACGATATTCTGATTTTCTCCCATTCCCCAGCTGAACATTGGATCCACGTCCGCACCGTCCTTCAGCACCTGCTGGAGAACCAGCTGTACGTCAAGGCTGAGAAGTGAGTTCCACATCTCCTCCACAACATTCCTTGAGTTTGTCATCACCAAAGGTCAGATCCAGCCAGACCCACAGAAGATCAAGGCCATCCTCAACTGGCCCACACCATCTTCTCGCAAACAACTGCAACAGTTCCTTGGATTTGCCATTTACCACCGCTTCATCCGCAACTACAGCACCATAGCCCTCCCTCTCACCAGCCTCACACCGAACAAGACCCCCTTCCGCTGGTCCAACAAGGCGGAAAAGGCCTTTTCCATACTGAAGAGGAGGCTCACCGACACACCCATCCTGGCGCAGGTCAACCCCAGCCATCAGTTTGTTGTGGAGGTCGATGCATCTGAATCAGAGGTGGGTGTGGTCCTGTCTCAAAGATCAGTCACCAACGGCAAACTTCACCCCTGTTCCTATATCTCTCGGCACCTGAGCCCCACTGAGAGGAACTACAACGTCGGATTATCGAGAGCTACTTGCAGTGAAACTGGCACTAGAGGAGTGGTGCCAGTGGGTGGAGGGCTCCACCCACCCTTTCTTGTGTGGACCCACCACAAGAATTTGGAGAACCTCAGGACAGCCAAACAACTCAACTCTCGGCAGGCCAGGTGGGCCCTCTTCTTTGGGCGTTTCCAGTTCACATCACTTACTGCCCTGGCTCTCGAAGCACCGTGCCCGATGCCCTCTCCAGGTAGTTCTCCGTTGTACCCACTGACGACCGCCTGGAGACCATCGTTCCAGCTGAGTGCATGGTGGGAAATCACCACACACTTCAAATAGCCCCAGCATCCTCCTCTCATCAGGAGATTGTTAGACTACTCTATGCCCATCTTCCCAATGCATGAGCAGCCAGTCCTCTCCTCCAATGAACCTGCAAAGGAAAGTAGCTCATTACTCCTGCTATTTGTCTCCCTTCTTTTCTCCAGGACTCCCAGGCAGACTGTGGACCCCCACCCTGACAGACTGGATCCCCGCTCTGTGGAGACCAAACCTGGACTCTCTCTACCCCTACCCTGTAAGTGCACTTACCAACGTTTTCCCTAATCTGTTCTCCCATCTGTGGTGTGGTGAGTGGTGTGTGTGTGTGATGCCGTACCTGCCCCTGGTGTGACGTCAGGTGGGCACGGCCCTTGAGTATAAATAGTTCGGTTCTGATAATAAAGGGTGAACTTGCTGCATGACAGATGAGACTCCTGTCCCTCATTTTACATACATAACATTTGGCGACAAGGATAAAAATTATTGGAGCGTACGGGCTACCTCCACCACTAGCACCATTTCTAGAGTGCATGGGAGAGCCGATGACCCTGTGGCCGCAGTGGAGGGCCATGTTTGACGATTACATCAGGGTGTTGGGCTTAAGTAGGCTCAACGGGGGACGACGGTGAGCACGTCTGGCCCACAATGTTGGCGCGGGGGGCCGAAGAATTCTGGCTACGTTGGGTGAAACAGATTACTATGAGGATGCTGTTGAGCGGCTGGCCGAATACTTTGAAGAGCAGACGAGGACCATGAAGCTGTGGGTCATGGAGCTGTTGGCACCAGGAACGGCTAAGCTAGCTAGCTGGGGGATGCTAACGACCCATTCTGTGCCTATGGACAGGTTAGTTGCTAAGCTAACTTTGCACCAAAACCAAGCTATGAGCTACCAGCTAGACTTTGAAGTAGGACCGGGGCCATGAATGGAGGAGTCCCCGGTCACTGAAGATGGTGGGCTGGTCAAGGAGCTCAGCACGGTACAGGACCATAGCATTGATGAGTCAGACGGCGCGGAAAGGGAGAGCAGCAGGAGTCATCCCCGCAGCTGGAGGCTAGGCAGCGAGTGAGCGGGACCATGGAAGCTGAGAGCCCCAGGGAAGAACAGTGACAGCCGGGCACGGAGATGATGTAGCGGAGCACCTGGAACGAGGGTACCGAGAGCAGCGACGAAACGCCCAGGTTGGAGAGTGACGCCGACGAGAGTGACGCCGACGAGAGTGACGCCGACGCGCAGTGACGCTGAGAGCTCTGAGGGAGAGCAATAGCATCTGGACACAGAGGCAGCACAGCGGAGTGCCTGGAACGAGGGTGCTGGGAGCAGGTCGGGAAATGACGTCGGCGAAAGCAATGCTGTGGGCCACGGGAGTGAGCAACAGCAACCGTGCCCCACGGAGGTCGGGCAGTGTCTCAGTAATGGAGCTCAGGCTGCCCTGGACGAGACGTCCAAGGCAGTGAGTGGCACTGAAGAGCAGGCTTCGTGTCTCCCCGGAGTTCGACCATGGGGGGCCGGAGTGTTTGGGACAACGATGGCAGCTGCAGCGGAGTTGAAAGCGGTTGGGAACAGACCGACGAACATGGAGAGACGGTGTGCTGGACAGCAGCATGGCGGGTCCCGAGGAATGAGGCAATCGGTGGTGAAGAGTAGCATTTTTGCAGGAGAGGTTGGTTTTGATCCCAGAGGCAGACAGCAGCCAGGGGCGTTCATACCATGGGGCTGTCCGGGACTTCTGAGCTGGTCTTATCTACAGCAGCCAGGGGCATGCATGATTTGGGGCTGTCCTGGTCCCCTGGGCAGGTGTTACCTCTGGCTGCCAGTGGACATAGGTGTGACTTAAATATCATTGATGTAAATATGTTGAGATAGACTCTGCTGGTGTGCATGTGAGCATATATGTACGTTATGGGATTATTTTACTTATTTTATGATACATGGTCCAATTCAGTTATTTTTTGTGTGTATATTTTGAAAAAAAAAGGAAAACATGCTGGTTTGAGCTATTTTGTGTGAATGTGATAGGCCATTTTCCTACAGTTCATGATTCCTTGTTCCTTAGTGCATGATTCAGGTCCTAAATTGGGGAGGGTCTTGATTGTGTGTGTGATTTGCATTTTTGTAAGGGGGAGGGGAATTGTGGTGTAGTGAGTGTGGTGTGTGTGTGCTGCTGTACCTACCGCTGGTGTGACGTCAGGCGAGCACGGCCCTTGAGTATAAATAGTTTGGTTCTGATAATAAAGGGTGAACTGGGCTGTTATATTTGTGTATTTATAATATTTATGTTAAATGTGAGTCAGGCTGTTATATTTGTGTATTTATAATATTTATAATATTTATAATTGTGTATTTATAATTTTTCTGCATTGATGTATGTGGTTATTGTGTATATTTTTTATCTTGATTCTTTTTTCTAAAGCCCATCCAGGGACAAGAGTTGCAAATTAGCTAATAGCTATACACTCTATGTGCAACACATCAGATTGATTGTCTTTGATTAATTGTCTATGTTTATTGCACTGTCCCTGTCAAATAAACTAATCTACTACTACTACTAACTTGCTGCATGACAGACTCCTGTCCCTCATTTTACATACATAACAACATCCTCCCCAAAGCACCTCACTCTACCCTCCCAGCTGCTCTACCTTTTCTGGGACAAGCAGATCCTTATCATTAATCATTTCTGAAATATTACCATACTTGCCCCTTGTTCTCTCCTTCCTATCGTAGGGTTGCTAGACTCCTTGCCGTAGTCTTTCACCACATTCAATAAAGATCATTGTCAAACCACTATTGTTCTCTACGTTGCCTGCTTTTGGGTCTGTAATTGTTAAATCATGTCAGAGTGTGGCAATACTACAGGCCTGTGAGCTTAGCTTTAAGCTGTGAGAACCTAATGTAACCCTGTGTACCAAGTTTGGTGACCTTAGCTTTACTTGCTCTCTAGCCTTGTTTTTCAAACCAGGGGTCCTTGGACTCCAGGGGGTCCTTGAGCGAAAGTTCAGGGGTCCTCAGAAAATGTTCTAATTTTACACCTTAATTGGTCCAAAAAATTGCAAATACTTTGCCATTGTTGTACATGGGTGCCTGTAGTGGCTTTTCCATGTAATAGGTGGCAGTATGGATGCAAAAATGGCTATTGTCTTCATGTGTTTTATGGAAGTTAATGACCTTTTTAAGACATGCTAGAGGTCGCGGTGACTAGAGGAACAACAGCGATTGATAATATTTGAAGAGAAAAATTCAGACTCTGATCTGGGCCCTGTACTGATGGAGCAACTGTCATGGCCATGCACACCAAAGGCTTTGTTAGTAGAGTGAAAAAGAAACACCCAAATGTTGTTACAGAACTGGGTTTCTTTTTTGCATTGTGTGGTGCTTGTTGACAAGACTTCACCAGCAGACCTAGCTCCTGTGTTGGATGATGTTGTGTGGATGGTAAACTTTGTATAAACAAGTCCTCTGAAAAGTTGCATATTTGGATCTTCATGTGAGGAAATGGGAGCGGAGCATAAAGACTTTTAGCTCCGTAGTAAGGTCCAATGATTGCTACATGACAAAGTGCTGGCCTATGTGAGCGAGCTCCGAGAGAAACTAAAACTCCTCCAGTGGGCTCACCACCTGCAGGAGGGACCATGCGGGTCTGGTGCCATGTGGATCAGGTGGCGGTCGAAGGCAGAGCCCTTGGTGGTCTGATTCCTGGCTTTCTAAACTGGTTTTTGGGATGTGGAACCAGGGGGGGACTGGATAAAAAATCAGGCTGGGAGTTTGACTCCATTGCAAGCCACATTGTTATGAACCAGAAACCATCGCTGCTATGTTTGTACCATACATGCATATCAGGTGTCAAACTATGTAGTTATAAAGGTGGTTACAACCTTTAGGTGGGAGGATAAAAATCCATTTTTTGAATATTTTTTAGTCAAATAATTAATCATTTTCTCATTTTGTATTGGGCTCTGGACCTTTCTCCCTATCTTGCTGCACATTCTGTTGCTCTGCAGAATGAGATAAAAATGTAAATAACATAAACTTAAACATGAGTTATCATGACCATCATTTGGTGCATAGGCACAAATGATGGTCAGGACGAAGGCGCAGGGAAACAACCCTTTCATCTACCAGGGAAAACTCCAATATAGAGGCAGCAAGGTGGGGGGGTACAAGAATACCCACCCCTGCTCGTCGCCTCTCACCTGGGACAACTCCAGAGTAGGCCAAGCTCCAGCTCCTCTCCAGGAGACTGGTTCCAGAACCAGAGCAGTGTGTTGAGGTGAGGCCTATGCATCAGATGATGGTTCAGAGTACCCACCCTTTTTGGAGTCTCTGACTGGGTTGCTGGAAAGTGCTCCTCTTGAAGACTCCATTGTCCTACTGGGGGACTTCAATGTGCACGTGGGCAATGACAGTGAATCCTGGAGGGGCGTGATTATGCTTGAACATTATGTTCAAGCATAAGAGTGTCCATAAGTGTACTTGGCACCAGGACACCCTAGATCGCAGGTCAATGATCAATTTTGTTATCATGTTATCAGACCAGCGACTGTTTGTCTTGGATACTCAGGTAAAGAGAGGTGCAGAGCTGTCAACTGATCACTACCTGGTGGTGGGTTGGCAGGGGTGGATACCACTCAAACCTATTAGACCTAAATGTATAGTGAGGGTGTGCTGGGAACAACTGGCTGAGGCCCCTGTCTGTGAGGTCTTCAACTCCCACCTCCGGAAGAACTTTGACCACATTCTAAGGGAGTCTGGAAACATGGAGTCTGAATGGTCCATGTTCTCCACCTCCATTGTTGAAACAGCTGCCCAGAGCTGTGGCCACAAGGTTGTTGGTGCATCTTATGGTGGCAACTCCCAAACCAAGTGGTGGACACCAGTGGTGAGGGCAACCATCAAGCTGAAGGCTTGAGGATTGGTGGTTTGTATCCCACTCTCACCAGCCATCCTGCTGTTGTGTCCTGGGCAAGACACTTTAGCCACCTTGCCTCCAGTGTCCATGACACTAGGTATGAATGTGTATAAATGTTCACTAGTGGTTGGAGAGATCGTTGGTGCAGATTGGCAGCCACGTTTCTGACAGTCTGCCCCAGGGCAACTGTGGCTACAGCAGTAGCTTACCGCTATCAATGTCTGTCTGGAGTGATTGAATAATGGTCTCACTGTAAGCACTTTGAGATGTCACTTGACATGTAAAGCGACATATAAATCTAATCCAATATTGTTATTGTTATGAAGGAGTCCTATCGAGGTTAGTTGTCTTGTGGGACTCTAGAAGCAGCTGAGGTGTACCAACAGGCCAAGAGGAGTGCAGATGGTTGCTGAAGCAAAAACTTTAGTGTGGGAGGGGTTTGGTGAGGCCATGGAACTAGACTTTGGGTCGGCCTCTAAGAGATTCTGGCAAACTGGCCGTCGACTCTGGGGACATTGTTGGGCAGTGGAGGGAATACTTTGAGGACCTCACCACTGATACACTTTCCACAGAGGAAGCAAAGCTTGATGATGAGGAGAATGACTTGCCTATCACAGGGGCTGAGGTCACTAAAGTGGTTAAAAAACTCCTCGGTGGCCGGGCCTCCGGAGTGAATGAGATTCGCCCTGAGTACCTCAAGGCCCTGGATTTTGTAGGGCTCTCATGGTTGACACGCCTCTGAAATATTGCATTGAAGTTGGGGACAGTTCTTTTGGCATGGCAGACTGGGGTGGTGGTTCCTCTCTTTAAGACAGGGGACTGGAGGGTGTGTTACAACTTCAGGGGGATCACACTTCTCAGCCTCCCTGGGAAGGAGTACTGGACAGGAGAGTTAGGCTGTTGGTTGAACCTCAGATTCAGGAGGAACAATGTGGGTTTCATCCTGGCTGTGGCACATCGGACCAGCTCTTTACCATCATGAGAATTCTCGAGAGTTTGTGGAAGTTTGCCCAGCCAGCTTACGTGTGTTTTGTGGACTTGGAGAAAGCGTTCAACAGTGTCCCTCGTGGTCTCTTGTGGGTGGTGCTGCAGGAGTATGGAGTATCAGCCTTGTTGCTACAAGCTATCTGGTCTCTACATGACTGTTGCAAGAGTTTGGTTCATATTGCCAACACTCAGTCGAACTTGTTTCCAGTGAAAGTTGGACTCCGCCAGGGCTTCCCTTTGTTCCTGATCCTGTTCATAATCTTTATAGACAGAATTTCTAGGTACAGCCAAGGTATGGAGGGTGTCACATTTGGTGACCACAGGATCTCATCGCTGCTGTATGCAGATGATGCCCTGCTGGCTTCATCGAGCAATGACCTACAGGTCTTATTGGGACAGTTTGCTGTTGAGTGCAAAGCGGCTGAGATGAGAAACGACACCTCCAAGTCTGACTCCATGGTCCTCAGTCAGAAAAGGGTCGATTGTCCTCTTCAGGTTTGAGACGAGCTCCCGACCCAAGTGGGGGAGTTTAAGTATCTCGGGGTCTTATTCACAAGTGAGGGGACAATGGAGTGAGAGATTGACAGACGGATCGGAGCAGCATCTGCAGTGATGTACCGGCCTGTTGTGGTGAAGAAGGAGCTGAGCTTTAAAGCAAAGCTGTCGATTTACTGGTCAGTCTACGTTACAACCCTCACCTATGGTCATGAACTTTGAGTAATGACTGAAAGAGCAAGATCACAGATACAAGCGGCTGAAATGAGCTTTCACTGTAGGAGAAAGAGATAGGGTGAGGAGCTCAGTCATCCAGAAGAGGCTCAGAGTAGAACCATTGCTCCTCCACATTGAAAGTAGCCAGTTCAGGTGGTTTTGGCATCTGATCAGGATGCCTCCTGGATGCCTTCCACTTAAGGTGTTTTGGGCCTGTCCCACTGGGAGGATACCCAGGACACACTGGAAAGACTATTTCTCCTAGCTGGCCTACGAACATCTTCGTATACTTTCTGAAGAGCTGGAGCAGGTCGCCAGGGAGAGGGAAGTGTTGGCTTCTCTGCTTGAGCTGCTGCCTCCGCAACTTGGACCTCCGGAAAAGTGGGAGAAGATGGATGGATGGATGGATGGATGATGGATGGATAATAATCATGCATTGGATTTATATAGTGCTTTTCATAGACACTCAAAGACGCTTTACAATGGATACATTATTCATTCACTCCACAGACAGACATTGACAGTGGTAAGCTACTACTGTAGCCACAGCTGCCCTGGGGCAGACTGACAGCAACATGGCTGCCAATCCATGCCAACAGCCTCTCTGACCGTTACCGAACATTTATATACATTCACACCCAGTATCATGGACACTGGAGGCAAGGTGGGTAATGTGTCTTGCCCAGGGGCACGACGGCAGGATGGCTGGTGAGAGCGGGATTCAAACCGGCAACCTTCTGGTTATTAGACGACCGGCTCTACCTCCTGAGCCACTGCCGTCCCTATGGATGGATGGGTGGATGGATGTGATTACGTAAAACTTCTTGCAAGGAATGGGTGGTGTGCAAGGCTGGCATACCTGGCAGATATATTTCAGCATCTGAATGAACTGAACACATGAATGCATGGCAAAGATGAAAACTTGCTCACAGACAAATAAATGGATTCCATTCAAAAGTACACCTCTGGCAAAAACAGCTGGACAGTGCCAACCTTGACATGTTCCTGCCAGGATCTCAGCATTGTGTTCATCTAAACTTCTCCAAGTTTCACACAGAGTATAAATTAATGACAAGACTAGATTTTCTTTACATTTACTGTAACAAGCTACTATGTGTCATTTTGTAACATTTTTGTTTGGTGACATTCCCTGAGATTTTTCTCAATGTAAAAAGGAGTCCTTGGCTTGAAAAAGGTTGAAAACACTGTTACTGTCATGCGGTGACCCTCACGGGCCACCATAAGACGCCAAAAGTCTCCAGTGAGTTTTGCATTGATGTTTTATTTTAACAAGACAAGACGAGACACAAAGCTGTGAGCCGCTGAGGGCAAAACACACACTACAGAATACAAGGGATCATAGGGCTAACCCCAGCCACTACTACCTTAAATATGACATGAACAAGAATATGACACGAACCTGACAAGAACGAGGACCAGGAATGTTTGACGAGGAATGTTTGACGATACTCCAGCATCAACCAGCTGTCAGCGCCCGCTAATAAAGCCGGCGACTAACAAGCGGTGATGCAGAACAGCTGATCGGCTCTGACAGCAGGAAGCCCCACCGAGCGCTGTCACAATAAGAGCCCGGGGAGCCAGAATGTAATCCACTGCTGTCAAAGCCGGCAGAGATGATGCATAGCCCGAGCGCGAACGAGATCGGCGCTCGGGTCATAACAGTTACACTATAATCACTATAATGCCTGTGCTGTTGCAATCCTGGAATTGTGGGACTAATAAAGGCTTATCTTATCTTATATATATATAGCAATGTATAATGTAATATATATGCTACACAATGTTACACTTTCATAATACTGCATAGGGAATGTTAACCTTGACCTTTGACCTTTTGACACTAAACCTATAGTTCAAAGTCAAGGTCCCAAGGTGAGCCTGTGCACCAAGTTTGGGGACCCAGGCTTTCTTTGTTCCTGAGATATAATTCATATGGCATTTTGACATTGACCTTTGACCTTTTGATCAAGTTTGGTGACGCAAGTCCTTGAGGTAGAGTTCTTTTTTCTTTTACTTTTTCAGCAAAAACCTCCATTCATTTCAATTGGAACAAATTTCCCAAATGTGAACAAATGGACACACAAACCTAGAGGAGTACACCGAGGTGGTTGTAGCATACATAGCAAAATGCATTGATGATGTCACTCACTGCAAAACCATCCTGTTTGTGCTAACCAGAAGCCATGGATGACAGCAGAGGTCCGCAGGCTCCTGAGGTCTCAGGACGCAGCTGCACATTCTCTCTGGCGTGTCATATAGACCCTCACCAACTACAAACCTCCACCTCAGACCTGTGTGAGTGACACCACACTGCTCAACAACTTAAACAACTTCTTTGGCCGCTTTGAAGCACAAAACAGCACATCAGCACAGAAGATCACTCCTCCTCCGGACGAGCAGGCCATGAGTCTGGATCTGGCTAGCTTGAAGAGGACCCTCTGCAGGCTCAACCCACGCAAGGCAGCTGGTCCAGACTGTTACGTGTGGCCCTCGCGAGCCACACAGAGAGAGCCGAGGGCGAGCCAGTGAGTTGTGATGTTTTATTATAATAAGGGATAAGGGATAAGGAACACGGCCTCGTAGACCGAAAGGCACAAATACTCATACAGAGTGACACTCACGAGTTATACAGCAAGATGAGTAGAGAGCTGGAACCGGGCATAGGGGTTCCAAGGCACAAACACTCACAGCGGATAACACTCCCAAGTAATGCGGCAAGATGAGTAGAGAGCTGGCACCGGGCATAGGGGTTCCAAGGCACAAATACTCATACCGGGTAACACTCACAAGTAATGTAACAAGATGAGTAGAGAGCTGGCACTGGGCATAGGGGTTCCAGCCTTCACAGTGCTTAAGTCGCAGCACCAAATGATCGGAGCTGCTCCTTTTTATCCCCATTAGCAGCGCCTCAGCTGATGAGGATTAATTGGACCCCAGCCGTCCCGTAACACTGACAGCTGGGAGCCCGCTGAGACGCTGTCTAATGAGAGAACAGAGATGAGGGGAGATATGGTCTGAGCGCCGGATCACACGGCGACTCATCCCACTGTGACACAGACAACATACCGGGTCGCGTCCTGAAGGACTGTGCAGAGGAGCTCAAGAATGTCCTGGCCGATATCTTCAACATCTCCTTGACTCGAGCTGTTGTCCCCACATGTTTCAAAACTGCCACCATAATACTATACCCAAAGAAGCCCGTCCCATCTAGCTACAATGATTACCGGCCCGTAGCACTGACCCCCATTATAATGAAGTGCTTTGAGCGGCTAGTCATGCAGAACATCAAGTAAATCCTGCCTCCCTCCCACGACCCATCCCAGTTTGCATACAGGTCAAACAGATCTACAGAAGATATCATCGCTGCTGCTCTTCATCCAGCCCTCACCCACCTGGACTCAAAGAACTCCTACGTGTGAATGCTGTTCTTGGACTTCAGTTCAGCATTCAACACAATCATCCCCCAGCACCTGATACAAAAACTCAGACACTTAGGACTCAAAACCTCTCTCTGTAACTGGATGCTGGACTTTCTCACAGGGAGGCCACAGAATGTGCGGGTTGGCAGCAACACATCCCAGACCATCACACTGAGTGTGATGGTCAGTGTGATGGAGTCAGTGCTCAGCTCACTGCTCTTCACCCTGCTGATCCATGACTGCGTCCCAGCCTACAACACCAACCACATCATCAAGTTTGCGGACGACACAACGGTGGTGGGCCTCATCACCAACAGCGAGGAGGCCAACTACAGAAATGAGGTAAGCCAACTGGTCTAGTGGTGTAAAGACAATAATCTCTTCCTGAACGTGGGAAAAACCAAGGAGATTGTGGTCAACTTCAGAAGGGGTCACACATAGCACCCCCCTCTAATCATCGATGGAGAAGCTGTGGAGAGGGTGAGCAGCACCAAGTTCCTGGGGGTGCACATCTCTGAGGACCTCTCCTGGTCCAACAACACCATGTCACTGGCCAAGAAGGCTCAAACTCGTCTCCATTTCCTCCACAAACTGAGGAGAGCTTAATTCCAACCCCCTCATCATGTGCGCATTCTACTGGGGCACCATTGAGAGCATCCTCAAAAGATGCATCACGATTTGATATGGAAGCTGCATTGCCTCCTGCCGGAAGACACTACAACACACAGTGAAAGCAGCCAGCAAGATCATCGGTGCCCCCCCCCCCCACTTGGACATCAACCTCACCCACCTCACCCGCAGAGCCACCAACATTGCAGGCAACACCTCCCACCCCCCACACTCCCTTTTCAGCCCCCTGCCCTCAGGGAAAAGGTACCGAAGCCTCCGGGCCCGCTCCACAAGACTGCTTAACAGCTTCATTCATCAGGCCATCAGGATTCTGAACTCTGTCCACTGCCCCCCCCCCAGACCGTAATGCAATCACCTGCACAATAACTACCTCAGCTGTTGGCACAGAAAGACTGGCACACCAACAGTAATACATTTGCTCCTGTATGTCTCTGCACTTTAACCACAACCATTTGCACAAAAGCCATGGCTTCTGTTTTTTTGTTTTTTTTTTTATGGTTCCGGTTCCGCCGGACCGGCGGCGCCACACGAGTTGGCTGCCTTTTGCAACTGCCTTTTTCTTATCTTCCTTCTTCTTTCTACACCTTTCACTCTATATATATATATCACGGACACACAGATCGCCCCAAGGGTCTCCCGAGTTGGCGGATGGAGCCACTGTTTGCAGCGGGGGACGATACAGCAGAGAAGAGCTAGCTAGCTGGCTAGCTAGCTCCAACCGCCACCCGGTGCTAACGGAGAAGCTCGACATGCCGAGGAACTGTGGCGAAAACGACGCAGGTGCCGGGCTGGAGTTTAGGCGGCGTGCAAGAAATATAAGACAGAATAATAAAGAGCGATGGCAAGAACCAAGCAGACCGCCCGTAAATCTAATGGAGGAAAAAGCCCCCCAGGAAGCAGCTAGCCACCAAGGCTGCTCGAAAAAAGCGCTCCGGCCACCAGCGGAGTGAAGAAGCCTCACCGTTACAGGCCCGGCACCATGGCTCTGAGAGAGATCCGTCGCTACCAGAAATCCACGGAGCTGCTCATCCGTAGGCTGCCCTTCCAGCGCCTGGTGAGGGAGATCGCTCAGGACTTCAAGACCGACCTGCGCTTCCAGAGCTCCGCCGTCATGGCTCTGCAGGAGGCCAGCGAGGTCTACCTGGTGGGTCTCTTCGTGGACACGAACCTGTGCACCATCCACGCCAAGAGGGTCACCACCATCATGCCCAAAGACATCCAGCTGGCCCGCCGCACCTGCGGAGGGAGAGAGAGCTTAGACTTTCTGCTGCACATTCACCAACCACAATGCTCCGCACTGTGTGTCTATATATATATATATACATATATATACACTACCGTTCAAAAGTTTGAGGTCACCCAGACAATTATTTTGTGTTTTCCATGAAAAGTCACACTTATTTACCACCATGAGTTGTAAAATGAATAGAAAATATAGTCAAGACATTGACAAGGTTAGAAATAATGATTTGTATTTGAAATAATAATTTTTTCCAGATACTCAACCTGCTCAAAGGAAGGTCAGTTTTATAGCTTCTCTAACCAGCTAAACTGTTTTCAGCTGTGCTAACATGATTGCACAAGGGTTTTCTAATCATCCATTAGCCTTCTGACGCAATGAGCAAACGCATTGTACCATTAGAACACTGGAGTGATAGTTGCTGGAAATGGGCCTCTATACACCTATGTAGATATTGCACCAAAAACCAGACATTTGCAGCTAGAATAGTCATTTACCACATTAGCAATGTATATTAGATACTAGAGTGTATTTCTGATTAGTTTAAAGTTATCTTCATTGAAAAAAACTGCTTTTCTTTCAAAAATAAGGAAATTTCTAAGTGACCCCAAACTTTTGAACGGTAGTGTATATTTATAGTGATATGTACATATGTATACTAGCTGTTCTTGTTTTTTTCTTGCCTTCTGATTGTTGCTCTGAGTGTTGCTATCCCTGTGCTGTTGCAATCCTGGAATTTCCCCATTGTGGGACTAATAAAGGTGTGGTAGACTGCAAGTCTAATTTAAAACATTACTGGCACATGCCTCTAGGGGGAACTACCTGTATTGTTCAGCACTACTACTAAGGGGACACATTAGAATAAGAGTGTGAAAACCCCTCGCAGAATCCATGTTCAGTCATTATATGTGTGTTACAGAATAAACGGCAGAGTTAGCCAAAGAAATAACTCAAGTGTGATCATTGCTACACAGTAGGATATCACACAATTGGCGACGAGGATTAAAAGAAAAAAATTAGCGGCGAGAAACAGAGAACATTGCAAGTGTGGCGAACTCAAGTGACTCCAGTAGTTCGAGTGCAAGTTCAGAGGAGGAAAAACGAGGTTTCCCCACCACGACGAGCAATGGCAGCTGTAATCGGAACGGTAACCCCTTTTGATAACTCGACTCAGTCATGGAAGAATATAGTGAAATGTTGGACTTTTTCTTCCAAGCTAATGAGATTGAGGAGCCAGACAAAAGGAAGGCTGTACTGTTGAGTGGAGTTGGTGCAACTACTTACAGCTTGTTGAGAAATTTAGTAAGCCCTGCATTACCGAAAGATAAAACGTACGACCAGCTTACTGCTGAGCTTCAGAAGCACTTCAGCCCCAAACCGAGTGAAATAGTGCAACGATTCAAATTTAATTCACGCATAAGGAGGAACACTGAGTCCATAGCAGAGTATGTGGCAGAACTGAGGAAATTAGCACTGCACTGTGATTACAAAGACTCATTGGAAGAAATGTTAAGAGACAGACTTGTGTGTGGAGTGAATGATGACCGAATGCAACGGCGACTTTTATCTGAAACAAAACTCACTTTTGCAAAGGCTTTGGAATTATGCCAAGCGATGGAAACAGCATCTAAAGATGTGAGAGAAATGCAAGGGAAGCTAACAGAGGACACAGCAACGAATGTTCGTTGCCTAAGACCCAAGTAGGTGTCCACAATGTGTCGACTGACAAAACTCAGCACAAATTCCCCAGTTGTTATCGCTGCAAAGGCCAGCACAATGCCGCCGAGTGCAAATTTGCCACTGAGCTGTGTCATAATTGTGGCAAGCGAGGGCACATTAAGAAAGCATGTAGAACAAAGGTGGGCAATGCACAGGTGCAGAAGGCAACAGTAAAAGGGCAAAAGAATGAAAACAAGGGCCCAGGAAAGGAACAGCGAGCGAATCAACTTAGAGGGGAGGGAGAAAGTGATACAGAAGACATGGGTTTTCACACAATTTACAACACGTCAGAGGAGCTGACCAAGGTAGCGCCCATCACGCGTACCATGAATGTTAATGGAATGAAAGTAACATTTGAAGTTGATACAGGCTGTGGAGTAACCATATTAAGTAAACAGCAATATACACAACTGTGGAAGAAAACAGACACAGCAGAATTAAATCCCTGTTCATTAAAATTAAAAACATACACAGGAGAGAAGCTAGACGTGCTAGGCATAGCACAAGTGAAGGTGCAACATGAAAACAAAGAAAAGGACTTACCTGTAGTAGTAGTTGGGAGCGAAGGACCAAATCTACTAGGGCGAAGTTGGCTACAAGAACTGGCCATGATTGATCAGTTAGTGAATAAAGTGGAATCTCAGCCCAAATTGCAGCTGGAGGAGATCCTCGAAAGACACGCTGAAGTGTTCAAAGAAGGCTTAGGACAGCTAAAAGGTGTCACTGCAAAGATTAATGTGGACAAGGAGGCCCAACCACGATTCTGCAAACCCCGACCGGTACCCTATGCAGTCAAGCCACTGGTCGAAAGCGAGCTACAGAGGCTGCTGGATGACAAGATCATTGAGCCAGTGCAGGTTGCAGAATGGGCGGCGCCCATAGTCCCAGTGAGAAAGCCGGATGGCTCCATTAGAATATGTGGAGATTACAAACTCACGGTCAATCGAGCATCACGGGTGGATCAGTATCCAATTCCTAAAGTGGAGGACCTCTTCGCACAGCTGAATGGCGGCCGACACTTCACGAAATTAGACATGAGTCACGCTTACCAACAAGTAGTCTTGGAAGAAGAATCAAGAAAGTATGTAACCATCAATACACACAAAGGCTTATATACCTACACACGCTTACCATTTGGAGTAGCTTCCAGTCCTGCAATATTCCAGAGAACTATGGAGGGCATCCTAGGTGGAATTCCGAATGTTGCCATTTATTTGGATGACATCCTTTGTACAGGACCAAATGAACAGGAACATCTGAAAACGCTGGAGGAAGTGCTTCAACGGTTGGAGAAAAGCGGTCTGAGGTTGAAAAGAAGCAAGTGTGAGTTCATGGGAAAAGAGGTGGTGTTCCTAGGCCACAAGATCAACACCAGTGGTCTACACCCTCTAACACACAAAGTGGAAGCCATTGCGGAGGCGCCTGAGCCACAAAATGTTTCTGAGTTAAAAGCCTGCCTGGGCTTGTTGAACTATTACCATAGGTTCCTCCCAAAGCTCTCCACGCTGCTGGCACCACTACATACCTTACTTAAGAAGGAAGAAAAATGGTCATGGGGGGTCAAGCAGCAGAAGGCGTTTAAAGAGTCCAAAGCGCTACTTCAGTCCTGTAGTGTGTTAGTGCACTATGATTCAAACAAACCACTCATCCTGGCGTGTGACGCATCACCCTACGGTGTGGGAGCTGTACTCTCTCATCGTATGGAGGATGGCTCAGAGAGACCCATAGGGTTCGTCTCAAGAACTCTTAGTGCAGCTGAGAAAAACTACTCCCAGCTAGACAAGGAGGGCCTTGCAGTAGTATTTGGTGTAAAAAAGTTCCACAAATACCTGTATGGGAGACCGTTCGCTATAGTGACTGACCACAAGCCACTAATTTCACTGTTCAGTGAAATGAGAGCCATACCCCAGATGACATCTCAGAGAATTCAGAGATGGGCCGTTACATTAGCAGCGTATGAGTACACCATCGTTTACAAAGCCGGACGAGACCATACGAATGCTGACGCGATGAGTAGGCTACCCTTGGATGGAGGAAGAGACAGCACGCCTGAGGAGGAGGAGAGAGTGCTATTGTTTGAAGATATCGGCGTGCCCCTGGTGAACGCACAACAAATAAAGAAGTGGACAGACAAAGACCCTGTTCTAGCAAGAGTGCGAGAATACATCTTGCGAGGATGGCCGAAGATGAACAGTCCTGAGTTCATTCCCTATGCCCAACGACAGGATGAGCTCAGCACCCAGGAAGGTTGTATCCTGTGGGGAGGACGCGTGGTTGTTCCACCACCTGGTAGGAATGCCTTACTGCAACAACTACACCAAGCACACCCTGGCATCACTCGCATGAAAGCGTTGGCGAGGAGTTACATGTGGTGGCCCAACATGGATGCAGAGGTGGAGGCGCTTGTGAAGTCATGTGCGGCATGCCAGGAGAACAGGAACAGTCCTCCAGCAGCCCCACTACATCCCTGGGAAGTTCCAGATAAACCATGGAGAAGAATTCACATTGACTACGCAGGTCCATGGATGGGAAGAATGTTCCTGATCATAGTTGACGCATACTCAAAGTGGATCGATGCATATTCTGTGAGTAGCTCTACTTCTACTGTTACCATTGAATGTCTTAGAAAGAGTTTCAGCCAACATGGCATACCTGAAATCATAGTATCAGATAACGGTACATGTTTTACGAGTGAACAGTTCCAAGAGTTTTCTGAAAAGAATGGCATACGTCACATCACGACTGCGCCATACCATCCTTCTTCTAATGGCTTAGCCGAGAGGGCCGTGCAGACGTTCAAGTCACTCATGAAAAAGATGACAGGAGACTCTATTGAAACCCGAATGTCGAGAGCTCTGTTCAGCTATCGAATAACACCCCAATCTACAACTGGCAAGTCACCAGCTGAGCTGTTGTGTGGAAGGAAGTTGAGGTCAACATTTGACTTAATATATCCAGACTTCAGAAACAAAGTGCATGATAAACAAGAGAGACAAAAAGGTTATCATGACATGCATACTAGAGAGAGAATACTGAGAGAAGGAGACGTGGTCTACACCCGCAACTTTGGCTCAGGACCAGCCTGGGTACCAGGAGAAATAACAGAAAAGACAGGCCCTGTGTCATTCAAGGTGACATTAGGCCATGGACAAGTGGTGAGGCGACACATCGACCAAGTTCGTGGTAGGAGCTCCATTCCCCTGCCGATGGCACCAGAGGTGTTGTCTGACACCCATCCTGAGGAGAGCATCAACGAACCACCACTTCAGGTGAAACCTGAGGTAACCGTCTCTGCAGATTCTACGGGCAGCACTGCAGCAGCCGAAACAGTGGAGCAGTCTGAGTCTTCACCTGCAGTTGGCTCACCAGCCGTGAGAAGATCTCAGCGAGCTAGGAAAGCTCCAGACTACTTGAAGGACTATACTTAGTCAGTAGTGAGTTCCCCAGCCACAGGACAAGAATGCATCCTGGAACCTCACTGGGATGCGGTAGTCAAACCAAATCCCCAGTTAGACTGTTATGTGTGTTATACATGTGAAGAAAAAAAAAAGAGAGAAAGAAATTATGTGTATGGCACATGTGTTTAAGAAGTTAAAAGTAACTGTGATTGTTTAGGGTTAAATGGGAGATCCAGGATGTCTAGCATAATTGGCTAGTGTAATTAAAAGTAGTTTAATCTAGAGGGGAGGGATGTGGTAGACTGCAAGTCTAATTTAAAACATTACTGGCACATGCCTCTAGGGGGAACTACCTGTATTGTTCAGCACTACTACTAAGGGACACATTAGAATAAGAGTGTGAAAACCCCGCGCAGAATCCATGTTCAGTCATTATATGTGTGTTACAGAATAAACGGCAGAGTTAGCCAAAGAAATAACTCAAGTGTGATCATTGCTACACGGTAGGATATCACAAAAGGCTTATCTTATCTTATCTTATCTTATCTTATCTTATCTTATCTTATCTGCTGCTGTCTGTCTGTCATTGCAATACTGATCATGTGCAGTCCTATCTGTTATTATCTGCACCTACACTACTGCACTGAACTGCAACTACGGGTATTACATCTCTAGTTGTCTGTATAAAGGATTGCTGGGTTTTTATCATCGCTAATCATTTATCTTTATTTGCACTATGGGAGATCTGGGTCTATTTTTTGTTGCCATTTGCACTACAGGTTGCATAACTCTACATAGACTGCTGTTGTTGTTTTCTTTTTTCCAGCCTTATTCCTTTTTTTATATTGTGCACACCACTGAAGAGAGAAAGAAATGCTATTTCAATTCTCCTGTATGTCCTGTACGTATAGTAATATTGACAAATAAAATCTTTGAATCTTGAATCTTGAATCGTTTTTCAGAAAAATTTTGGAAACCAATCAAAAAAAAAAATCTAAATTCTGAATAAAAACATAAATCTCCTTAGCAAGATGCATGTTTTGATATACAAGTTATGAGGTTTTTCAGCTAGCTGTGGGAGGAGATGCTTCTTCATTTGGCTGCTTCCTGTTCGGGGTCACCACTGCAGATCATGGTCCACACAATTGACTTGGCCAGGATTTTACACTGAATGCTCTTCCTGATGCTATCCTCCCCATTCACCTGGGCTTGGGAGCGACACTAGGAGTACACTGGCTTGTACTCCCTTTGTGGCTGGTAACTAACTTTCCTTTCCCTATTCTATTATGCTGAGCACCAAGCTAGAAGGCGGAAAGTATCACTTTTATATGATCTTTGGTATGACCCAGCAGGGGTCATACCTCCCTCCTGTGGTGTGAAAGGAGATATGCCCCCAAATTTGGAAGAAATAAAATTACTATAAATGCATGGAATACATTTTGTGACAACAATTGAAACACTATTGTTTGCATTGGCACACTCTAACTAAATTTTAAGCCACAAAATTTTTAATTTTAACTTTTTGAGAACCTGGGTGATGTCAAAACCCTCAAGCAGCTATCTTCATGATAAATGGTATGGCTAATACCCTAAGGTGTGTATGCCATTAACAATTCGTCAAATACTGTATAACAATAAAGAGGCATTAATAAAGCTTTAAATCTGGTTATCCAGAAACCCTGTAGTAGCAGGACCAATAGCGATGGTAGTACACCGGGGGGCTGAAAAGTTCGTAGTGGTCAAATTTGACCAAATGTGGTTTATTTTTCAGTTTCAGGGATCCAAGCACTGCAACACTGATGGAAGAAGTGTGTGGATCGAAGGGAAGACTATGTTGAAAATTAAACCACATTTGATCAAATTTGGCCACTATGAACTTTTCAGCCCATGAACTTTTCAGTTCCTGCTTGTAGTAGCAGTAGTGGCATCAGTCCTGTATCATTCCTTGATACAATTTGGTGGCGTATTTTGGTGGCAGTTATTTGTGTGCATCATCAAATATATCAATTTTTCTTAAGTAGCTTATAGTTTTAGATTATTAGGATAAGACAGGATAAGTCCCACAACTAGGAAATTTACAGTATTGCAATAGCAAAGGGATAGCAGCAGTCAGAGCAACAATAAATATCAAAATAGGGCAAAAACAGCATATACACAGTGCAAGAAGTTTAAAAAGTATTTTTTTTTACTGTTAAAAATAAATAAAACAGTGTTTACAGTGCTAATAAGCAGTTAAATTATGCAGCAATATATAAGCAGTATATTTCACAGTTGAATGAGTACAGTGTTGTTGCAACCTTCAGTAATAAGATAAGATAAGATAAGATAAGATAAGATAAGCCTTTATTAGTCCCACAATGGGGAAATTCCAGGATTGCAACAGCACAGGGATAGCAACACTCAGAGCAATAATCAGAAGGCAAGAAAAAACAACATCTACTAAACATATGTCCATATTACTATAAATATATATATATAGACACACAGTGCAGAGCATTATGGTTGGTTGGTGAATGTGCAGCAGAAAGTCTAAGCTCTCTCTCCGCGGATGCAGCGGGCCAGCTGGAAGTCTTTGGGCATGATGGTGACCCCCTTAGCAAAGAAGAGACCACCAGGTGGGCCTCGCTGGTCTCCTGCAGAGCCATGACGGCGAAGCTCAGGAAACGCGGGACGGTCTTGAAGTCCTGAGCGATCTCCCTCACCAGGCGCTGGACGGGCAGCTTACGGATGAGCAGCTCCGTGGATTTCTGGCAGCGACGGATCTCTCTCAGAGCCACGGGCCTGTGGCGGCGAGGCCTCTTCACTCTGCCGGTGGCCGGAGCGCCTCTCCGAGCAGCCCTGGTGGCTAGCTGTCTCCTGGGGGGCTTCCTCCTCCAGTAGATTTTACGGGCGGTCTGCTTGGTTCTTGTCATCGCTCTTTATTATTCTGTCTTATATTTCTTGCACGCCTCCTAAATTCCAGCCCGGCACCCGCGTCGTTTTCGCTACAGCTCCCAGTATGTCGAGTTTCCCATTAGCTCCGGGCGGCGGCCAAGTGCTAGCTAGCACCAGCTCCTCCCCGCTGTAGCGTCTCCCGCTGCAAACCGTGGCTCCGTCCGCCGACCCGGGAGACCCCCGGGGCGATCCGTGCGTCCGTGATATATATACAGAGTGAAAGGTGTAGAAAGAAGAAGGAAGATTAAAAAAAAAGGCTGTTGCAACAGGCAGCCGACTCATGTGGCGCTGCCGGTCCGGCGGAACCGGAACCGGAAAAAAGTAAAGTAATAATGATATTAACAGTGGACTGGAAAGGAATACTCCTTATTTGTGTAAAGTGACAGTGTTATGTGCGGTCTCTATGAGCAATGCTGATTATAAGGTCTAACAGCAGCAGGTAGGAAGGACCTGCAAAACCTCTGCCATCATGCACTTTGGATGGAGTAGCCTTGTGCTAAATGAGCTGCTCAGTGCACTCAGTGTGTCCTGCATTGGGGGGGGGGGGGGGACTTTGAGCAGCGATAATAGCTTAGGCTACGTTCACACTGCAGGTCTTAATGCTTAATTCTGATTTTTTGCAGAGATACAATTTTTTTTGTGTGCGTGGGCGTTCACATTACAATTTAAATGCGACTCCCATCAGACTCCAGTGTGAACAGTCTACCTTTACGAAGTGACCCGCATGAGCAGAAGAAAACAAAACATCAGACACAGCGTTGTGTTTACGAAAGCAAATATGAGCCCTGAACAATTGAGGGGGACAGAATTTCTTCACCTTGATGCAGCACAGCAAAATAAAATGTTAAAATCATTCAGAAATTATTATGCACAAAATAAATGAGACCAGCTTCATTCCTCTACACTCCAGATGATCGCTGTGATCAGCTCTGCTTTAACAGAACTGATTGATTAAACCAGGGATGTCCAATCATGTGCCATGAAGGGCCAAAACCCTGCAGGTTTTCTCTTCTACCCAGTCTCTTCAGCAGGTGTTTTCACTTATCAGCAATCAGTGGGAAGAAATTCAGTGGACTCTGCTGTTGAAGACACTGGGTGGAGGTAAAACCTGCAGGGTCCTGGCCCTCCATGGCACATGATTGGACACCCCTGGATTAAACAGCTCTCTTGAAAATGAAACCCTGTGTCTCAATGGGATTACCTGTATAAATAAGGTTAATAATAAATAAACAGTGCAGCTAGTACCAGTGGTGTAACACCGGTCCCGCACAGGAAGGAAAAGCTGCCGGAGACTCCCCTCTCCTGGACTGTGTGTCCCCGTACCCCTGTATCTGGCCATTCCGCTCCACAGTCATGTTGGCATTAACTTTGCATTTTAGTTATTACTGCGGCCAGGACTCACAGTGTGCTGTTTACAGGAAAAAAGGATTTTGCAGCGTCCAGTATATGTGCTGTTACTGTGCGCCTGTAATGTCTGACAGATTCAGCCCCCCCCCCCCCCGAAATTTTGAAGTTGTGCAGTCGGAGCTGCAAAAAGGGAAGAAGAAGATTGATTACAAAGAGAGCACAAATAAGCTGTGTCTGCCATGCTTGCTGCATCCTCCATCGCAGAATTGTAGTGTCTGTCTCACTTCAATGAGGAAAAAGTTGGATGAAATACGACATGACTGTTCAGACTGAGGTGCTTTGGAAAATATCAGATACGTATCCAAATTAGGACCACATATGAAAGTGGCCTGGGTCTGGTATGAAAAAAATCAGATATGTGCTGTTCAGACTGTCATCAAAAAAATCAGATATGGTTCACTTGTATGCAAAAAAGTCAGATTTGGGCCACTTTTGTCTGCAGTGTGAACGTAGCCTCATTCACCATCCTCCTCTCTCCTGTCACTAGAGAGAGGATCAATAAAGTACATCTATCTATCTATCTATCTAGATAGATAGATAGATAGATAGATAGATAGATAGATAGATAGATAGATGTACTTTATTGATCCCAAACTGGGAAATTACAGTGTAACAGCAGCATGACAGTTGACAGCCAAACAACAGAAACACACACGTGACAGACAAAGGGATTACCCATGGAAAGTAAAAACTAACACGACTATAAAACCTATATACATCATAGCTTAATATATGATGACCCGTATAAGCACATGAATCATCCCATTGCACAAAGAAGAACTATCAGGAGCAGAGTGAAAAGTAATGTACCAGTTAGTCTGTAAGGTGCAGTGTGGCAGCATAGCTATGACCAGAATACAACATCATAGTGAGTTACTGTACAATAAAATTGCATGTGGCAGGAAAGATTTCCTGTAGTAGTCTACTGGAGAAAGTGCTTCGCTGTCTATCTAGTATGTGGTGGAGGGGGTGATCAGGATTGTCCATGATGGATCGCAGTTTATTTAGTGTTCTCCTCTCCACCACTGTCTCAAAGGTCTCCGGTCTGAGACCAATTACAGAGCCAGCCCTCTTGATGATCTTGTCAAGTCTGTTGGTATCTCTGGCCCTGATACTGCTACCCCAACAGACAGCAGCAAAGAAGATGGCGCTGGCGACAACAGTCTGGTAGAAAAGCTCCAGCATCCTGCTGCATACGTTGAAGGATCTCAGCTTTCTCAGGAAGTAGAGTCTGCTCATCCCCTTCTTGTGCGCAGCATCAGTGTTGGATCTTTAGTCCAACCCGCTGCTGATCCTGACACCCAGATATTTGTAGTCCTCAGCCACTCCCACATCCTCCCCCCTAATCTGCAGTGGCTGAAAAGGAGCCTTCCTCTTCCTGAAGTCAATCACCATCTCTCTGGTCTTGCTGACATTCAACCTCAGGTGATTCTTCTCCGTCCACTCCACAAATCTGTTTACCAGTGCCCTGTACTCCCCCTCCTCTCCTCCTCTTATACACCCCACAACAGCTGAGTCATCAGAGAATTTTTGCAGGTGGCATGACTCAGTGTTGTACTGAAAGTCATTGGTGTATAAGGTAAAAAGAAAAGGAGAGAGCACAGTCCCCTGTGGTGCTCCCGTATCACTAGCCACCACTCCAGACAAGACACTGCCCAGCCTGACAAACTGTGGTCTGCCTGTCAGGTAGTCGGTAATCCAGGAGATCACAGGGCTGTCAACCCCCATCACCCACAGCTTCTTGCCCAGCAGCAGTGGCTGGATGGTGTTAAAGGCACTGGAGAAATCAAAAAAGGTGATTCTCACAGTATCTCCTCCACCATCCAGGTGCAGATGGGCTCATTGCAGCACCGCAGATGGGCCTAACTAGGTCGAAGCAGCACCACAGAATAGAGCTGGCTTTCTTAATCAGCCTGTTCACTCTCTTCCTGCTGGCAGCCGTGATGCTGCTGCCTCAGCAGACCACTCCATACCGGATGGCTGATGCCACCACAGAGTTGTAGAAGGTCTTCAGGAGTGACCCTTGTAATCCAAAAGACCTGAGTTTCCTCAAAAGGAACAGTCTGCCCTGTCCCTTCTTGTAAAGCGTGTAATGTATGACCAGTCCAGTGTATTGTTCAGGTGAACACCCTTGTAAGATGTCACTGTTGTGTTGGGTTTTGGGGACCTTTATTGTGTGACACAGGTGGTGGTTCCACCTTTCCGGTTCTGCCGCCACCCAGGGTATAAGAGGGCAGTGAGAGGGAGGGACGGTCTTTTGGCCTCCTCTCTGTCTGGCAGGTGTGCATGTAATGTGAGAAGGAGTCACAAATAAACCTGTGTCCAGTTCAGCACTCAGTCTCGTCCTTGGCTCCTACCACCAACATAACATTTGGCGAAGAGGATAAAAGGTATGGATGTGTTTTGTCACTTCGATTCAGCCGTTTTTGGAGCTTCCTGGTGAGCCACCCATCCATTGAGCGAGGTGGTTCACAGCTTTTCAAACATATTTAGTGGCATTGGATCTTGGAAGACTGGAGAAGTTGAGGGCATGGGTGTTATGTATGAATACGGAGCCAAGGATGAGGCCAGGTGTTGAACTGAACACAGGTTTATTAAAGAGACTCTTTGTATCATGGCATGACCGTTAGGCAGAAGAGGTGGCCAAGAGACCGCCGCCTCCTGCCCACTGCCCTCTTATAGCCTCAGGTGGTGGCGGAACCCATACCACACAAATAGTCCAAAATATGCACAACATTTCCCCCCCTTCAGAAAACTCCAAAACACACACACACAATTGAGACCCTCCCCAATTTAGAACCCGAATCACGCAGTAAGAAACTAAACTGAGGTTCCTAAAAGGGGCCTATCACAGTCACACAAAACAACTAAAAACTAGGGGAGGACAGGTGGGCTGCCGTCCCACCCCCACACAGCAAGACAGATTATTAAGATAAGATAAGATAAGATAAGCCTTTATTAGTCCCACAACGGGGAAATTCCAGGATTGCAACAGCACAGGGATAGCAACACTCAGAGCAACAATCAGAAGGCAAGAAAAAAAACAAGCAAGCAAGAGCAGCTAATATACATATGTACATATTACTATAATATATATATACACACACACAGACACACAGTGCAGAGCATTTTTTTTGTTGTTTTTTTTTGTTACTTATTTGTACCCGTAGGTAGACTTGGTTTGCAGTCTGGTGACAAGCCACCGGCTGCTGGTCGCTGCGTGCGCGAGCGCCCTAAACCTACATGTTTTTGGTATGAGGGAGGAAACCGGAGAAATCCCGGAGTAAACCCACGCAACACGGGGAGAACATGCAAACTCCACACAGCTCACTGTTGGTCGGGGGCTGGGATCGAACCCACGATCTCATGATCCCCGCGATCCCCCGGCCGAGGGTAAAACTGTGCTGCCACAGTGCTAAACCACTGCGCCACCATGCAGCCCATTGTAGCTGGATGGAATAAATATATGAATATATAAACACACAGTGCGGAGCATTGTAGCTAGATGGAATAAATATGTAAATATATAAACACCCACAGTACGGAGCATTGCAGCTAGGTGGAATAAATATGTAAATAAATAAACACACACAGTGCAGAGCATTGTTGCTAGATGGGATGAAACAGCACAACCGTCTACTTAGTTATCCTACATGGTATGAATATGTACCCATACATATTCTCACCCTCGATAGCGACCGGTATTTTCCTAGTTGTATGCCGGAGGGGACCATTGTGTAAGTCTATTGCATCTTTTGCATTCAAAAAACTATTAGTTTGTTACGTCTTTTTGCCATCTCTGCGAGCAGCCCTGCTTAGGTTGTACAGTCTGACAGCCGTTGGTAGGAAGGACCTGCAAAACCTCTCGGTTGTGCACCTGGGATGATGTAGTCTGCTGCTAAATGAGCTCCTCAGTGCATCCAGTATGTCCTGCATAGGGTGGAACTCGGACTCTAGCAGAGATGACAGTTTAGCCACCATCCTTCTCTCTCCTATCTCCTCCACCGGATCAAGGTGCTGCCCCAGGACAGAGCTAGCTTCCTTGATCAGTTTGTTCAGTCTCTTCCTATCGGCTGCAGTAATGCCACTGCCCCAGCAGACCACTCCAAAAGTGATGGCTGATGCCACCACCGTGTCATAGAATGTCTTCAGCAGCGCCCCTTGTACACCAAAAGACCTGAGTCTCCTCAGCAGGAACAGCCTGCGCTGTCCCTTCTTGTAGAGTGCGTCAGTATTGTGTGACCAGTCTAGTTTATTGTTCAGATGAACACCCAGGCACTTATAGGATGTCACCATCTCGATGTCTGTTCCCTGTATATTTACTGGTGCTGTGAGGGGTTGTCCTTGCCTGCGGCAGTCCACCACCAGCTCCTTAGTTTTCCTCGCGTTGATCTGGAGGCAGTTCCGATGGCACCAGTCCACGAAGTCCTGGATAAGCCCTCTGTACTCAGCTTCATCTCCATTGTTGATGAGGCCAACGATCGCAGAGTCATCAGAGAACTTCTGTAGATGGCAATGTGTTGTGTTGTGTGAGAAGTCCGCAGTATAAAGAGTGAACAGGAAGGGAGCCAGCACTGTTCCCTGGGAGGCCCCCATGCTACCGATGATCGTGTCGGACACACAGTCCCGGGTTCTCACAAACTGAGGCCGGTTCGTGAGGTAGTCCAGGATCCATGATGACAGGTGCTGGTCCACCCCTGCGCGCAGCAGCTTGTCCTTCAGGATCATCGGTTGGATGGTGTTGAAAGCACTGGAGAAGTCAAAGAACATGATCCTCACCATATTCCCGGGCTTCTCCAGGTGGGACAGAGAACGGTGAAGGAGGAAGATCACCGCATCCTCCACCCCAATGCCATGCTGGTAGGCGAACTGGAGTGGATCCATCGCTGGTTCCACCAGGGGGCGGAGGTGAGCAAGGAGCAGTCTCTCCAGGGTCTTCATCAAGTGGGACGTCAAGGCCACCGGTCTGTAGCTGTTAAGGTCTTTGGGGTGGGAAGTTTTTGGTACAGGTACCACACAAGATGTTTTCCACAGCTGTGGTACCCTCCCCAGCTTCAGGCTCAGGTTGAAGATGTACGTCACAATCCCACACAGCTGGTCTGCACAGGACTTGAGAAGCTTTGCGCTGATACCGTCCGGTCCCGACGCCTTCCTCGCCTTGATCTTCCTCAGCTCCATCCTCACCTGGGTCCTGGTCAGGGTCAGGATGGGGGGCTGTGTGTTGGGAGTGGGGGGGTGTTGGTGGAGTGGGGAGTGGGCAGCAGGACTTGATTTCTTTAGAGGCAGCAGTGGTTGTTGTGTAGTCAGGGGGGAGGGCGGTTGGTCAAACCTATTGAAAAACAGATTCAGGTTGTTCGCCCACTCCCTGCCCCCCGTGGCCTGGGGGGAGGTATTCTGGAGCCCAGAGATGGTTTTGAGGTTTCTCCAGACCCCGCTGATGTCGCTCTGTTGCAGCTTGTCCTCCATCTTCTTCCTGAAGCTGTCCTTGCCTTCTCTGATCTTTCTCCTCAGCTCCCTCTGTACGGACTTCAGCATCTCCCTGTTCCCCGACCTGAAGATCCTCTTCTTCTCTCTCAGAAGTGTTTTTATCTCAGGGTTGATCCAGGTTTGTTGTTTGAGCAACGCCGTATGGTCTTGGTGGGAACGGATTTGTCCACACAGAAGCTGAGGTAGTCCGTGAAGGTGTGAGTGAGGCCATCGATGTCCTCACCATGTGGATCGCAGAGCTGCTTCCAGGCGGTGGCTTCAAAACAGCCCTTTAGAGTGTCCATTGTCTCCTCAGACCATAACTCCACTGTGCGCATGGCCGGAGGTTGTCTGTGCACTAGGGGTTTGTACACCGACCGGAGATGAACCAAGTTGTGATCCAATCTCCCGAGTGGGGGGAGTTGTGATGAGGTGTACGCCTCCTTAGTGTTTGCGTAGAATAAGTCCAGTGTTTTATTGTCTCTAGTGTGGCATGTGACATACTGGGTGAACGTGGGTAGAATGGGAGATAGTGAAACATGGTTGAAATCGCCTGAGATGAGGAGAAGAGCATCTGGGTGTTCTGTCTGCAGCCTGCTGGTTACTGAATGGATGATGTCACGCGCTGTCCCAGCGTTCGCCGTCGGATTTGCATAAACAACAATGCAGATCACGTGTGAGTGTTCTCTCGGGAGATATATAGGCCGCATGCTAACAGCTAGCAACTCAATGTCTTTGCTGCAGTGTCGTTGTTTAACAGTGATATGTCCCGGTCTGCACCAGTTGTTGTTAACATACATTATCACTCCCCCGCCCCTTGCTTTGCCACTCTCTGGTGTTCGGTCAGCCCGTATCATGTGGAAACCCTCCAGCTCAATGTTAGCATCTGCTGCTAGTTCAGTTAGCCACGTCTCAGAAAACAAAAGGAGAGAGCACTCCCGATATGTGCTATCGTAACGGCAGATAGCCGCTAGCTCATCTACCTTTCCCAGTAACGACCGTACATTTCCCATGACAATAGATGGAAGGGAGGGTCTGTACCTTATATTTTTTGTCCTCCGCCTTACTCCAGCCCGGCAGCTGCGGCGTTTTCGCCTCAGTTCTCTCGGTATGTCGAGTTTTTCCAATGGGACCGGGTGGCGGTTGAATGCTAGCAGCTCTTCCCTGCTGTATCGTATCCTGCTATAAACAGTGGCTCCATCCACCGGCTCAGGAGACATTTGGGACGATCTGTGTGTCCGTGATATAAGTGGAGCGAAAAAAAGACGTATCAAAAAGAGAGAGGAAGGGAAAAAGACTCGGAATCGAGCCGCTATTGCAAAGGGCAGCCGACTCGTGTGGCGCCGGGAGAAAAAAAAAAAAAATTCTACTCTAAGTAGATAATCTAAGTAGACTCTAAGTAATACTCTAAATATTCTCTAAATATATTCTACTGTCTATACTAAAAGAAACAGTCCATCCATCCATCCATCTTCTTCCGCTTAATCCTTTTCGGGTAACTAAAGAAAATAACTGCCGTGTTCCTAAATTAAAAGAAAATTCACAAAATAATCCCCAGAAATATATACAATAAACAACAAAACAACTAAACTATATACACACAGCATGGGAAGATGACCCCGTGGGCCCCCTGGACCGTCCTTTCATTAGTCCGCCCCTGGCGGACCACCTCCCAGGCCGCAGCAGGTCGCCTCAGCACCAGTGCACCTCCTCTTCTTCACCCTCGGATGTCTCACTCGTCCAGTCTCACCACTCACAGTCTCCTCCGCCTGCCGTGGTTTCACCACCCCCAGAACCAGAATCCAATCCGCGGCTCCCAGAGGGGTTCTGTTCAGCTTGCAGTGTCTCTGCTTGGCACTCACTCCCTCAGTGCCAATTGGTCCTGCCCCGACCTCTTTTAACTTCGCCGCCGGCATCGGTGTTGTGACCCCCCTGTTCTCTGGTACCTTCCAGCCATAATCCGAGAGCAGATGGAGCCAGCCACTCGGTGCCACCCACCGTCACAGGTGTCCCACCATGCCGCCCAGTTCCCTCATCTAGGGCTACTTGGGCTCTGGCACAGGAACCCTCCTGTGATGGCCCTGGATGTTATTGGTCTTGCTCACTCTCCAGGGTGCCAGGCAGTTCCTCATCCCACACTGCACCGTCTGCCACGCTCAGGATCGCACGGTTCCACGTCTTGGCCGATTCACCCCGAGCCGTCAGTTCCAATGTTTCCACCATGGCCAGATGTCCTCCTCCACAACCACAAAGCGGTGCCGGGTCTTTCTCAATTCTGACGTACGGGGAAAAACATCTCATGGTCGTCCAATCTGGCATGGAGCCCACTGCTCCCACGTCAGTCCACAACAACACTTCCATCCCGTCCAACTCCATCATACAGTCTGCGTGACCACTGGTGCTCGGAGACGCAGCATGAACAACCGTGGGGAGCGAGAGTCCACTTCGTGCCACGGACCTCCTCGCTTGGATCTGTGGCATGCCCTGGTGACATGAAGCAAGTAGCCACACATGCCGCAGCGCTCCACACTTGTGAAAAAAACTGTTAGCCTTGAAACAGTGTTTCGTGGACCCACAGCACTCACCTTTGGGCTTTCCCAGGGCGGACCTCACATTCACAGTGCTGGCGTCATCCTCCACACTTCTCACGCTGACCAGGTCCACTGCATATGTGATCGATGGTGATCCCAGATGTTGGTGTGGCGAGCTCTCACTCATCTACCGCGACAGTTCATCCGCAGCTTCCAGCCATTGAGCTAACTCGATGGTAGTGGGCAGCACCGATTTGCCTGAAAACGTAAGCAGCTTTGAACTGATCATAGCGCCGTTGTTATAATCTGTCAACTGGTCGCAAATCATCCCTTTCTCCAATAGTCCAAGCTGGCACCCGCTGACCAACAGCTCCAAGTCTGTCACGAACTGCTGAATAGACCCGCCTACCTGTTGGCGGCGCTGTTGAAACTGACTCGTGCCAACCATGACATTTTCCAGCGCGTGAAAATAGCACGCCATTAGCTCAGTCCCTTCATCAAAACTATCACAGTCGCCCAGTGTGCTTAGAACACATTGTTCCTTCCCTGCAAAATTGTGCACCAGCGACTCACGTGCCTTCCACTTTCACAGCTTCCAAAGGTCCAGTGCCACCCTGCACATCCAGAAAACGGCGCACCACCCTGGCCATAGGACCGGTGGCGCACCGGGGAGCTCCAAAACCGGCCGAATTTCAAACCTGCACGCTTCCATATCTTGTTGTAATCCACTTTTATCCTCGTTGCCAAATGTTATGTATGAATATGGAGCCAAGGACAAGGCCAGGTGTCGAACTGAACACAGGTTTATTAAAGAGGCTCTTTACAGCACGGCACGACCGTTACGCAGAAGAGGTGGCCAACTGCCCTCTTATAGCTCCGGGGGGTGGCGGAACTGGAAGATGGAGCCACCACCCATACCACACAAATAAGAGTCCAAACTATACATAACAATGAACACTACTGGTTCATAATTTAGGAATGGAGGAGCATCGTATTTTAAGCACTTTGGGTGAGTGCGATAGCTTTGAGGAAGTGGTGGCGCTAATGGCACGACATTTTCGTGCCCCAGAAAACATCATCATCCATAGGATCCAGTTTCAACTGGGCTGTGAGGAAATCACCCGGAAAATGATGACAGTGTGGAAGATGAGGGAAGCTACGCTAATGCTGTCAAGATGAAGTCCGCCCCGGGATCGCCCAAGTGTTTGGTTTGTGGGTCCACAAAGCACCGTTACAAGGCCAGGGAGTGTTGCATCATTTCGCCAGAGCATGCCACAAGTTCGAGCAAGGGGATCCAAGATGTTAGGAGGATCTTCCCACCCCCACGGTTATTCACACTGTATCCCCGAGTACCAACGGCTGTTCCTACTGTATGGTGGAACTGGACTGGGTAACACTGCCATTGCTGATTGACACTGGAGCAGTGAGATCCGTGTTGAATTGGGCAACCGTGAGGAGTTTCTTCCCACATTATTGTATTAGAGGTGATTCAGCACCACTGTGTGGTTACGGTGGAGGAAGATTGGCCACTGTGGGATCGTTGGAACTGACGGCTAGGTACAAGTCAGCGGAGGTGTGCAACCTGAAGTTCATCGTGACTGCCAGTGGAGAGAACATAATGGGATGTGATTTGTTTTATGGCCTGGACTTCTCCATCACGAGCAGTGGTGAGAAGAGTGGTTGGGCTGTGGTTTGTAGAAGCGGCCGGTCCCATGAATGGTGGACGGAGCGGTGTGGGACAAGAACTTGCCTGGCACTCTGGAGGTGGAGTAGAACCAACCCCACCCAGGGCCATCACGGGAGGGTTCTGGTGCCAGTGCCCAAGTAGCCCTAGCTGAGGGAACTGGGCAGCACAGTGGGACGCCCATGACAGTGGGTGGCGCCGAGTGGATGGCTCCACCTGCTCCCGGATTTTGGCTGGAAGGGACCGGAGAGCAGGGGGTCACAACGGCGTCGTCGGCAACAAAAATGAAAGCAAGCGGGGCAGGACCGGCTGGCACAGTAAGACGATGTACCAAACAGGAACACTGGAAGCCGAGTAGGGCTCCTCTGAGGGTCGCGGATGTGGTCCAACCCTGGGAGGAGGCCCAGTCGAGAGGAGTTTGGGTCAAGCGTCAGAGAGAAGACGACCAGGGGCGGCTGCAGGTGGTGGCCGTTCGGGAGGATGCCTACCTCCAGCTATTCGATGACTCGTGGAGGCATCCTAATGAGCTGCAGCGTGTCCGGGAGAAGAGGAAGGTGCTTGGGCCTGAACGCAGGTCATCCCCGGTGGTGAGGAAGAGGAGGCACACCGGAGTCGAATCAACAGACGGTTATCCGGAGGGGTGGGGGGTTCTTCTCCTGGGGAAAACTGACCGTTGGGCAGTATGTGGAATGCATGTGTAAGAAAGGGGGACAACCGTTATGTTCTTTAGTTCTGGTTCATGGGGATTATTTTGTGTTTTTCTATTTATTTAGGAACGCGGCAGTTACTTTCTTTAGTTGGACTGTTTATTTAGTATAGACGGCAGAATAAGCTGTCTTGCCGTGTAAGGGGGGGATGGTAGTCCACTTGTCCTCCCCTAGTTTTAGTTGTTTTGAGTGACTATGATAGGCCCTTTTCGGTATTTCTGTTTAGTTTTCTTAGTGTGTTATTTCGGTTCCAAATTGGGGAGGGTCTCGATTGTATGCGTGTGTTTTGGACCTTTTTGAAGGGGGGGCAGTGTTGTGTTGGGTTTTGGGGACCTTTATTGTGTGACACGGGCGGTGGCTCCACCTTTCCGGTTCCACCACCACCCAGGGTATAAGAAAGCAGTGAGAGGGAGGGGCGGTCTCTTGGCCTCCTCTCTGCCTGGCGGGTGCGCATGTAATGCGAGAAGGAGTCACAAATAAACCTGTGTCCAGTTCAGCACTCAGTCTCGTCCTTGGCCCTACCACCGACATAACAGTCACCATCTCAGTGTCCATTCCCTGCATGTTTACTGGTGCTGTGGGGGAGCGTCTACTCCTGTGAGAGTCCACCACTAGTTCCTTCTCTGCATTGATCTGGAGGCAGTTCCACAGGCATCAGTCCACAAAGTCCTGGGTCAGTCCCCTGTACTCTGAATCTTCCCCATCAGAGATGAGGCCTGTTATCAGAGAATTAATTTAGATTTATCCTTGTTTTTGCTAAAGCTGAGCTACTCCATTAGTTCACTGGTATAAGAAATACTACAATTAATCTAAGATTACTCAGACAATATTTTATCTCTTTTACGAGCTCATTTTTAAAGCTAAAAATTGGAAGCAACATTCCTGAAAAAGGTGAGGATCATTTTGGAAGAGTCTGTGCAATTGTTATGATCTGGGGACCATGCCCATGCTTTGAGTTTATTTTGAGATCCTTGCATTTTCCCTTGTTATTTTGATCATTATCATTTGTATTGTTTGTCTTTTGTGTTTTCCCTGTCATAGTTTGTCTTGTCATTCCCTGCTTGTCGTTAGTGTTATAATTGTTGTCTTGGTGTTTCCCTTGTCTTTGTTTTTGTCCTTGTCCATCCCCTGTCTGGCCCTGGGTCGTGTGTGTGTGTACTTATTTACCTATTATTTACTATTTGTACTTATTTACCTGGGCTGCACGGTGGCGCAGTGGTTAGCACTGTGGCAGCACAGTTTTACTCTTGGCCGGGGGATTGCGGGGACCATGAGATCGTGGGTTCGATCCCTGCCCCCAGCCAACAGTGATCTGTGTGGAGTTTGCATGTTCTCCCCGTGTTTGCGTGGGTTTACTCCGGGATTTCTCCGGTTTCCTCCCACATGCCAAAAACATGCAGGTTAGGGAGTTAAGGGGCGCTTGCGCACGCAGCGACCGGCAGCTGGTGGCTTGTCACCAGACTGCAAAACAAATCTACCTACGGGTACAAAATAAGTAATAAAAAAAAAAAAAATGTTCCCAGTCCCTTGTGTGTTCCATACCCATAGCCACTTTCACTCACGTGTGTAACTCTTCAGCCCTGATTGTTCTCCCAGCTGTCTTAAGTGTTTGTAATTATTAGCTACTCTATTTATTGTCCGTGTCTGTCTCAGTTCTTTGGGTGTCATTGTCAGTGTTTCCCGAGTTTCCTCTCTGAGTATGTTTGCCTCTGTGATTAGTTTTGTTTTCAGCCCTTGTGCTGCTGTTACTTTGTTCCTGGATTTTTCATTAATCTTCATTGCACTGAAGTCCTGCCTGTGCCTTGAGTCCTCCTTATCCAACCTACATCTGCCTGGAAGGCAGTATTCTGACAGCAGTATTCCTCTGTTTCACACCAATGTTCAGTTGCAATGTGTAAATGTCTTAATGAATCAATGACTCATGTGAAAAAATGCCTTTTATAATTTTATTCAAATAATGCATGCTTAGTATAATCAAATGTTGGGTTTTGAGCAAATATAACAAAATGTCAACATGTATTTTGATATCATTCTTGAAATGCATAAGACAACAAAGTATTCAAACTTATTAAAACTACTAAATACACTCCAATTAAAGTAGAAAATATCACAGGTATGCTGTATAACACAAAAACAAAAATACAATGATAAATAGTTTTTAAATAAATAACAATTTCAAAAGACAAACAATGTGAACAGTACGAGTAACAAGTTCATTAATTTGGCAGTAATGCATGACTGCAACATTATTCTAGTGCTTCATTGCTAGTTCTAATACTAAAAAAGAAACCAGTCTAGGTTTATTTCACCACGTAACATGATTTTTATGTTTGTGTTACAGTTAAAATAATAATAATAACAATTAGAATTAGAATTATAACAATAATAATTTTCTGCCTCAGGCACAGTAACATTTACTGACAATGAGATCACTGAAAGGAGTTAGTTTTAACTTCCCCCTGCTGTCATAATGCATGAGGACCATGGGCTCGTACTCTGCTGGTACACAGCAGGGCCGAGGTGTGCCTCCTCTGGTGATCTGGTGCAGCCTAGACTTCACCTGTGTGTGCATGCTGGCTGGCTTGTAATTGTGGGGGCAGGTGCCGTCACAGAAATGCATTGTGTACTCAGCCGGGGCCACCACCCAGTCCGACCAGCCGATGTCTTTGAACGACACGATGACGGACTGCCGACAACACCATCCTCTCTCGTCACAGATATCTTCTTTATTGGAGCGGCGCTGCCTCGTGTTCTCGGAGCGTTTGGGCTGTGCAAGGCCTAACTCCAGAGAAATGGTTGGCTTCAGCTCCAGGCCCTCTCTGTTTAAAATGGCAACATCCACAGTAAGATTCTGACCATCGCTCCTGATCCACTTCTCCACCTCAAGCCTGATGTCCACTATCACATCTAGAAGTTTGGAGGTGTTGGTGTTGCCTGCTGAGCCTGTATGCATCCATGACGCAGGGATCAATGGCCTCATCCCATTGACTTTAACTCTGACCTCTTTTCTTACACTGGACTGACCTGGAGTGAGTTTATGCAGAATCTTTCTGGAAATCCTCAGCTCTGCTCGAGCTATAGTCAGTTTAGTTTGGATATGTGAATTCTTCTGAAATACGACTCTGTATCGCTGCATGCGCTGACCTGACTGTGGGCCCCGAAGCATCTTTTGTGGCTCCACTGGCAATAATGAAAAGAAACACAGCAAGGTTTTAGAAGCAAAGTAGGCAGCATGTTATGATTACTTTGACAAAGTATGTTTAGCATTGTGGTATGAGCAGAGAGGGGTTAACATGACTCTACTGAGTCATGTTAACTCAGCAGAAATCTATATCACTCTATGTGTCAACAGTGCTGTGAAATAGTGCTTCCCCCTTCCTGATTTCTTATATTTTTGTGTATTTGTCACACTTAAATGTTGAGGGGGAAAAAAAGTACCCAAAAACTACCCAAACCTACCTGGCCCTATATGTGGGCCTAAACATAATAACAGGTTCTGCCATCCTTGGTGACAACAGCTGCAATCAAACATTTGCAATAACTGGCAATGAAGCTTTTACATCACTGTTGAAGAATTTTGGCCCTCTCTTCTTTGAAAAATTGTTTCAATTTGGCCACATTGGATTGCTTGAGCTTGAGGTCACAAACTGATGGCCGGACATTCTCCTTCAGGATTTTCTGGTAAAGAGCAGAGTTCATGGTTCCATCAATTACAGCAGGTCATTCAGGTTTTGAAGCAGCAAAGCATCCCCAGACATGATGTTCTTTTTATGAAATGCTGTGTTAGTTTTATGCCAGATGTAACAGGACACACACCTTCCAAAAAATTCAACTTTTGTTTGGTCAGTCCACAGAATATTTTCCCAAAAGTCTTGGGGATCATCAAGATGTTTTTTTGGTAAACGTGAGACGAGCCTTTATGTTATTTTTGGTCAGCAGTGGTTTTCGCCTTGGAACTCTCCCATGGATGTCATTTTTGCCCAGTCTCTTTCTTATTGTTGAGTCATGGACCAGTGTTCAAACTGAGGCAAATGAGGCCTGCAGTTCTTTAGATGTTGTTCTCGGTTTTTGTTTATCATCTGTTCTTGAATTTCTTTAGATCGCAGCATAATGTTTTGCTTTTTGAGATCTTTTAGCCTACTTCACTTTGTCAGACAGGTTCTATTTAAATGATTTCTTGATTCAAAAGGTCTGGCAATAATCAGGCCTGGGTGTGGCTAGTGAAATTGAACTCCGCTTTCCAAAAATGTGGTTGATCAGAGTTAATTCATGATGTAATGGAGGGGGCAGGTAGGTTTGGATAACTTTTTTCCCTTAATAAATGAAATCATCATTTAAAAACTGCATTTTGTATTCACTCAGGCCATCTTTGTCTAATGCTAAAATTTGTTTGATGATCTGAAACATTTAAGTGTGACAAATACGCAAAAATATAAGAAATCAGGAAGGACCAAATACTTTTTCACAGCTATTCAATAATTATCAGCATAAGGTAGCACTACTTTACTTGAGTACAGTATCTGCTACTCTACCTACCTCTGTGTATGAGACAACTCAAAGTGGAAACAGTGAACACAGACAGACAGGAGAACTGACTTGTCTGCTGGCTCATTTTAATGACAATGAAAATGTGTTCAAACTGGAAAGCGTGCCTGTCACACTTGTGATTTCTAAAAGCTTGTCGGAATGGGTATGTCTTTTTTAACAGGGTTGTTTGATGGCTGCAGATTCTATTTTCAGTCATTTGTGTATAACAGAAGGCTGTAATCTGCAGCCACATGGATCATTACTGCCCAGTGCTTATAAACAGTGAGGACATTTAATGTAAAAAATCATTCATAAGGGAATAAAAAAATTCCGTTTTACAAGAAAATGCCTAAAATGTATTAGAAAATAATTATAATTTCATAAGAAATAAATTGTAAATTTCAGAGAAAAACTTAAATTTATCAGAAAATGTCAAAAATTTATACTGAATAAAGTGGTACATTTGTGGAAAAAAAACAGCTATTTAAAATTTTAAATTTGCAAAGTAAAACACAATTTTGAGAGAAATATTCAAAAAAATGAGAGATTTTTTAAATTAGTAAAATAAAAAACTCACATTCTTAGAAAAAGTAACATATTTATGCAAAAAATTGTCAGCATTCACAACAAAAAAGTAAATATTTTATCAAAAGAAGTTGAAATAAAACAAAAGTGACAAATTTATCAGAAAACAGTCACAAATCTAAAAAAAAAAAAAAAAAAAAGAGGCACAAATTTGGAAGAAAACTTGCATGCTGGACTGGGGAAGAAATCTCCTGCAGCTTAAGTTGACAGTCCAGTTTATATGTGGTGTGTACTATGTGTAAGTGCACTTACCTGCATGAACCTATTCATAGCAGTCAGAGCCACACCAGTACATTCTGTTACTGCAGAGGTATTCTACCAGTATAGCAGCAGTGTATTGAGCTCATTTGTCTCCCTTATGATCAGACCTTCTAACTGGACATTTTACATGATTCTGCTATAGTGCTGTGGCTACATTAGCAGTTTCTCCCCAGACTAATGACTATGTTTTCTGTACCTGGAAAGAGCACAGTGGACCAGGTGGGTTGCTGGGTCTCCTTCACTGGTTGGCTGGAGTTCCTTCTCATTTCTCTCCATGTTTCCCTGTAGAGCTGGTACATCCTTCTCAGCTCCTGCTCCGAGGCCTTTTGGGTGGGCTGGGGCTCTCTGTCCATACTCAGTGAGCTGAGGATCCCAGTCTTCACCGCCTCCAAAAGCAGAGCCTTCTGGCTGTCCATTTTGCCCATGGTAGACGTGGCCCCCTGGGCCATGTGAGGCGGGCTTCTCCCCAAGGTCAAGACAAGAAGCAGGAGCATCCAGGAGAGGAATTGAAGGGGTGTGTGTGATCTGACCATGGTGGGCCTGCCGGGTAGGTTTGGTTTGTGAGAACTGTAGCTCAGCCGATCAGGCTTGTCCATGTTTTGAGCTGAATTCTTCACATGCTTTTATTCATGGAGGCTTTGTCTTGCCACACCCCTGGTTGGTCAGGTGAGCTTGTAATGGGCTCAGCTAGGCCCACAGAGTATGTCATCATATTGCAGCATTTTTCATCATTGAGTTGCATGATAACAAAATACAGCCAACTGCATTATAATGTGTTGGAATTATTTGTGCCACTTTCTTTTTTGTCATCAATAGTAAGTGGCTGATGAAAGATTATGTCAAGAGGCTTCAGGTGTACATCCCCTAATCAAATCATTTACTCATAGTGAACAGTAGGAATAAGGGGGCAATGTACAGCAGCGTTATCTCATACAGGGCTGTACATGTGAGGGGCTGGTGACCCCCTATAAGGTCATGTCTCCATGTTTCATTGAATTCCTGCCTAGTGTGGACAGAGGTTACAGTCAGTTATGAAAGACGAGGAGATTCAACTTACACAGTCTCCAGAACTACTACCTTGAAACAGTCTGGCTTGACAACAGTCTCAGGTGACAGCATACAATAAACAAAAGGAGAGTGTTTGCTATCAGTGCAATAATAACCCTGCTGCTTTTAATCAGCCTGAAAGGAAATGCCTCAAGGTTAAGAAGAGAGATAAGAACCAAAGGCTGTCTGTTAAAAGACGGAACTCACTTGAGCTCCAATGAAAAGTGACAACTTCCTGAGTCTATTATTACAGCAGACACACCATCACACCAGCTGGCAAAAAGTGAAATGAAACACAGAAGAAGGTGATAATCAAAATAGATGTAAAACATGCATCATCCCTTGTGTTGGATACGTTCTTGCTCTGTCACGGCGCGAGATGGATCGGACAAACTAAGGAGCTAAACGCAGGCCGCAAAGACATTAGGGTCAGCACACCACTTGATTCATCTACCGCTTTTACATCTGTCTGTGGTCTTCCCTAACTCTTTTGTGTAAAGATGTGTGAAGTGTGTGAATCTCTCTGTAATGAGTCACTGGGGTGATGAAACAGTCATGTGCTCAGGTGAGCCTGCCTTCCAGTGGAAAGTGAGTGAAAGGTGTAACATGACTCACAGAAACTGCCACTGATGTTCCATGTGTCGTTACACTCTCACTCGTTCCTCCGTGTTATGTTTCTCCATTTTCTTTTTATCTTTTGTGTGAAACAGAGACAGGAAAAACCCTCAGACCCAACTTGTTTTGTCATCATGATGGAGAAGTTTTTGAGAATGCCATCATGCACATTGACTAACCTTTGTGTGGTGTTGGCAGATGATTATCCAAAATAGAAATTATTCTCTAATGTTGAACCCCCCCCCCCCCCCCCGACACACAGCAAAGATCAAGGCTACACAGACCGGCATGACTTTGCATTTGGAATTCACAAATAAAAGAACTTGCAGTCATCCTGATAACATTCCCTACTTCCACAAGATTTATTTATTTATTTTTTTTTTTTGAGAAACGCTTGAATGGGAGAAATGTAGGGGAGGTAGGAGAAGCCATTTGGGGCAACTGTTTGAGGGAGAATGGAAAGGGAAGAAGAAAGGAAGAGAACATAAAGAGGACAGACACATTCTGATTGATTTGATTGATTGATTTTATTTGAACATTCAGACAAAAAGAAAAAAAGAATTTAAAACAAAAATCAAAACCAAAAAAATAAAATGTTCAAAAAGAGCGGGAAGAAGTCAGTGCTTATATAGTCCCACCCCTTTTCCATACCCAACAAATTACAACATCACTCTAGTCAGCATTCATCCCACAACCACATTCACCATACAACACCATAATACATAATACACCCCATAATCAAATTATGCAACAGAAATGATACGACAGTGACAGTCCATATTGACAACAATACCAAAATCCAACAATAACTGTAACAATAATAAATAAATACTTCTGGTATATTCAATACAATCATAGACAACACCATCATCATCACAATCACCATATATACCACCGTATAACCCCACATGGCTTACAATACCTAGGCGCAATAAGTAACCATATAATAATAATAACCATAATAATAGGTAGCCATATGGTAGTTACAACAACAACAATAATAATAATAATACCATCTGGCCTACACAATACTCCAAACAACTCCATCCCAACAACAATCCTAACACTATAATTCTAGTAATAATGATATCAATAATAGCGGTACTCAGCATATATATTCACAATAACAACCTTTCTTCATTGAAGACACATTGTAATGTTAACTGTCCTTTATTTTTATATTGCTCAAAAATCATTTCTTTATATGTTGATTTAAATATATGGATGTTTGGACACTGCCTGTTTCTCCTCCAACCCATTCCATTGAATGATTTATTGTATCAAATGCTTTTCTAAAATCTATAAATACACCAATTGCATATTTTCCTTGATCTAATGCATTTATTATTTCCTCTGTTGCTCCCATTATTGCCAGCGATGTTGTACTCTTTGTTCTAAATCCATATTGATTCTAATTAAGCACATCGTGTTTATTTAAAAAGTCCTCTAATCTGTTGCTGAAAAGTTTTTCCAGAATCTTTGAAAATTGTGGGAGAAGCGATACTGGTCTGTAGTTTGTGTAGTGGTGTTTATTTCCTTGCATGAATAATGGTATTACTTTTGCTATTTTCATTTTGAGAATGAGGAATGAGCCAGTTTGAAATGATAGATTACAAATATATGTAAATGGTTTTAATATGCCATCAACTGTTCTTTTTACTAGTGCCATATCAATACAATTACAATCAGTAGATAATTTATTTTTACACTTTTCAACAACAGATTTTACCTCTAGTTCATCCACCGCTGAGAGAAAGATTGACCGAGGGTTATTTCCAATCAATGTCTCACTCACGGTGTCTCTTCCTTGGTTTGAAATTTTTGCTGCCAACTCTGGTCTAACATTTACAAAAAAAAATATTCATTTTATTTACTACCATGTTCTTATCATAATTATCACCACAATTATCAGTAAAATACTCTGGATATATTGTTTTCTTAGTTCCATTTTTCCTTAAATTATTTAACCTGTTGAACTCTGGTCAGTTTCCCTAAAAACGCCTAAAAATAACATACCCAAAGTAACTCAAAAGCTGTTCTTCGACCCTATGCAGCATCTTCATTGGGGTTGGTCTCATTTAAAAGAAAACACTCTGAATTTTTTGGCAAAACAGTCATAATCTCTCTAAGTGCTCCTGCCACTGAGTAACAGTCATCTAAACATACTGAATTTGAAGAAAATAAAGTTCGCCTGGGTGTTTTTTTTAGATACAAATGCTTGCAAATAACACACAGCTGTCAGATACTGGCTGGAAAATGCAACAGAAATGTAGAACCAAGTGTTATCAAGCTGAGGTCAAAATTTTGTAACAATACCACAAAAAATGAATATATTACACAGCTTTTTTCTCAGGTTGTTCCCAGGCATTTTTGAACTGTGCCAAACTGTGCCAAAGGGCACAGTTTAGAAAAACGTCTATAACTTTTGAATGCTTCAACATAGAAGCTTCATCTTGGGCTCTAATGAAAGGTGACACTCAGGGCTGTGTGTGTGTGTGGGGGGGGGTTATTTATTCATTCATGAATGAACAAACAAGCCCCCCACACACAAAGAAACATGCCATGTAAAAAATGTGTGGCCTTTTTTTACAAGAAAAAATAACCTACAGGGCAATAAAAATTATACTAAAATATCTGCAATGTAGAGGATAACAACTCCCCCCCCCCCCACCGCTACAGAGGAGCTCGGTGCACAAAAAAACTTGTGGCCATGACGGACCGTTGTAATTACCGATCGGTCAAAAGTCATTTTTATTACTATTTTCATTGATAAAGAATAATTTAGCTTATAACACTTACCTGTCCACAACAGCAGTGTCGTTGGTGAACATCTGTTCCTCATTGTCAGACGAACATGAAGCTGGTCCGATTGTTACGGACTCGTGGTTCTGGTCACCCGACCCGGTCAAACCATCTCCGCTTCCATGATTGCGGTTTTTGCAAACAATTTTTCAAAACAAATAAGAACAGTAGTAATAAAAAAAAAGACTGGCTAATGGCTGAGAGTGGCTAACGCTACCGTTACACACAGGTCTCAATGTGAGTCACCCAGCGGCTTAGGCAAAAAAGATTTTACGCACGGGGACGCATGCTTTCAATCGTCGAACTTCTCTGCTTCAACTGGCTCGTTGTATTCGCGGTCGTTGGTAGGCAGGTCCTTCTTGCTAGGTTTTCAGTCATTGGTTCTTCAAGGTTTCAGAAACCCAATTCAAAGCTCTTATTAGTCGAATGAGAGGTCAATCAAATCTAAACCAATCAAACACTCCTTTGGCTTTCTGTTCGCAGCTGTGTCTGTACTGGAAGAACGGAAATGCAGCTTTTTTTTTTTCTGTGCGCACTGAGACGCACTATGACGCAGAGATGTGACCGCCCGAGGAATCCCGGAGTTCAACAGGTTAATATATCCCAGACTCCTTTTATATTATTTTTATTTTCATTTAACATTTTCCTAAAGTATAAGTTTTTACTAGTTCGTATTATTTCAGTTAATTTATTTTTATATGTTTTATATCATTTTTTCAGATTCTTTGGTTCTTAACTTAATGAAATTTTTATAGAGATAATTTTTCTTTTTACAAGCATTTTGTAGCCCCCTGGTTAACCACAGGCAATTTTTGCATTTATGTTTTTTATTAATTTCTTTAATTGGACAGTTTTTATCATATAATGATTTAAATATATCAATAAATTTATCGTATGCCAAGTCCACTTCTTTCTCTGTAACATTAAGTCATCTTTTAAAGCATTGATTCAATCTTCTGTTCGTATTCTTTTATAAATAATCTTTTTACATGGTTTATTATTATTCTTACTCTCATTAACCCCATAATTAATATCTAAAGAAACAAATACAGGCAGGTGGTCACTAATGTCATTTATTAGTATACCACTCACCATATTATAATCAATAACACTGGTAAAAATGTTGTCTATCAGGGTAGCACAGTGTGTCGTTATTCTCGTAGGTTTTGTAATCTTTGGAAATAAGGTTAAGCTATACATTGTATCTAAGAAATCTTCAGTTGGTTTATGTTGTTTTGTTTTCATTAAATCTATATCAAAGCCACCACAAATAAAGATATATGTATAGATATATATGTATATATCTTTTCCATACCATTTCTAATTTTTTCCATATCAGATCCTGGTGCTCTATATATACAACTTACTATTATGTTTTTTTTCTATTTTCCATCATAATTTCGATTGTTAAACATTCCATACTTTCATTGACTGTTGATGTCATGCTGTCCACTTTTTTACTTTTTAATTTTCTATCAACATGCAGTGCTACCCCACCACCACTTTTACATTTCCTATTTTGTGTGTACTGTACATCTAATATCCATATAGTTTACATCTTTTTCTTCATTAATCCATGTTTCACTTATTGCAATAATCCTAAATGGGGTGTTAAATTGATTTAAAAGCTCCTTAATACTATCAAAGTTGGCATAGAGACTCCTACTATTAATATGTATTATTGTCAATGTCTGATCTGAGTTCATAATTCTATTTAATTGTTGTTCATCATAATAAGTACATTTATTGTTAATATGATTAAAATAGTTATTATCTGGGTCAATATCTCCTAAAACGTCTTATGGTTGCTGTTCAGTATGTTATGACCCGAGCGCCGGTTCTGATCGCGCTCGGGTTAAAGTTATGTCTCGCTGCCGGCCTTGACAGCTGCGGGCTGTATTCTGGCCTCACCGGGCTCTTATTGGGAAGGTGCTCGGTGGGGCTTCCGCCTGTCAACGGTCGGTCAGCTGTGTGTCATTACCATTGTTAGTGTTTCGCTATTTTAGCCCAGCACTGGCGACGGTATGACGCAGCAGTGTCAGTCGTTATACATCTGAGCTACGGATGACTTGGACCATTATCTACCTCGCATGCTTGTGGTTGACCGTCGCCTCTCCGGCACCAGTAAGTTAGCTGTTAGCCTTGCTCCTCCTGGTGAGAGTGGACCTTTGTAAGTCCCTGCCTTAGCAGCCTGTGTGTAATTATTACCAAGCCTGTCTGTGTGTGACTGTCTCCTGCTCTGGACCTATAGTGTGCTGTATAGCCCTATGCCTCCTGTTCTGTGAAGACTCCTGTCATTATCTCAGCAGCTTGTGTTATCACCCTTTTCACCGTAAATAAACTCACTGAAAACTCACTGGTGACTCTGTGCATCTTATGGCTGGCTCGTGAGGGCCAGCGCATGACAGTACACTGCTGCCAAAACAGCGTTACGGTGACGCCAACCCGAGACGCTATTCACCAGTGAGTTTGAGTTTTGGATGTTGCTTTTCCCTGTCTGGGTCCTGTGTATGTGAGCAATGCCGTCACCGAAGATCCACGTGCTGACGGGTGTTTTGGAAGCCGTGGATGAGCTGCTCATCTCCGCTTCCCTGTTGGACTATGACCACGGCATACACTGGTACCTGGACGCCGCCGAAGATGTTCTCTGTCATCTCTCTCCCTGCTACGCCAACCACCCGGAAGTCGACGCGAGGAGGGAGGACATCGCCGCACAACGCGAAATATTCCTGATGATGGAGGAGGAACGCGGCATGAAGCAGGTGAAGAGGCACACCAGCTCTTCGCCTATGGATCCTGATCCTGCCTTCGATCCGTTTTGGGAGTTCGCACCATCTGGGGGCCGGCGAAGGCGTCAGCGTCACGGCTGGGCGCATCTTCGGCAAGCTCCTGCTCCGGATCCAGTTCCGGGCCGCCGGGATGACCCCCTCAACCAGCCAGCTGCTGAGAGTGAGCTGAGTCCTGTGCCGGTGGGCTCCGTTCTTGGATCCTTTTTTACCATCCAGCGAGCGAGGGAAGGAGCAATGTCCGCTACAGCTGACAACATCCTCCCCCCGGGAGACAGGCAAGTCCAAGTTCACTTTTCTATTGATAATAGTGATCTGTCTTGTCTGACTCCTGGGGGTGAAGCTCGGGGTTTGCAGCTCCCTGAGTCACTTTTCCCAGCTGTAGCCACTTGCACTAAACCTGCTGCCTCTGTGTCTCCTCCTGCGGAGCGGTCCTCGGCATCAGTCCCACGCCGTTGAACAAGGGGGAGGCCTGCAGCTCTGGGAAATATCCCGGCCCTGCAGCCTTGCATTGGACAGAGCAGAACGGACTGCAGTGAGGAGCCAGAGCCGACGAGAGAGCGTCCCCAGGGTTCCTCAGGGATGCAGCCCAAGTCAGCAGGTCCAGGGTCCTCTGCCCCCACGCCATACGGGTTATTGGCGTGGACGCCAGCGCGTGAGGATCCAGCTGCAGAGACCATCAGGCCGGCTGTGGAACCCGACACAGCCGAGTGGGAGCCCGACGACGAGCTTCTCCTTGAACCTGGATCGGTGAAGTCCTGGACGGCTCCAGAGCCCAAGTGCAGGCAAGTGCTCTTTCTTGTTTTCCTGTATGGTGTATTAGAGCATTTTTGCCTGCCTCATGGGGAGGCGAGTGAGGGGCAGCCGTCCGCTGCACCCGAGCTCGTCTCGCTGGGCTCTGGCGCTGCCGGTGGAATTGATCCCGGTCCTCTCCTGTTTTCTGAGCACCTCCACAGCATTACCGGTCCGGAGCCAGTCAAGGTCATGGGACTGGGGGTTCCAGGTTCGGAGATGGAGGTCGTCGCCGGAGCAGTCCTGACCCAGTCGAGGTCCGACGCGTGGGCCGAGGTGACCCGGTCGGGGTCCGACGCGTGGGCCGAGGTGACCCGGTCGGGGTCCGACGTGGGTGCAGCGGTGACCCAATTGGGGCCCGTCCTGACCCAGTCGGGGTCCGACGCATGGGCTGAGGTGACCCAGTCGGGGTCCAACGGGGGTGCAGCGGTGACCCAATCGGGGCCCGTCCTGACCCAGTCGGGGTCCAACGTGGGTGCAGCGATTACCCAATCGGGGTCCGACGAGGTTCAGTCGGGTTCCGACTCAGGTGTGGCCGTAACCCAATCGGGGTCCGACGAGGTCCAGTGGGGGTCCAGCGCAGGTGCAGCTGCAACCCAATCAGGATTTGAGGGGGTCCAGGTTTTTGGTTGTCCCCCTCTCAGGAGCCACCAGCTGGGGGCCATTAGTGGGTTTTGTTTGGCAGATCGGCGCTCTCCTGTTTTGTCGTTTTCAGGTGAGCGGCTGCATGCAATCCCTCCACGGTCCTGTTGGTTGTGGGATGCGGGTCGGCCACCCAAGGAACTGCCTGGTGCGTTCGGCGTCTTGGGTTGGCCACCCAATAAACTGTGTGTGTTACAGGGTGACCTGGTTCGGCCACCAGAGGACTTGTTTCTGGGGGCCCGGGACTGGGGCAGGCCACCTGATCATGTACTGTGGGATTTTCTGTGGGCCCATATGGTGCCAAGTCATGTTTAGTACGTCTTGAGATTTTTTGTTGTTTCTCATAGTCTTAGTCAAGTCTGAGCAGTTTTTAGATTGCCTCTTGTTTTCTTGTAAGCCTTAGTCTTAGTCAGGTCTGAGCAATTTTTGATTGCCTCTTGTTTTTTTTTTTTCCTTCTTTGTAAGCCACAGTCTTAGTCACTGTCTAGTTCTGAGCAATTTTTGATTGCCTCTTGTTCTTGTTTTTTTTGGAAAACCATAGTCTTTGTCATAGCCAAAGCTAAGCAATTTTAGATTGCTCCCTGTGTGTTGGTGTGTATTTTTTTTGTTTTGTATTCATAGTTTGGTCAAGTCTTGTCTTTGTTTTGTTCTCCCCTCCTTTCTTGAGGGGCTATTATATAAGATAAGATAAGATAAGCCTTTATTAGTCCCACAAAGGGGAAATTCCAGGATTGCAACAGCACAGGGATAGCAACACTCAGAGCAACAATCAGAAGGCAAGAAAAAAAAAAAAGAAAAAAAAAAAAAAAATGAGGATTTTGTTCTTTGTTTCCAGGTATTTTCATGTATTTTTTTTGGTTTCGTATGTTTTTTTGTCTGGTCATGGTCTTGTTCAGGGGTTGGTTTCTCTCCCTCCGCACCTGTCCTCCCACCTTGGGGGGCGGGGGGGGGGGGCAGGGTGGTTCCTTGGGGCGTTCAGAGTCCGCCCGTGGAGGGAGGGTCCTGTTATGACCCGAGCGCCGGTTCTGATCGCGCTCGGGTTAAAGTTATGTCTCGCTGCCGGCCTTGACAGCTGCGGGCTGTATTCTGGCCTCACCGGGCTCTTATTGTGAAGGTGCTCGGTGGGGCTTCCGCCTGTCAACGGTCGGTCAGCTGTGTGTCATTACCGTCGTTAGTGTTTCGCTATTTTAGCCCAGCACTGGCGACGGTATGACGCAGCAGTGTCAGTCGTTATACGTCTGAGCTACGGATGACTTGGACCATTATCTACCTCGCATGCTTGTGGTTGACCGTCGCCTCTCCGGAACCAGTAAGTTAGCTGTTAGCCTTGCTCCTCCCGGTGAGAGTGGACCTTTGTAAGTCCCTGCCTTAGCAGCCTGTGTGTAATTATTACCAAGCCTGTCTGTGTGTGACTGTCTCCTGCTCTGGACCTATAGTGTGCTGTATAGCCCTATGCCTCCTGTTCTGTGAAGACTCCTGTCATTATCTCAGCAGCTTGTGTTAACACCCTTTTCACCGTAAATAAACTCACTGAAAACTCACTGGTGACTCTGTGCGTCTTATGGCTGGCTCGTGAGGGCCAGCGCATGACACAGTATTGACAAAGGTTTCAGCTTCAATGTGACCTAATACACTTCCATTATTAAATAAGGAAGGATGATTGGTTAAAGTGCTAATCATAAGTTGTGTCAACAATGTACACCAAAAGAAAAAAAAAACACAAAAGAAAAAAGAACACAAATTTCCACTCAATCTTTCTTCGCTATTATTCATGCATCAGAGCTAAGGTTTAAATTTTTCTGATTCCTCCATTTCTCTAATCATTATTACTTTAGCTTCTTCTGGAGTGCCAAGTAGTTTTATCCACACCTTACAGTTCTTTGTCCATGTTGATTGTATTTTTCCCTGTTTTCTGAGAGCCCTGGCTTGTCTAGCTATTTCAGAGTTCTTTTTTGTTAAATGTTCTTTAACATAGACAGCCGTTCCTCTCAGTTTTCTTGCTTGTCGCAGAAGATCAGTTTTTGCTCTCCTGCTGACAAATCGGATGATGATGGCTGGTTTTCCTTTACTGTCTTTTTTAGGTAATGTGTGGCAAGCTGAAATAGTCTTATTGTCCACAACAATGTTTTTAGAGTTGAAAAAAGTTAACACCTGCTGCTCAAGAGTGTGTGATTCTGCCAGTGTCTCATCCTCCCCATCCTGGTTACCAACTCCTGCTGTCACACGTGCATAGGAGCGGTGTCTGGTGTTAAGACTGCTCACAATGACATCATCCATTCTTGTATACGGTTCTAAATCATCCACACGTCTTTCTAAGAAATTAATTTTCTTGTCTTTTTCTATAACTTCAGCCTTTAATTCACACACTTGGTCCATAAAGCCAATAAGCAGAGTTTGTTGTTTTGCCATCTTAGATATTTCTTCAGTCATAAAATTTAGTGAGAGTTTGATCTCCTCCAACTCCTCTCCATTTCTCTTCCAACTCCATTCTGGAGTCCCTTTCCCACAGAACAACAAAGCCTGTAAAAATCACCACCACTGGGGTTTTAGGAATGCATCCACTATCATTGCTGGGCTGGATGGCACTACACTAAACATAGAATTTACCAGCTTGATCTGTTTTTGGCAGAGTTGTTAATGTAACATGTAACCGAGGGGGTAATTAAAAACATAACTTTCAGGTTCTTTTAAAACCAGATGAAGAGTCACAGGTAGCAATCAAGGGGGAAACTTTAAAGAGGATGTTTAAAGGAATTTATTTACAATAAAATATGTACAACAAACGCCCACCTAAATAAAAGGGCTAACCTAAGAATTAAGCTTAAGTTAAATTAAGTTAAAATAGAATAAAATACTAACTAAAAAACTTAAGCTAAAAAAGACTAAAAGTGGGCTAAAAACAACTGATAAAAGCTGAGGAGGAGGCTCCACTCTTCTTGTCAGGCTCCTTCTGCCACCACGACACCAACGCCCTCAGGAAACCTGTCCAGGGGAAGACACTTGCCAGCAGTATGTCCATATTCCTCATAGTCATCAACAGCAATGTCATCACCATGGGGTGCTGCTATCTGGAAACCAGATACTTACAGCGAAGGCAGAGCTCCTCACTCTGCCTCTTGCCATCCTTCGCCTGCAGTATCCCCAACTGCTCCACACAGAAGTGTCCTCCCCAAATGCCAGCATCATGGTGGTCCTGGCCATTATTGCTCCTCCTCCTCAGTCATGTCCTCCCTCCCTCTGCCATTTTCCTGGGACCAACAGCCTCCTCTCATCAGCAGAGCTATCATCTGGCTGGCTGTCCTGGCAGGGGTCTCCTCAGGCCGGGCTGTCCTCCAAGCAGGCCCCCATCCTGCCAGGTCTTCCCTCAGGTAGGGCTCTTGTCCCCAGGCAGGGCTCCTTCCTCCTGGCAGCAAAAGTTCTCCTCTGGACTGTCAGAGCACCTTTTATGTGCAGCCACAGGTGCCGCTGATTAGTAATTAGGGGAAGCACAGGGTGAAAGCAGACATTTCCTACTAAAAGCACACAGTTAAAATATAAAAACTAAAAAACATGCAAAGTTATAAAACATGCAAACTTAAATTAAAACCATATAACCCCCCCCCCCCCAAAAAAACCCACAATACTTCCACCCCATGACATTAATATCACACCCTGGCTAGCACATGAATCAAAGTGACGATGAAGCCATCACTCCTTTAACTGAAAACCAAAACAACTCTTGTAAAACTCTTAACTCATCTAGAAGATTTTTATCGTTTTTCCTTCCAATAATTTTTCAATACACTATTACCCAGACTTCCTCAGGCCCTGTGCACACGGATACATTTTTACTCCAAACCTGCAAACTTCTGTTACCGTTCAGCTGTCCATGCATACGACGCTGGGATTTCGGAGGTGTGAAAGTGTAAAAGTGTGAACCAAGTCTCCAGAATGGAAGGATTTTGCAGGCTTTGGGGTTTTTTCTTCCGTATACATGGGAAAAAAACAGCACACACAGTACGCTGCTCATAAAAAGTTAGGGATATTTGGCTTTCAGATGAAATTTATGGAAAACGTAAAGTTCACGCTGCAGTGTTGTTATATCATGAAAGTAGGGCATTTAAGTAGAAGCATGCAATGGTGATTTCCTCATCTCAAACAATTTATTGAAACAAACGCCAACAACAGTGGTGGGTATACCGCAACAAAATATGCCAGTGTCTCAATAACTTATCATGTTGTCATTTTGTTGAGGTCATCGTGTCTACAACCCAGCTACGTCGCTGTCTCTGCCATGTGAGTTTTGCCAAGTCCATGCTTGTGTTATGTTTGCCAAGTTTTAGTTTAGTTTATGCCAAGCTCAGTTTAGTTCATCTTCATCTGTGGCTGGTTCTGGACCCTTGGAGGTGCTTTGGTTGATACTTGGCGGTGGATTGGTGGCTTGGGGGGGATTCTGGTGGGTATGGAGTTGGCCTTTCTACCTTAGAAGTAGATTGGCAGCCATTACCACTAGGTCTCACAAGCAGCCACCACCAGCAGGCTCCACGGGCAGCCACCACCAACAGGCTTCACAGGCAGTCACCACCACCAAGCCAACAGTCGCCACCATCAGCTGTCTCCCAGTGGTGAGGTTGAACAACTTGTTGCTACTCAATCGTTGGGATGCCTGCTTAGCTCGCTGAAGCCTTAGCATCATACTGAGGCCTGTCCTGGCTGCTGGAGCCTTCATTACCACACTAAGGCCTGTGTTGTGTGCTGAAATTCCACCATCACTGGATGCCTAAATAGTGCTGAGTACTCTTGACAATGGCACTTGTTTCAATTTTGCTTTATTTTTTGGCTGTGTGGGACCTAAGGATGAATAAGCATTTCTGGGTGAGCACATCTAACAATGTATTTATCTTTCAGGACATTGCATAAGGATGCACCTGCTCTTTGGCTACTGTTCAATCTGTGCAACCACCAGTTTGCTTGGCAGAGGACAAAAGCTTTTCTTTTAACCTGCCTGGAGACTTGCCCCATCTTCAAATCCTTTTAGTTTTGCATAATTATCTGTAGACCCCTGAAAGATCTTGCTTCTTCTCATCAAACCAAGAGCCAGTTTCCACTAGCATTGTGGCTGAGCAAAGATTGTTGATTATTTTACTATTACTGCCCTCTGGAAATGTACAACCTAATCCTGGCCCTGAGTTGCAAATTATACAAACACCATCTGAATTTAATTCCTTGACTGGTCTTAAAATTGTTCATCTTAATGTTCGCAGTTTGTTATCTTAGATGAACTTGGTAAGTATCTTGGCTAAATCAACAGATACAGATATTTTTGTTATGAATGAATGAATGAATGAATCTTTATTTCGGATAGATTAAAAGTAAAGATTAAAAAAAGAACTGAATAATATAACAAAGGGGAAGAAATCTAACAAGGTCAAATTAGATAGATAGATAGATAGATAGATAGATAGATAGATAGATAGATAGATGTACTTTATTGATCCCAAACTGGGAAATTACAGTGTAACAGCAGCATGACAGTTGACAACCATCCATCCATCCATCTTCTTCCGCTTAATCCTAACCAAACAACAGAAACACACACATGACAGACAAGGGATTACCCATGGAAAGTAAAAACTAACATGACTATAAAACCTATATACATCATAGCTTAGGATATGATGACCCGTATAAACACATGAATCATCCCATTGCACAAAGAAGAACTATCAGGAGTAGCGTGAAACTGTGATGTACCAGTTAGTTTGTAAGGCGCAGTGTGGCAGCATAGCTATGCCAGAATACAACATCATAGTGAGTTATTGTACAGTGAAATTGCATGTGGCAGGAAAGATTTCATGTACCTGGCCGTTCGACAACGAAGCTGTAGTGGTCTACTGGAGAAAGTGTTTCGCTGTCTATCTAGTGTGTGGTGGAGGGGGTGATCAAGATTGTCCATGATGGATTGCAGTTTATTTAGTGTTCTCCTCTCCATCACTGTCTCAAAGGTCTCCGGTCTGAGACCAATTACAGAGCCAGCCCTCTTGATAATCTTGTCAAGTCTGTTGGTATCTCTGGCCCTGATACTCCTACCCCAACAGACAGCAGCAAAGGAGATGGCGCTAGTGACAGCGGTCTGATAGAAAAGCTCCAGCGTCCTGCTGCACACGTTGAAGGATCTCAGCTTTCTCAGGAAGTAGAGTCTGCTCATCCCCTTCTTGTGCGCAGCATCGGTGTTGGATCTCCAGTCCAACCCACTGCTGATCCTGACACCCACATATTTGTAGTCCTCAACCACTCCCACATCCTCCCCCCTAATCTGCAGTGGCTGAGAAGGAGCCTTCCTCTTCCTGAAGTCAATCACCATCTCTCTGGTCTTGCTGACATTCAACCTCAGGTGATTCTGCTCCGTCCACTCCACAAATCTGTCTACCAGTGCCCTGTACTCCCCCTCCTCTCCTCCTCTTATACACCCCACAACAGCTGAGTCGTCAGAGAATTTCTGCAAGTGGCATGACTCAGTGTTGTACTGAAAGTCAGTGGTGTATAAGGTAAAAAGAAAAGGAGAGAGCACAGTCCCCTGTGGAGCTCCCGTATCACTAGCCACCACTCCAAACAAGACACTGCCCAGCCTGACAAACTGTGGTCTGCCTGTCAGGTAGTCAGTAATCCAGGAGATCACAGAGCTGTCAACCCCCATCACCCGCAGCTTCTCACCCAGCAGCAGTGGCTGGATGGTGTTAAAGGCACTGGAGAAATCAAAAAAAGTGATTCTCACAGTATCTCCTCTACCATCCAGGTGCAGATGGGCTCGTTGCAGCAGGTTGATGGCAGCATCTTCAACTCCTAAATGGGGCTGATATGCAAACTGCAGAGGGTCCAGCCACGTCTTCACCTGCGGCCTCAGGTGGGCTAAGACCAGTCTCTCCAGGACCTTCATCACATGAGATGTGAGGGCAACTGGTCGGTAGTCATTCAAATCTGATGGAGATGACTTCTTGGGGACACGAACCAGGCAAGATGTCTTCCACAGCACCGGTACTCTCTCCAGACTCAGGTTCAGGTTGTACAGGTGTTTCAGTACCGGCGCTAGTTGGTTGGTACAGGTCCTCAGGGTCCTTGCGGAGATGCCATCAGGGCCCGAAGTCTTCCGCTGACGGAGTCTCTCCAGCTGTTTTTCCACCTGATCTGTAGTCACCGTGAAGTGAGGGAGGGTCCTGGTGCCCCCTGAGGAGGAGGAAGGGGGAGATGGAGAGAGGTTCTGCACGGGAGCGTGGGTGGGGAGGGGTGTGTGGGGGTCTGGTTGTGTTGCTCGGGTGACAGACTGTGAGTTGAACCTATTAAAAAACAGATTCAGTTCCTCAGCTCTCTCCTGGCTCCCAGGTGGCTGCCTGACTCTCCCCTTGCACCCAGTTATTTGTTTCATTCCCTCCCACACATCTTTAGTGTTGTTTTGCCCGAGTTTCTCTTCCAACGTCCTCCTATAATTATCCTTGAACCTCCTCAGCATCTCTCTCAGCTCATGCTGCACTCCCCTCAGCTTCTCCTTGTCTCCAGCCCTAAAAGCTCTCTTCTTTTTGTTCAGAAGTGCTTTCAGGTCACTGGTGACCCATGGTCTGTTGTTGGAGAAGCAGTGTACAGTCTGAGCTGGCATGGTCATGTCTTCACAGAATCTAATGTATTCTGTGATGCAGTCGGTCATATTGTCTATGTCCACCCCATGTGGTTCACAGAGTATGCTCCAGTCCGTCGTCTCGAAGCAGTCCTGCAGTGCATCAGCAGCCTCCTGTGTCCACCTCCTCACAGTCCGTGTATAAGCAGGCTGCCTTTGCACAAGGGGGACATACTTGGGTGTTAACATGACCATGCAGTGATCTGATTTACCAATGGGGGCTAGAGCTGTGGCACTATATGCATCTCTGACATTGGCATACAGGAAATCCAGTGTTTTGCTCTCTCTGGTGGGACAGTCAACAAACTGATGAAAGTTTGGTAGTGTTTTTCCCACTGAGACATGGTTAAAATCACCTGTGATGGCCATGAATGCATCCGGGTGCTTCTCCAGTAATGTGGCCACAGTGGAGCTGATGACATCACAGGCCACCGCTGCATCAGCTGACGGAGGGACGTAGACGATAACAATTAAAGCGCACTTCATTTCTCGTGGCATATAATAAGGTCTCATACTAACAGCCAGCAGTTCAATGTCCGGGCTGCAGCACTTTTCCTTCACATAAATGTGTCTGGGATGACACCATCACTCATTAACAAGAAGTGCCACTCCTCCTCTCTTTTTCCTGCTACTTATCACGTCTCTGTCCCCCCGTATAGTCTTGAAGCCAGGTATCGCTACGTTTACATCCGGGATCTGTGAGTGTAACCACGTCTCCGTAAAACACATGAAACTACACTCACGATACTCCTTTTGCGTCCTGACAAGCGCTGTAAGCTCATCTGTTTTATTTCCCAGCGATCGCACGTTCCCGGTGATGACCATCGGTACAGCTGGCTTATGCTTCCTCCTCCTCCTCCTCACCTTCGCTCCAGCCCTTCGTCCGCGGTGACTCCTCTTCAGCTCATCCGGGATGAGGGGCTTCACTGCCGGCCGCAGCGCTCCAGGCTCCGGCTTCCTCAGCGCAATCAGCTGTTCGTGTGTGTAAACAATGCGTCCACCTCCACCTCTGTTGATCTCCATTGCCCGAGGAAGAGAAAAAGAAAAGAAAACTAGAAAAAGACAGGCTAAAATAGAGAAAAAAGTTGGTCCAGTCTTAGTCCGAGTATTCCTACAGAGCCCTGGTTAATAAGAGACACACTATATATAGGTATGAACAGATAGAAACACAAAGACACGAGAGACTTGCTGCTGGTACGGCCGTCCTGCCTCCGGCGCCATTAAAAAAAAAAAAAAATTAAACAGTAACTCCTCTGATTATGCAGTTCAACGTAAGTTATCCGAAATGGGTGATGGCTGAAGCCGCAGCTTATATTGCCCTCCCATATTCCCTCTAAGAATTCAAAAGAAAAACAAAAAAGGAGCGATTACAATTCAGAACAAAACTAAAATAAAACATGACAAAAAAAAACAAAAAAACAACTAAGCAACCGCACAACACAGACTGAATATGATAATTCTTATGTGATTTTACATTTAATCTTGTATATATGTTTGGAGTATTTCTTCCTTTAGTTTTTGTTTAAATTGTCCAAGCGTTGTACATGATTTTAATTCAGGTCCAAAAGCGTTCCACAATCTGACTCCTTGCACTGAGACACAGTGTTGCTTGGTAGTAGTTCTCACTGGAGGTTTTTGAAATATAGCTATATGTTCCTCTGAAATGATATTGTTTCTCCCTTATTTGGAACAACTTTGGGATATTTGTGGGCAGTGATAGATTATTCACTTTAAACATTATTATTGCAGTTTTAAAGTCAACCAGATCTTTCAACTTGAGGGCTTTTAATTTAAGAAAAAATGGGTTTGTTGGTTCCCTGTAAGCAGCTTTATTATTCTGATAGCTCTCTTCTGAAGCATAAAGATTGGATATATGTTTGCTTTATATGTATTTCCCCATACTTCACCTCGGGAGGTCCAGTTCAGGCTCCCACTCTGCTGCAGCGGCCCCCACAGCAGGCATGATGGTCGTTCCCGTAGATCCCAGATCTCGAGGTGGAGCAGCCGACGCCAATGGTACCTCTGGCTTGGTGGCAGGAGGCCTCCTCGCCACTGATGCCGGTATGTCCAGAACCCCAAGATGCAGGACCTGGAACCCCCTCACCGATGGCACCGGGTCCAAAACCGCTGAAACCAGGGGATGTTTCTTTGTCAGTTTAGGCTTCAGGGCACCGGAGGCGATCTTCTCCCTGGCTGAACCAGTCCTCTTCGTTGTCCGGCGGCTCCCTCCCAGGACCGGTAGACATTCAGAGGAATTAGAGATGGACAAGGGAGAAGCGGGTGATGGCAGAGAAACGGCAGCAGATGGTGAATGCTCAGCCAGCTTGGGCCGCTGCTGCTGAGCTTCACCACCAGGATGAAGGCAAAATAGTTCATTATTTGATAAAGATGAATTAAGAGGTACTCGCCTTAAATCCCGGGGTTTGGTGGTTGGGCTCATTTTGTCTCTCATAGTTGAGGTATACCTATGATGAAAATTGGAGACCTCTCTCATCTTTTAAGTGGGAGAACTTGCACAATTGGTGGCTGACTAAATACTTTTTTGCCCCACTGTATATACAGTATATATTGCCAGGAAGCTGTGTTGGTGCCAACAAGCCATTCCAGATTCAGAATCAGAATCAGAATCAGAATCAGAATCAGCTTTATTGGCCAAGTATGCACAACACATACAAGGAATTTGACTTTGGCTAAAAACTTGCTCTCGTTCAGCAAACTACTCACATATTCTCTAAGTCATAAACAGTATTCGTGAATTAGCTGTACCCAGCACGTGTTCATGAGAATTGAGGATTGCATAACTGGCACCTAAAACTACCACGAGAATCACATCTCAATATAATTGAGATGTGATTTCACTAAAAGCCCTATCAGAGTGGTGCCAAAAAGTCACATTCATCAACCTACTGTCTCAGCACCGGTGCCGACTGAATGTACCCTATCAATGCCCACGATAATGGACCCCCTGGTAGTGATTGAAAATGTACTGTTACAAACAGCTCCGGCCCTAGGGGAGCCAGGAGATAATGAGAAAACTGAAGTATTTTTAGAAAAAGCTGTACCCATACCCCACCAAACTCTGTCTATGCACCCCAGGACCCCACATCACAACAATATGGACCTTACCCAGACACCCCACCTAATCTGCCCTATCAGAGTCGGCTGCAGGGTCACAGGAGGTCAGAGTTTTTATAATAGAGTCAGAGGCCCCCATGGGACTAATACTTTCTATGTCAGCAATTTGGCCACTGGGCTCAAACACCCACAAGGGCACCTGGGAGGGTCCCCCAATTAGCAACACAATGGGTATCCTCCTCTACAGGATGTTGAAAAAGAACGGCTTTGATATTAATGCCGTTCTGTTTCAAAAGGGGGAGAGTGGGACAGGCGGGGATAGAAAAGTTACTAAGTCATTTAAGGTTTACTGTCTTGGAAGTCTGAAGTTATGCATTTTGTGAGTTGGCATCCTCTTTAACATCATCATCATCATCATAGCAGTCTGTTGGGTGCGACAATGGCTGTTTCATTTAGGTCTGATCAGATTCCTCCACGCAGCTCTGTCCTTTGCCTTCCACTGCCAGGAACTCCTGACCTTGTTAACCCGGATGACGTCCGAGCTGGTATGAGTTGCTTTCTGATTGACCATTTCATGAAACTGCTTGTAGAGTATTTGAGTACCGCTAACTTTTGCTGGACTAGCGGCACATTCTTGGCAGATAGAAGTATTATCAGTGGCAAGGACAGGCCAAGACAAACTGACTCCCGTATCTGTTGCAGTGACTGACCAGATGATGGGTTTGTTTATCTCTGCTCTTTGTGTAGTGCATGTCCCGATGCACCGACTGGCAAAAGTCCACCACAGACCTTGTGACAGATGTGCTTATCTGCTAGAATGTCCAGTCTCACCCTGTGTAACTGGGAGTGGTCCACCACAGACCTGTGACAGATATTGTTTTTAATTCTGCCAGGATGCCCAGTTTCACCCTCCACGCCCTCGGAAGGGCGGGGTTGCTGGTTGAGTCGCCGACGCCTCGACCCATGAGACAGGTAGTACCTGTTTTCATGGTTATCCGTTAGCAAGCAAACCAATGCCTGACCTGACATAATTCTGTTATCCATCCATCCAGCTTCCTCCGCCCAATCCCCCTCCGGTCGCGGGGGGGCTGGAGCCCATCCCAGCATTCCCTGGGTGACAATGTTATTTTAAATGATGAATAAATCAATCAATCTATTTGTGACCAGCTGGGTGGATCAGCCGGTTGAATTAAAGAAAAACCATGAAAAATAAGACAATATGAACCTATTTAGTGGGTAGCCACGGTCACCTGTCAGTTGAAAGCAGATTATATTAGACTCAACAAGTACAGTCTATAATACAATGAATCCATCGCTCTCACCTCAGTGGCTGGGGAGCCTCCCAACCATGTTTTTGAGGATGATGGCCAGCACTTATGCTTTGCAAGTAGAATGGCTGAGCCTTGTGGCATGGGCCCATGGTGCTTTCTTAGGGTCATCAGGTGGGTACCCTCCTTCATCTGTGTTTCGTCAATTAGCCCACAACACCTCCAGAGGGCTTGACAGCTGGCCCCAGCATCCTAAGGCAGCCCCCTCGGCCCCATGGGTTCCACCACCACTGCTCTAAGATGTTTCCTTTGTGCCCAATGGGTTGTTCCAACACTCGCAGCGCTTCAGCCACAGCCATCTTGATGCTGCCTCGGCTCGCTTGGTGATATTAGCTACTAGCCTTCTTCTGTTGCAACCTTTAATTCCAAGTCTGGACAAACCACTCCAGAGTGACTGCCCAGGAAATCCTTGGCAGCCCACTTCCACTGGCAAGTTCCATGCCATCCCCTCTGCTGACACTCGTAAATGAGGGGTTGGTACTTCCCAAGTTTCCTCTCATGGGCCTCCTCCATCCTCTCCTCCCATGGCACAGTCAGTTCAAGAAGGACCACTTCTTGATAAGTGTAAGGGATAAGTTCTTCTCCAATCCTAAAGTGGGACCGGTCCTGGATGCATCCTTTCCTTAGCACAAGACTCCGTGACTTTGATGGCTGAAATTCCATCCTAGCGCCTGTAATAATCTTGCAAAGATCCTCCAGAATCCACCGCCCCTCTGGAAATGATCTCACAGTTATTGTCAGGTCATCCATGAATGCTTTAACTGGAGAATGCTGAATACCACTTGCCAAAACTGCACCTCTTCTAGGCTTCTCCACTGACTTGACCAAGAGGTTCATTGCAGCTGCAAACAGAATGACTGAAATCGTGCATCCAGTAACAATGCCTTTCTCCAACCGCTGCCAGCTGGTGGTAAAGCCCCCACAGGTGAACCGCATCTTAAAGCGGTTAAAGTACTCTTACAAGAGATGCTGAACTTTGATATTTTATGTCCAAAATGCAAATCTCATCCTTTATAGTTATATACAACTTACATGAATTACACACACTGCTATTGTAAATGAATGAAGTGCACCGGGGAAAGGGTGAGACTGTTGCATTTCAAACTTTATGCATGTGTTTATTGACATAACTACTGTACACACAGAGGCAATTGGGGGCTTGGTAGAATGGTGTGAAACTGCAGTTTAATCAGCAACAAAAGAAAGCCACTTACTCAAACCACTGAGTTGTAATGAAGCCTTGAAGACAGGGTGATATTTGGGGGTGCACAGGCGCATTGCGCATGAGGTGGGTTATTATTAGGACAATTACATGAATTTATTCACCAAGAAGCCACCCATCCGCACAATACCAGCTTGTAGCTTGTTCCCAACAATGCTGTTCATTAGAATCAGTATGAAAACCGGCTCTCACTGCAAATTGCGCTTTGATGTTGGCTTGTTCAACTGCATTGTATGGGAATATGATGTACCTGGGTGACAGTCAGATAATGCGATCTCACACAGCTGGCATAGCTTGGCTCAGGGTTGACTGGGAAATTCCCGATTGGTCTGCCACCTCCCTCTGGAATGCCCCTGTTTCCAGAAACCCCAGAGTTCTCAGCACCTGCAGTGGGACGGGCAGTGCACGGCTTCTCACCGTGTCGTGCTCCAAGAGCGACCGTAGCTCTGAGCACAGATCCACAAGGACTACCCGAGGAAACCTAAAACAGCTGACAAGCCAGTCATCATCCTGAGCCAGAAAATCTTCTGTCTCTAAATACCCTTTCTCTTTCCATTGTGCAATTTGCAATATCCTCTAATAATGCTAACGCCATTGCTGTTAGAGGCATTTTCTGCACTTCTTTGCACTTTCTTTTATATCCACTCACCTAATTGCGCACATGTGGATGTTTGTTCATCATGTGTCTCTGGTGTGTACAATAATTTTCACATCATTATCAGTCTCCCAACATCACCTCTAAGTGTCGCCAACAGACCAATAACAGTAGAAACGTACATACACCAGCCATGAAGTTGGCGTGGGGCTGCGCATATTTCCACAGTCATTTCATTCTTCATACATCTGAAATTTTGCATGGAAAAGGACGTACGTCATGTTTTTGTGGGTAAGTACCCTTTATACTTGAGGCTCCAGGACTGCACCTCAGCAGGCCTGGAGAACAGCTTTCTGAACTTACTCACACAGTGATGTGAAAAAGTGTTTGCCCCCTTCCTGATCTCTCATTTTATGTATGTTTGTCACACTTAAATGTTTCAGATCATCAAAAAAAAAATTAAATATTAGACAAAGATAACACAAGTAAACACAAAATGCAGTTTGTGTTTACTTGTGTTATCTTTGTCTAATATTTAAATTGGACAGTGGGTACGATTCATTTATCTATACGGGTCACCATCTATTCATCTATGATGTATGCTGTATAAGCTATTTAGGCAGTTTTACTTTCTTTCAAAGGTCTTTTTATTATTATTAATTGAAGTATCAATACAATACAAAGTATTAGAAATTTTCATTTTTGTTTTAAACAAAGAGTGCAAAACTAGAATTTAAAGCTAACAAATGTGAATGCTTCAAAACACAAAAACCGTTAAATAAACAATAATAAAAAAAATACAAAAAAAATTGTGTGTGTAAGGTGGGGGTGGGGTAAAGGGGATATGAGCTACTCAGAAACTATAATCATGGGTCTTTCAAAGAAATCAAGAAACGGGCGCCATAATTTATAGAATTTGTTTTCAGAGCCACAAACTGTATATCTGATTTTTTCTAAATCCAAACAGGACATTATATCTTTTATCCACTGTAAATGTGAAGGAGGCGAAGAGTCTTTCCACTTCAGTAATACAGCACGTCTGGCCAATAATAATGAAAATTTGAATACTTTTAATTTGGAATTTGGCAAGACAAGTTCTGGAGCCACACCAAAAATGGCACATAATGGATCAGGTTTAATTTGATATTGCAGGACTTCAGACATAGTGATAAAAACAGAATGCCAAAAATTCATCAATAAAGGGCAGGACCAATACATGTGAAGCAAAGTGCCAGGAGCGCTACCACACTTTTCACAAGTTGGGTCTATATCCGAGTAAATACGTACTAACTTAACCTTGGACAGGTGCACCCGGTGTACAAGCTTAAATTGAATAAGAGCGTGACGAGCACACATTGATGCAGTGTGAACCTGGCCAAGAATAGAGTCCCACAGTTCATCAGTAAAAGTAAAATTAAGATCTTGTTCCCAATTCAATTTAATAGCGGCCAGAGGAGAAGATTGTAAATTTGAAATTAAATTATATAAAACTGATATTACCCCCTTAGAAGTTGGTTTAACTAATAAAAAATCATCTAGAGGATTATCAGAAGGTTTTTGAGGGAATTGTTTTGTCATGGTTTGCACATAATGTCTGACCTGGAGGAAGCGGAAAAAATGTGTAGAAGTGATGTCAAATTTAGTGGAAAGTTGAGAAAAACTTGCAAATTGACCATCAAAATATAAATCCGCAAAAGATTTTAAACCTTTTCTGTGCCATATATGAAATGCACTATCAATAGTTGATGGGGTAAATAAATGATTTGCGGCAATTGGACTTCTAATGGAGAAAAACTGAAGACCGAAATTTTTCCTGAATTGAGACCAAATTCTAAGAGACTGACGAACTACTTTATTATTACCCAGTGTAGACAAAGCAAGGGGAAGTGGTGAACCTAAAATTGCCGGTAGGGAGGTTTGATTGTCCACATGTGACTCCATAAGGATCCAAATGGGTGATTTGGGTTCCAGATAGAAATGTTTCCAATATAACATGCACTTGATATTTGCTGCCCAGTAGTAATATTGAAAGTTAGGCAGAGCCATGCCACCCACTGATTTGGGTCTTTGAAGAAAAACTTTCCTCAATCTCGGATGTTTACCATTCCAAATAAATGAGGTAATCAGAGTCCAAAGACTTAAAAAAGGATTTAGGAATAAAAATGGGGAGACATTGAAACAAATATAAAAACTTTGGAAGTAACATCATTTTTACAGAATTGATTCTGCCAATTAAAGACAAGGATAATGGGGACCATTTGGAAAGTATTAGCTTGCACTGGTCAAATAAGGGGAGAAAATTATTTTTAAACAAGTAATTAAGTTGTTTAGTGACACATATCCCAAGATAATTAAAATGATCAATAACAACCTTGAAAGGAAAATTTTCAAGATCCTGAACTTGAATCTTTTCATTAATCGGAAACAATTCACTCTTATTAAGATTAATTTTATAACCAGAAATCCTACTAAAACTATCCAAAATGTTGAGTATAGCGGGTAATGAAGTAAGTGGGTTGGAGAGAAATAGTAAAAGATCGTCGGCATAGAGTGAAACCCTATGCTCGATGCCACCCCTACGAATGCCTAGAAAGTCCCGGCTCCCACAGACTGCAATAGCTAACGGCTCAATTGCCAAGGCAAAGAGCAACAGGCTCAAAGGACAGCCTTGCCTCGTACCACGGTAAAGTCTAAAATAGTCAGAATAGCGACAATTAGTTAACACTGAAGCTAAAGGACTAGCATAGAGAAGTTTAATCCAGGAACAGAAGGAAGGACCAAAACCGAACCTCTCCAAAGTAAAAAACAAATACTCCCACTCAACCCTATCGAATGCCTTTTCAGCGTCCATACTAATAAGACATTCAGGTATGTTGTGGTGAGGAGTATAAATAATATTAAACAACCGCCGCAAGTTAAAAAAAGAATGGCGATTTTTAATGAAACCGGTTTGGTCCTGTGAAATTATAAAAGGAAGAATCTTTTCCAACCTTGAAGCTAACAACTTTGACAAAATTTTAACATCGACATTTAGCAAGGAAATAGGCCTGTAAGAAGCACAATCAACAGGATCCTTATCTTTTTTAAGCAACACAGTGATACAGGCCTGATAACATGAAGGAGGAAGTGTACCGGAGTCAAGCGACTCTGTAAAAACTTGACAAAGGAAAGGGGCAAGGTCATCAGAGAATTTTTTGAAAAAATCAGCGGAAAACCCATCAGGTCCTGGAGATTTTCCTGATTGCATGGATGATATTGCCAGCTGAATTTCTTCTTTTGTGATGGGAGCTTCTAGAATTTGCTGAGATTCTGAGGAAATCGAAGGGATATCAATAGAATCAAAAAAAATTTCCAAATCCTTTAAGTTTGTTGTATATTCTGAGGTATATAATTTGGAATAAAATGACCTGAAAATATCATTAATCACTTGTTGGTCAGATGTCACCTCTCCTTTATCTGTCCTAACTCCAGTAATAATTTGCTTAGCTCTAATACCACGCAGTTGATTAGCTAGAAGTTTACTGGTTTTTTCGCCATGTTCATAAAATTCACTCTTGTTCCTTATTAAACAACCTACAATTTGTCGAGTAGAAAGTAAATTAAGTTTAGTTTGTAATGTCATACGTTCCTTGTACAGAGCAGGTGATGGAGATTGAGCATATTGTCTGTCAATGTCCAAGATTTGATCTAAAATAGCCTTCTGTTCCTGTATTATGGATCGTCTTTTAAATGCTGCCAATGAAATAAATTCCCCCCTAAGAAATGCCTTCATGGCCTCCCATATCGTTTTGTTTGGCATACCAGGAGTTTAATTTTCTTTCAAAAAAAAATTAATTTTAGAAGAAATATTCGCAACCAATTTTTCATCTGTAAGTAATAATGGATCCAATCTCCAATGCTTTCTCATGGAGTCACATCCATGGAGGATCATTTTAAGTACAAGAGGGGCATGATCAGAAACCGAGATGCTATCTGTCAGAAAATTGTTTATCATGCATGTTTAATCATTTATCATTTTATAATTACTATTACTAACAAATCATTTTATAATTGTTAACCATTTTATAATTACTAACATCATTATCATAATCATTGCATAACCATCTTATATGATTAAAATGTATACTATATGTCATGACCCGAGCACTATGCCTTGGTGCTCGGGTTAATCTTGTCAGGGTTTGACAGTGGCGTTATGATTCTAGCTCTCCGAGCTCTTATTGTGATAGTGCTCGGGGAGGCTTCCGCTCAGCTGTCAAACTCTGAACAGCTGTGCTGCATTTATGGTCTTTAGTGCAGGACTATTTCTACCCTCCCTAGCGATCACATCCTTGCAGCAGTGTCTGTTAACTCTCCGTCACGCGACGGATGCTTAGGATTTATTCCTACCACATCTGCTTGGTTAGACCGTCGAGCCCCTGGACCAGTAAGTGTGTTGTATAGCCTTACCCCTCCCGGTGTGTTTCGATCTCTGTGTGTCTCTGCCTTAGCAGCTGGTGTAATCATTATTTTCACCAACCTTGCCTGCCTAGTGTATGACTGTCTCCTGCTATGGACCTGTAGAGCTGTTTAGCCTATGCCTCCTGTTGTGAGTAGACTCAAGAGTCATTGTCTCCGCAGCTTGTGTTGTCACTTTTCTCACCGTAAATAAAACTCACTGAACTCACTCGTGCCTGTGTGGCGTCTTATGGTGGCTCGCGAGAGCCACCCATGACAGTACACTGCTGCCAAAACGGCGTTTACGGTGGCGCCAACCCGAGACGCAATTCAGCTGTGAGTTTTGAGTTTTTGGACAGTTGCTGTTCCCGTCTGGGTACTGAGAGTGTGGGGAGAATGCCGTCGCGGAGGGGCCGCGCTGGGAGCCCGAGCCTCGAGCTGACAGGCTTCCTGGAAGTCATGGATGAGATGCTCATCTCCGCTTCCCTGCTGGACTACCATCACGGTATACACTGGTACCTAGACGCTGCTGAAGACGTCCTTCGTCATCTCCCTTCCCGCTGGGCCGACCACCCGGAAGTCGACGCGAGGAGGGAAGATATCGCCGCACAACGCGAGATTTTCCTGATGCTGGAGGAGGAACGCGGCATGAAGCAGGAGAAGAGGCACTCCTGCTCGTGGCCTATGGATCCTGATCCCGTCCTCGATCCAGTCCTGGAGTTCGCACCATCTAGGGGCCGGCGGAGGCGTCGGCGCCGCGGCCAAGCACGTCTTCAGCAAGCTCCTGTTCCGGATCCAGTTCCGGGCCGCCAGGATGACCCCCTCAATCAGCCAGCTGCTGTGAGTGAGTTGAGTCCTGTGCCGGTGAGCTCCGTCCATGGGTCCTATGTTACCATCCAGCGAGCGAGGGAAGGAGCAATGTCCTCTTCAGCTGGCTCCATCTTACCTTCGGGAGGCAGGCAAGTTCAATTTCACTTTTCTAGTCATTATAGTGATTTGTCTTGTCTGACTCCTGGGGGTGAAGCTCGGGGTTCGCAGCTCCCCGAGTTTCCTTCTCCAGCTGAAGTCAGTTATACTGAACCTGCTGCCTCTGTGTTTCCTCCTGCAGAGCGGTCCTCGGCGTCAGTCCCACGCCGTCGAACGAGGGGGAGGCCTGCGGCTCTGGGAGATATCCCGGCCCTGCAGCCTTGTGTTGGACAGAGGAGGAGAACGGACTGCGGTGAGGAGCCAGAGCCGACGAGTGAGCGTCCCCAGGGTTCCTCAGAGATGCAGCCTGAGTCAGCAGGTTGAGGGTCCTCTGCCCCCACGCCATACGGGTTATTGGTGTGGATGCCAGCGCGAGAGGATCCAGCTGCAGAGACCATCAGGCCGGCTGTGGAACCCGACGCAGCCGAGTGGGAGCCCGACGATGAGCGTCTGTCTGAACCTGGATCGACAAAGTCCTGGACGGCTCCAGAGCCCAAGTGCAGGCAAGTGCTCTTCCTTGTTTTCCTTTATGGTGTGTTAGAGCATTTTTGCTTGCCTCATGGGGAGGCGAGCGAGGGGCAGCCGTCTGCTGCACCCGAGCTCGTCTCGCTGGGCTCTGGCGCTGCCGGTGGAACTGATCCCGGTCCTCTCTTGTTCTCTGAGCCTCTCCACAGCGTCACTAGTCTGGAATCTGTCAAGGTCACGGGACTGGAGGTTCCAGGTTTGGGGATGGAGGTCGTCGCCGAGGTGACCCAGTCGGTGTCCGACGCGTGGGCCGAGGTGACCCAGTCGGTGTCCGACGCGTGGGCCGAGGTGACCCAGTCGGGGTCCGACTCAGGTGTGGCTGTGACCCAGTCAGGGTCCGACGTGGGTGCAGCGGTGACTCAGTCGGGGTCCGACACGTGGACCGAGGTGACCCAGTCGGGGTCCGACTCAGGTGTGGCTGCGACCCAATCGGGGTCCAACAAGGTCCAGTGGGGGTCCAGCTCAGGTGTGGCTGTGTCCCAATCGGGGTCCGACGTGGGTGCAGCGGTGACCCAATCGGGGTCCGACGTGGGTGCAGCAGTGACCCAATCGGGGTCCGACGTGGGTGCAGCAGTGACCCAATCAGGGTCTGTCCTGACCCAATCGGGGTCCGACGAGGTCCAGTGGGGGTCCAGCGCAGGTGCGGCTGCGACCCAATCAGGATTCGAGGAGGTCCAATTTTTTGATTGTTCCCCTCTCAGGAGCCACCAGCTGGGGGCCATTGGAGGGTTTTGTCTGGCAGTCTTGCGCTCTTATGTATTGTCGTCATTAGGCGGGCTGCATGCTATTCCTCCACGGTCCTGGCGGTTATGGGATGTGGGTCGGCCACCCGAGGAACTGCTTTGTGCGTTCAGGGTCTTGGGTTGGTCGCCCAATAAACTGTGTTTGCTACGGGGTGACCTGGTTCGGCCACCAGAGGACTTGTTTCTGGGGGCCTGGGACTGGGGCAGGCCGCCTGACCATGTACTGTTTTGTGGGACTATCCGTGGGTCATCAGAGGCAGGGAGGTCGCCGGAGCTCTGCCTGGGAGGGGCGTTGGATCTCCACCGATCATCTTTTTGCTTTGGCCCATACAGTGTCTAGTCTTAGTCAAGTTATGTTAAGCAATTTTTGATTGCCTCATGTGTTTTGTAAGCCATAGTCAAGTCATAGTCAAGTTATGTAAAGCAATTTTAGATTGCCTCATATGTTTTGTAAGCCATAGTCAAGTCATAGTCAAGTTATGTAATGCAATTTTAGATTGCCTCATGAGTTTTTGTAATCCATAGTCTGGGTCTTTTTTTTTGTTTGTTTGGTTTCCCCCTCTTCCTTTGAGGGGCTATGGCCATGTTTTGCTTTTTGTTCGTTCCCCTCTTCTTCTTGAGGGGCCATAGTATCGTGTTCTCATTCATAGTATCCAGGTGTTTACAGGTATTTCTGGTTTCGTGTGTGTTTGTTTTTTCCATGGTCACGGTGTGTTAGCACGTATTTCTTGTGGGGTTTTTTTTCTCATAGTTGCCGTGTGTGCATTTATTGTTTTTCTCATAGTTATCATGTGTTAGTATGCATTTTTTGCTCTTAGTCATGTTTGTATTTACGTTTTGTTTCCATAGTTACCGTCATGTAATTTTCTCCTTTTTTTGCCATGGTTATGTGTTTGCATTTATTTCCTGTTTTGTTCCTATAGTTACTGTGTGTTGGTTTATATTTTCTGGGCCAGGTTATGTACACTGGGGTTAGACGGATTGTCTGTGGCCTCAGTGGGAAAATTTTCAGGGTCAAGTGTATTTTGCTTTATTTGATTGTGTTCTCCTTGTTTTGTAGTCATGTCTTGTTTTGTTCTTTCGTCATTGTTCTGGGGGAAATAGGATGGATATTTTCAAGTGATGTATTCATTTCTTTTCCTGTTTTGGGTGTTACTAGACGTTCAGAGCCCGTCAAGTGAGGGGGGCCTACTGTCATGACCCGAGCACTATGCCTTGGTGCTCGGGTTAATCTTGTCAGGATTTGACAGCGGCGTTATGATTCTAGCTCTCCGAGCTCTTATTGTGATAGTGCTCGGGGAGGCTTCCGCTCAGCTGTCAAACTCTGAACAGCTGTGCTGCATTTGTGGTCTTTAGTGCAGGACTATTTCTACCCTCCCTAGCGATCACATCCTTGCAGCAGTGTCTGTTAACTCTCCGTCACGCGACGGATGCTTAGGATTTATTCCTACCACGTCTGCTTGGTTAGACCGTCGAGCCCCTGGACCAGTAAATGTGCTGTATAGCCTTACCCCTCCCGGTGTGTTTCGATCTCTGTGTGTCTCTGCCTTAGCAGCTGGTGTAATCATTATTTTCACCAACCTTGCCTGCCTAGTGTATGACTGTCTCCTGCTATGGACCTGTAGAGCTGTTTAGCCTATGCCTCCTGTTGTGAGTAGACTCAAGAGTCATTGTCTCCGCAGCTTGTGTTGTCACTTTTCTCACCGTAAATAAAACTCACTGAACTCACTCGTGACTGTGTGGCGTCTTATGGTGGCTCACGAGAGCCACCCATGACACTATATGCATCTTCTATGAGTTTATAGCATACTGTATTGTTTCTGGGTAATAAGTGGACCTATTGAGTGTCCTTCATTAAGATCTGCTTAGAAGTCAAAGTGTCTCACCAGACCAGGCTATGTGCATGATAAGGGGTCTGGGAGTGAGGGAGAATTGACCTTGTTTTCTTATAAAATGCTGTGACTATGATTAACTTGGAGCCTGGAGCGCACCTGCAAGGCCATGTTGTTTTCAGTCCAGGCCAATGTTTTGTATACTTGTATTATGACTGAGAATTGTACCCAGCAGATGTTTTTGTGACTGACTATGTATAAAAAGCTTCCTTATTGTTTTTATTGCCAGTGCTGCATTTGCTGTTAAAGGTATTGCACTCCTGCAGTAAAGAGCTCATATGAGGAATATACTTGTGTCATGAATCTTATTTGAGGTAACGAACCAACATATGATCACTCTGAGTTTCCAGATTCTGACACTATCATAACTGCAAGAGCGAAAGTTATTAATTAATAAATTGTCAACAAAAAAATAATCTATTCTGGTATAAGAATGGTGTACGTGAGAGAAAAAAGAATAGTCCCTGCCGTTAGGATGTAAAAAACGCCAAGGGTCTGTAAGGCTATATTCCTCAAGAAAAGACTTAACATAAGTTGCAGATTTATTAAGACTAGCAGGTTTTGAGGATGAGCGGTCTAAGATCGGATCCATATACAAAATTAAAGTCACCCCCAAGAATTAGAGAATGAGTATTTAAATCTAGAAGTTGCGAAAAAAGTGTACATCATCAAAATTCGGTGCATACAGATTAGCCAAGGTGACATGTTTATTGTCAAGTTTACCTGATACTATTACAAATCGTCCATTTTTATCTAATACAACATTAGAGGGAATAAATGGGATATTTCGATCAATAAGAATAGCAGCGCCCCTGACCTTAGCTTTAAAATTTGAATGAAAAAATTGTGCTGACCAACATTTTGACAAGTGCAAGTGGTCGGAATCCTGCAAATGGGTTTCCTGCAAAAACAGTACCCCAGGCTTAAATTGCTTCAGACGTGACATGACTCTCTTTCGTTTAATTGGATGGTTCAACCCCTTCACATTCCAGCTTACCAAAGTAAGATTACTATTCAGTCAAAGAATAAAATTTATATATTGTGTTGTGTAGCCCAAAAAAGAATAGGGTGAGGTACGGGTAAAAAAAAAAAAATAAAATAAAAAATGGGGGGGGGGGGGGAAGGGGGGTGTAAATAAATCCATAACAAAAAAAAAATAATAATAATTCAACAACGAAACCTATAACAACACTCCAGCCGGTTGCAAAAAACAGCAACCGCTCCATCTCCTACTCCATTCTCATTCTAACAAAATACTCCCATACAACTGGCTTTAATCCTGCATAGTATGAACATTATACCCTAAAAAAAAAAAAAAAAAAAAAAAATTAAGTAAACAACACTGTATAGGGAGCCAATTTTACCTTGTTTTTGAACATCTAAAAATGCATCAATGTCCAGTCAGTGCAGCTTTAATGAAGTAGTAATCAAGTAAACCAGTGTGGTAGTTGGTCAACCCAGAAATGTCCAGTTCAAGGCAAAAATCACTGGTTTCTCTCCATGGTTTGCATGAAGCAGGTGGCCTCCGAGACGGATGCCAGCCACTGGTTTTTGCCGTCTGGAAGAGTTCTCTGGAGCCTAGCGGGGAAGAGAAGCGAAGGGCGAAAACCTCTCTTGTACAACTCGGACATAACCTCCTTATATTCAGCTCATTGCTTCTGAACGTTGGCGTTATAATCCTCGTAGAGCTGGAGTTTATGCCCACGATATTCCAAAGTCCCACGGCGTCTCCGCGCTTCTCTCATCACCAAGTCTTTGGTCTGAAACCGGTGGAAACAAATAATGACAGCGCGCGGCTTCCTGTTCGGACCCGGCTTGAGCGTGAGGCTGCGGTGGGCTCTATCCAGCTCTGGGGGAGATGGCAAAGTTTGTGTGCCAAAGACGTCCACCAACAGCCAAGAAAAAAATTCAGATGGCCGTGGACCCACATCAAAGGACTCCGGCAGACCCACCAGACGAATATTCAGCCTCCTGCTTCTTCCCTCCAGGTCAGAAAGTTTGTTTTTCAAAAGTTTGTTCTCCTCCTGCATTGACTCACACGTAACTTCAAGCGCCGCTTGGCGCTGGCTGACGTTCTCTGCGTTGCTTTCAAGGTCGCCAATGCGTTGCTCCTGGTTCGCCACATCTGCTTGAATCTTGTCCAGCTTACCATTAATAAGTTCAAATGAAGCTTTAAAGTCAGCAGCTATGGACATTCTGTGTTGCTCAAGCAAGGCAACAAGCGCAGGGTTAAGGCTGATATTAGCATCCTCAGCTAAGCTGGTGTTAGCATTGTTCAGTGCTGCCTCCTTTTCAGTCTGCTTTCTTGTTTTGGACATATTTCTCAGCTCAAAACAAATTCTGCACGTTTTAAATGTCCAAAACGTTGACAGCTTACAGCAAAGTAGGGTTTAAAAAGTAAGAAAAAAAAATATAGCAGGAGCCAGCAACGCACACACCTCCTCCATTGCCAGCACACCTGATGCAGTTTTTCTTTCTATGGGTAAACCCTGTGTCTATTATGCTGTGTGTGTTTCTGTCATTTTGGTCGTCTACTGTCATGCTGCTGTTACACTGTAATTTCCCAGTTTGGGATCAATAAAGTAAATCTATCTATCTAGTGTATCTATCGAGAAAAATGTTGACGTCTTCAATATTTTCCCCGCTGTATCAAAAAGAAGCCAAAATAATGCAAGATATGTTGACATACATGTTTTTGGATGAGTAAACCAAGCGGAAACACTAATGTGTAGTAGAATTTAAAGGAAATACCAATATAAACCACAGATGCCAAGATAATTCCATAGCAGGCTGCAGGTACAGCAACACTGTCAGTGTGGGTTTAGACAGTCACAGATATCCTCCTATCATCATTAAAATGGGTGGAGATGTGGCTGGTGGTAGTATCAGTGAGCTCAGGTTCTCACATAAGAACCAAAACAAAATTAAACCACTTGTTTAGAGAGGTACTGAGATAAAAGTTGATTAGCATTTTGCTTTAAATGCTAATGAACCCCAGTTCACTCCACCCTCCCTCTTTTGTCATTTGTGAGTTCTGCTGTTGATGGGACCACACCATATTGAGGCTAACAGCTAACTAGCTTTGGTAGTAAACACAGACTGAGCTAACTAATGTCAAATTGGCATAATATAAGAATGTAAAAGCCCACAAAAAGCATTATGGGAGACAGGGGTATGTGGTTTGAGCGGCTGAAAGGATGCAGTTTAATAAGCTCAGAAACAACCCTGAATAAGTTAGCAGCCGAGAGCAGTGACGGTTAACTGCTAATGTGTTGTAGCCTTGTTGCGCACCAGATCTGTGACACAACACATTGTATCTGGTGGAAAGAAGAGCATTGACTAGAATAGGAACTATCTGCATTGGCGACTGCATTGCAGTCATAACAAAATGCAGCCACAGTTAGTGGAAATCAGGGGTTATACTCTTTGTTAGTTGTTGTTAGTATTGAAAATAATGTATTACTCTGTAATTTGTGTATAAAAAGACCACAGTGATGTATTCAGAGAGAGAATTTGGGCAGTACTGTTTGTATGACCAAGAGAGACATAAAAGAGAAGCACTCATTAATAGTACATTTTACACAGCTTGTTGATGCATGGCACATGGGCACAGCCATTTTGGATAGTGAAATAAGGTATTTTGAGGATTGCCCGACTTTATGAGTTGGAAATACAACATCACGTAATGTTTCCAGGGGCAGGTTCTGGTTGGGAACTCTGGAAATCCTCTGGAAGTCTTGAAAAAACATCCACGTAGTTCATGCTCACTGGGATAGCAAATTAAAAGGAGCATAATTACCGTCCAGTTGTTGAGATCCTCCAAACTTTTTCCAATCCTGTGGTTTCATTCTACATCAACCGCTTGCTGAAGCCCAGGCCCATTCTATCATAGGTGCAAACCTTTGTTAGTGTGGCATCCTCTTTAACAAGCAGGGAGTGAATCTAACAGTAAAACTAAGATAATTGATCACAATGTTCTCAGCCTTATAGCTAAGAGGTCGGTGTGCTTTCTCATCTAAAATGATACCATGTATGCAAACTATTGAGTAGATACATAAAGACCGTATAAATATGAATGAATAAGGTTTGCAATTAAGACCAAAATCTGGAAAATTCTTGACGCTTGAAAGATCATTTTTCCACAAGAATATCGGGCAGTCTGACCTTTTGCTACAAGAAAACTAGCCATCTGCTGGACAACAGAAAGGATGCAGGTTTAGGGCTCATTTATACTCAAGGGTCAATACATATTTGGAGATTCCCAGACCTTCCTATCTGTATTTTTTGCACATTTCCTAAAACTTTATGGATATGAACCAAACTTATTAGCTCATTTTTTTAGCCTCGAAGACCACCACTAGTGCTGGCCCTCTATTCTAGGGGACTATGGGAGAGGGATGTCTGGGGACAATTTGAAACAACTAATTAGCCAAACATGTGAGGGCAGTGCAGCCAAGAGTTCAAGAAATGCTAGTGAAAAGAATTGCTTATGTTGTACAAATTTGTTGAAATCTTATCACATTGTTAAAGTAAGAGATTTGCAGCAGGGATTTTTTAACTTGACATAAGGTATGAACATGTGAAGGTAAATCAAGTCCAAATGTTAGAAAATGTCACAAATCTCTGAAAGAACTTGCAAATTTACAAAGAAAAAATCCAAAATTTATTAGGAGAAAAAAGACTATTTAGAAAAAAAGGTTGCAAAGTTACAAGGAAAATGTTTAAATTTATGAGGAAGGTGCAAGTTTACATGAAAGTCACAAATTTGGGAGGGAAAAACTCACAATTATGACAAAAAGTGAACTGAAATAGTTTTTGTAGGCATGGTGTTAGTCCATCTGGAGGTTATCTATTCAGAAGAAAAAAAGACAGAAAACTCCACCACACCAAGATACAGATGACTCTGTTATACTTTAGTTTTCAGAGCAATCAGCAGACATCTTATTTTTATACATTCCTCGAAAGGCAGATGTTCAAACCCAGAGGCATTATTTAATTCCAAAACAAACCGAAAGGTCAGTAAAGAGAAAGCATCCAACTCTAGGGTAGAGGTCAAGAGATGATGAGTTTTGTCACGAGACAGAATTTTGAACTGAGCCATGTTGGTTTATAATAAAGCTGACTTTTCAGAATGAAACCGATCACTTTTATGTGCAGGATCTTGCATGGAGCATTAGCTGTGGACAGTAGAGTCAGTAGTATGAACAACGGGACAGTGAATCATGAAGAAGACAAGCAGGTGGTAACAGAATGTTGATGAAGGCTGAAGAGAACTGAGACCAAATGAATGAAAGGAAGTTTTAATACTGAAAGAGATTATAGATGTGAGATGTGCAGCTTCATCAGCTAGTCCAGGGAAATGTGAAATCTTGTACACAGATGGATAGTGGATGGTAAAAATCGAGTGAGTGTTTCTGATGGAAAAAGTACGCAGGTGAAGAGAGAAGAACAGTGGATTTAGCAAGTGTAGAAAGTATTTTTGATTTTGAGATGGAAATGGAAAATGTGTAACCGAAGAAAAATAAAGATCCGTGTAAGATTTGCAACTGTAGCTTAAAGAAAAAAAAAAACAAACAATAAACAAATTAAATTTTGCTTAATCCTGAAGAGTGTCAGGAAGAAGGCACAAACACAGCAGTCATCTTAAATGTTTCCAAGTTCTTAAAGCAGGAATGAGGCATTAGGTGTCATTCTTTCAGTGCATTTCTTTTAGTTGTGAATATTAACATTAAGTAATGAGCAAACACTCACAGCAAAGATTATAGCTTTACTGTATACTCAGTTATTTAAAGTCAATCTAACACCCCAGTTATGTTCCTCCCCAATAGAGGGTATGCATAGGATGTCACCGAACAGAACTCTAGGAAGACAAACACTGAGTGGCAAAAATGAGTAGCAGCATGGAGGTATATGCCAGTACAACACAAAAATCCACACAGCATTCAATTACAGTAGTACAAATAATATCTGTTGGCATGGTGGAGAGTTAATCTTATTATTCCATCTTGTATTAATTAGCAAAAATTAAATAAAGGCTTTGAAGCAGTTCCTTTCTTGACTCAAGGTTGGAAATCTAAATAAGAAGGAAAAATAAAATTTGAAGGAAAAACACGTGCTTATTTATGGAATGGCTGACACAAGGGGAGCTCGAGGCTCCCCATGAATCTGTTTCTCTTATAAAAGGAGGTCAAAAGGAGGAGGGGGAGGGCAGCAAGGAGGAGGAGGGAACACGCCCCACAATGGAAACTGAGTGATGTCCAGGCCGCTGCTGGCAGGAGGGAGGCGCCCACACCCTTCACGGAAAAACTGGACTGCATGCTTAAGACTAGAACAGATAAGTGGACTCACTTCTACACATATACAGAAAATTAGCAAAAATTAAATTATTGCACGTAAAGTAGGAACTCCGGGTAATGAATACAGGACTTTTCAAGGTCAGAAAAGTAACAATTAAATTCTGCAAATGGCAAGCTACCAGTAGAACACCTATCAACATCTGTAAAAGTAGCATTGTACCCCATGTACTATAGGCAATTTAACGGATCTGATCCAAATTATGAACAACCATTATTTGCAAATCCATCCTCCAGATTGGTCATAAAACTTGGACTGGTAAACAAGAAAATGTGTGGAAGCATCCATTGTCCTAACTGAAGAGGATAAGAGACATTTCAACCTATGGAGAGTTCCACACATCCCGCTGGTTAGACCCAAACACATGGATTGGAAAATGTTGGACATTTTGTCACCTCTACTGCGGAATAGAGCCATCCATGGAAAACCAATACCTGACCTTAATATACAATATTCTCCCAAATTAAAAACACACACATTGTCTCAGCTGGGTGACCACAGCACAGAGGGCTGTAGACATTGACGCCCAGAAATCTCCTACATGACCGATCTTAACATTAGCAAACGAGGGGATGAGAAAAATTTGAAGCAAATTCCAAATTGGTTATGGGGAAAGGTGTTAACAAATGCAATTTTCCACAGTGGGAGACATCAGCAAATCTTGCACATCTCACACCTCCTCATAGACACCAATTGCAGGGTCGAGAGGAAGAGCTGAGGACCCCAAGATGGAGGATGATGACAAGGAGGACCATTCTGCCATCACGGATTATTTGTGAACACAATGTGCTACCAATAATACATAAATCATACATAGCTCTCCACACATAGGTAGGGGTGTGAGACTTATAGTATTCCTGCATTATTTATTCCCATCATGCTAATTACGGTTAGGTAGTAAGGATAATTGTGAAGGTTAGAAGCTCTAGAAGCCTGAATACAAGTATGGATAAGGATGTCTCCTGACTTTGAACAATTTTGTCTGCTACCTACTCACAGTACAACACATAGGTCTCATCATCCAGCTCACTTATAACACACCCACTGCTGAACACATAGGTCCCATTACCCAACACATTCACCACAACACAACCACTGCTTGTAGATTGCATATAGTGGACAACCACACACTCAAGGCTAATGGGAGATAACTTACAACAGCACATGGATAACTACAGATGTAGTGAATAAGGATAAAACGGTACAGGTTCCAGCCATTGTGATGGCAATCCCTCAGGCCATTATTGGTCCTGCCCCGGCTAAGCCCTTTGTATCGGCACTCGAGCAAAGGTGTAGGGTACAGGGAAGATGCATGCCGGAGGGCACCAGACCATCACGACGTGTGCCTGCGACATAGAAAAAGGTCATAGGGCGAGTGACTGTACGACTTCAGTCCCTAGAAGAAGAATGGACTGGTACCCAAGCGCATCCATCGCACCTCCAGCATCCGGGGTGGAGCCAGGAGCTCGAGCCTTACCAACACCAGCATCTCTACCTCTGTCCAGCAACAGGGGGGTAGCATCCCTGAGACAGCATCACTGAACTGTTCACTGGCTGGAATGGATGTTATCTATCTATCCTCTGCTGCACCCACCAGACTGTCCTATAGACCTCATGGGATGAAATGTGCCTCAGAGCGTCGGCACACAGTTGTTTGGCTTTTAATGGTGCCGGTGTGTGTCAGCGAGGTGGGACTGTACTCCACAGCTGCGGATACAGGAAGCAGACACAGAGGAAGGTCAAACCCCTGTCGCAACCGTGTGATGACGGCAGCCGAATGATGCAAGCCCTGGCAAGGGTCAACCAGTGGACAAAGGTTTCGTGGGCGTCGTGGACAAGGCCCTCTTAGACATCGCTGCACCACACTAGGGTGTTCACAAGCGGGGAGGCAAGGGTAGCAGAACCAATGGTGCAAGCCTCTTGGGTTGACACACAATGTAGGAACCTGCCTTATCCACCATCTGCTAATCACTAGCGTCTCTCACACCGTGCATAATTGACATGATAAAATCATGTCAAAGGGGGAAGTGAAAGGGTTATGAAAAGTTAGAGTGCCATAACAATAATTCTGTAGGTAATCTCCCATTATGCTCTACACAGATTCTATACATATTCTGTCTGCATGCTTATGAACAAATATGTGGTGCTAAACTCTGGTAAATGGGAATTAGGCAGAGCTATAGAGCCCTCTTTCTACTCTCTCTCTCTCCTATATTAGTCAGGTCTAATACTTAGTTACACACCCCCAAAACCCAACACCCACGCACACACTGTTGATAGCACATTCTAGAAATAATACCGTGAGCAGTGGATGGCCTGTTCATGTCAGAGTTAAATTGGCCAATTAGACAGTCATGTACAAGCCCATCCTATTGTACGGGGTTGGCCCAATGAACCAACCCGAGAAGATTAATGTAAGCCGCACCCGGATGTCGGGGTCAGCGTGGCGACACTCCAGAGGAAGCTGCGTCACGCTTCACCCAGCGCTGCTTGCTTTACATATGACCTCTAAATAAATGTTGCATCTTTAAATTGAAGAAATCTCCGGCTTGTTCTTGGATGTTTCAATCAAAGAATTGGTATATTGCTGCATTCATCTTTCTCTATATCTTGACTTGTCTCCCAGTTCCTGCCGCTGAAAAACCTCTCCACAGTATTCACGCCAAAGAGTTCAATCTTTGTCTCATCAGACCAGAGAATTTTGTTTCTCATGGTTTGAGAGTCTTTCAGGTGTCTTTTGGCAAACTCCAGGTAGGCTGTCATGTGCCTTTTACTAAGGAGTGGCTTCCGTCTTGCCACTCTACCATACAGGCCTGATTGGTGGATCGCTGCAGAGATGGTTGTGCTTCTGGAAGGTTTTCCTCTCTCCATACAGGAACACTAGAGCTCTGACAGAGTGACCATCGGGCTCTTGGTCACCTCCCTGACTAAGGCCCTTCTCCCCCGATCTCTCAATTTAGATGGCTGGCCAGCACTAAGAAGAGTCCTGGTGGTTCCAACGGGCAAAAATCTCATGTCACTGTTGGGGGGACAATAAACAGGAAAATTTGAGAGCTAAATTTTTGAGGGTGACATAAAAAAATGCCATTTTTGCTGTGTTGTCTGATACTCTCTCAAATGTCTTATATAATGATATTAGATACTGTAATTATGTCATTGTTCCTTATTAGTCCATATCCTACCTGTCTACAGGTTTTTACATGATCAACCAGCAATACCAAAAGTTGTATTGGGTGGTTGTTGTAAAGTACACCATATATGATCTAACAAAATGTCTTTGCTCACCATGAACACTGGTCTGATCCCCACCACAGCAGCTTTACAAGAATTTAAAGCTCAAAATAAGTTCTAAAACTAGAAGAAATACCTTAAAGGCCAAATGTCACGTAACAGGGTCCTTAAAATGTCTTGAAACTAGATATAAAAGGGAACTGATCCGTTCGGGTCTCGGTGCATATGCTTCAGTAATGCCAGAACATTCGTTCATTTAAAACTGCCGCGCTTGGCCTGACGTTACCACTCAGGGCTCCCAGAATTGCCTGGGGAAGAAGGCGGAAGTGACGAAACAGATTGTACCCTAGTTTGATGCTTGGGGTATCCCGATTGATTGTTTTTATGGAGACTGAAAGATTGAAGTGAGCAACAAGAAAGAAAAAATTGGATATTTCACCCATACCGTAAAACGGGGCTATAAGGGACAGCTGGGTAATAAGGGACACTTTTCTGGGAAATGTTTTCATACCTGTCAAGTGATACGTTTTCGCTGTATTTTAATACCGTACGGGGAAAATGCAATTTTAGCAAATACAGGCGTATTGCCATTTCTGTACGCCCAAAAGAAAAATATACGGGAAAAAAAATTAGTGAGTGTGTTGAGGAACACGTCGTGTGTGTGACCCCCACAGCTAGGGGGGCTGGCAGAGCGCTCAGCCTGAGCTATTCTCACAACAATGAGAAGTGTGGACTCAATCATTAGGCTGATGGCCGGGGCGGGCAGAACGCTCAGCTTGAGCTATTATCACTTCAGTGAGAAGTAGGCTGATGGCCTCACACTTTCTACTGTCTTGCGGCTCCGGAACAGAGAGGAATTGCCTTCCAAATCCAATGCATCACTAGCAGAAGTGATGGTTTGTCATTTTTTTGTGGCAGGGGCACAATCTACCCCCATTGGTGGCCTGATCTGATCTGCCACTTCAGAAATGCTAGACTCTAGCAGCTGACTCTTTGCTGACTCTAGCAGCTAGAGTCAGCAAAGGCTGCTACTTGGAACTATAACAAGCAGCATCAGTGAACATTTTCTTGTTTCAAGTTCATCCAAGTGCATTAGTGTAACAAAGCTGACAAATAAAAACTCTTTAATTCCAAGTGTATATACAGTATCTAGCTGACAATTAAAAACTATATTCAGAATAATTCTTATTGTGTACTTTCAAATTAAGCAATCTACCTTGTGCTAATGTAAATTTGAAAAATATTTTTGTATTTTTTTTTATTTTATTTATTTTTTTGTGCTACTTGGCTTATTATTTTCACATTACCAAAAAGTTGTGGCTCAAGATTGTGTCCATAAAAGTGTACATTTGAATAAATATGTTTGAAATAGGTCATGTTGCAGTTTTGTTTTTTTTGGGGGGGGGGGGGGGTCAGTTTTCTTTCATCTGCCGATAAATACAGTTTTGAAGTACTCAGTACAGGTATGAAAGCCCCCCAATAAGGGAGGCATGAGGTATGCCTTGACAGGTATGTGTTTTAAGTGTAATTCTGCTTTTTTTATTTTGAGCAGGACGCAGAAAAGTGTCTCTTATTACTCAGGGTTATGGCCCTATACACACGATCCTGGGGATTTTAATACAAGTCATTTTCCACAATTACTTCCATTTCATCCTTGATTTTGTTGCTACAGCTGAATGAGGAAAGAAAGGGTTCTACTGTAAGTTAGCGCCCCACTGTATCGTCATAATAATGGCTTCCGAAAAATCGATATTTATGGGGCGTCCTCGACAGACCCCCTTCGGCTTCCCAATTTTGCCGGTGGTTATAATTAATTTAAACATCACAGATTTCTTTTGGCTTACCATTCAACATTCTGGAGGCGATTAATGTCCAATTCAATGACATTTTCCACTGGTTCTGCTCTCTGGTCATCATCGGAACTGTTGTCATCAGACAAAGCATCTGATTCCGTCTCGGACGGCTCGAACCTGTAAGGTTCTATGCCTCTGTCACTGTCTGAACCACTGTCATCAGTATCTGGGGTGTCGTCTTCCCTGAATTCCAAGTCCGATTCACCAGAGGACAAAACTAAACTAATTTGTTCACAATCGCTGTCACTTTCCGTCATGATTGTCCAATGTTGATAAGTGTGAATGTGGATAGGCAGGGCAGCCAGGGTGAAATTTGTGACGTCAACAACATGGCCGCGGTCTGGATTGGCTGTCACACACTGACAGCCACTAGGGGGGCCTTCGCCTGGTGTATTTTGTGCAATTATGTAAATACAGGTGGGTGATATGGTCTCCGGTATGAATATTTGGTTTAAGCTATGTGTATTTTATCAAAATTTGTTGGCATTTGGAAAAAAAAAATTACGTGACATTTGGCCTTTAATGAATAACTAAACTACATCAAACTATTCTTCAAAAATATGTATTTATTAACAAGCATCAACAAAACAAAATCTCAATATGTCTTAAAACAAGGGCTGTCAAACAATAACATTTTTTAATCTGATTAATCATAGTGATATCGTGGAGTAATTTACAGTAATCATGATTAATACCCATCCATTATTACTTAAGTTTCTTTTTGTGAAGGCAAAAAGACTCATGACTGAAGAAATGAACAAATATAGACAAAAATGCATCAGTTGAGTTTATGTAAAACATGCCAGTGTTATGCCGAGAGTTGCTCGCTTGCCGAGAATTGCATCCTATACTATCAAAGTCAATACAACTATGCTGAGAATTGTTTGTATGCTGAGAATTGCACCCCACCATTGCAAGCAGGTGTTTAGTCTAAGTAAAGTCAATACAACTATATACTTTGAAAATACTTTGAAAAAATTATTACCCTTTTTACCGACAAGCATTAATGCAAAATCTCGACTTTGAAGATTGTAAAACATGGAGTTGGAGCACTATGATGTCTAACCCTCTCTGAAATACTAAGGCTGCATGTCCACCAAACGCGTTTTTTGTCACCCGACTGTCCTGAGCATTTTTTTTTTTTCAGCGTTCGTGCGCTGCACTCTGGAAAAAAAAGGTCTGTGCCCTGTATCCCAGCAACAGCTTGTCACTCTCAGCTCAGCACTTCCACTTTTCCTATGGTCAGACTTTCTACTGATTTTTTTAATAGCAGTCTCTAAATAACAATGGACAGGAAACGTATTCTTGCAGCTCTGGATGTAAAATATGATGACACGGAAAGCAGGAGTCTTGAGTACAAACTAGTACTGGCGTCCTATGTCCTGCCCACACAGCAGTTCTGATTGGCTGCTTAAGGTCTGACATTGACGAGCTCAGCTGCAGTCTGAAAAGTTGAACTTTTTTCAGCTCTGAGCGCCCTGAGCGCTGCGACAAAACACAGCCACCGCTGAGGGCGTTTCAGCATTGAGGGCGCTCAGCACTGTAAACGCTGGACTACATAGAGAATGAACGGAAAATAGTCGCCCAGAGCGGATAAAACACGTTTGGTGGACACGCAGCCAAAAACATCTGGCAAATAAACATAATTTACATAATTTACATAATTTAAACATAATTTAAAGATAATTTACAAGAGGTAATAACAATTTTTACTTCTAAAAATGTATAATGGGTACATCTAAAAATGCACAAATGGTTACAAGCCTGGCTGTAGTGTTATATTTTATAGTTTCTGCAGATGGGATGCAATTCTCTGCAAGTGAGCAATTCTCAGCATAACACCGGCAGACTTTGGACAAATGAGATGAAATATCGCTTTTCACGTTCTGTATGTGACTATTAACAACATGGACTGATAAATAATTTATTAACCATTTACTCATTAAGCTTTCAATGCACTTATTTACCGCTCTCTGCCTCTCTGTCGGGAGAGAAACAGATTGGATAAACCACTGTGAGGATGGGGGGGTATAATCTTTCAATAGTTATAAATGTCAAACAATGTGTTTTTAAGTCGCACCATTTGTATTGTGCCTTCAATGAACATCACTATGCTGTTCAAATAAAAGATGTTTGTGTCTACAGTGTGATTTTTTTTTGGGGGGGGGGGGGCAGATTTATAGAAGGGGGGGACATGACCCCTACATCCCCTTGGGATTTATACCCCTGGGTTCCAAACTTCTTCCATTTATAGATGATGGAGGCCACTGTGCTCAATGGGACCTTCAAAGCAGCGGAAATTTTTCTGTACCCTTCCCCACATTTGTTCCTCGAGACAATCTTGTCTCAGAGGTCTACAGACAATTCCTTTGACTTTATCCTTGGTTTGTGCTCTGAAATGCACGATCTGTCACGGTGGCCCTCGCGGGCCACCATAAGACACCAAAAGTCACCAGTGAGATTTGCAAGATGTTTTATTAGTGAGCACAGGAACAAACAAAGTAACAGAAAGTAATGAGCCTCGGTGGGATAAAACACACAACACTAGACATAGGGGATTGTAAGGCAGACGAGAAGCACACTTACAATCTAGACCACGAACAGGGAATGTAGACGATCCGTTGCCATGGAAGAGTAGAGGAAGTAGAGGAAGAGTAGACGTCTGTTGAAGGATAATCGACGAGGCTGCTGCATTGGGCTGCACTCAGCGCCCGCTTAAATGTCAGGCCACTGATGAGCCGCAAATGCAGCACAGCTGGCAGGCTTTGACAGCAGGAAGCCCCTCCGAGCGCTGTCACAATAAGAGCTCGGGGAGCCAGAAGGTAAACACTGCTGTCAAAACCTGGCGGAGATGATGCATGGCCCGAGCGCGGACGAGATCGGCGCTCGGACCATGACACGATCAACTGTGGGACCTTAATATAGACAGGTGTGTGCCTTTCCAAATCATATCCAATCAACTGAATTTACCACAGGTGGACTCCAACTAAGCTGTAGAAATATCTCAAGGATGATCAGTGGAGACTGTCACGATCTGAGCATGGGGGGATTCCGCCGGGCTCAGTCCCTTTGCCTTTTGTTTCATATTTGTTAAGTGTTGTATTTTTGAGTTGTAATTCCTGTTATTTTACCTTTGGTTGATTTTCACACATTCTGTATTGTTTTTTAGTATGATTTATTTTCCTGTTTGCGTTCATTGTTGGTTTGTTATTTACATATTTTTGGATTTACTTGTTTTTATTATATTCATATTCTGTTGTATTTTCTCTCTTCCTGGGGCTGCAGCTGTCAGTGGCACTTCCACGTGCCACTGACAGCTGCAGCCTTGTGAGCAGTGCCCCTGCCAGCTGTCAGTCCCCTCTTCTCCCTCTCACTACTCCCAGCTGATTTTTGTTATTATCATTGTCACTTCCTGCCCGCTCATGGCATCCACATCTGCCATCATTTGTTTCATTTGTTTCCCGCTCTAAATAAAGACTGTTATTTTGCTTCCTCGTTGCCGGAGTCTTATAAGTTACTCTTCTTCACCAGAACCCGTCTCCTGTTCTAGTGAACTCTTTTTCCTCAAACTTGTAAGTTCACTTGTTTTCAGTTTGAACTTTTGTGTTGAACGCCGTTTGGTCTTGTTGTGGTTGTTTTTCTGTTAATAAATATCACAAATTAGCAGTCCAGCATCTGGGTTTTCCTCTCTGCCCCGAGGGGCAATTCATAACAGAGGACTCCGGCCAGTTTGAGACCCAGCTGCTGCTAGTTTGTGGTTTTTTGTTTGCCCTTACCTGTTTTTTCCAGAGCCTATCATGTCCCCAGCCCATACGGACTCTGCAGGTGGGCGCAGCTACCCAATGAGACTGGGGTGGGAGTGATGCAAAATCCTGATGGAGATGGATGGATTAATCTCTGCTGCTCGCATTGGTTCTACCCCGGAAGACGCGTTGTGGTACCTGGGTCTTGCAGAGGTAGCTGCTCGCCGGTGCCCTCAGCTCAAGGAGCATGCTGAGGGGATGGAGAGGATTTTTCTGGTGGCGGCTCTGCAACGTGAGAACAGTGAGATGGTAAGGAATTCCCCGAGGAAATCTGGGCCCGTGCCGAAGGGGAGGCGTTCCCGGGCCTCTGTAATATCGGCTCCTAAACAGTCTCCGGCACCCATTCCTGCTCCCATTCCACCTACTCCAGGATGCCGCTGTCCAGGGAAATCCCGCCGAAAGAACGCCTCCACCTCTCAGTCAGCAGCTTCTCCCACGTCGAGCCAGACAACTCCTGCAGCAGTTTCTCTCGTACGTTTGTCTTTACCAGCTGTCCCGTCAGCATACTCCTCCTTTGCTGCTGCAACTCCCGTCTCCTTGACGTATCCTTCCACTGCTGAGGGTCCGGCTGTTTCCTCCCCGGCTCCGCCCGTCACCGTGTCTGCGTGTCGGCACCTCCACGTTCCTCTGAGGGGCCTACAACCACTGAAGTCACGGAGAGGGCTGATTCCCAGCCAGCTGCAGCAGAAACCATTGTGCCCCGGGAATACAGGCAAGTGCCTTTTCAGTCTCTTTTCCCTAAAAATGAATTACCTTGCCTGATTCCTGGTGATGAGGCTCGGCCACTGCAGTCCACTGAGTCCTCACCACCTGCTGCACCTATTAACCCTTAGAATGTGAGATTTTGCATGCCCCTAGTGGCAGAGCACGGCGCTGCGCCTATCATCTCACTCTGACATTGCCAGCTGCATTGGGTATTTGTACTGATTTGTACTGATCTGACAGTTTCAGAAGGTGGCAGACATGCATTGGAGGACTCAATGGATGACATGTAATACACCAAAGAAGAAGAACTCCTCATTTCCTTTTCCTGTATTCCCTTCTTTTAGCTCAGAAAGCTAATATGGCCACGATCTGTCATTGTCACCGTCACCTAGACGGCTTTGTACACGGAAAATAGCCACGGGATACAAGTGAAATTTATGTGGGATAATCATAAGACTTTGTAGATGTGGTAGAGAGTGTAAATGACTGACAGAATCCAAAATAACGACCATGATAGGTGAAAACGCAGCGACCACGGCAGTGAATGAGTCCTGTTAGCTTCCGGTAAGTGACTTAGTTCTGTGGGTTTTTTTAATGTTGTACTGATTTCTTGTTCATATACTTTAAAGATAAGATGATGAGGTACCGCTGTACAAAAAACGGTGTCAAAAGACTGACCCATTCTTTGTGTAAATATGTCCAAAGTCCAGTTTTGACTGAGTTATGGAATTTAAAGAGCTGCCACAACATTATGCAAATTAGATGTGCAAATTTATTCCTATCTGAAACTTTGGATCATATTTTACATCTTTCTAATTGACAGTAAGCCATTATCTCTTACCACTTTCAAGTTATAGCCTTGGAAATCTAAACTATTTTATTGACAAAAAATATTGACCATTCTTGACTACTAAGGGTTATGTCGCAATTCGGCGACAGTCTCACTCAGAGGGTTAATTCTTCACCTGCTCTCGCCGTGTCTCCTCCTTTGCTCCTTGAATGTCGGCCAGCCCCAGGATTAAGCTGCCGGATGTTGGAGGAGCCTGCGGCCCTGGAGGACCTGGTTCCAGCCCCGCAGCCATGGTCTGGATGGAGGGAGAGCACTGAGACCGAGCTGACATCTGCGCCGACGATTGAGCGTCCCCAGGCTTCAGCTGTGCCGGATCCAGCGCCAGCAGGGACTCGACCGCCTGTTGCCACGCCAGGTGATCCACCTGCATGGGTCACATTGCTGGGGGGTCCCGGGACTGCATCGACCACCATGCTTGCTGCTGGGGCCGCCACAGCAGAGTCTGAGCTGGACCTCCAGAGGGCCAGGCCTGAGAAGTCATCGTCTGGATCAACAGAGTCCTGGACAGCGGTGGAGCTTGAGCTCAGGCACATGCTCTTCTTTGTCTTTGTTGTTTCCATGTTGGAGAGATCTTGCCTGGCTCTTGGTGGGGAGAGTCAAGTGCATTCGACAGCTGCACCTGAGCTCACCTCGCCGGTGACCCTGACCTTGTTTCTTTGCCTCTCCTGTCAGAGTCTCTCCCCAGGGTCACCGAGGCTGTCACGATCTGAACATGGGAGGATTACGCCGAGCTCAGTCTCTTTGCTTTTTGTTTCCTATTTCTACAGTCTTGTAGTTTTGAGTTGTAATTCCTGTTATTTTACCTTTGGTTGATTTTCACACATTCTGTATTGTTTTATAGTATGATTTATTTTCCTTTATGTGTTCCTTTGTTGGTTTGTTATTTACATATTTTTGGAGTTACTTGTTTTTCTTGGGCGGCGCGGTGGCGGAGTGGTTAGCACTGCGGCGGCACAGCAACTCACCCTTGGCCAGGGGATTCTGGGTTCGATCCCAGCCCCCGACCAACAGTGATCTGTGTGGAGTTTGCATGTTCTCCCCGTGTCTGCGTGGGTTTACTCCGGGATTTCTCCGGTTTCCTCCCACATGCAAAAAACATGCAAGTTAGGTTAATTGGCATCAAAACTGGGGATTCTAAATTGTCCTTAGGTATGACTGTGAGAGTGAATGGTTGTCTGTCTCTCTGTGTTGGCCCTGCGATGGACTGGTGATCTGTCCAGGGTGTACCCTGCCTCTCGCCCAAAGATGCTGGGATAGGCTCCAGCTCCCCCGAGACCCGAAAAGGATTAAGCGGAAGAAGATGAATGAATGAATGAATGAATGAATGAATGAATGTTTTTCTTGTTTTACTTGCTTTTCTCTGTAGATTTCTGGGTACTCGCGACCGAAGCAGGTTGGGATGACGCCGCACTTAGCTCTTATTTCATCGGCAGCCTCAACTCCAATCTACAGGATGAGCTAGCTACCCGTGATGAACCGGCATCTCTAGACGCATTAATTTCTTTGGTCATTAAGCTGGACAATTGCCTGCACAAACACTCTTGGGAGCAGTGATGCGGAAGTCGCAAGCGCCATTCTGCCTCTTCACCATCATCTTCTCCCCAGCTAACTGTTTTCTTGCTTAGTTTGTCTGAACCATGTGAGCCCATGCAACCAGGTTGTTCTTGGCTTCCTTTAGCAGATCGCCAGCAACGTTTGGCTGAGGGAGGCGGCCGCAGGGGGGAGCGAATGCACGGTTAAATCCAGGAGACACCGCCCACCTGTAATAGTAGGGGAATAGGCTGGTGTAGTTTCCAAACGCCCTCAAACCAAACTATTACTTCCTGCTAGCCACATCTGACCACACAGATACTGCCCTAATAGATTCGGGAGCAGAATTTTATTTCTGAGAGTCTGGTAACCCAGTTGATTGTCCCATCAAGAGCCTCTCAAATTAATGGCATTATCTGGTAAGCCATTTTTCACCGTTTCCAGAATTACACTCCCACTCCCTGTGTTGATCTTGGGTAATCATAGAGAGAGCATACGCTTCCTGGTAATTCCCTCCTCCACCGCTTCCATTGTGTTAGGCTACCCTGGCTCCACCTACACAATCCCACCATTGACTGGCGGAGAGGAGTAATTACATTGTGGAGTATGTTCTGTCTCTACTTGTTTGCGATTTGCTGCCTGCTCTCCTTCTGTTGCTATCTCTGCCCCATTGTTGACCCACCTAATCTATCTAATGTACCGGCTGAGTATCATGACCTTGCTGCTGTTTTTAGCAAGGCTGAGGCACTATCTCTCCCTCCCCACAGGCCTTTTGACTGTGCTATTGAGCTCCAGCAGGGGGCGCCCCTTCCCACCAGCCGGTTATACAGCCTCTCTGGCCCCGAGGGAGAAGCCATGGATAAGTATGTCAAGGAAGCCCTCAGTTCTGGGTTGATTCGGCATTCGTCTTCACCAGTGGGAGCTGGATTTTTCTTCATTAAGAAGAAGAATGGTTCTTTACACCTGTGCATTGATTACAGGGAGCTCAACAACATCACCATCAAAGACAGGCATGCCCTCCCATTGCTGAACTCTGCCTTTGACGTGTTGTAGGGCGCCACCATTTTCACTAAACAAGACCTAAGGAACACCTACCATCTTGACAGGATCTGCCAAGGGGATGAATGGAAGACTGGTTTCTGCATGCCCAGTGGGCACTTCAAATACCTGGTAATGCCATTTGGTCTAACCAACGCCCCGGCTGTGTTCCAACGACTGGTCAATGATGTTTTGCAGGACTTCCTTAACACGTTTGTATTCGTGTACTTACACGATATTCTCATATTTTCCCGTTCCCTTGTAGAGCATTAAGTCCACATCCGGATGGTCCTGCAGCGGCTGCTCGAGAATCAGCTGTACATCAAGGGTGAGAAATGTGAGTTTCACACACCCTCCACCACTTTTCTCAGGTTTACTATCAGCAGGGGCAAATCTTATCAGACCCACAAAAGGTCAAAGCTGTTCTCAAGTGGCTGGTTCCTGTTTCCAGAAAGAAGTTACAGCAGTTCCTCAGGTTTGCAAACTTCTATCGACAGTTCATCCGGAACTACAGCACCATCGCCCTCCCCCTTACTTGCCTCACCTCCACTAAGACTCCCTTCGTCCGTTCCACTGAGGCCAATGATGCCTTGTCCCTGCTCAAAGCCAAGTTTACCAATGTTCCCATTTTGGCTCAGGTCGACCCCAAGGCTCAGTTTATCATGGAGGTGGATGCTTCTGACATAGGGGTAGGTGCAGTATTGTCCCAGCAGTCAACCACCGACAACAAGCTACATCTGTGCGCATATTTCTCCTGGTACCGGATACCAGCAGAGAGAAATTATGATGTTGGCAACCGGGAACTGTTGGCGGTGAAGCTAACCCTCGAAGAGTGGCAGCATTGGCTGGAGGGGGCGAAGGTACCATTCTTGGTTTGGACCAATCACAAGAACCTTGAGTACCTTAGGTCCGCCAAACACCTGAACTCCAAGCAAGCGAGGTGGATGCTGTTTTTTTGGGCGATTCAAATTTACCATCACATACCGCCCTGGGTCCAAGAACACCAAACCTGATGGCCTGTCCAATTGTCCTGTAGAATTGTTGTTTAAGATAAGATAAGATAAGCCTTTATTAGTCCCACAACGGGGAAATTCCAGGATTGCAACAGCACAGGGATAGCAACACTCAGAGCAACAATCAGAAGGCAAGAAAAAAAAAAAAAATACCTGTACTGTCACTGCAACTGGTGTCACTGCTGCCTCCTCATTAACAACAGGTGCTAGTCATTAGCATCATGTGTGCTCGTACAAACAGCATTGCTATCTGTTCCTCGGGAGGGTAAGTTTCCTCACTGGTTGAAGTGAAAAAGGTTGTGTTGATAAAAATTTTCCATGCTTTTCCCATTTTTTCCATTCCTCTGCACCACTCAGATAACTTTGTTGCAGTTTGTCTGTCCGGTTGTTAGCTTGTTTGTTTGTGTGTTTTTAATGTTTCACAGTTTATTTTGGTGAAAAAAAAAATGGGTAACTGTTGCAGTAGAGGGACAGATCCTGAGAATGCGGAAGTCAGACAGCGAGGCAGAAATCGAGGTCAGTTGTCTTGTTGTGTAGCCCAAGAGGATGCGAATGAGATTTTTGTGTTGTCAGGCGATGGTAAATATATGCATAGGAAGGACAGAAGTACCATGCAATTTTTGGCCAAATGGAGAAAGAGGTTTAAGTTTGCAGGCAGGCTGAAGGTAGCTGACTGTGAGGCTCTTGTGGATGACATAAAGCAGGCAGCAGATGGCAGCAGGAGACAGCAAGAGAAATATGGGCTGAAAGAGGTGGAGCAGTGGCTTGAGACAGCAAGGAAACGACAGACTGATTTAGAGTTTGTGACGGTAAAAAACAAAATTCAGGACTCTCAACATTCTGACAATGATAAGAAAAGAGACTTGTCTAACCTATGCCCTATGTCCTCCACTCTCCAAGCTGATGACAATGACAAAATGCCACTGGGTCATGCTCCTCCCCCTACCCCTCCTCTGCTGGATCCTGACCTCACCAACATGGCGGTCGACACGTCCTCAACCGAAGAGTCTCCTCCTCCTCCTCCTCCCACTGACGTCACACCGAAAGTCAGGAAGGACAAGGACTGGGGTACCAGAGAACAGCCACACAGGGATGCCAAATCGAGCTTGTGCAGGGCCACCTGGGCATGATGAGGCCACCCCACAGGCCCCGCAGTTTCAACCCACAATCTTGGTCTATAGGCCATGGACTGATGCTGATTTTTCAGAAGCAGTTAAAGAAATCCCACATCCAAAAGATAAACCCACAGTTTTTTGAAGGGATGGCAAACCTCCTTGACAGCTTCAAACGAAATGGTCATGAGACAGAATGTGCTTACAGAAAAGTTTTAAATGTTGATTGATGTGTTGTGTCGGTTGATTGGAGCTCAAAAGACACCACAGGTAATGTTTTGCCTCCAACAAATACAGAGTTACAACAACGGGTGAGACAATTAAATGACCGCATCGAGAACAAATGCCGAGTGAAGCATGACTGGACCAGAATTCAAAATACAACTCAAAATAAAGGTGAAGGTGTGGAAGCTTACAGGAGTAGATTGCAAGACATTTTTGATAACCATTTTGGTTTAATTAAACCTGCTAATGATACAGGTGCAGAACCTTATTGGCAGCATTTGAAAAGTGTTTTCTTACAAAACATGCACCCACATTTGGCACACTACATTCACACATCTGGTTACATATTGCACTTGTGCGTCTGGTGATGTGTTAACATACTGTATGCTAAACTTGCAGAGCAAATGGAAGAGGAGAAGGTGGAAAAGGAGGAAAAGAAATCAAAGACACGATCAACCCCTGTTTACATGATTGCTGACCCCACAGGGGGAGCCAAGGCTTCCCTCACCTCTGTCTTTTACCAGGGTCCACCACATGGGCGAGGAGGACGGTGGCAGAGGAGAGGACGTGGTCGTGGAGCCGAATACCCACAACTATGGGGCACAACGTTTGTCACCGATGTGGACAGCGAGGGCACTGGTGAAGGGTTTTCCCCAAGCGCCCACTGAGATGGGGGGGGGGGGGAACCTCGCACCCAACAGCCACCAAAGCATCCACGGGACCACAGCATGTGACTAACTGACCTGAAGCTAAATTCAACACGACACTGACGCTGACAATGATACAGCAGACATTTTTCATTTACCTGATTTTAACTTGATGCTAACAATGCAGTGTTTACCTGAAGTGACATTGGAGGTTCACGGTGTCCCTATAAGGTTTCTCTGTGATCTGCGTGCAGATCAGTGAATGCAGGGACAGATGTCGAAGGTTTCACAAAATCAAATCAAACAACAACTGTCAAATCTGCAAACGGTAAACTAAAAGCAGAACACCTCTCCAAAACCATCCATCTTCTACCGCTTTTCTGGAGGTCCAGGTCGCGGAGGCAGCAGTTCAAGCAGAGAAGCCCAGACTTCCCTCTCCCCGGCCACCTGCTCTAGCCCTTCAGAGAGGATACCAAGGCATTCCCAGACCAGCAGGGAAACATAGTCTCTCCACCGAGTCCTGGGTCTGCCCCGGTGTCTCCTCCCAGTGGGACATGCCCGAAACACCTCAAGTGGGAGGCGTCCAGGAGGCATCCTAATTAGATGCCCATACCTTCTCAGCTGACTCCTTTCAATGTGGAGGAGCAGCGGTTCTACTCTGAGCCTCTCTCGGATGACTGAGCTCCTCACCCTGTCTCTGAGGTTGAGTCCAGCAATCCTATGGAGAAAGCTCATTTCAGCCACTTGTATCTGCGATCTTGTTCTTTCGGTCATTACCCAAAGCTCATGACCATAGGTGAGAGTAGGAACGTAGATTGACTGGTAAATCGACAGCTTTGCCTTAGAACTCAGCTCCCTCTTCACCACAACAGACTGGTACAACGTCCGCATCACTGCAGATGCTGCTCCGATCTGTCTGTCAATCTCTCACTCCATTCTCCCCTCACTCGTGAATAAGATCCCAAGATACTTAAACTCCAACACTTGGGGCAGGAGCCTGTCCCCAACCCGGAGAGGACAATCCACCCTTTTCCGGCTGAGGACCATGGGCTCGGACTTGGCGGTGCTGATTCTCATCCCAGCCGCTTCCCACTCAGCGGCAAACCATCCCAGCAAGAACTGTAGGTCATTGCTGGATGAAGCCAACAGGACAACATCATCTGCAAACAACAGAGATGAGATCCTGTGGTCACCAAGCATGACACCCTCCATTCCCTGGCTGCGCCTAGAAATCCTGTCCATAAAAATTATGAACAGGATCGGTGACAAAGGGCAGCCCTGGTGGAGTCCAACTCTCACTGGGAATGAGTCTGACCAAGTGTTGGCAATACAAACCAAACTTTCACAACGGTCGTACAGAGACCGAATAGCTCGTAACAACAAGCCCGACACCCCATACTCCTGAAGCACCCCCCACAAAAAACCACGAGGGACGCGGTCGAATGCCTTCTCCAAGTCCACAAAACACACGTAAACTGGTTGGGCAAACTCCAACAAACCCTTGAGAATTCTCGAAAGGGTAAAGAGCTGGTCCAATGTGCCACGGCCAGGACGAAAACCACATTGCTCCTCCTGAATCTGAGGTTCGACCAACGGCCAGACTCTCTTCTCCAGTACCTTGGCATAGACCTTCCCAGGGAGGCTGAGGAGTGTGATTCCTCTAAAGTTGGAGCACACCCTCTTGTCCCCTTTTTTGAAGAGAGGAACCACCACCCCAGTTTGCCATGCCAAAGGCACTGCCCCCGACCTCCACGCAATGTTGCAGAGGCGTGTCAACCATGATAGCCCTACAACATCCAGGGCCTTGAGGTACTCAGGGCGAATCTCGTCCACCCCCGGGGCCCGGCCACCAAGGAGATTTTTAACCACCTTGGCGACCTCAGCCCCTGTCATAGGCGAGTCATCCCCCTCGTCCACAAACCCTGCTTCCTCAGTGGAAGGCGTATCAATGGGATTGAGGAGATCGTCTAAGTATTCCTTCCACTGCCCGAAGATATCCCCAGTCGAAGTCAACAGCGCCCCATCCGCACCATACACAGTGTGGACAGGGAGCTGCTTTTCCCTCCTGAGCTGCCGGACAGTTTGCCAGAATCTCTTCGAGGCCGATCAAAAGTCTTGATCCATGGCCTCACCGAACTCCTCCCATACCCAGGTTTTTGCTTCAGCACCCACCCGAGCTGCCCTCTCCTTGGCCTGCCGGTACACCTCAGCTGCTTCGGGAGTCCCACAAGCCAATCAAGCCTGATAGGACTCCTTCTTCAGCTTAATGTCTCCCTTCACCACTGGTGTCCACCACTTGGTTCCGGGGTTGACACCACGAGATGCACCGACCACCTTGCGGCCGCACCTCTGGGCCGCCGCTTCAACAATAGAGGTGGAGAACATGGCCCATTCAGACTCCATGTCTCCAAACTCCCTCGGAATATGGTCAAAGTTCTTCCGGAGGTGGGACTTGAAGACCTCCCGGACAGGGGCCTCAGCCAGGCATTTCCAGCACACCCTCACTATACATTGGGGTCTACCAGGTCTGAATGGCTTCCTCCCCTGCCATCGGATCCAACTCACCACCAGGTGGTGATCAGTTGACAGCTCTGCACCTCTCTTTACCCAACTGTCCAAAACATACGGTCGCAGGTCTGATGACACAATAACAAAATCGATCATCAACCTGCGACCTAGGGTGTCCTGGTGCCAGGTGCACATATGGACACCCTTATGCTTGAACATGGTGTTCGTTATGGACAAACTGTGGTTAGCACAGAAGTCCAATAACTGAACACCACTCGGGTTCAGCTCGGGCAGGCCGTTCCTCCCAATCACCCCCCTCCAGGTTTCACTGTCGTTGCCCACGTGCGCATTGAAGTCCCCCAGTAGGACAATGGAGTCTCCAAGAGGAGCACTCTCCAGCACCCCAGTCAGAGACTCCAAAAAGGGTGTGTACTCTGAAACATCATTTGGTGCATAGGCACAAATGATGGTCAGGACCCGTTTCCCAACCCGAAGGCACAGGGAAGCAACCCTTTCGTCCACCGGGGAAAACTCCAATATAGAGGCAGCAAGGAGGGGGGATACAAGAATACCCACCCCTGCTCGTCGCCTCTTGCCCAGGGCAACTCCAGAAAAGGCCAAGCTGCAGCCCCTCTCCAGGAGACTGGTTCCGGAACCAGAGCTGTGTGTTGAGGTGAGGCCAACTATATGTAGCTGGTATCTCTCAACCTCGTACACCAGCTCAGGCTCCTTCCCCACCAGAGAGGTGACATTCCACGTAACAAAAGCCAGTTTAGAAAGCTTGGGATCAGTCTGCCAAGGTCTCCACCTTTGACCACCACCTAATCCACATGGCACCGGACCTCCATGATCCCTCCTGCAGGTGGTGAGCCCACTGGAGGGCGGACCCATGTAAGTCCTTCGGGCTGAGCCTGGCCGGGTCCCATAGGTGGAAACCCGGCCACCAGATGCTAGCCATCGAGCCCCTCCCCTAGGCCTGGCTCCAGGGTGGGGTCCCAGTAACCCCATACCGGGCGGGGTACACTGAATCCTTGATCTAGAATTTATCATGAGAGTCTGTTGGATCGTTCTTAGTCTGGCCCTTCACCCAGGACCAGTTTGTCTTGGGTGACCCTATCAGAGGCAAATTGCCCTGGACAGCATAGCTCCTGGGATCACTGGGGCACGCAAACCCCCCACCATGATAAGGTGACAATCCATGACCAAAACCGTAAAGATAAAACATCCTGTCACAGGTGACACTGCAGAAGGTTTATTCATATTATCACAGGAATGTCCCGTTAACCTTTTGAACAGGGATTTGCTCACAGCTCTCAACATTGCCATAATCCCAACAGAGAACGGTATGAGAGCTTTACATTTCCCACATGTGACAGGAATAAATGTGTTGCAGGATTTTGGTGTGCCACGGTACTGTTAGTCGCTGCGTTTGGTTTTGGCCGGACCGAGCACGGTGACCACAGACTTGCACGCGAAAGCTATGCAATATTTTAAGTCCAATATCCCCACTACACAGCAGGCCACAGACCAATATCACAGTATGTATGACAGGCATCTGAGTGGCCCAGATCCAAATTTTGAAAAAAACATTCCTTGCAAATCCATCCTCCAGACTGGTGATAAAAAATCTCTATTGGTCACCAAGGGGCTATGTGGGAGCATCTGTTATGTGAGGAAGACAACAGACATTTTAAACACTTGGAAGTGCCCCACATCCTACTAATCAAACCCAAACATATACACTGGAAGGATGTCGGATGCTTTGTAACAACAGCGGAGGAATGTGGCCAATCCCGGAAAGAAACTCCTGATCCAAGAGTTCAATATGCCTCAAAACTGAACACCTACTTACTGCCTTTGAACTGGGTTACCACAGTGCAGAAAGCAGTCCATATTGATGTTCCTAACTCACCCATGTGATCACTTTTTACATTAACAGAAGGAGAGGAACACACACTCTCACAAATTCCAAATTCTCCATGGTCAACAGGAAACACAGATGTAGGCTTAATAAAAAATGCAGAATTGGTTAAAACAAATGCTAAATCTCATTATATGCCTTACCAAAGACAGTATCTTCTACGTCCAGAGGCCCAAGAAGGCATTAAACCGGTGATAGAGGACCTGAAAGCAGCAAGTGTCGTTATTCAATGCCCAAATTCTCCATGTAACACATGTTTGTTTCCTGTGAGGAAGGTTGGACCATCCTCAGGATGGCGAATGGTCTAAGACCTTCAGGCTGCAAACAAAGCAGTTATTCCAAGGGCTGTTTCAGTCCCAGACCCACACACTTTGTTGAATGACCTACAACCACAAATGAAATATTTCACAGTGATAGATATCAGCAATGCTTTTTTCAGCAACCCCATACATCCAGATCATCAGATTTGGTTTGCATGCACATTTGGAAGCAAGAGAGCAACATTCACCAAGACTGTTTGGCTGCACCTCAGACACAGCCCAAGGATGGATAATTTTTTCACACATAAGGAGTTGTTCAGAACTCCTTATACAAACATATAGAGTGATGATAATCAAGCCAGTGGCGGTAATGCACCTGTAAGCTGGTTGCCAACTGCCAATCAAATCTATAAGAAGAAGAAGATTACCACAAGGTTCCTGTGAATCATCAACCATTTTTTCCACAGCCAATATCAGCAAATGTTGCACAGTTTATTCCTCCTAATAGGAGCCAGTTGCTCCTTTACGTTGATGACATTTTGCTGGCATCACCTGATGAAGAAAAATGCAAACAAGACACCATTGCCTTACTGAAATTTTTAGCAAAACAAGGTCACAAAGTCAACAAGGAAAAATTACAGTTGTGGAAAAAAGAAGTTAAGTATTTAGGCCACATTTTGTCAGCAGAAGGCAGACATGATGACCCAGCTCGCAAAAAAGCTATTTTGTCAGCACCAGGACCCATCAAAAAAAAAGAGACATGATGTCATTTTTGGGTACTCTAAATTATTGTTGTTCTTGGATTGCAAATTATTCATTTGAAGTGCAACCACTGTCTGATCTTATCTACACAACACCCATGGCTCAGGTGGACAAAACTGAGTGGACACCTGAGGCAGAAGAGGCATCTGTTAAAATGAAAAAGCTTTTGGTCAGCAATGATGTCCTGGCACTCCCCAGTTACAAGAAGCCATTTGTACAAGTGGTTGACTGTAGAGAGGGACACATGATGTCGGTGCTCCTCCAACCAAGTGGCACAAAAATGCGTCCGGTAGCATATTATTCCACAAGACTTGACCCTCTCGTGAGAGCTCTGCCTCCATGTGTGCAGGTTGTCATAGCCACATCGATGGCAAAGCAGGGCTTGTTCTTTTTCATCCCTTGACCCTAAAGGTCACACATGCAGTATTAGTCATTTTGTCACAAAGCAAAATATCAGTTCTCTCACCATCCAGACACCTTGCATGCATGACAGTGCTATTATCACAGCCTCATTTAACCATTGAATGCTGCGCGGTAACAAATCCAGTGAGCTTTTTTACCAATCTCAACAGAAGGTGAACCTCATGATTGTTTGGCAGAAACTGAGAGTGAAATGTTGCCACGCCCCGATTTACAGGACACACCTTTGGAGAAGTGTGATCTCACACTGTCATGAATCTGGGTTTGGTGTTCCAAACCCCATTCTGACTTATTATCCTGATGCCCCCTCCACCTGTCAAATGCCGTCAGCTGTGTTTCATCTTGGGCGTTCTTGCACACGTACACTCACACTCCATTCGTTCCCATTCACACGCTCATACATGCACTCCTACACACCTGGTTCAATCACATCCAGCCCACGCTTCCTCACACCGGCAATCTCTTTCCTCGTTTGCATCAGGATAATAAATACGCTGCGTTTGGGAAGAGAGATTGTCGGAGCATTCACCCTCATTCGTGGCAGCATTTACCTCCATGAGTGTTGTATGACTTCCTTCATCTTGTCAGCCTAACATTTCAAGACGGAGGATTCCTTAATGTTAGTGTCCAACTCTGCCTTTACTCCCTGTTCACCAGACGACGCGGACAGCCTCGGATCTCCAAAGCCGTGAGTACGTGTGCCTTTTTCTGTGTGCCCAGCATTCATCAGCACCAGGCATCTCCCGGACTGTGGGACATCCGGGTGGCCTCCCTGTTTGTCTGGTGGCCATTATTCTATCATTACTACTGTCTGCATTAGTGTGGTTACTGGACTTGTGAATTTGTTACAGTTTACGTTAATAAATGGCATGATCTACTCCAGCACTTGAGCTTTTCATTCCCTCTCTTGTGCGCCGTGTAATGGCGCACAAGAGACCATGACACACACTGTTTGTTGACGGCTCCTCTAAACGTGACTGTGCTGGTTCAAACTTATCTGGTTTTGCATTTGTCACTCATGATACCGTTTTAACCCTTTGAGTGTGAGATTTTGCATGTCCCTAGTGGCAGAGCGCGGCGCTGTGCCTGTCATCTCACTCTGACATCCCCGGCTCCACTGAGGATTTGTACTGATTTGTACTGATCTGCCAGTTTCAGAAGGTGGCAGACACGCGTTGGAGGACTCAATGGATGACACATAATACACCAAAGAAGAAGAACTCCTCATTTCCTTTTCCTGTTTTCATGCTTTTAGCCCAGAAAGCTAATATGGCTGCCATTCATCATTGTGCACCATCACTTAGACGGCTTTGTACACAGAAAATAGCCACAGAATACAAGCGAAATTTATGTGGGATAATCATAAGACTTTGTAGATGTGATTGAGAGCGTAAATGACCGACAGAATGCAAAATAACGACCACGATGGGTGAAAACACAGCAACCACGGCAGCGAGCAAGTCCTGTTAGCCGCCGGTAAGTGACAAATTTCTTTGGGTTTTTTTTTCATTGTACTGATTTTCTGGTTCATATACTTTGAAGATAATATAACAACATACCTCTATAGAGACAACGGTGTCAAAAAAACCAAACCATTCTTTGTGTAAATATGTCCAAAGTCCAGTTTTGACTGAGTTATGGAATTTAAAGAGCTGCCGTGACATTATGCAAATTAGATGCATAAATTTATTCCTATCTGAAACTTTGGATCATATTTTACATCTTTCTAATTGACAGTAAGCCATTATCTCTTCCCACTTTCAAGTTATAGCCTTGGAAATCTGAACTATTTTATTGACAAAAAATATTTACCACTCTAGACAACTAGAGGTTATGTCGCAATTCAGCGACAGACACACTCAAACGGTTAACAGCACAAAAACTTCCATCACATTATTCTGCACAGGCAGCTGAATTAGTTGCTCTAACTGAAGCTTGTAAATTAGGCCAAGGGAAAGCACTCACAGTGTACACTGACAGTCAGTATGCATTCTCTACTATCCATCACTTTGCACAACAGTGGATGAAAAGAGGCATGATTACATCAACTGGGAAGCCAATCCAGCACAAAGACCTCATTTTGAAACTGCTAGACAGTGTAAAACTTCCATGTAAAACTTCCATCTAAATTATCCATTGGTGTTCAGCACACACCAATGGCAAAGATCCAGTTTCTGAAGGTAGTTGCTTTTAGTTGATCAAACAGCTAAGGCCGCTGCACTCAGCCTGAATGCAAAAGACATAACACCAGGTTTTCTTTTGACACTGACAGAAGATTTATCATATGACATTCTCATTGAGGCTCAAAAAACAGCCCCACAAGCTGAAATTTACAGATGGATCCGAAAGGGAGTGATTTTTGACAACACCTCCAATCTTTACAAATGCAGCAAAAACCAAACCCATTTTACCACGCAAACTATTCCACCAGGCCTCCACTTTGCTACATGGGGTCTCCCATGTATCAAGGAGGAGTATGATCTCTATGCTAAATAAACCTTTTACTGCTTATGGGTTTAGTCAATTTGCTACTCAGTTTTGTAAGAAATGCCTAATTTGTGCAGAAAACAATGCTCAGGGAAACTTAAGGCCTGAAAAAGACACCTTTCCAGCATCTGCTTATCCATTTCAAAACATTTGCATGGATTTCATTGAGTTAAATAAGTGTGAAGGCAAAAAACATTGTTTGGTTATTTGTGACATGTTTACCAGATGGACAGAAGCCTTCCCTTGCACTCACCCAAATGCTATGACAGTAGCAAAGAAACTGTTAGCAGAAATTGTGCCCAGATTTGGAATACCTGAAAAGATTTACTCAGATAATGGAACACATTTTGTAAATCAGATTATATCACATTTAGGTACAGCACTCAACATTAACCTAAAAAAAACATTCAGCTTACCATCCACAATCTGCAGGATTGGTGGAATGCACAAATAGAACCATTAAAGAAAGGCTTAGAAAAACAATAGCAGAAACAGGACAAAATTGGATACATTGCCTACCTCTAGTTTTGTTTTACATGAGGATAGTTCCGACCAAAGGGGGGTTATCCCCATTTGAAATGATATATGGCAAACCCTACTACTCCCACCATTAAGGCCATTTAATCCGGGTGACGAGGAGGTGTACTTAGCTGATTACATGCGAAAAATGTTGAATGACAGAGATATTATTCATGCTGCTCTTCCCAGGAGGGACCACAGGGAAGCACCCATCTTGGCCAAGCCGGGGGATCTGGTCCTTATCAAAGTCATCAAAAAGAAAAACTGGGCCGATGTTCCCTGGCAAGGACCACACAAAGTCATCCTGGCGACACCAACAGCCATGAAAGTCAAAGGGCTTGACTCCTGAGTGCATTTAACACATTGCAAACTTTACCCCGTACAAAACCCTCAGCAACAAACTAATTAATCAGAATCAGAATCAGAAAGCTTTATTGCCAAGCATGTTCACATAAAAAACATAAACATACGAGGAATTTGACTTGACATTGGGCACGCTGAATAAGCGCATCTCAATGACGCGGCAGCCATGGAGGCGCCTGTCAGCAGTAGAGGGTAAAGAAAGGAATGAGGGGAAAGGGAAGTGACACAATGGGCAGAGAGAAAAAAGCATTGTTAATCAAAATAAAGCTCATTTTATGACCAAAATTGTGATTACATAGAAAAAAACTCTCCAATGCACAATTAGCAGACAATATAGATCACACAAAAACAAAAGTTGAGAGAGACAGTGTGTGTGTATGTGTGTCAGTGTATAGTATCAGTCATGTGATGTTGCATGCAGTGTGTAGTGTGGGTGTGTCAGTTGCTAGTGAACAGCAGAGGGCGCCTCCTGGCAGTGGATGGATGTTATAATCATGTGATCAATAAGCAAGTCCAGAGTCTATCTCTCTCGCATGCAGATGGCAAAGTTTTGAAGACACATGGTAACACTGTCCTTGAAGAGTTCAGTCTGCTGAAACAACAGCAATTGTTTGTCGATTGTTTGGGTTAGCGGAGCCGCTCTCTTCAACCTTATCTTCATCGAGGAGGAATGTAAACAGGGCACCAAAAAAAACAAGGTCAAATCTGCACAGTGCACACAGAGAATAGAATTTTCCTCTCTCATGCGATTCTGTGCTTCATAATTTCCATATACAGGCTTAAAAATCCTGTCGAATTTGGTGAAGGAGCTTGCCTGGGTCCGCATTTTGAACAGCTCTCCACCTTCCTCAATTTCTGAAACATCAGGAAACTCCAAGCCAAAATAGAAGTCCTGTGATCATAGCCAATAGATGTCTTCTGCATCTCCAGTCGAATCATACAGATGCATGAGTTCCCAATGTCCATGAGTCTTCCTCTTGGGTTCCCCCTGACCCGATCTTCTTTTAAAGTGGTGACAATCACATTTAAGCCGCTTTCCAGATCCATAATTTCAGTTTAGATTAAGATTCAGCCAGAAGAAGAGCAACTAAACACAGACAAAAATGCAACATTGCAAGCTGGGATCAGAAGGGAGAGGATTAGGAGGGAGAGGAGGGAGAAAAGCATCTGCTCTCTCTGAATGCCGGAAGAAGAAGATCCCCATTCCCTCAGCAAGACTGTTTCTATTTCAATCCCCATTGCAAACCACACCAAAAAGGGGGGGGGGGATCCTCAACAAGTGGCTGTTTAACTGCATAACTTTTTTTTTGTTTGTTTATCATGGAGAGACAAAATGCCAGTGAGAGAAGGTTGGCAGCCGAAAGATGTGAATGGTACACCTGTTTTTTCATCATCATCCTTGTGGTAACACTTTTATTTTGGTTATTTTTAGGGACACCACTACCTATCTATCGTAGGGCCAGATACATTACACACACGCACCATGACTGGCTGGAAGGTCCAAGTCATCAGGATTACGTTTATGTTGGTAATGTGTGGTGGAAGTATGCTAATTACACAGTCAAATCAGCTAATCGTTCAAATTGCTGTGTTCTTTGCTCCCACTCTCAGCTGGTCAAATACTTGTCACTGCTAAACTAATGGAACTATCACAAGCTGTTTCTTTCTTGCAAGAGGCTATGTATAGAAACAGTACAGCAAGCATTACTTTGAATCAAACCTGTCACATTGCTGATGACTCCACTGACCGGAGACACCCCTTGCTCAGTGAAGGCAAGGTTAATCTCGCCGGGGAATTTCTCCTTTTGTCTTAAAGGGTGTGGAAACATCTCTCTGGGCAGCTTACCGCTTTCTAAGTGTGCAACGGTGCATAGTGTGTCTCGCCCCTGTACTGCTACCTGCTGGACCAATGAAGTGGGCAAACGTTGTCCTGAAGATCATTTTTGTCAGTCTAGAAATCTAGAAGGAAATGTCACCCTGCAGGAGCTCTGTAGTGCTGCCATCTGTAATTCTTACAAGCATGGCACGCATGTGGTGACAGGGGGATGGTGGCTGTGTGGCCATTGTGCCCATGAACTGGCCCACCTGCCCATGAATTGGGGAGGGGTGTGTGCCCCCGTAGTTGTGACTGACCATACCATCATATTGTCGGCAGGACAGGTGGGCAGGGTGAAGACAGATGTCTCCTTTGCACCACATGATGCCATCTGGGGCACAGATCTGCCAAGGAATTTAAGTTAGAAATTACAGGGCAGAAGGTACTTCATGCACTGCTTCCCTGGGTGGGAGTGGCTAAAAACACCTTGTGGATTGAAACAACTAATTATAGATAACAGTCAATTGTAAATTTTTCTCTATCTGCTTTTTCTGGTATAGATGAGGAATTAATGGCTGTTAGACTTATGCTGACCCAAAATAAAATGGTTCTTGATCAAATAACTGCCGTCCGAGGGGCGTGTGTGCAACTGTAGGAGATTATTGTTGTACTTTTATCCCTGAAAATGATGCAGATGGTCATGTGATTGCCTTGGCCATACGCAACCTCACTGCCTTACAGGCTGCCGCTGCCAAGGACAATGTCACTGATGAACAGACCTGGTTAAGTTGGTTACTCTCTTCATGGAGAAGTCTCATCATGAACCTGCTAGTGATTTTGGTGGTATTATTTTTGGCTTTTTCCTGTATCAGTCCCTGTAGCCGTAGTATGATGATGAGACTTGTTCATGTTAACTTAGTGATGTACCATAGTGCAGTTACTGGGGATGGTGGGGATGGTGAACAAACACCGTGAGCTCAAAGTGTCTCTCCATGACCCGAGCACAGAGTAAAAGTATGACTGACATGCAGAAAACTGAAAAGAGTTGCATGATCACGATGTGAAGTTGAAATGTACTACTTGTAAACACATTTATGAAGTTTGAAGCATTACTTTTATTATTTTTACTTTTATTTTGTTTTTATTTTGTTTTTATATTACTCTTATTTCTATTTTACATTACATCATTACACTTTATTATTATGATTACTGTTTTGTTTTATATTGTTTTTCTTTATCTTTTGTTTGTTTTTATATAAGCTGCAATGACACAACTATAACACACATATACCCTTATCATATCATTTTATTATCATTTTATCATCATTTTGCTTTCACTGTTTTTACCATTAATGATTTTCTTTATTGATCAATGAGTTCATTGTTTTATTTCTCCTCCTAAAGGATTAAAACGTTTAGCCGGTGCCTGGGGAAGCAGGGCCGATGGCAGACTTTCCCCGTCGATAGCTAGTTAGGCTCTGTTGCACACAAATGCATTGGTGCTTAGCATAGCTGCCAGATGGGGTTTTAGATGCCATAAACCGTTCTTTTCTGATGCCTTGCATGGCATCAAAGGGGGGAGAATGATAGAAAAATTTCATATTTGTCTTATATTTGTGAATTGCTTTGTCTCAGAGTCTGTCTCGGAGTCTGTACAAGAGTGTCAAGGTTACAGCTGCACTAGTTATCATCTTGTTTTTAGTCCAGCCTGTGTGGCTCCTGTGTGACTGGAACAGAGTGAGCATCATGGTTCCTGAGAAAAGATAATCTGTACACCAAGTTTTGACCAGATGTACTAGACCAATCATAATGGACAATTTGCCCCTCCACTTCTCAGATAACGGAGGGCTTAAAGAACTGAGTGATGTGTGTTTGAGTCAGAATGGTGAGCGAATAGGCTCTGAGACTATTTTTGTATTGTTCTCCACTGGCCACTGTAATTAAATTTGCTGAAACTCTGATCCAGCCTGATTTTTGACTGAAGGTTTTCAAGAATTTTTCTAACATTTTTGAAATAAACACAAATTTAATTTCCCTGTAATGTTAATGAAGCCGGGGGAAAAGGTATGGTAATAACTATGCCGGGCCACTAGAGGTGGCAGTGTGACTTTTTACAGCACATGGATGACTTCCTGTCACAGTTGAGCTCTAGCTGAACTGTTATAAAATAGTGGTTACTGAAAGAATAAAACCATGTATTCAGCAAGTACACCATTTATTCATCACATCGATTGTTTTGGCACTGGTTTTGCATTTTAGTTTTGCAGAGGAAGGAAGTAAAACTTGTTAGAAACTCACTAAAAACTCCAAGTCCCAACATTCCTTGCCTGCAGTGAACTGCGCATGCGCCTGGAAACTCCCGCCACAGGAAGTACTGATCAATCCGTCAATACTGGGTGAACAAATGGTCGTCTTTTTGCCCATCTGTTTTCTTCCTCTGCCACTGAACAGCAAAAGCTCCTGTTCGTCTTGATTGTCATTGTATTCACGTACTTCGATTGCTTCCGCCATTTAAAATGTCTGCCACCACACTCTTCTTTTGTTTGGATTGCAGATGTTCAAATCAGTTTGGTGGCTCTTGGCTGCTGCTGACAGTACGGGTATGTAAACTGCAGATTATTGTCACTGCACATGCGTGTACTCCAAAACTACTGGATGGATTTGGATAAAATTTTTACCCGAGGTGGTCCTTGGGCGAGCGAGAACTCCATAACATTTTGGTGATGATCCCAGAATGCATACCTCCACCAAGGCTCTTCTCACAGGGTGTTCGCAAAAATACTCCAAAACTACATGATGGATTTGGATGAAATTTTTATTATCTGAGAATGTATTCCTTCGCCAAGGCTCTGGCACCGAGGCATTAGCACCTTGGTGTTTTCATTCATTCATTTAGTAACTGTATCCTGTGTCTCTGTCCAGGAAGGGAGGGGGTTAAGAAGTTACAATAGTAACTGTCTGGGCTAAATAAAATTCTTCTAACTTAGTGAAGCACCATTGTCCTGCTTTACTGCAGTGAACAGGGACTGGATTTTTTTTCCAGTCATAGATCAGTAGCCACAGGATCTAAAGTGAGGGTGAGGTTGCAGCACTATCAATAATTAACCACAGAAGCAGTAAGTTAAACGTAAATGTATGTAGTCTTGATGATTTCTCACCAAATAAACTTCCTAATAAAGAGGTAGATGCTCGTCTGGTCATTGACTCACTTTACTCTTTTAGTCCATCATATTTCCTGAGCATTGTTTTATTCTTTTTCTTATTATTACCAATGTACTTTAAAAAAAAAAAAAAAAAAACCTTTCAGTTATCAGAAGGTCTCCATATATCCACCAGAAGCTTTCTCTGGGACACTTTTGTGTGCATCTGTGTGTGGTTAATTCCTGCAAATTGACATTGTTCAGTGGCGCCCCCTCGTGAATTTTGAGCGACAATGTAGTCTTTTATTGAGCGACAATGTAGTCTTTTAAGTTAATGGGGGAAAAAAACACCTATTTTTTTGCAAGCAAGAAGCATAGAAAAGCTAATTTAAAATGAACTTTATTCTTAAGCTGGGAAAAACTAAGTGGATTAGAGGTCAGTGTACTTTTAGATGTCTTGCATGTGATTTGGCATTTAATTGACAAAATAAGCTGTAGGCTAATAATTTCCTTTTGTTCTATCTTGTGCCTGTTTTTCTCTCATCTTCAGTGGTTGGCATAATGCTGAAGATTAGTGTTGGTTTTCTTTCACCCTCTTTATCAGTGTTCTTTTCTACCATGCAGAAGGAAAAATGTTTATTGGTGGAGTCAGTGTGAACCTGTGACACAACTCACAATTTGTGTGAGGATAGCAGCTAGAGTGAAAGGGAAGATTTGCAAGACAGTAGTAAGACCTGCTATGATGTATGGTTTGGAGACGGTGGCGCTGACAAAAAGACAGGCAGAGCTCGAGGTGACAGAGTTGAAGATGCTAAGATTCTCAATGGGAGTGACTAGGAAGGACAGGATTAAAAATCAGAATATGAGAGGGGCAGCTCAGGTTGAGTGATTTGGAGACAAAGTAAGAGAGGCAAGGCTGAGATGGCTTGGACATGTGCAGAGGAGGGATAGTGGATGTATTGAACAAAGGATGTTGAAGATGGAGCTGCCAGGCAGGAGGAAAAGGAAGGTCACAGAGAAGATTCGTGGATGTAGTGAAGGAGGACATGGCGAGGGTAGAGGTTTGGTGTTACAGAGGAAGATACAAGGGATAGGGTGAGATGGAGGCAGATGATCTGCTGTGGCGACCCCTAAAGGGAGCAGCCAAAAGGAAGCTGATTCATTTAATTGCCAAGTCTTTAGTCTACTATTTTCATGTTAAATGTAGGCCTGCCACAATCTTTACTATATCAGTTTATCTTAAAAAAAAGTATCAAATTCATTTTCATTCTTATCATATTCAGTTCTTTATACTGAAATGAGCTGCCTTTGTGTTCTTGCTCCTCATTTTATTTAATTCTGGACGTTCACATCAGTCTGGTGGAACATAGCTGCTACTATGTGGTCATATGAACAGAAAATATTTTTCTATATTTCAATTCAATTGTTGATAAATAATAAGTTCAATGCTCTTTGAAAAGATGTCAGGTTTCCTTCCGCAATCCAAACACATGCATGTTCAGTTGATTAGTGACTAAATTGTCCCTAGGTATTAGTCTCTGATAGGCATTGAGAACAGAGGATTAGTGAAGCACTTTGAGTGGTCTTTGTTACTAGAAAAGTGCTATATAAGTACAGGTCCTTGTCCCTCCAAAGTCTGTTTTATCATCCTGACTTGTTCTAGCAATTCTTCTTAAAAACAGTAAATTACTATTAAACATCATTTCTGTTATGAGTATTTGTTTGTCATGTTTATGTCATGATCTACAATTAAATGTAATGCAGTCATTCAACCCTACCCTAATTTCAGCCCTGTTAACCAAGTTGTTTTTATCAAAATAATCATATGTGATTTCATCAGCTCACAATAAATAAATCTATTTTCTTGTAATAGTCTGATTAATTATATATATATATAGTGTATTTGAGAAAAGATTTTAAAATAGAATAAAATAGAATATAGAAAAATATAATAAAATTATTAAAACACCTTATGTGACCTGAAAAGTTCAGTGAGGTAAGTTTCAAAAGTTGTTTAAATTAATATATCAAGTCTTATAATATCTAACCATTTAATTTTATAAATGTGACTACTTTTAACTTAACAGTCAAAGATTGATTTAACAATATTTTTAAAATCTACTTTTTTAGGTCCCATATTTTTTTTTATCATTTTTGAAGCCTAAATTGTCCTCCACTTCTAGAATGACCCATGTAAACATAACAAAAATTATTATTGCCATTATCAGTTTATTCCCAGTAATCGGTTTATTGTGACACACACACACACACACACACACACACACACACACACACACACACACACACACACAAACAAACCCTAAAGCCCATGAGTTACTGAGTTTTGACACTCTGGCTTTTCACTTGAGTATTATTTCAAAATAAACAGTGACCTTCACAGGAGAACAAGGAAGGGTTCACATCCCTCTCTGGCTTTCATAAATAAACATGTGACGACACAGGAGAAGAGACCGGCCATTGTTCTACAAGGAAAAACATTCTGGTGCTGCGGGTGTCAGGAACCTATCAACAGGGCACCCGAGCTGGACCGAAAGCCTGGAAACAAAATTTAAAATTTGGTTAACTGTTGTAACAGTTGGTAGAGGTGAAATGTAAGCATTCATATTTAATCATTTCAGGTCAGCAATGCTTGAAGAAAGACTGAGAAAGTCAGCTTGCTAATAAAATTCTGTTTTGGCGATGTCATACTCAGTTTTAACAACAAAAACACTGGTAACTGACTTTTGACCTGAAAGTACTAATGCTCAGTGTTCATTGAAAGACGCTTGACTGAAACATACTGACATGATAATTGTGGTAAAGACCCAGATGCAGACAAAATAACTAGGTTTAGAAAATTCACAATTATTTATTTTATTACACTCAGGCTAGAGTTGCGTGTGAAGAGTCTGACAACCCTGTGGGGAGAAGACAAGAGGTAAATGAGAAACAAGCTGAGCAAGGATGGATAACAGGCAATAATTGTTTTAGCCTTACAGATGGAGGGGCAGCAGGCTGTGGAGACTGCTGGCGATTCCTTAGCTTCTTCCCTGGTCATCATTGCCCAATTGAGGTAAGGTGAACTTTCTCTGTGCATAAGTACAATGGTGGCAGGGTGCAAGGGAAAGCCTTGGCCGAGATACAAGGGGGGAACAGTATGTGGTTAATGAAAACAGTCACTTAAGCCCCTTTTCCACTAGTCCCCACTCAGCCTTACATGCCGATACATGGCTTTACACGGCTCAGCACGCTTTTGTTTCCATTACAGCAGAGTACTGCTTGGGGTGGGTGGGATTTACAGGTTGTTGAGAGAGCTGATGAGGATCCCTTAGCCTGAAAGGGCTGGGCCTGATCCACCAGGAGGAATTGGTCCTGGTCCGCCAGGAGGATGGTCTAGGAAAATTGCTTGGAGAGGGCATTGGGTTTCGTATTTTTTGACCCAGGGTGGAAGGTGATGGTGAATCTAAACCTGTTGAAAAACAAGGACCTGTGGGCCTGTCTGGAGTTCAAGCACTTTGCTGAGTACTCCATATTTTTGTGATCTGTCAACAGAACAAATGGCTGGGAGGCCCCCTGCAGCCAGTGACACCACTCCTCCAGGGCAAGTTTTACTGTCACAGCACTCGACCGGCGACCACGAGGTCCACCCATTAGCATCATCATCATCATCAAAATTCCCCATCTACTGCTGCAGCAGGTTGGGTGCTGAGGAGGCGATCCAACAACAGCAGGAACCTTTCTTTGCCCTGCATCTCCCTCTGCAATTGCATCTTGGACAGTCCTGTCAGAATTTCATATTTCTTTCATATATCCCAACTGTATGGCTTCTTGTTGAACTGAACAGGATTTGTTTTTGCAGCGCTGTGTTAGGGAGTCTAGTTATATGGGCTATGTATTTTAGGTGTTGCGACAGGTAGAAGTTTTGGACTGGCATAGAGTGGGTGAGCAGAAGTATGTCGCTATTGGAGTATCTATAACGCCAGTCCACATCATCTTCATCATTGCGTGTTGCTTTGCAGCTGCTCCTTTGTCTTAATGGAGCATTTATATGCTCAAACCTATTACGAACAAGTTTCCTAAGAAAATTTATCCATGTGGACTCCAGTTTTGCCAGCTGGCATGCATTAAGATAACATGCTTGGAAACTGTAGGTAAGTCGACTGCATACACAAGCAGTTAGAAATTTTACTTGCGTTAGAAGTTTTACTCGATAGCCTGCAAGTACGGTCTTAAGCTCGTTCCACTTCTTATGGGCTGAGGCGATGCATTGGATAGTAAATGCTGAGTAACCTTCTTCATTGGAGATGGTGTGACCCAGGTAGGTGAAACGAGTTACATTCTCAATGCATGTGTCTCTCATTTTAATAAGCAAGCTCACTGATTTCATTTTAGGAGAAACATTGAAACATATTGTCTTTGTTTTTGTTGCCGAGATGGTTAATCCAAACCGTATAAACTCCTCATCAAATACCTTCAACGTTTCTCCAGACTCGGATATTCTTTTACAAAAGAGAACAATGTCATCCATCCATCCATCCATCTTCTACCGCTTTTCCGGAGGTCCGGGTCGTGGAGGCAGCAGTTCAAGCAGAGAAGCCCAGACTTCCCTCTCCCCAGCCACCTGCTCTAGCTCTTCAGAGAGGATACCAAGGTGTTCCCAGACCAGCTGGGAGACATAGTCCCTCCACCGAGTCCTGGGTCTGCCCCGGGGTCTCCTCCCAGTGGGATGTGCCCAAAACACCTCAAGTGGGAGGCATCCAGGAGGCATCCTAATCAGATGCCCATACCACCTCAACTGACTCCTTTCAATGTGGAGGAGCAGCGGTTCTACTCTGAGCCTCTCCCGGATGACTGAGCTCCTCACCCTATCTCTGAGGGTGAGTCCAGCAATCCTACGGAGAAAGCTCATTTCAGCCGCTTGTATCCGCGATCTTGTTCTTTCGGTCATTACCCAAAGCTCGTGACCATAGGTGAGAGTAGGAACGTAGATTGACTGGTAAATCGACAGCTTTGCCTTAGAACTAAGCTCCCTCTTCACCACAACAGACCGGTACAACGTCTGCATCACTGCAGATGCTGCTCCAATCCAATCAGGAGGGATCATGGGGGTCCGGTGCTATGTGGATTAGGTGGTGGTCAAAGGGGGAGACCTTGGCGGTCTGATCCCAAGCTTTCTAAACTGGCTTTCTAAATGTCATCCATGTAGCTAATAATAATAACTAGAAAAGCACTCGGAGAGCGCAGACCTCCGCCAAGCGCCACAATTCCCCCCATACAGTGTTTGTGTGTACGTTTTCAGATTCCTTGAGCATGTAAACATATGACTAGCAATTGGATTCACAATGATTATTTGTTTATTTGACAGGGACAGTGCAATAAACACACAATTAATCAATGACAATCAATCTGATAGTGACAGGATTAGTGGTTCAGTAGTAAAAGCATTGCCTCCTTGGCGGAGGTAATAAACTGAAGTGTTGCTGTTGTGTCCATCTCCTCCACTGACGGATGCAAATTGGGTAGACAGGTTGCCGTGGGTTTTATATTATATTATTTTGGGGTTGCGCTCCGCGGCAAACGAGAATTTAGAAGCTTCGCCGGCAGAGAGCTCGTTTTTGCGCAGCGCCTATGGCTGGCCGGTGAATTTCTGCCAAATGCGCAGCTCCTATGGCTGGCCGGGGAATTTCTGCCAAAGAATCCGTCGGCGGACAGCTGGCCGTGTGAGGTTTTGCAGTTGCGCGCAAACACAGGCACGCTGGCGGGCCCAGGCCAGCAGTGTTTTCCGCGTGCTTTTGTGCCTAAAACGTTGAAGAACGCGGAGTTTGTGTTGCAGACACGACGACCAGCGCCCTCCATTGCGCCTGCGCACATGTTGAAAATGGCTGTATGTTACAGTGTTGAAAAATGCTTTAAAAAATTCCTGTATCCAGACGGTGAACCGGATCACCCCCAAAATTTAATCAGTTCTTCCTTGTACCATTTCCAACAACGCCTGAAAGTTTCATGGAAATCCGTCCAAGACTTTTTGAGTTATCTTGCTAACCAACAGACAAACAGACAGACAGACAGACAGACAGACAGACACACAGACAAACCCCGGCAAAAACATAACCTCCTCCTGGCCGGCAAAAACATAACCTCCTCCTGGCCTTTTCGGCCTGGCGGAGGTAATAATAATAACAATAATAATGGATTAGATTTATACAGCGCTTTACATGTCAAGTGACATCTCAGCACACTTACAATGAGTCCATTATTCATTCAGTCCAGACAAACATTGATAGTGGTAAGCTACTACTGTATCCACTGCTGCAATGAGGCAGACTGATGGAAATGTGGCTGCCAATCCGTGCCAACGATCTTTCTAATGGCTACCGAACATTTATACACATTCATACCCAGTGTCATGGACACTGGAGGCAAGGTGGATAAAGTGTCTTACCTAGGCACACAACAGCAGGATGGCTGGGGACCACCATCCTGCTGTTGTGTGCAGGATGGTGATCCACTAACCCTCTAATTAGTGGACAACCCGCTCTACCTCCTGAGCCACTGCCGCCCACATTTCCCTTCTCCGTTCCATTTTTGCTGAGCATCAAGCTGGACGGCAGGAAGTTCCATTTTTATATGGTCTTTGGCATGACCCGGCCGGGACTTGAACCCTGACCTCCCTGTTGTGGGGTGGATGCTCTACCTCTAGGCCACCACTGATGATTCGAATAAGCCAGGTCTTTCCATTACAGGGGTGTTCTCTTTGCTGGCTTTGATTTGTACAAGTAAATGGAATGATATACTTTATAAGGACACCAGGATCAGAGATCTCTTGATTGATCCAGTCGAGAATACATCTCAGAACGAAGTTAAGGAAGATGTTGAAAATACATGGGGATTCCAAACCTCGCTGCCTGCAACCAGAAATTGTTTCAAACGTTGACACTGAATATTTGATTGCTGCAGTAGCCCCACTGTATATGCATTTCAGCAGTTTGACGAGCATTCTTGCTCCAGTACATATCTCCAGGATCTTGAAGAGAATATCTCTGTCAATCCAGTCATATGCTGCTTTCAGATCTATAAAACAGCAGAAAGGCTTGCCTTGATGGTTGTCAATAACATCCATCCATCTATCCATCCATCAATCCACCACTTTTCCGAAGGTCCGGGTCGTGGAGGCAGCATTTCAAGCAGAGAAGCCCAGACTTCCCTCTCCCCAACCACCTGCTCCAGCTTTTTAGAGAGGATACCAAGGTGTTGCCAGACCAGCTGGGAGTCATAGTCTCTCCTGCGAGTCCTGGGTCTGTGCCAGGGTCTCCTCCCAGTGGGACGTGCCTGAAACACCTCAAGTGGGAGGCTTCCAGGAGGCATCCTGATCAGATGCCCAAACCACCTCAACTGGCACCTTTTAATGTGGAGGAGCAGCGGTTCTGCTCTGAGTCCAGCAATCCTACAGAGAAAGCTTGTTTCAGCCACTTGTATCTGCGAGCTCATTCTTTCAATCATTACCCAACGTTCATGCGCTCGTTGGGCGCATGCGCACGCAGTGACCAGCAGCTTGGTGATATAGTGCGTGTGTGCGTGTGTGTGTTTTTTGTACTTTTTTACGTTTTTAGAAAATCCTCTGTGTCGTTTCTGCCCTGGAGCGTTTGTGGAATATATGGCGAACAGCTCCCTGGTATCTGCAATATGGATTTCCTCTCATATCTCGCACTGCTGCTTTCTGTGTTCTGGCTCTTTGTCTCTGAGGTAAACGCGTTCGGCTCCATGACGAGCAGAATAGCGGGCAGAATACAATATTCCAGGGACGTGTTGCTGCGCTTTAACACAGCTGGTGCAGAGTCTCTGATTGCGCCCAAATTTCAGCTGCCGGACTTTATTTTGAGAGACGGTCACAGCGGTGAAAAAAGAAGCGGCAGGAGGAAGCGTGGAAGACGTGGAGGTGTGAAATTGCGCCTTAGGAGACGTCAGTTTGGTAACATTCCTCTTCCTTCGATCATTTTTGGGAATGCACAGTCTGTGAGAAACAAGGTGGAGGAAATTCAAGGCAATGTACGTTACCAGAAGGATTTTAAGAACTGCTGCGTCATGGCTTTCACTGAATCTTGGCTTACTGCGCATGATCGGGATGCAGACCTGTGGATTGACGGCTTTGGAGCTCCGCTGCGCTCGGATCGGCAGGAAGAGGTAACTGGGAAGCGTCAGGGGGGCGGAGTATGTTTATACATTAATAAGCAGTACTGCACATCTGTCACGGTCAGAGAGCGCATCTGTACACCCCATGTGGAGCTGCTGTCTGTGTCACTACGCCCCTTTTATTTGCCTCGAGAGTTTCCCCAACTTTCATCACAACTGTGTACATTCATCCGAGGGCAGACGCTGACTCCGCCTCCAGCACCATCTCTGATGTGGTGCAGCGGCTGCAGTCAATTTCTCCAGAGGCGCCAAATTTCATTCTTGGGGATTTTAACCATGTTTCTTTAAAGAAGACACTTAAAAACTTTCATCAGTATGTCTCCTGCCCAACCAGGCGAAAAAAGACATTGGACCTGTGCTATGGATCCATAGAGAGGGCCTATAAATCACTCCCCCTTCCTCCTTTAGGATCATCAGATCACAACTGTGTTCATTTGCTGCCCACATATAAAACTGCTCTCAGAAGAGGCAAGGTGGAGACGAGAGACATTGATGTGTGGACAGAGGATTCAGAGCACAGCCTCCAGGAATGCTTTGACTGTACAGACTGGAAGATGTTCATAATGGCCTGCGGGGATGATTTGGACTCTCTGGCTGAGTTCACATGCTCATACATGGCTCACTGTCAAAATAAGTTTGTTCCACGTAAACGTGTCAAAATATACCCCAACAACAAGCCATGGGTTACTAAATCAGTTAAATCCTGCTTACAGAGGAAAGCTCTTGCCTTTAAACAAGGGTCTGTTTCTGCGCTACAGGTTGCCACCAAGGAGCTGAAGGCCGAAATTTTAAGAGCAAAACAGAATTATAAATCAGAGTTGGAAAGCAAGATGGCAGCAAATAAACTTGGTTCGGCCTGGGCCAGTATGAAAACTATTGCAGGCCTTCAGAGCACAGAGCGCAGTAATCGTGTGTTTTTAGATGGTTTTAGTTCAGACACAGAGCTGGCTAATGCTCTTAATTGTTTTTATGGTCGTTTTGACTCCTTTGATTTTAGCACAGAAATCCAAGATTTGAAACAGAAACTCAACGACAATCAGCACTTTAATATTGAGATGCAGGATGTTATAAGGGAGTTCCGCGCTGTAAAAGTGAACAAAAGTCAGGGCCCTGATAATATATGTGGACGCCTGGTAAAGTCCTGTGCACATGAACTGAGTCCTATATTTCATTATATTTTCAATAAGTCCTTACAGACACAACATGTGCCTAAGATCTGGAAAGATGCCGTGGTTGTTCCCGTTCCAAAATCCAGCTGTCCTAAAACGGTAAACAACTTTAGACCAGTTGCTTTGACTTCAATTTTAATGAAAATTTTTGAAAAACTGGTCAGACGTGAGGTCCTAAGGCAGACTGAACATGCATTGGATCCTCTGCAGTTTGCCTATAGGCCTCACAGAGGAGTGGAGGATGCCACTGTCACTCTGTTTGACATGCTTTTTAAACATCTGGATTTTAATGGGACACGCGCCAGGCTTTTATTTGTGGACTTTTCTTCTGCCTTTAATACAATCCAACCTCATATTTTAGTTGAAAGGCTCCTGCAACAATTTGATTTAAGCAATAATCTGGTGGGTTGGATTCTGGATTTCTTAACCAACAGGACGCAGAGAGTAAGGGTCAATGGCACATTGTCTGACCTAAAGTGCTCTTCTACTGGCTCTCCTCAGGGGTGTGTGTTGTCACCACTACTCTTCATCCTGTACACAAACATGTGTCGGAGCAGACATGACAACAGACACATTATAAAGTATGCTGATGACTCAGTCATTGTCAGTCTCCTCCAGGATGGTGAGAGTGGCCACGGCCCAGTTGTTGATGACTTTGTTCACTGGTGTGAGGATTCCTACCTGCAGCTGAATACAACAAAAACGAAAGATATGATTATTGACTTTAGGAGGAAAACTCCCAGGCACAAAGTCACCATACTAAAAGGCCAGACCACCGAATGTGTACAATCGTACAAATATCTTGGGACAATTATTGATAGTGGATTGAACTTTGAGGTGAACTGTGAAAGGGTGTGCAAAAAGGGTCAGCAAAATTTGCATTGTTTGAGGAAACTTGCACGCTTCCAAATTGACCGAACCATAATGACTATGTTCTATCGGGCTTTTATTGAATCTGTTTTATCCTTTTCTTTAATGTCATGGTTTGGTCAGATAAAACTGAAACAGAGGAAATCCTTGGATCAGGTAGTCAGATGGTCCAGTCGTTTGCTTGGTGAGTCACAGCTGAGCCTGACATCCCTGTACACCAGACAAGTACAGAGGATGGCCGACTCGATTTTAAATGATGACTCCCACCCTTTGCACTGCAACTTTCAGCTTCTTCCCTCCAGACGGAGGTTTGCTGTCCCAAAAAGTAGAACCCAGCGCTACAAAAACAGCTTTGTCCCTGCTGCTGTCAAAGAGTTGAACAAGCTATAAAAATTATATTGTACATATTTTATATTTACCTATTTTGTAAGATGTGTGCCTGTGTTTGTGTCTATGTTGAATGTAATTAGTGGCTTGTAAATATGGATGTCACCAACTGCAAAACAAATCTACCTACGGGTACAAATAAAGTAACCTGAACCTGAACCTGATGACCATAGGTGAGGGTAGGAATGTAGATTGACCGGTAAATCAACAGCTTTGCTTTAGATCTCAGCTCCCTCTTCCCCACGACAGACCGGTACAACGTCCACATCACTGCAGATGCTGCTCCGTTCCGCTTGTCAACCTCTCGCTCCATTCTCACTTCACTCGTGAATAAGACCCCAAAATACTTAAACTTCTCCACTTGGGGCAGGAACTTATCCCCAACCTGGAGATGACAATCCACCCTTTTCCAGCTGAAGACCATGGACTCGGACTTGGAGATGCTGATTCTCATTTATTTATTTATTTATTTGAAAGGGGCAATGCATCTTAATGAACATCAATGTAGATGTAAATATGCCAGACTTGGCAAACTTGCTAAATTGCATCCATAGTCCCTTGGCAGGTCACAAAAATACACATCCCTCCTCATTTCAGCCGCTTCACACTCAGCAGCAAACCATCCCAGTAAGACCTGGAGGTCACTGCTGGATAAAGCCAACAGGACAACAGCATCTGCAAACAGCAGAGATGAGATCCTATGGTCACCATGCATGACACCCTCCGTTCCCTGGCTGCGCCTAGAAATCCTGTCCACAAAAATTATGAACAGTATTGGTGGCAAAGGGCAGCCCTAGCAGAGTCCAACTCTCACTAGGAATGAGTCTGACCGAGTGTTCACAACATGAACCAAACTCTCACAACGTTCATATGGAGACCGGATAGCTCGTAACAACAAGCTCAATACCGCATATTCCCGAAGCACCCCCCACAAAAAACCGTGAGGGAGGTGGTCAAATGCCTTCTCCAAGTCCACAAAACACACGGAAACTGGTTGGGCAAACTCCCAAGAACCCTCAAGGATTTTCAAAAGGGTAAAGAGCTGGTCCGATGTGCCATGGCCAGACTGAAAACCACATTTCTCCTCCTGAATCTGAGGTTCAACCAACGGCTGGACTCTCCTCTCCAGTACCAGTACTCAGCCAGATGTTCCCAGCACACCCTCACTACACATTTGGGTCTACCAGGTCTGAATGGCATCCTTCCCTGCCATCGGATCCAACTCACCACCAGGTGGTAATTAGTTGACAGCTCTGCACCTCTTTTTACCCAAGTATCCAAGACATGCAGTAGCAGGTCTGATGACACAATAACAAAATCAATTATTGACCCACAACCTAGGGTGGTCTGGTGCCAGGTGCACATATGGACACCCTTATGCTTGAACATGGTGTTCGTTATGGACAAACTGTGGTTGGCACAGAAGTCCAATAACTGAACACCACTTGGGTTCAGATCGGGCAGGCTGTTCCTCCCAATCACCCCCCTCCAGGTTTTGCTATCATTGCCCACGTGCGCATTGAAGTCCCCCAGTAGGACAATGGAGTCTCCAAGAGGAGCACTCTCCAGCACCCCAGTCAGAGACTCCAAAAAGGGTTGGTACTCTGAACCATCACTTGGTGTGTAGGCACAAATGATGGTCAGGACCTGTTTCCCAGCCTGAAGGTGCAGGGAAACAACCCTTTCATCCACCGGGGAAAACTCCAATATAGAGGCAGCAAGGTGGGGGGATACAACAATACCCACCCCTGCTTGTCATCTCTCGTCCAGGGCAACTCCGGAGTAAACCAAGCTGCAGCCCCTCTCCAGCAGACTGGTTCTGGAACCAGAGCTGTGTGTTGAGGTGAGGCAGACTATATCTAGCCAGTATCGCTCAACCTCATACACCAGCTGAGGCTCCTTCCCCACCAGAGAGGTGACATTCCACATTCCAATAGCCAGTTTAGGAAGCTTGGGATCAGACCACCAAGGTCTCTGCCTTTGACTGCCACCTGATCCATATAGCACTGAACCCCCGTGGTCCCTCCTGCAGGTGGTGAGCCCACTGGAGGACAGACCCATGTTACTCCTTCGGGCTGAGTCTGGCCAGGTCCCATGGGCAGAAACCTGGCCACCAGGCACTAGCCATTGAGCCCCTCCCAGGCCTGGCTCCAGGGTGGGGCCTCGGCAACCCCATACCCGGTGGGGTACACCGAATCCTTGCTCTTACACTCATCATGGAAGTCCTTTGTTTCTCCTCTTGTCCTGTCACGCAGCTAGGTAAGCAGAACAGAGATCTGTCACCCTTATTGTGCCAAAAGAGATTTACTTTGCCAAAAGGAGCTTTATACAGTACCTAACTATGTACTGTATATTGTTGTAAACTCCTCCTGTAATAACTTTTAATACTTTATTTAAATTAGTTTACCCATGGAGGACCCAACAGGATGGGGAATAGGGAAAGGAAGTGTGTGGAGGGGGAAAGAAAAGGGAGGGGAACAGACAAAAAGACAAACAAACCAAAAATTAAAACAAACTGCTTCTTCCACCGAAGATGTCTCAACACCAGTCTGGTATCCGCACCTGTTAAAGGAGAGACATTTGTGCATGTGTGTCTGTGTGCGTATATATGAAAGTGCGGGCAAAATAAGTGTGTGCATGTGAGTGGTTTATCAGGAAACATACGAAGAGAAGGGATGGTCGCAGCAGCTGGGAACCCCAAGCAGGAAAGGCAGCACCACCAACCCCCACAGGGCACAAATGCCCGAGATCAGCAAGCCCCAGGAAAGCCAGGCATCTGTCCCCAAAAGGATGATCGAGGGAGGCCAGGCCACCAGGTGGCCGGTGCGGTGGGCTCACACCTACTGGCCCCCAAACCCCCCACCCCCCAAGTGGGATCAACGCCAGTCAGCAGGCCCCAGGTGCCAGGAGGCCAGAGACCCCACCCCCCGGCCCGCGCTTCCCGGCGCGAGCCCACCCAGGCATCCCCCCAGTGCCACCACTACACACCCCGGGGACCCCCATGCCCAAAGAAGTCCCCCCCTCCCAGGGGAGCCCACATAGCCAACAGGCACTACCCCCCTCAATCCAGCACCTCCCGACTCGCAGACACACCCATCCCCACACCTTCACACCCTCATGCTCCCATACGCACGCACATGCACTCCCTCACTCTCACTCTCATTCTCACTCTCACTCACCCAGACCCACCCATTCTCTCTCACTCCTGTACCCGTCCAATCTTACTCCCACTCGCCCTCAGGGTCACCCATACCCACTCACGTTCACCCACGCAAGCACTCTCACTCACATTCCGACCTACTCACATCCATTCGTGTTAATCATGCACGAGTTCTTTGGGACACCAAGGCTAAACCAAAGGGGATCCTCGGCGGTCATTTAAACATACGGAGCATAATCCCCAAAAGAGATGAGATTTCGGTGTTGCTGTTGGACTCAAATCTGGACTACCTTTGTCTCTCAGAAAGCTGGCTACACAGTAACATAGACACTAAAATGATCGATATTGTGGGCTACCAGTGTTTTAGAAAAGACAGGCAGGTAGGGAGGGGAGGAGGTGTTTTAATTTACATCAAAGAGAAATATAAATGTCAACTGGTTGATTTGAATACTTCACTTGAATGTTTAGCTGTTAATGTATGTCTCTCTCCGGTAATGAATTTCAACATTGCAGTAGTGTACAACCCACCGTCACACAACTCTTCCTTTTATAATGAATTAAGTGATCTGGTTAAACAACTTGAGAAGAACAGAGAAACAATAATTCATGGTGACTTTAATATCAACTGGTCTGATAAAAAAGACAAAAACTGAAAAGCCTCATGACTAAATTTAATTACCAGCAAATCATCAAAGGACCCACCAGGATAACCAAACAATCCAGAACACTTATTGACATGGTATTTACTAATAAACCAGAACGAATAACCAGAACCTATAATCTTGTAACTGGTCTCTCAGATCATAACATGGTTCTTGCTGTCAGGAAACTTACTAAAAAGCGACTACAGTATTTTGGGGGAGTCGATATTGACAAATCAAATTTTATTATCCCCAAATCAAAAAATGAGGAGTTTGAACATTACTTAGAGAATCAAAATTGGGAGCAGCTCATGGCAACATGTGAAGTAGATGATTGTTGTAATTTTATAACTGCAACAATCACAAAGTCTATAGAAAAATTTTCAAAGCAAATTAAAAGTAGACAACAGAAGATTAGCCTACCATGGTTAAATAATGAAATAAGAAAACTTATGAAGAGGCGAGACTCTGCACTGAAAACATCACTAACCTCCAAACTACAAAATGATCACCTTGTGTACAAAAGTTTAAGAAATAAAGTGGTACATGAGCTGCGAAAATCAAAAATATCTTATTACAATAAACTGATAGATCATGCAAAGGGTAACAACAGTTCCCTATGGAGGCATTTAAATAACTTAACTAATAAAAAAAATGATCAGAAGGGGGTAAAGGAACTTAGAATCAATGGCAAGACCGTCAGTGACAAGGCTACTTTGGCAAATGAATTTAATTCACACTTTGTGGGCTCTGTGGAAGACTTAACAAAAATTTTTGTGCTGCCAAATGTGCTCAACAACACAAATTCCATACTCCCAACAGATACTTTTCACATCGATGAGGTAAATGAGAAGTTAATTGCTGGTATTGTTAAAACACTGTCAAACTCAAAAACTAGTGATATCTACAATATGAGCACCTCCTTTCTCAAAATGCACAGCAAAATATTAATCAAACCACTGACTCATCTCATTAATCTCTCCATTAGGTCTAGTACATTTCCATCTGGCTGGAAAAAAGCTGTCGTCATACCAGTTCATAAATCAGGCAGTAAAGACGATATATGCAATTACCGCCCAATCTCTATCTTACCAGTCCTATCTAAGGTTCTTGAAAAAGTTGTAGCTACACAGCTGATAGACTACTTACAAGACAGTCAACTTCTTCATCCACATCAATTTGGTTTTAGACCAGGATACTCAACAGAAACAGCAAATTGTTGCCTTATTGAAAACGTCAAACAGTCCTTGGACAGGGGTAATGTGGTAGGAGCTGTTTTTCTAGATCTCAAAAAGGCTTTCGATACTGTAAACCACAGTTTGCTTTTATCCAAAATGGTATCTTTTAACTTCTCCCCAAATACATTAGAATGGTTTGCATCTTATCTCCAGAATAGAGAACAGTGTGTAAAAGTTCACCAGGATAAATCCTCATTTTTAAACAACCGCATGGGTATCCCACAAGGGTCCATTCTTGGTCCTTTACTTTTCAGCATTTTTATTAATGACTTGCCGTTACACTGCTCAGCTGCAACATGCCAACTTTATGCAGATGATGCAGTTATTTACACAGCTGCCAAGACTCCAGCACAGGCTGCAGATGTACTGTCTACAAGTATGGTTGATGTCCAAGAGTAGCTCCTCAAGAACCATCTATTGCTGAACCTTCAGAAAACAGTCTCAATGTGCTTTTCAATCAAAAAATGTAACCTGCAACATTTTAAAGTTAATATACATGATCATGACATCAGTTTAGCTACAGAATTCAAATACCTTGGCATTGTACTAGATCCTCAACTCAAATTTAATCTTCATATAAAGAAAATTTCAAAAACAGTAAAAAAAATCTGAACTGCTTTAAATTAATTAGATATTACATACCTTACGAAGCAGCTGCACTGTATATGCATTCTATGGTTTTTTCTCATATATCATACTGTTTGACAGTCTGGGCTCAAGCAGCCCCTTCCACAATAAGACATATAGGTTCATTATATAATCAAACCCTAAAAATCTTGGACAAAAAGCCCATTAGGTGGCATCACTGTAATGTTTTAAAAAAATACAACCTATTGAGTTTTGAGAGTTTCATTGACCTCTGTCTTCTGAAATTAACGTTCAAATGTTTCCATAAATCAGCACCCGAGCCACTTGCTGGTTTCGTCCAAAGACAGGACAGCAGCAGAGCCACCAGGAGTTCTGTTAACAATAACTGTAAAATATTCCACCGCAGAACCACATTTGGACAAACAGCTTTCTCTATAAAGGGCAGTCACATCTGGAACACAATGCCAAATGAAATTAAAATAATAACGGACTTTAAAACATTCACTAAAAATGTTAAAAACTGGCTGAAAAATAAACAAGAATGTACTCATGTATGAATTATTTGTCTGCAAAGTGAGAGTGAATGAAGGGAAGGAATAAATGTGTTTGTTTATAGTGAGTGACAGAGGGAGGAAGGCCTGAAATAGGCAAATGTGAGTTATGTTATATGTGTTAAATGTGAGTCAGGCTGTTATATTTGTGTATTTATAATATTTATGTTAAAGGTGAGTCAGGCTGTTATATTTGTGTATTTATAATATTTATAATATTTATAATTGTGTATTTATAATTCTTCTGCATTGATGTATGTGGTTATTGTGTATATTTTTATCTTGATTCTTTTTTCTAAAGTCCATCCAGGGACAAGAGTTGCAAATTAGCTAATAGCTATACACTCTATGTGCAACACATCAGATTGATTGTCTTTGATTAATTGTCTATGTTTATTGCACTGTCCCTGTCAAATAAACTAATCTACTACTACTACTCTCCCCCTCACACTCACCCACCCTCATTCACCCTTATTTCTTAGGGTGACTGCAAAGCAGATGCAGCAAGCCTGAATGTGCACCAGTGCCCGGCAGTGGCCAGGGAGAGTGCCAGCGCAGGCCAGCGGCCACCCCCCGCCAACCCACCCTAGGGTGGCCGCTGCCATAGAAGCAGACCCCCACCCCCAGCGCCCACCCGAGCAACTGATCAGCAGATCACCGCAGGCGCCCTGAGATGCCACCCGACATGCAAAGCGCCACACAAAACCGACCCACCATCACCACCTCCATTCATCACTCCCTCACTCTCACTTGCTCTCTTATTCAGTCCCTCTCTCACTCCCTTGGTTATATCTATACATTCAGCAGCACCCAGGGATTTTGACAACATGATCCCAGGCCCCTCTGGGCCCCCAGGCCCCCAGCAGAAGGAGAATAACAGGGATGGGGGAAGACCCCCCACCGCACAAAACACTATCACTATCACTATCATCGTGCAGTTAAAATTGGGGGGATGGTGGTTGGAGCACCACTAGCCACTGTGATAGGCAGCAGGGCCCCCATCCCCCCAAGCCCTCAGTGTCTAAAATGCAATTAAAATTGAGGTGAGGGCAGCCCCACCGTGTAGCAGAGGTATCCCCTTCGCTGACACAGTGCGCACACCTCCACCCCAAAGCCCTAAATATATCCAAGAAGATGTATATTCCACCCAAAATTGGGAAGGGGGGGATAAGACTGGGAGGGAGGTGGTCCAAAAGCGAGGCCAGAAGCCAGCTCGCAAACTGGTTCATGAGGCCACCCACTGGCCCCAAATCCCAACCAAGGGTGAGGGCCGCCAGGCCGGGCAGCCCAGGACCCACCAGCATTGCGCCCTGGTGCTCCCAGCACCACAAATATGATGGGGCAGCCATACCCATTCCCACTCATCTTGCACACACAAACATGCACAACAACAGTACTCACAATAGTGAACAATGGGCCAGACCCAGACGGCGCCCCTCATGCCAAGCGACACCCCCAAGCACCCACACAAGCCCACCGACCACCCACCCCAGATGCACACCGACAGCAGCAGGCCGCCCCACAACCACAGCCACCCTGGAGCAGCCTCACAGCAACACGGCCACCAACCCGCGCTAACGCCCCCCCCCAGCCACCCCCGAGCACCCACACACACCTGCTGGCAATGACACCAGGGGCAATGCGACAAACCACCCCTCCCCGTGACACAACAGCAGGGCGGCCGGGACAAGCAGGCCCTGAATCGCCAACCCCCATGCCACTAGATGGACTGCCCCTTCCCCGCCACCCAACAAAGTTCTCCTACCCTTACACACATCCTCCACCCCCACACATCCACCCACAGATAACCGCACCCACACACACACACACCCTGCCCACCCTCATGTGCACACATACACACACACTCACCATCACACATGCCCACCTACACCCACACACAGCCCCACATGCCCACACACAACACACACGCCCACACACCCACTTCCGCACATGCTCACACAAATGCCCCCACTCACTCCCACTCTCACACATGTACACACACACACACACATGCACATACACACCTGCAGGCCCCAGAGGATGGGGAGGGCGACCCAGGAAGCAGGCATCTGCCCCAGGGTGCCGCCAGGGCCCCAGTGAGGACACGACCCCACCGCGCAAGCACGCACTGGGGTCGGCCCGCACCACCAGCACACACCCGACCCCGGCGTGGGGGCGAACCCCCCCGCCCCAGCACCAGGGGCCCAGGGCCAGACCCAGCCCCTCCCAGGAGGTGAGGCCAGCCGGCCAGGGGCCACGGCCCACCCTGCAGCCCCTCCCCCCAACCAACACCCCCCACCCCGGCCAGATACATGGCCACCCCGGAACGGGCCCCCCCGGACACCGGCCCCTCGTGGTCAGGGCACAGCCAGCCACTAGAGACGCCAAAAAGAGCAAGCCACCGCCCCCCACCCCTCAGGTCATAAAATTAATAAGCAGGGACCAGAGAGAATTGAATTCAGCCAACTGATTATTTGAGGAGGCAAACATTCTCTCTAGGCTACGTAATATAATCTAATAGTAAGTTATTATAGTTAGTCATGTATAAATTATTTCTTGATTTCCAATTCACGAGGATAATTTCCTTTGCGATGCATAAGGTGGTGAGAACCATGTGTGACATCCTTGCCTCTATATTTAATTCACTTAAATCACCTAATATGCAAAGTGTGGGTGAGGATGGGACACGATACCCAAGGCATGCCGACAGGTCCTCACATGACTTCCACCAGGACTTTTGAACCGGTGCACAGGACCACAGAGCATCCATATAGCTATCCAGGATGTTGCTGGTGCAGTAGAAGCAGATATTTGTGTGACTCAGGCCATCCTTTGTCCTGTGTAATGAATTCTATGTAGAACTTTATACTGTATGAGTTGTAAATTAGAGTTTTTAGTCATTTTAGAAGTGTTTAAACATATTTGTGTCCAGAAGCTTTCATCCTTAGTGATCGATAAGTCTGTCTCCCATTTTGATATTGGAAGAGATACTGACTCATCCAGTTTTGAAAATAGTCCGTATATTTTCAATATTAATTTAGGGGAACGAAGATTTAGAAACACTGCTACCTTAACTGGTGCCTCTAAATCTGTCTGATTAAGATTGAATCTTGCTTTTATTATGGATTTAAGCTGTTGGTACTCCAGAAACTTTTTTATCGCTGATATCGTACTGTGACACTAATTCCTGAAACTGGATCAAATTTCCACCTTGAATAAGACGCTCTAAGTTTTTTATTCCCTTCTCTTGCCATAGTGGAAAGTTTAACGTCGTCTTTTGTTGCAAGATATCAGAATTATTCCAAATGGGTGTGAGTTTACAAGGGACAAGCGAAGACCCCGTTATTTTTAAAAATTTCCACCAGGCTATCAGAGAGAAGCTGATATTAATGTTTTTAAAACAGTCATGGCATTTAATACAAAGACTCATAAAAAGTAAGTCAGAGATATTTAGCGATCCACAGAGAGCCTGTTCAGCATATAACCATGGGTTTCCTAGTGGGGTTGATTTTGTCCATTTAGAAACAAACTGCAATCTATTGGGTAAGAAGTAATTTTAAAAATTTGGTAAATCTAAACCTCCCCACGCTTTTGCTTTTTGAAGAGTTTTTTAGACTGATCTGTGATGGTTTATCTTTCCATAAAAATTTACTTACACACGTGGACAAATTTGTTGGTACCCCTCTGTTAATGAAAGAAAAACCCACAATGGTCACAGAAATAACTTGAATCTGACAAAAGTGGTAATAAATAAAAATTCTATGAAAATTAACCAGTGAAAATCAGACAATGCTTTTGAATTGTGGTTCAACAGAATTATTTTAATAAAACAAACTCATGAAACAGGCCTGGACAAAAATGATGGTACCCTTAACTTAATATTTTGTTGCACAACCTTTTGAGGCAATTACTGCAATCAAACAATTTCTGTAACTGTCAATGAGACTTCTGCACCTCTCAGCAGGTATTTTAGCCTACTCCTCATGAGCAAACTGCTCCAGTTGTCTCAGGTTTGAAGGGTGCCTTCTCCAGACGGCATGTTTCAGCTCCTTCCACAGATGTTCAATAGGATTTACATCAGGGTTCATAGAAGGCCACTTTAGAATAGTCCAGTATTTCGCTCTAAGCCATTCTTGGGTGTTTTTAGCTGTGTGTTTTGGCTCATTATCCTGTTGCAAGACCCATGACCTGCGACTGAGACCAAGCTGTCTGACACTGGGCAGCACATTTCGCTCTAGAATACTTTGATAGTCTTGAGATTTCATTGTACCCTGCACAGATTCAAGACACCCTGTGCCAGATGCAGCAAAGCAGCCCCAGAACATAACAGAACCTCCTCCATGTTTCACAGTAGGGACAGTATTCTTTTCTTGGTATGCTTCATTTTTGCGTCTGTGAACATACAGCTGATGTGCCTTGCCAAAAAGTTCCAGTTTTGTCTTGTCTGTCCATAGGACATTCTCCCAGAAGCTTTGTAGCTTGTCAACATGCAGTTTGGCCAATCCCAGTCTGCCTTTTTAAGATTTGTTTTCAACAGTGGTGTCCTCCTTGGTCGTCTCCCATGAAGTCCACTTTGGCTCAAACAACGACGGATGGTGCGATTTGACACTGATGTACCTTGACCTTGGAGTTCACCATGAATGTGTTTAGAGGTTCTTCTGGGCTCTTTTGTTACCATTCGTATTATCCGTCTCTTCCATTTTTCATCAAGGTTCCTCCTGCGGCCACATCCAGGAAGGTTGGCTACAGTCCCATAGATCATAAATTTCTGAATAATATGTGCGGCTGTAGTCACAGAAACATCAAGCTGCTTGGAGATGGTCTTATAGTCTTTACCTTTAACATGCTTATCTATAATTTTATTTCTAATCTCCTGAGACAACTCTCTCCTTTGCTTCCTCTGGTCCATATTTAGTGTGGTACACACCATGTCACCAAACAGCACAGTGACTACTTGTCACCCTTTAAATAGGCCGACTGACTGATTATGAGTTTGTAGACACCCGTGATGTTAATTAGAGGACACATCTTGGTTGAACATGTCCCTATGGTCACATTATTTTCAATCTTTTCTAGGGGTACCATCATTTTTGTCCAGGCCTGTTTCATGAGTTTGTTTTTTTAAAGTAATTCTGTTGAACCACAGTTAAAAAGCATTGTCTGATTTTCACTGGTTAATTTTCATAGAATTTTTATTTATTACCACTTTTGTCAGATTGAAGTTATTTCTGTGACCATTGTAGGTTTTTCTTTCATTAACAGAGGGGTACCAACAATTTTGTCCACGGCTGTATATTTGAGTCTAGAGACTTAAACCAGGCCATAGATGGTTGGGTAGAACTCACTGAAAATAAATAGTGACATAATGCACGGCTCAGGAGACACACACGCAGGCTCAGGGTAGATCTAATAGCTTTATTAACAACAAGTGTGTATGAGTGTGTGTCTGCGAGATGTAAATGTGTTGGTGGTGGCGTCTGTGTCGGGCACGGAGGCAGGAGGCCGTACAGCCGGACAACCCTATGGGAGAAGCAAAGGGAGAAGGGTAACGGGCACCACACCAACACAGGAGATATGATAATGATGACTGGCTTACTTGGAAATGGCAGGTGGCTGGCACAGCAAGGGTGAAGCCCGGAAGACAGCGACCTGGAGCGCCCGGTGCAGCAGCGAGGGAACAGTGGCGGAGAGGAGTGGTCCGCCGCCGGGAAATCCACCTGTGCACAGGGGAGCAGACTAGGAGAAGAAGGAGGTAAGAGATTCTTACTTGAATGCTTGCTGAGCGGTTGGGATTCCTTGCAGCAAGGGAAGCGAGTGAAGACTGACGGCTTCAGGCCGAAGCCCAGGGCGAGGCGGCTTAAATCCCTCACCGCTGACGAGGTGCAGGTGTGCGTGCAGCTGGCGCCGCAGATGGGCGGAGAGGCGTGACAAATAGTTGATTTTAGGAAAGACCATCATTTTAATGGTTGCAACTCTTCCCATTAGTGATATAGGTAGTGTCCTCCAATGCATAAGGTCGTCTTGTATTGTTTTTAAAAGGGGAGTGTGTTTAGTCGTAACAGCTCTGACAGCCTGGGGGAGATATCTGTTCCTAAGTATTTAATATTACCTGATTGTATTGGAATAATGGATGCATTTGAGAAATTACAATTTATAGGTAAAACTGTTGATTTACCCCAGTTAATAGAGTAGTCTGATAATGATGAAAATTGATCAATGAGTGCCACTGTCTGAAGAAGAGATCTTTGTGAGTTTTCAAGGAAAATCAATATATCATCAGCATAAAGACTTATCTTGTGTTCTTTTTCTCCAGGTTGAATACCTCTGATATCATCATTTTATTGTATGGCTGCTGCTAATGGTTCGATAAACATGGTAAAAAGTGAGGGAGACAGTGGACAACTCTGCCTAGTACCACTCTGGAGATTAAAGCTTCGGGAGGTCTGATCATTTGTTCGGACAGATGCAGTTGGACAGCTATATAGTGTTTTAATCCAGTTTATGAAAGATGAACCAAACCCAAACTTATTTAACACCATAAAAAGAAATTTCTGTCATGGCGGCCGCTGGGCCGTCATCAGCCGCGGCTGCGCACACACCTGCTTCCAATCCTCAGCAGGCCTCAAAAGCCAGATCCACTGTCAGCTCAGCACGGAGTCGTCTGTCATCACCACTGTGCAACGCTCCATGCTCTCGACCTCGTACCAGAGCTCCAGCGCATCAAGCCTCATCACGTAAGCCACGTTCATCCTTACCTTACCAAAGTATTCTCCCCTGCGCACAGGTGGACCTCCCTGGCGGCGGACCAATACCCCAAAGCAGCAGGGCTTTGCCTCCTCCTCCTCGGAACCTCTCTACCTCGTCACGACGCCAAGTTTCCCGCTCACCTCCCAGCACTCGCTCCCGGAGCCAGCAAGAATCTCCTGGCGATACCTGCAAGTAAGCAGCAGTCATCATTACACCAGCTCAGCTGCGAACAGTATTAACACCTGTGCTTTGTGTTCCTAGGGTTGCCAGGTCACAGCGGGACTCGCTCAGCTCCAGCACTGCTCCAGCATCACACTCACCCTCACATTCACACACCCACACAACTCATTGAGTTAATAAATAATATTATTAACTGTCCTACTCATGTCTGTTGTCTGTCTCCTGGGTCAAGAATCATGTCAGTACGACTCCATCAAGACGACCCAGCAGACAGCGCACTGATGCGCCGTCTTAACACCCTTAGCGCTCGAGTAGACCTAATTGCTCACCAACAGACAGTTATACTTAATCAATTAACTCAGATTAATAGCCGGCTGGATCGCTTGGAAGGAAACCAGGCGTTCCTCCCGGTCGCCGGGGCACCTTCTGCCCCCGCTAATCCTCCTGCTAGCCAGGTACACCAGCCTCCCTTACCTTGCCTCACCCCCGTCCCTACCCCCGCTCGCTTTAGCGGAAAACTCGGGGAGGCACAGGGTTTTCTGCTCCAGTGCGAGACGGTCTTTCATCGTGTCCCGGGAGATTTTCCCTCTGACCACAGCAAGATCGGATATATTTCCAACCTACTCAAGGGTAGAGCGCTAGCTTGGGCGTACACGGTTATGGCTAAGCCCAGCTACGTCGCTTTAACCTACCAACAATTTGTAGCCGATTTTGCTGAAGTTTTTGACCACACTGATAGGGACGCGGTGATATCTGACCGCTTGTTAAACCTTCGGCAGGGCAGTAGATCTGCCGCCGATTACGCTGTGGACTTCCGGGTTTTAGCTACTGAGGTGGGGTGGGAGGATCCTTCACTTTGTAGCATTTTTGTCCCTAGCCTCAGCTCAGATTTAAGAGACGAGCTAGCGACACCGGATAAGCCTGACTGTTTAAGTGAATTAATCTCACTCACCATTAGTTTAGACAACAGACTGAAGGAGCGGGCGGCCGAGCAAAGGGCTGCTGGCCGCCCGGGCAAGCCACGCCCCCGCTCCTCTCGTTCACCCTTGTTGGCTCTGCCCCCGTCAGAGGAATTACCGAGGCAGGAGGAGATGATTATCGGGCGATCAGGAGTTTCGGCGGCTGAGAGACAGCGCCGGAGGGATTTAGGGCTGTGTTACTACTGTGGCAGTGAGTCTCACGAGGTAGCTGAGTGTACTAATCGGGTAAAAAGGGGAGGTCCGTGGGTCACAGTAGGGGGACTCACGGACGTAGCTCAATCAAAACCCCTCACCAGTTGCCTTGTTCCTATCAGACTTATTTATAATCACAGAGAACATACCACACATGCCCTCATTGACTCTGGAGCTGAGCAAAGCTTCATTTCAGGAGACCTGGCAACCCGCCTGGGCCTCAGCTGTCAACCTCTTCGCCCTCCTGTCAATCTCGTCACACTGTCAAAGGCCCCGCTAACCACTATCTCCCACCAGACGGCCCCCATGTCAGTGATTGTTTCTGGTAATCATCGGGAGGACATTCGGTTTCTGGTGCTACCCACCTCCACCTCTCCTGTTATCCTGGGGTACCCATGGCTACAGCTACATAATCCCACTTTTGACTGGCAGGCGGGGAACATCACCGCTTGGCGCTCCTTCTGCCTCAGCGCCTGCCTCCAGTCTGCAGCGTGTGCTCCCTCGGTGCCAATATCTCCTCCCACGTCACTGCCCCTGGATCTGTCCAAGGTACCAGAGATCTACCACGATCTGGGAGCGGTGTTCAGCAAGTCACGGGCGCTGTCCCTTCCTCCCCACCGCCCTTATGACTGCGTGATCAATCTCCGGGCTGGGGCCCCGCTTCCGGCAAGCCGCCTATACAGTCTCTCAGCCCCTGAGCGTGAAGCCATGGACACTTATATTAAGGAGTCCCTCAGCTCCGGAATTATTCGGCCATCTTCCTCTGCGGTGGGGGCCGGATTCTTCTTCGTGGGGAAGAAGAATGGCTCTCTTCATCCCTGCATCGATTTCCGGGGACTCAACAATATAACCATCAAGGACAAGTACACGCTGCCCCTGATGAACTCAGCCTTCGACTCTCTCCGGGGGGCATCATGGTTTACAAAACTGGACCTTCGAAACACCTATCATCTGGTGCGAATCAAGGAGGGCGACGAGTGGAAGACGGGCTTCCGGACCCCAAGTGGCCACTTCGAATACCTAGAGATGCCGTTTGGGTTAATCAACGCGCCGACCGTCTTCCAGCGCCTAATTAACGACATCCTCCGAGATTTCCTGAATTCCTTCGTGTTTGTATACCTGGATGACATCCTTATCTTCTCGCGGACGTTGGAAGAGCACCAGGTGCACGTCAGACGGGTCCTTCAACGCCTCCTGGAGAATCAGTTATTTGTCAAGGCCGAGAAGTGTGAATTTCATACTAGGTCAACGTCATTCCTGGGGTTTGTGATAGCACATAATCAGGTGCTCCCTGACCCGGCCAAGGTTAAGGCGGTAGTGGACTGGCCCACCCCCACTTCCAGGAAGCAGTTGCAGGGGTTTTTGGGTTTTGCCAACTTCTACCGCCGTTTTGTGCCCAATTTGGGGATTATTGCCCGACCCCTGACCAGCCTCACGTCCCCCAAGACCCCCTTCTGTTGGAGCGAGGAGGCTGCTGCAGCGTTTGGGAAATTGAAGGAGGAGTTCCCCTCGTCCCGCGTCTTGACCCAGGTGGATCCGGACCTTCAGTGCTTAGTGGAAGCGGACACCTTGGATTCTGGAGTCGGGGCGGTCCTGTCACAGCGCTCTCCTGTAGATGGAGTGATTCACCCTTGTGCCTTTTTCTCTCGCCGCCTGCAACCAGCTGAGAGGAACTACAGCATTGGCGACAGGGAGTTGCTGGCGGTCAAGCTCGCCCTAGAGGAGTGGAGACACTGGCTGGAGGGGGCTGCTCAGCCGTTTGTCGTATGTACGGACCATAAGAACTTAGAATATCTCAGGACGGCCAAACGGCTGAACTCCCGCCAGGCCCGCTGGTCCCTTTTTTTTGGATGTTTCGATTTCACAATCACCTATCGACCTGGGAGTAAGAACGTGAAGCCGGACGCCCTTTCTAGGCAGTTCGAGGTGGAGACGTCCGAAGATCAGGAGGAAATCATCTTGCCTTCATCCTGTGTTGTGGGCGCCCTCATGTGGGAGATCCGGGATAGAGTCAGGAGGGCTCAGGAGGGTGAGCCCGACCCGGGGGGGGGGGGGACCGATTGTTCGTTCCCACCTAAGCCAGGAGTGAGGTTATCCAGTGGGCCCACGCCTCCAAGCTGGCGTGCCATCCTGGGATCGCCCGTACCATTGCCTTGCTCCAGAGAGCCTTTTGGTGGCCAGGTTTGAGGAAGGATGTCACCAGCTACGTCCGGGCCTGCACTCAGTGCGCCACCGGGAAATCATCTTCCCCCCCCAGCGGGTCTTCTCCATCCCCTGCCGGTCCCTTCCCGCCCCTGGTCTCATGTGGCTTTGGACTTTGTGATGGGCCTGCCTCCTTCTGACCAGTTCACCTCAGTCCTGACCATAGTGGACCGCTTTTCCAAGGCAGCCCATTTTGTGCCCCTCCGTGGGTTGCCTTCGGCTCGGGAGACGGCTGATCTCCTGGTACAGCATGTGGTCCGCCTTCATGGCACCCCGTCGGATATTGTGTCGGATCGGGGTCCCCAGTTCGTCTCCCAGGTCTGGAAGGCGTTTTGCTCGGTGTTGGGGGCCACGGTGAGCCTCTCCTCAGGATACCACCCACAGAGCAACAGCCAGTGTGAGCGAGCTAATCAGGAGCTGGAGGCTGCGCTCTGCTGCGTCATATCTTCATGCTCCTCTTCCTGGAGTACGTTCCTGCCTTGGATTGAGTACGCACATAACTCCACGGTGTCTTCAGCAACTGGGATGTCCCCCTTCAAGTCATCGTTGGGGTATGATCCATCGCTGTTCCCGGAGGAGGAGAAGGAGGTGGCTGTTCCCTCGGTTCAGGCTCACGCCAGGCGTTGTCGCCGAATTTGGACCATCACCCACAGAGTCCTTCTCCGAACCACTGAACGTAACATCCAGGTAGCCAACCATCACAGGAAACTGGCCCCGGATTATAAGGTAGGTCAACGGGTCTGGCTTTCTACAAAGAATATTAATGTACCGGCCGAGAAGCGCAAATTAACCAAGCGCTTTATCGGTCCCTTTGTCATCTCTCGCATTATTAACCCTGTGGCTGTGCGCCTAGCTCTCCCCCCTTCCATGCGCATCTGTCCCACTTTTCATGTCTCCCAGGTGAAGCCTTACATCTCTGACCCTCTGTGCCCACCCCCCGTGGCGTCTCCCCCTCCAAGGTTGATCAACGACCACCCGGCTTGGGGGGTTACCGCCATCTTGGATGTCCGCAGGCGGGGCCGGGGTCTTCAGTACCTGGTGGACTGGGAGGGATTCGGTCCTGAACACCGTTCCTGGATTCGCCCGGCGTTGATCCTCGACAAACAGCTCATCCGCGACTTCCATCGGGCGCATCCAGGTAGGATGGGACAGGTGCCTGGAGGCACCTCTAGAGGGAGGAGTACTGTCATGGCGGCCGCTGGGCTGTCATCAGCCCCGGCTGCGCACACACCTGCTTCCAATCCTCAGCAGGCCTCAAAAGCCAGATCCACTGTCTGCTCAGCACGGAGTCGTCTGTCATCACCACTGTGCAATGCTCCATGCTCTCGACCTCATACCAGAGCTCCAGCGCATCAAGCCTCATCACGTAAGCCACGTTCATCCTTACCTTGCCAAAGTATTCTCCCCTGTGCACAGGTGGACCTCCCTGGCGGCGGACCAATACCCCAAAGCAGCAGGGCTTCGCCTCCTCCTCCTCGGAACCTCTCCACCTCGTCACGACGCCAAGTTTCCCGCTCACCTCCCAGCACTCGCTCCTGGAGCCAGCAAGAATCTCCTGGCGATACCTGCAAGTAAGCAGCAGTCATCATTACACCAGCTCAGCTGCGAACAGTATTAACACCTGTGCTTTGTGTTCCTAGGGTTGCCAGGTCGCAGCGGGACTCGCTCAGCTCCAGCACTGCTCCAGCATCACACTCACCCTCACATTCACACACCCACACAACTCATCGAGTTAATAAATAATATTGTTAACTGTCCTACTCGTGTCTGTTGTCTGTCTCCTGGGTCAAGAATCATGTCAATTTCCAATTAACTCAAAGGCTTTCTCTGCATCCAGAGATAAAATTGTAGTTATTGATCTTACAGTAGTCAATTAAATTAAATAGCCTGCGTGTATTATTAGCTGAGTGCCTACCCTTGATGAAACCTGTTTGATCTGGATGTATAATCACCAGAATTATCCTTTCCAGCCTTTTGGCGAGAGTTTTACAAATTATTTTAAGATCGACATTCATAAGTGAGATGGGACGGTAGCTGGATGGAAGTGTAGGTTCTTTTCCAGGTTTAAGGAGCAGGATAACACGAGCCAAATTCATATTTGGAGGGATTACATTATCTTCTTTAATTTCATTCTCCTACTGGGGGACTTCAACGCACACGTGGGCAATGACAGTGAAACCTGGAGGGGGGTGATTGGGAGGAATGGTCTGCCCGATCTGAACCCGAGTGGTGTTCAGTTATTGGACTTCTGTGCTAACCACAGTTTGTCCATAACGAACACCATGTTCAAGCATAACAGTGACCATATGTGCACCTGACACCAGGACACCATAGGTTGCAGGTCGATGATCGATTTTGTTATCATGTCATCAGACCTGTGACCGTATGTCTTGGACACTCGGGTAAAGAGAGGTGCAGAGCTGTCAACTGATCACCACCTGGTGGTGAGTTGGATCCGATGGCAGGGGAGGAAGCCATTCAGACCTGGTAGACCCAAACGTACAGTGAGGGTGTGCTGGGAACATCTGGCTGAGGCCCCTGACCGGGAGGTCTTCAACTACCACCTCCGGAAGAAATTCGACCACATTCCGAGGGAGTCTGGAGACATGGAATCTGAATGGGCCATGTTCTCCACCTCTGTTGTTGAAGCGGCGGCCTAAAGATGCGGCCGCAAGGTGGTCGGTACATCTCGTGGTGGCAACCCCCGAACCAAGTGGTGGACACCAGTGGTGAGGGGGGCCATTAAGCTGAAGAAGGAATCCTATCAAGCTTGGTTGGCTTGTGGGACTCCCAAAGCAGCTGAGGTGTAGAGGCAGGCCAAGCGGAGTGCAGCTCAGGTGGCTGCTGAAGCAAAAACCCGGATATGGGAGGAGTTCGGTGGGGCCGTGGAACAAGACTTTTGGTCAACCTCGAAGAGATTCTGGCAAACTGTCCGGCAGCTCAGGAGGGGAAAGCAGCTCCCTGTCCACACTGTGTATGGTGCGGATGGGGCGTTGTTGACTTCGACTAGGGATATCTTCGGGCAGTGGAAGGAATACTTTGAGGATCTCCTCAATCCCACTGATACGCCTTCCACAGAAGAAGCAGGGTTTGTGGACGAGGGGGATGACTCGCCTATCACAGGGGCTGAGGTCGCCAAGGTGGTTAAAAATCTCCTTGGTGGCCGGACCCCGGGGGTGGACGAGATTTGCCCTGAGTACCTCAAGGCCCTGGATGTTGTTTGGCTGTCATGGTTGACACGCCTCTGCAATATTGCGTGGAGGTCGGGGGCAGTGCCTTTGGCATGGCAAACCGAGGTGGTGGTTCCTCTCTTCAAAAAGGGGACTGGAGGGTGTACTCCAACTTTAGAGGGATCACACTCCTCAGCCTCCCTGGGAAGGTCTATGCCAAGGTACTGGAGAGGAGAGTCCGGCCATTGGTCGAACCTCGGATTCAGGAGGAGCAATGTGGTTTTCGTCCTGGCCGTGGCACATCGGACCAGCTCTTTACCCTCTCAAGAATTCTCGAGGGTTCGTGGGAGTTTGCCCAACCAGTTTACATGTGTTTTGTGGACTTGGAGAAGGCATTCGACCGCGTCCCTCGTGGTTTTTTGTGGGGGGTGCTTTGGGAGTATGGGGTATCGGGATTGTTGTTACGAGCTATTTGGTCTCTGTATGACCATAGTGAGAGTTTGGTTCGTATTGCCAACACTCGGTCGGACTCATTCCTAGTGTGAGTTGGACTCCGCCAGGGCTGCCCTTTGTCACCGATACTGTTCATAATTTTTATGGACAGGATTTCTAGGCACAGCCAGGGAATGGAGGGTGTCATGCTTGGTGACCACAGGGTCTCATCTCTGTTGTTTGCAGATGATATTGTCCTGTTGGCTTCATCCAGCAATGACCTACAGCTCTTGCTGGGACGGTTTGCCGCTGAGTGTGATGATGCGGACGTTGTACCGGTCTGTTGTAGTGAAGAGGGAGCTTAGTTCTAAGGCAAAGCTGTTGATTTACCAGTCAATCTACGTTCCTACTCTCACCTACGGTCAGGAGCTTTGGGTAATGACCGAAAGAACGAGATCGCAGATACAAGTGGCTGAAATGAGCTTTCTCTGTAGGATTGCTGGACTCACCCTCAGAGATAGGGTGAGGGGCTCAGTCATCCGGGAGAGGCTCAGAGTAGAACCACTGCTCCTCCACATTGAAAGGAGTCAGTTGAGGTGGTATGGGCATCTGATTAGGATGCCTCCTGGACGCCTCCCACTTGAGGTGTTTTGGGCACGTCCCACTGGAAGGAGACCCCGGGGCAGACCCAGGACTCGGTGGAGAGACTATGTCTCCCAGCTGGTCTGGGAACGCCTTGGTATCCTCTCTGAAGAGCTGGAGCAGGTGGCCAGGGAGAGGGAAGTCTGGGCTTCTCTGCTTAAACTGCTGCCTCCGCGACCCGGACCTCTGGAAAAGCGGTAGAAGATGGATGGATGGATGGATGGATGGATTTTAAAGAAAGTAGGTGCCATCACAGGCCAGAATTCTTTATAAAATTCTACTGGAAAACCATCTGGTCCCGAAGCCTTGTTGTTTGGGATGTGCTTAAGTGCCTCCTGGAGTTTGGACACCTGAAGAGGTGCATCCAGAGATGCAATCTCGTCATTATTTAATCATGGTTGTCATGAGCCTGAGTTTGGCGGTCCCAAACCCAGTTCTGACCAGGTGGTTATTTTGTCCCGCTTCTCTATTTTCCATCAGGTGCTTCAGGGAGTCCTTTGGGTCCTGGCTCCCTGACAGCTCGGGCATGCCACCCTCCTCCTGTCAGTATCGCCAGCTGATCCTCATTAATGGGTGTTTCACATGTACACACATGTAACAAATCTACCTGCGGGTACAAATAAAGTAACCTGAACCTGTACATGCACACACTTCATTCATTCTCATTCACACGCTCATACACTCACTCATGTACACGTTTTCAATTATGTCCAGCCCATGTATCCTCACACCGGCAGTCTCTTCCCTCGTTAGTATTAGTATTATTAATTAGTATTAGTAATTAATAATATCCCTCGTTAGGATTAGTATTATTTATGATTACTTAAACTCTGTGTTAGTAGGAAGAGACCGCCAAAGCATTGAGCTTCAAACACGGCAGCATGTACCTCCGTGTATGCAAGTGGTAACTCCCTACGGATTATCTGCAGACTGTTGCATCCTCATCCACCGAACTGCACGGACCGCCTGGGATCGCCTCAGCCCTTAAGTCATGTTTGCCTTTCTCCCTGTGCTGACAGCAATTCTGCGGCACTAGGCATTCTCTCATCTCGGGCTGTTGAGCGGCCAGGTGGCATCCCTGTTTGTCTGGTGGCCTTATCTTCATCATTTCAACTCACTGAATAAGCGTGACTGTTTGCTGGACTTATTATTTGGGGTTTGGTGAATAAACAGCACAAATCTACTCCTGCATTTGTGTTTTTTCATTCTGTCCTCCGTGCGCCGCATAATGGCGCACGAGGATTCATAACAGTGGTAAGTTAATATCATCCAAAAATTTATTTATCTCTGAGTCAGATGAGATAAGCAGAGGTTTTCATAAAACTTTCTAAAGGAGTTATTTATTTTTTCAGACTCATGGGTAATATTTCCAGTCATATCCTTAATAGAGTGGATAGTTGTTTTTTCTTTGTTCAATCTAAGCTGATTCGAAACATATCACCCCGATTTATTACTGTGTTCAAACTTCTCAAGACACAGTCTTTGTATTAAAAACTGTGTTCTTTTGTTTGTAATTTCTTTTAATTCCTGCTTTAATTTTCTCAGATTGTTAAGTGCCTGTTCCTGTGGAGAAACGGCACAGGTTGTCTCCAGTGATTTAATTTTCTGTTCTAACTCCAACACCAGTGCTTTTTCTTTTTTATTCTTATACAAACAGTAAGAGATTATTTTACTTTGCATGACCGCTTTTGCTGCTTCCCAAAGAACACACGGGGATATTCCTGGCACATCATTATATTCCAGATATGATTCCCACTCTTTATTAAAGTATGTAATAAAATCTTTGTCTTTTAGTAGTGATGTATCAAATTTCCAGCTCCTCATTTTCCTTATAGCTTTCCAATTTACTAGTGAAAGAGATACTGGATGGTGATCGCTAATAGCTTGATTTGAACATATTTCAGTGTCTGTGATGTCCCTCACAATAGAGTTACTGGCTAAAAAGAAGTCTAATCGTGAATGTGAACTATGAACTGATGAAAAAAGTGTATTCTCAAAGAATTGGGTGAACAGAACGCCATTCATCGCAAAGACCAAAATCATTCATCTATTGCTTGAGAGTATCAGTAGCCTGCCAGTTTTGATAATTCCCCGATGCACTGAGCCTGTCAATTGCAGGGCTTAATACCAGGTTGAAATCTCCTCCTATTATGAGTGTGGTTTCCAAGTACTCAGAAAGAGAAGTGAAGAAAGTGTGAAAGTAGGATGGGTCATCAGCATTTGGGCCATAAACGCTTGCAATACATAGATCCAAATTTTGAACTGAGATTTTTAATATTATAAATCTACCTTCTGGATCTGCTATGGTATTATTCACAACAAAGTGTATTCTTCTGTTTACCAATATAGCTACCCCCCTTTGTTTAGAATTAAAGCCGGCTGAGTACACGTGGGGGAATTCCAGGAAGGTGAGCGCATCTACAGACGACTTAGAAACATGTGTTTCCAGTAATAAGACAATGACTCCCTGTAGATCCTCCAGTCCATTAAAAACTTTTAGCCTCTTCTCCCTGGTACCAATTCCACGTACAGTATGTTCCATGTGACAAACTTAAATGTGGACATGTTTTCACTAACTGGTTTTGTGCTAAAGGCTAACTAAATGTGCCTATGTGATTATATGTCCATAATGTATGCATATATGTATATATGTATGTTGTGTATCAAATATATACCTACGTATATATGCTTGGGTGTGTGCGCATGATGTCTCTGTTCCATTTGCTTGCAATTGCATGCAAATGAGGTGCATGGACTTGGGTGCATGTGCTTAAAGTTATTTCCAAGAACCAGAAGTATGAGAGAAAACACACATAAAGGTTAGTAAATGGTGAAAAAATGCAGATCACATACAACGACCTAACAACTTCAACAAAATTAGTTACAACAGACAAACAATCAAACAACAACCTCAGCAGAAAATAAACATTAAACAGATGTTAACAAATTAAACCGAGATTGAATAAGAGACCTGTGCACAATCACACTTTTTTTCCACCTGTAGCTAAGAAAAAAAAAGGGAAAAAAGGAAGTTCTAGAATAACCAGGGGGTTATGGATTCATCCATAAACAACTTGCCATCTGTATACAATCTATCCACAGAGACAATAGCTCGTTTACCTTCTTGGATTTTTTGTTTTCTTATGGGAAAAAGCTTCCTTCTCCTTTCCAAGATTTCCTGTGGAAATTGATCATTTAGACCATAATTGGTGTTTTTAAGCTGCCTGCCCTGCCTCTGTACCAAAATTTTTTGCTTGAAATGCTCAAATTTGGCAAGAATTGGTCTGGGGCGTTTATTTTGAGGATTTATTTTTTTATTTTTTGCCCAATTCGGTGGACTCGGTGGAAGGTAATTGATTTTGTGACTTCAGCAGACAAGTTCAGTTGTGTGGACATAAATTCCCGGGCCAGCTGTTCTGGATTTTCATTATTTTTTTCAGCAATTCCGGAAAAAGCAAGGTTATCTCTCATGGAAAGTCTGTTAGCTCATTCTTAGTCTGGCCCTTCACCCTGGACCAGTTTATCTTGGGTGACCCTACCAGAGGCAAATTGCCCCAGATAACATAGCTCCTGGGATCACTAGGGCACACAAACCCCCCACCACAATAAGGTGATGATCCATGAGGGGGTCAATAACATCCTTTACAACAAAAATCACATAGTTTGTAGATTATTTCATAGATTATTTCTTTCCATGTTTGAGTCCCGCCGAGAGAAACTATGACGTCGGCGATCGAGAGCTGCTGGCAGTAAAACTTGCTTTCCAGGCAATTTCACTCAGACCAGTTTTCACCTGAAGAGTAGCCCATCATCTCTTCCTCGTGTGTGGTGGGGGCACTTTCATGGGAGATTGAGTAGAGGATCAGATGAGCACAGGGCACTGACGCTGTTCACTGTCATTGACAGATTTTCTAAAGCACTTCATTCCTCTGCACAAGCTACCTTCAGCCAAGGAGACGGCAGATCTATTTGTCCTCCATGTGATCAGTTTTCATGGCATTCTGTTGGATGTGGCTTCTGACCGGGGTCCCCAGTTTGTTTCATAGGTTTGGCAAACCTTCTGTAAGGCCATTGGAGCAATGATCAGCTATGCTATATAAGTACAGTTCCTTATCTCCTTATCCCCCTTGACACCGGGATACCACCCTCAAAGCAATGGTCATTGTGAGCGAGTCAACCAGGAGTTGGAGGCAGCTCTGAGGTACATCACGCCAGGCTAACCCAGTGTCCTGGAGCTAATACCTACCATGGATTGAATATGCCCACAACTCTGGCACCTCCGCTGCAACTGGCATCTCCCCCTTTGAGGCATCATTTGGTGACAACCCGCCCCTTCTCCCTATCTCTGAGGAGGAGATTGCCATGCCTTCCATCCAGTCACACACTCAATGCCACCAACACTTCTTGTTGACTGCCAGAGCTGCCCTTCTCTGCACTGCTAACTGCAACTCTGCAATCGCCAACTGACAGAGGACCCCAGTTCCTACCTACCATGTGGAGAAGATATAGTTATCCACAAAACACAGCCCCCTTAAAATTGACACCAGGAAGCTGTCTCCCTGCTTCATTGGACCCTTCTTGATCTCTAAAAGTGTTAACCCTGCTGCTGTGCGTCTTCTCCGTTTTCTCCGCATCTGCTCCACTTCCCAAGTCTCGCAGGTGAAGCAGGTGTCCAGTAGCCCCCTCTGTCCACCATCCAAGCCGCCAGCTTCTCCTGAAATAGTCAACAGAGGGCTTGTTTACAAAGTAAACCACACCTTGGATGTCCGACACAGAGGGCGTGGCTTCTAGTACCTGGTAGATTGGGCAGGGTATGGGTCTGAGGAGAGAACCTGGATCCCTGGGGCCTTCATCACAGATCCGGGGATGGTCCGGGCATTCCATTGCGCACACCCAGAGAAGCAAGGTCGGAAGCCAAGAAGCGCCCCTTGAAGGGGAAGGAGGGCACTGTAGTGATTGCTCTCATTCCTCACAGCTGCCGTATCTCTACACTTGTTGCCTCTAGAGCAGCCCTTAAATAAGGAGTGGACTTCATCTTGACATGGAGACGCAGACTCCTTGCATGCAGTACAGAGCGCTCAGCTGTGTGCAGCCTTAGACTCTTCATTTTGCAACAACCCTCTCCTCCTACAAGGGACCACGTAAGCTGCCTTACCCCCCTGCCTCATTCTGCTTCAGTTTTTCTCCTCTGCATTTTCCCCAGGACTTAGCTGTGCACAGGTGGACCATCCTTCTGGCGGATCAGGACAAGCCCTTCCAGGTGGAGGGATCCTCATCAGCTCTCTCAGAAACCTGTAAGTTACTGTTAACATTAACCGCATACTGTTCCCCCCTTGTGCATTGGCCAAGACCTCCCCTTGCACCCTGCCATCATTGTACTTATGCACGGAGAAAGTTCACCTCACCTCACTTGGGTAATGATGACCAGCGAAGAAGCTGAGGAATTGCTGGCAGTCTCCACAGCCTGCTGCCCCTCCATCTGTAAATCTAAAACAATTATTGCCTGTTATCCATCCTTGCTCAGCGTGTTTTCTCATCTCCCTCTTGTCTTCTCCCCACAGGGTTGTCAGACTCGTCATCCGCAACTCTAGCCTGAGCCTAATAAAATAATTGTGAACTTTCTAAACCTAGTTATTTTGTCTGCATCTTTACCACAATGATCATGTCAGTATGTCTCCGTCTGACATGAAGTCCACTCCCTATTTAAGGGCTGCTTTAATTAGAGGCAACACGTGTAGAGATGTGGCAGCTGTGAGGAATGAGCTCGATCAGGGAATTAGGAGGAAAACAGTGTGCAGCCTGAATCACTACACGTATCAAATGTTTAAATTCCTTTAGTTATTGGATACTTCCTTACTTGCTTAATTTCTCTCATTTCAACATTTCCATTCTTCTTTATGGCAGAAAAATGTTTGTGCTTGTGACATGGTCTAGGATGCAGAAATATAGAATAGATATCATAATAATAAATAAAATAAATTTAAATATCCCATTCATTGCCCTTTTCCCACATTTTGACAGCTTGCACAGGTCTAAATGAAATGTTTGTGACATATTTTGGTCAAATTTCCTTAAAGTGACACCCCGCCAAAAATTGAGGGGGGTTTTTTTGTTAACATGTCCGTAACATGTCTTTTTTTGGACTTACAAGACATAACTGACATGATGCACGGCTCAGGAAACACACACGCAGGCTCAGAGTAGCTCAAACAGCTTTATTAACAACAAGGGTGTATGAATGTGTGTCTGCGAGATGTAAATGTGTTGGTGGTGGCGTCTGCTTCGGGCACGGAGGCAGGAGACCGTACAGCCGGACAACCCTATGGGAAAAGCACAGGGAGAAGGGTGACGGGCACACACCAACACAGGAGATGTAAAAGTTGGAGAGGAGCTTACTTGGAGTGAGCAGGTGGCTGGCACAGCAAGGACGAGGTCCGGTAGACAGCAACCTGGAGAGCCCGGTGCAGCAGCGAGGGAATGGAGACGGAGGGGAAAGGTCCGCCGCCAGGAAATCCACCTGTGCACAGGGGAGCAGACTTGACAGGGAAAAAAGTAAGGGCTTCTTACCGCGATGCTTGCTGGGGAGTAAGAGGTAACTCACAGCAATCCAGCGAGTGAAGTCTGACGGCTTCAGGCCGAAGCCCAGGGCGAGGCGGCTTAAATCCCTCGCCGCTGATGATGTGCAGGTGTGTGTGCAGGTGGCGCTGCTGATGAGCGGCGCGGCGTGACAGTACTCCCCCCTCTAGCAGCGCCTCCTGGCGATGGTTTCTCCGGGTGCGCTCGGTGGAACTCAGTAATGAGGGATGGGTCCAACACAAACGACGAGGGTACCCACTGCTGATGTTCAGGCCCATAGCCCTCCCAGTCCACCAAGTACTGCAACCCACGACCCCGGCGCCGGGAGTCCAGGATGGAGGAGACAGGCCAGGCCGGATGGCCATCAATCATCCGGGGCGCGGGTTGCGCAGCAGGAGGAGGGCAAAGGGGGTCGGAGACTGCCAGCTTCACCTTGGATACGTGGAAGGTGGGATGGATGCGGAGGGAGGGGGGAATAGCTACACGCACAGCCACCGGGTTGATAATCCTGGTGATGGGGTATGGGCCCATAAAACGCTGTGCCAGCTTCCTCCTCTCGCCCTTTAAAATCACGTCCTGGGTCGACACGTAGACACGCTGGCCAACTTGGTACGCTGGGGCAGGTCTTCTGTGCCGGTCCGCCACGGCTCTGTTGCGCTCCGCCGTGCATAAAAGCGCATTGCGCGCTGACGCCCAGATGGAGCGGAACTGCCTGAGATGCGCCCGAACTGAGGGGACAGTTACCTCACTCTCCTGCGCCGGGAACAGCGGGGGGTCGTAGCCCAGGGACGCCTTAAAGGGGGACATCCCTGTAGCAGAAGAGCGAGCGGTGTTGTGGGCGTATTCAACCCAGGCGAGGTGGTTACTCCAGGACGTTGGTTTGGACGCCGTGACGCAGCGGAGCGCAGCCTCCAGCTCCTGGTTGGTCCGCTCACACTGCCCGTTGCATTGGGGGTGATGGCCGGAGGAGAGGCTCACCTTGGCTCCCAGGGCGTTGCAGAACGACCTCCAAACCTCTGAGGAAAATTGGGGGCCCCGGTCCGAGACCACGTCCATCGGAATCCCGTGCAGCCTGACCACGTGCTGGATTAGGAGGTCCGCCATCTCCAGGGCGGTTGGAAGTCCTCGTAGGGGGATGAAGTGTGCCGCCTTGGAGAAGCGGTCCACGATGGTCAGGACGGTGTCGAAGGTGTTTGAGACTGAAAGTCCGGTGACGAAATCCAGGGCGATATGCGACCAGGGCCTGCCAGGGACGGGCAGAGGCTGGAGCAAACCCGTTGGAGGGGCATTACCTGATTTGCTGGTGGTGCACACTGGGCAGGCCCGGGCGTAGCGGGCAGCGTCCCTCCGCAGGCCCGGCCACCAGAAGGACCGTTGGAGGAGGTCGATCATCCGGGAGGAACCAGGGTGGCAGGTGAGCTTGGACGTGTGCAACCAGTGGATGACCTCCCCCCGAACCGTGGATGGCACGAACAGCCTCCCCTCCGGTCCGCCGCCAGGGTCAGGTTCCACTTCCTGCGCCTTCCGGATCTTGCTTTCAATGTCCCAGGTAACGGCTCCCACGACGCACGACCTGGGTAGGATGGTGTGGACTGTGTCCTCCGACTCCTCAGGGGCAAATTGCCTAGAGAGGGCGTTGGGCAGGCCGTTCTTGGAGCCAGGCCTGAAGGTGATGGTGAATCGGAACCTGGCAAAGAACAAGGACCAGCGCGCCTGGCGAGCGTTCAGACGCTTGGCAGATCTCAGGTACTCCAAGTTCTTGTGGTCCGTCAGGACCACGAACGGCAGGTCTGCCCCCTCTAGCCAGTGACGCCACTCCTGTAGCGCGAGCTTGATGGCGAGGAGCTCTCTGTCCCCCGCATCGTAATTCCGTTCCGCCGGAGACAAGCGCCGAGAGAAGAAGGCGCAGGGCCATTTGACTCCATCATCTGGTGACCGCTGGGATAGAACCGCCCCCACTCCTGTGTCCGAAGCGTCCACTTCCACGATGCACTGCAGCGCAGGGTTCTGTGCCGGTCCGCCACGGCTCTGTTGCGCTCCGCCGTGCATAAAAGCGCATTGCGCGCTGACGCCCAGATGGAGCGGAACTGCCTGAGATGCGCCCGAACTGAGGGGACAGTTACCTCACTCTCCTGCGCCGGGAACAGCGGGGGGTCGTAGCCCAGGGACGCCTTAAAGGGGGACATCCCTGTAGCAGAAGAGCGAGCGGTGTTGTGGGCGTATTCAACCCAGGCGAGGTGGTTACTCCAGGACGTTGGTTTGGACGCCGTGACGCAGCGGAGCGCAGCCTCCAGCTCCTGGTTGGTCCGCTCACACTGCCCGTTGCATTGGGGGTGATGGCCGGAGGAGAGGCTCACCTTGGCTCCCAGGGCGTTGCAGAACGACCTCCAAACCTCTGAGGAAAATTGGGGGCCTGAAGGTGATGGTGAATCGGAACCTGGCAAAGAACAAGGACCAGTGCGCCTGGCGAGCGTTCAGACGCTTGGCAGATCTCAGGTACTCCAAGTTCTTGTGGTCCGTCAGGACCACGAACGGCAGGTCTGCCCCCTCTAGCCAGTGACGCCACTCCTGTAGCGCGAGCTTGATGGCGAGGAGCTCTCTGTCCCCCGCATCGTAATTCCGTTCCGCCGGAGACAAGCGCCGAGAGAAGAAGGCGCAGGGCCATTTGACTCCATCATCTGGTGACCGCTGGGATAGAACCGCCCCCACTCCTGTGTCCGAAGCGTCCACTTCCACGATGCACTGCAGCGCAGGGTTCTGTGCCGGTCCGCCACGGCTCTGTTGCGCTCCGCCGTGCATAAAAGCGCATTGCGCGCTGACGCCCAGATGGAGCGGAACTGCCTGAGATGCGCCCGAACTGAGGGGACAGTTACCTCACTCTCCTGCGCCGGGAACAGCGGGGGGTCGTAGCCCAGGGACGCCTTAAAGGGGGACATCCCTGTAGCAGAAGAGCGAGCGGTGTTGTGGGCGTATTCAACGCGTATTCAACGGCTCCCACGACGCACGACCTGGGTAGGATGGTGTGGACTGTGTCCTCCGACTCCTCAGGGGCAAATTGCCTAGAGAGGGCGTTGGGCAGGCCGTTCTTGGAGCCAGGCCTGAAGGTGATGGTGAATCGGAACCTGGCAAAGAACAAGGACCAGCGCAGGGTTGACTTGGCTAAGGACCCGGGAGGAGGAGAACTCCGCCTTCAGCGCCTGAAAAGCAGCCGCGGCCTCTTCGGTCCACCGGAACGGGACCTTAGGGGACGTGAGGCGGGTCAACGGGCCAACGAAGGTGCCAAAATTAGGGACGAAGCGGCGGTAGAAATTTGCAAAGCCGATGAATTGCTGCACCTGTTTTCTCGATGCAGGTGTGGGCCATTCCACCACCGCCTTCACCTTCACTGGGTCCGGAAGCAACCTGGTCGTGGGAGATGATGAACCCGAGGAAGGATGTTGTCTTAGCGTAGAATTCGCACTTTTCAGCCTTCACATACAACCGGTTCTCCAGCAGTCTTTGGAGGACCCGCCTCACATGGACCCGGTGCTCGTCCCTGGATTTGGAGAAGATGAGGATGTCATCCAGGTAGACGAACACAAAAAGGCCAATGAAATCCCGGAGGACGTCATTAATTAGGCGCTGAAAGACGGCTGGGGCGTTGGTCAACCCGAACGGCATCACCAGGTACTCGAAGTGGCCGTTCGGGGTACGGAAGGCTGTCTTCCACTCATCTCCCTCCCGGATCCGGACGAGGTGGTATGCGCTGCGTAGATCCAGCTTAGTGAACCAAGTCGCCCCCTGGAGGGAGTGGAAGGCGGTATCCATGAGGGGCAGGGTGTAGCGATCCTTCTCCGTAATGTCGTTCAGGGCGCGATAGTCGATGCAAGGACGGAGGGAACCGTCCTTCTTGCCCACGAAGAAGAATCCTGCCCCCAATGGTGATGACGAGGGACAGATAATCCCAGCACTCAGCGACTCCTTGAGATAGGCGTTCATGGTCTCCTTCTCCGGCGCCGACAGGTTGTAGAGTCGCCCAGAGGGTAAGGGTGCCCCCTGGCGGATGTTTATTGCACAGTCGTAGGGTCTGTGTGGAGGAAGAGACATCGCCTTGGACTTACTGAATACCATACCCAGGTCGTGAAATTCCGATGGCACCAGGGATAGATCCGGGGGCGCAGCGTCCGTAGGTGTTGGGGAAGAGGACGGAGAGCAGGCAGCGGACTGTAAACAGGTGCTCATACAAAAAGTGCTCCATGCCGACACCCTGGCGGACTTCCAGTCCAAGACGGGGTTGTGGAGGCGTAGCCAGGGGTACCCCAGGATGACGGGCGACACAGAGTTGGGAAGGACGTAGAACGTTATCTCCTCCCGGTGGTTCCCAGAGATGATAACAGGAACGGGAACGGTCCGATGTGTTACTCTCCCCAGGGAGACACGGGAGAGGTTGACCAGGGAGAGAGGAGTAGTTAGTGCCTGGCAGCGGATGCCCAATCGGGTTGCCAGGCTTTGTGAAATAAAACTGCCCTCCGCGCCCGAATCCACCAGTGCGTGGGTGAGATGCCCAGTGGAGTTGTGACAAAATCGGACGGGCAGCTTCAATTGGGTGAGGGGACTTAACCGATTGATGTCCGCGAGGCCCCCTACAGTGACTCGTGGACCCCGCCGTTTGGCTTCTGTGGACAAAGCTCCACCGTGTGTTGACTATCCCCGCAATACATGCAGAGATTCAACTCACGTTGGCGTTGTCTCTCCGCAGGGGAAAGCTTTGTCCAGCCCGTCACCATCGGCTCCGACTCCTCGGGGCACGATGGTGGCAGCGTCGCCAGGGGGCGAGCTTGGAACTGGCGCGACGAGGCTCCACGAGGGCGAGAAGAAGACGACTTCCGCCCCGAAGAGCGCTTGCGCAGCCTGTTATCCAAACTGATAGCTAGAGACGTTAGCTCCGCTAGAGTCTCCGGGATGTCCCGTCCAGCCAGTTCATCCTTCAGATCATCGTTGAGACTGCGGAGGAAAAGGCCGCAGAATGAGCGTTCATCCCAGCCCAATTCCTCCGCCGCTACCCGGAAGTCGATCGCGTAGTCCGCTGCCGACCGGCTTCCCTGCTGGAGGCTGAGAAGCCAATCGACCTGGATTGTCTCGGTACGAGAGTGCTCAAAGACCTCCAGGAAACGTCTCACGAATTGGTCATAAGTGAGGGTGGCATAACTGGGCCTCGTCATTACGGCGTAAGTCCAGGTTAGTGCTCGCCCCTCTAGGAGATTCCCAATATAACCAATTCGGCTATGATCTGAAGGAAAGTCTCCGGGCACACGGTGAAACACGGACTCACACTGCATTATGAACCCCCGCGCTCCGCCGAGCTTACCGCTAAAGCGGGCGGGGGTCGGAATGGGCGTGAGCCGAGTCGGTGCTCCCGGAGCCTGCTGGACGGCCGCTGGAGCAGCAGGAGCCGCGCCACCCTGACGAGCCGGGGGGAACGGCTGTTGGGGGTCCAAGCGGTCCAATCGGTTAGTTATGCTGATCAATTGGTTTAGAATCACCTGTTGCTGGTAAGCTATTTGGTCCACTCGAGCCTCGAGAGTGGTAAGTCGGCGTGCGAGCCCGCCGTCTGCCGAGCCGCTCGGCTGAAGCCATACTGACATGATGCACGGCTCAGGAGACACACACGCAGGCTCAGAGTAGCTCAAACAGCTTTATTAACAACAAGGGTGTATGAATGTGTGTCTGCGAGATGTAAATGTGTTGGTGGTGGCGTCTGCTTCGGGCACGGAGGCAGGAGACCGTACAGCCGGACAACCCTATGGGAAAAGCACAGGGAGAAGGGTGACGGGCACACACCAACACAGGAGATGTAAAAGTTGGAGAGGAGCTTACTTGGAGTGAGCAGGTGGCTGGCACAGCAAGGACGAGGTCCGGTAGACAGCAACCTGGAGAGCCCGGTGCAGCAGCGAGGGAATGGAGACGGAGGGGAAAGGTCCACCGCCGGGAAATCCACCTGTGCACAGGGGAGCAGACTTGACAGGGAAAAAGGTAAGGTCTTCTTACCGCGATGCTTGCTGGGGAGTAAGAGGTAACTCACAGCAATCCAGCGAGTGAAGTCTGACGGCTTCAGGCCGAAGCCCAGGGCGAGGCGGCTTAAATCCCTTGCCGCTGATGATGTGCAGGTGTGCGTGCAGGTGGCGCCGCTGATGAGCGGCGCGGCGTGACAATATCAAGAGTGAAATCATTCAAATGTCTCATACAGTCATGTAAAAAAATTTGGGACACCCCTTCAAATATTCAGTTCTTTATTAAGAAATGTTCATGTATCTATGTCTAACCTTGTTTTCTTTTTATTTGCATTTTTTTAATTTATTTTAGCCATTGTAAGTGGGAATGAATGTGGGGGTGTCCTAAAAAAGATGAGGAGTGTTCTAATTTTTTCCTCACTATTTGTTTGAATTACATTTTACAGAAAATTTTAAAAAAGTCTTTAACCCCTTGCACGCTGGTCAATTTCCCTAAAAACGCCAAAAAATAACGTACCCAAAGTAAATCAAAAGCTGTTCTTCAACCCTTTACAGCATCTTCATGGGGTTGGTCTCATTTAAAAGAAAGCATTTTGAATTTTTTGGCAAAACAGTCATAATCTCTCTAAGTGCTCTTGCCACCGAGTAACAGTCATCTAAACATACTGAACTTGAAGAAAATAAATTTCGCCTGGGTGTTTTTTTGGATACAAATGCTTGCAAATAACACAAAGCTTCAGATACTGGCTGGAAAATGCAACAGAAATGTCGAACCAAGTATTATCCAGCTGAGGTCAAAATTTTGTAACAATACCATAAAAAATGAATATATTACACAGCTTTTTTCTTAGGTTGTTCCCAGGCGTTTTTGAACTGTGCCAAATTGTGCCAAATGGCACAGTTTGGAAAAACGTCTGTAACTTTTAAATAATTCAATATAGAAGCTTCATCTTGGGCTCTAATGAAAGGTGAAGGGCTGTGTGTGTGTGTGGGGGGGGGGGGTTGTTTATTCATTCATGAATGAATAAATGAACAAACAAGCCCCCATACACAAAGAAGCATGCCACGTAAAAAATGTGTGGCTTTTTATTACAAGAAAAAATAACCTACAGTGCACTAAAAATTATACTAAAATATGTGTAATGTAGAAGATAACAATTCCCCCCCCCACCCCCCGATACAGAGGACGGACACCGCCCATCGCTACATGATGGAAAGCGGTGACGGTGCACCGCGGTCTGCTACGCGCAGTTGCACTAAAATATCTGCAATCCGCTACAGAAGAGTAGCGGGGGGGAGCCGTTCATAACATGACAGGGGGGCCGTTCGCAACATGACGGACCCGGAAGTCATTTGGATTACAATTTTCAGGGATAAAGAATAATTTAGCTTATAACACTTACCTGTCCACAACAGCAGTGTCGCTGGCGAACTTCTCTTCCTCATTGTCAGACGAACATGACGCTGGTCCGCTTGTTACGGACTCGTGGTTCTGGTCACGCAACCCGGTCAAACCATAATTCCATTATTGCGGTTTTGCGCTTCCATGATTGCGGTTTTGGCGAACGATTTTTCAAAACAAATAAGAACAGTAGTGAGAAAAAAAGACTGGCGAACGCCTGTGTGTCACCCAGCCTTACACAAAACAGCTTTCGAACTTCTGTGCTTCAATTGGCTGGCTGTATTTGCAGCCGTTGGTAGGCGGGTCCTTCTTGCTAGGTTTTCAGTCATTGGTTCTTCAAGGTTTCAGAAACCCAATTCAAGGCTCTTATTAGTCAAATGCGAGGTCAATCACATCTAAACCAATCAAAGCACTCCTTTGGCTTTCTGTTCGCAGCTGTGTCTGTAGTGGAAGAAGGGAAATGCAGCTTTTTTTTTCAGTGCGCTCTAGGACGCAGCGCCCTCGTGTGCCCTTGTGCGCTCTAAGACGCAGAGACGTGTCCGCCCGCGGTACACCGGAGTGCAAGAGGTTAAATCATTTTTAACTGTTTAGTTGTATTATGTGAATCTCCCAGTATTTTTAACATTAATATTAAATATCCATATGTCCAAATATGTTAAAAAAAGCACAGGCTTAAACAGGGTGTCCTAATTTTTTCATACATATGACTGCATCTCTATTTTGTTTTGTTTTGTTTTTGTTGTTTTTTGTTTTGTTTTGGTTTTTTTGCTTTAAAGCAGGGCTATTCAGTTACAAAATCAGTTGGGCCACAGTTTGAAATCAAGACATATAACTGGGCTGCAATCTGTTGAATATGACAAATTTCAAACCAACACAGATCAATTTGACAAAAAATATGCACTTTTTATTCATTGTTTTGGTTTTAAATGTGCACTTGGCACATGACAAAGGCACATCAAAAGTGCATAAAACACAAGAACAGTGCTGGGGTTGAGCCGAGCTTGAAGTAGTAGAAATATTTTTCCTCTTGAACAACAATTAAATAGAATGGGGAAAAAATAAAATTCTGTAAATAACCATTTTGATCACATCTTACTCAGGCATATCTCAAAGTGCATGAAAACTCAATATGCACTGTTAGTAGCATTAGCATTTGTTTCCCTTTTGAAATAAAATATACTACATCCTGGTCATAAATTACCTTGGCACATCGCAAAGTGCATTTAGCTGAATAAAAAAATGAACTGTCAAACACTTCAGTGCACAAACCCCCCAAGAAAAGATTGATAACATTAACAAATATTGCACATCCACGATTGTGGTTTGGTTTGTTTTAAATCACCACATGTGTGAGCAGGAACCTCTTTTTATAACTACACATTCCATTACATACACATATCAGTCCAGGCAGAGTTAAACCAACGATTTTTATCATCAATTTTATGCTTCAGCATTGACAATGACATGTTTTAAGGTGCCTCCACACCAAATACAAACAGGTGATTTTTCACGCAGTGCGATTACATTATAACTCAATGTAAACATGCGAATAGACATGAATTCACCATCTGAGTGAGTTGCAGACAGGCGAAGATGCCTTTATAACTTCTGCAGCTGTGTTCAGCCTAGGGCTGTGTTTGAGATATGTATTTAATATGCAAGTGTAAGATGGACACGCACCGCCAGGTGGCGCCTCCACCCCGTCCTATATAAGGCTGGGTTGGCCACCTTATTCTCCTCTTACCTCACCTGGGGCTTAGCCACTAACTTGTCAGTAGATGTCAATAGTGAGTGTTCAATAAAGCTGTGTTTTTCCAGTCACCTCGCCTCATCTGTCCAGCAGGTAATTCCAGACATAACACTGTGCAATATGGCAAAAAATTCATATCACAATATAAGTCACCTTATATCATGATAACGATATAGATCATGATAAATGTTGGGAGTAATGTGTTACTGTAACACCACTACTTTTGCCGTAACATGCTGTGTAACGAAATTACTGTTTAAAAATTCAGTAATGCGTTACAGTTACTTGTAGCATTGACCTTGGGTTCCAATCTATAAAATCCTTCTTTGCTGAAGAAAAATTGTTTCAACTCAAAAATCTGGTAATGAACTGCTTCTCTCACCCAAGGACCAGAGTTGTAACACTACCCATCGGCCACAAAGTGGAAGTTAATCCTTTCTCCAGGACTTAGTCTTTCTCCCTTTTGTACTCTTTGGCAAAGGAATGTTTCAAATCGACAGATTTATAGTTGATATAATCCAGATTTGGGAGTCAAAATTCTACAGTAAACAACCAGACAGTTTCACAGTGCCATCTGGTGGACGAATCAGGAATTTTTTTTTTCTCTTTGCAGTGGAATTTATGCATTATGGACAAATAAATTAATTCATATTCTTTCTCTCAAGACAGCATCCGCTACTGAAGACATTGTTGATCTCTGGGATGGACTATGGTGGTGAAATGTTTTTATTGATATGATTTAATATGTGTTGCTTTATTTTCAGGAAGAAATTAATTTCTGCATGCTTACTATTACAAATTAATTACAGTTACAATGTAGAGATATTGTATGTTCCCTTATTATTGAGTAGAATATCTGAGTCACTAAAGTTTAAGGAATTTATGCTTTATTCAGCAACATATGTGTCTTAAGGGGGGGTCTCACTTCTCATATCAAATGTCTCTCCCCCTTCTCTCTCTCTGCTCTTTGGGAGACCATAGCTGGACTTTAATTGACCAATAGAGCTCCAGGCTCCCTTGCATTTCCTTTTTTAGGTTGAGTTTATGACTTCTGCTGGAAAAAGAAGCAATGTAATTGGGCCACTTCAGGTTTCATGAAAATCAGTGAAATCCTGCCACACCCAAGAAAAACTTGCTTTTTGTTTCCTTTGTTCAGTTTTGGGGCAGTGATCAAGCTGTAAGGAGCAGACTTCTCTGCTCTCCCATTTTTTTCTATCTTGCAAGTAAGGCCCAGAGCCTGTCATGCTCTGTGAAAAATTTTCTTTTCTTTAAAGATCACTTTTTCTTATTTTAATCTTTTTCTTTAAATTACCTTGCAAGAAGATTTTGTTTGATTTTTTTAAGCTTAAACCAACTCATTCCAGCCACAATACATTGGAAGAAACGGATCTGTGGGGTGTTCTTGTTCCAGTTTGAATTTCTGATGGAACTTTGTACAATAAACTAATTCCTTCTTCAGTGCATAAGAGAAGACCACAGAGAGCCTGCTGAAGAACCAGCCCTTTGTGATCTCATAAGTGGGCCATAACCGTGGTAAGAAGCCTGTCTGCCAGTATTCCAACAGAACCCACACTGGTCCAGTTGAAACAGAATCCAGTGGACCAGCTGTTAACTACTGGTACACAATGATTCTGCTTGGCTGATGGTCTGTTGTTTAATTTAAACTTAATTCTTCAGAATATTCCTGGTATAAGTTCTTTAAACTTAATTTCATGCAAACCACCATCAGGATTTCAAAATGCATTTTGTCCTTTCATTAATTTACGTTCTTTTTAGAGTAACACCAATTTTCTATTTTTATAGATAATTTACTCATCATTTTCTTCATAAAATTGCATCCACTTTTGTTAACCAATGCTATGTTATGGCTTTCCAATTTCCAGTATACTGACAAGTTAAACTAGGGTTCTTTGGTTCCACCTGGGGCTGCCGTGGGTGCTATGCCCAAGCCCGGGGCCGCCCTGGATGCTACACCCAAGCCCGGGGCCACCCTGGATGCTACATCCTAGCCCAGGGCTACCGTGAGTGCGTTTCCCCAGTCTGGGCCGCTGTGGGTGCTGTGCCTCTGCCTGAGATTGTCAGGGACTCCCTGTCCTCATCAGAGACCTCCACAGCACAGCCTTTTCCCTCATCCAGCCCCCTTGCTGGCCGACCACCACCATCGCCGGTCCCCACTGTTGGCCAGCAGTTTTCGTTGGGGCCAATCTGCCACAGAGCCGGTTCCGCCTTCCCCATGCTGATGACCAGGTGAGTCGCTGGGAGCCTGGGTTCCAGCTGCTGCCACCTGGGGGGGAGGGGGGGCATGTTGTGCTCGGCGGACCAGTAGCTCATGTACTCTGGGAGGCCACCTTACGGGTTTCACCATCCCGTTGGGTGGTTCTGGTACCCCGGGCGGCCACCGGACATGTTTTGTCCTACACTCTGGTGGTTTTGGGACTCTGGTAGGCCAACCAAACTGCCTTAGCCTCTGTCCAAGGGCCCTGGAGTCTGGGCCACCACAGTGTTCAGGTTGTGGATCTTGAGTTTTCTTTTGATTTGTTTTTGTTGTTTGTTTTGTCTCGGTCCCTTCATGCCTGGGTTCCCCCTCCTTCCCCCCGGGGTGGGTTGTTTTTTCTGGTTTGTTTCATACTATATGTTTTTCTCTATGTGCAATGTTTTTTCTGAAAGAGTTTTTGCTGAAAATGCATGGTTCTCGTTTTCTCTTTGCCTGTGAGATGTGGAATCCCTGCTAAGGACAATGAACGTTTTGTTTTAGTTTGCTCTTGTTGGGAGGGAGTCTTCTGTGTGTGTGTGTGGGGGAGGGGGGGCTCGCTTTTCTTTTGATGTTGCCCTGGGGTGTCTGGGTCCACCCCTTGGGAGGGGGGGCGCTCATGATCCTGGGTCACAGGTGGGGGGTGCCCAGTTTCTGGTCTAGTTTAGTGTTTTTCTCTTTGCTTGTTTCTTGTTTTCATGTCTGTTGTATTTGGTTCCTGTTTTGTTTTGGGTTTTTTGCCATTTTATATCTGTAGTATTATGCACATTTTGGGATCTGTTGGGTTTGTATCTTTATGGTTTCCAGTTGTGTTTTATTTTGACAGCACTGTGCAGCTTCCGGCTGTCAAAACTGTTTGGAGCTGCACAGCTGCTATTCATTCTGTTACTCATGGATCCACAGATGTGTCTAATTATGTATTGCATATAAGGGCACGGCAAACCTCTGGGGTTTGTTGTGTCCTTCTTCCATGTTACCCCATCCTCAGGAGTAGAGCTGTGCATCCTGAGTGTGTTTGGGGCTGCTGTTGAGAAGAGTAGGAGAGCTCCGTCCAGATATGTGTTTCCCTTATTTCCAGCCATGAGCCCCCGCAGCCTTCGGGAGAGCTCCGGCTGGATACCTCCCCTTGCTCAATGTTCCTGGCTTCATGCTCCCTGGACGTCAAGTCCAACTCTCCTCCAGCACTTGTCATTGTATCTGTTTATTAGTGCCACACACTTATTTAGTATTTGTATGTTAGCATTTTGCTTGTCTTTATGTTAATAAATGTGCAAACCCACAGAGAATGTTTGGCATCCTTGTTTTGCCTGTGAAACAGGCGTTTTATGACAGTTACAGTTTTTAAAATAATGGTGAGAAAGATCTGACTTATTTTAATGTCTGATAGATGAAATTTTATTATTGAAGAAGTTCATAAAGTCCTGACTAGTAAGTTCTAAGGGAATGCCAGATTTGACTGAGTCCTGACTCTTTGTCAGCCTGGCTACAATGCTGAATAGAAACCTGGGATAATTCTTGTTCTCGTCTATTAATGCAGAATAATAAGTTGTTCTGGCTTTCCTAAGAGATTTCTTTTTTTATATAAATTAGAAGTAGATTTCTCCAAGCTGGATAGATTTCATTTAATTTAGTGGAGTGCCATTTTCTTTCTAATTGACAAGTCTTCTGTTTTAAGCTACGAGTTTCTGTGTCTCCAGATTTATCTAATTCTTCCACAACAATACGGCTCCATCTGTGCACTAACCACTCAGGCAGTTTTTTCAGAAGCCTGTGATTTTCCTCACAATCATTTAGAATGGCCAGGCCCTTAACGTGGGGAACAGCCTCAGCACACCCTTGGAGGAAGTCTGCAAACTCTCCAAGTGCTGTTGGGTCATTTGCAGATATCTTGGGCCACTTCATAAGTTTGTCTCTGAAGGCCCTTTGGACAATGAATGGACTTCTATACCTGTCTTGTAGGACTGCCCAGACACCCTGATATGCATCCTCTGAGCTTCGGTAGAAAAATCCTTCCACAGCCTTGTGGGCCTCTCCTGCAAGATAACTCTTGAGATAAAGCATTTTTTCACAAACGGGGAGGGGTTTCTGTCCAATAAGTGCCATGGAAGATATTTTCCAGTCTATAAACTTTAAAGGGTCGCCAGTAAACACTGCTGGCTCTGAGACAGGCAGACGACTAAGGGTAAGTGAGCTTGTGAGTGCCTGGGCTAGGCTGACTTCATCCTGAGTTATTGGGATGTCAGGTGGTGTATGATGTGGTTGAAATGGCATAGCTCGTGGATTTCGCTGGGTTCTGAACTCAGTGTTTGGGCCATCATGTAGGAGTTTGTGGTCGCTTTCTTGCTCACAATTTATTAGACCATTAAAATTGTTGTATGCTCTTACCTGAGCTGCTGCAACCTTCACCTCACTGTCCACTTGTAGCTGTTTAAACCTTATTTTCTCCTCCTCTAGCCTTACTTTTATTTCAGCTTCCTTTTGTTTCCATTCGCTCTCCATTTTATCAAGTCTTGACTTTTGGGCTTGTAGTATTTGCTTAGCCTTTGCCTGCTCTTGTTTGGCAGCAAGGTCAGCTTCTGCATCTGCACGTTTGCCAGAGGACCTGGAGGTGGCAACTGAGTGGATAGCTGAGCCTTGTGATGGCTCGGAGATCACTGTTTCTGTTTTTGTATTTCCGAAGCTGGACCCATACTCATCCTTATTTAACACCATCCTCACTCTCTCCTTCTCGAGTTGGTCATTAAAAACTTTATCTGTGTTTTCTAGTCGTTTATTGACAAGATCACAAACCTCAGCTGTCAGAGTGACACATGCATCCATTCTTTTTGCAGTGTCAGGACTAGATGTTTGGTTGCGTAGAATGGGCTCATAGTGTGGTTGTACTACAGCATATTTAGATTGTACATGTATGTTATTTTGAGTATCTTCAAGATCTTCAGGTGAACAAGATGTCTTCAGCTTTGCTCTAATCTCCTTTGCTGTCTGCTTCCAAGAATCATAGGCTTTATTAAATGCCTTTTCATTTTTCTTAGCTTCCTGTTCTTGCAATTCTAGGCCCTTTTCTGTTAAATGTCTTTCTCTCAAACTGGACCTGAGCCTTTGGACCTCTGGAGGGTTGTCTTCTTCATCCACAGCTAACATCTTGCTGGTTTGTGCACCTGTTTATACTACAAAGCCTTTGGGTGTTTTAGGTCTGAATTAAAATTTGAATGAGTGCTGACTTTAACTGTTCTTTTAAACTATACCTTGCCACTCACATCAGACATTTACATTTTATGGACTTTGAGTAGCAGTCCTTAAAGTCACTTACAGGTTGCTTCAGTCTGTTATTTATTTATTTTGTATTTATTTATTCAGATAAAAATGACACCGAATATGGTATACAAACATAGGAAATGTAAATATACCACACTGATCCCCAGACAAGTAGTAGAGGATGGATGGATGGATAGAATTTATAGATAATAGAGATCAAAATTGACAGGATCAACAATGAAGCTAATGCTAGGCAGCCTTTCTGTCACTCCTCCCCACCATAGTGAGCTCCTAATGCCATGACCAATGCCGAGCACCTAGCCAGGGTAATGGTAACGGATCAATATACAGTCCCTCCAAGATTTTGTGGGATGTTTTTATGAGTGTTGTGGCCCAAAAAGCCTGAATTCACGGGAGCTTTTTTTAAAAAGTTGCGATAAAAGTTGCGATGTTTTTAGACTTTTTTTGCACTAAAAGTTGTGACAATAATTACAAATTTTAAAGGAGATGTTTTTTTTTCCAGTTTACTGCAGTGATATTTTATATAACAATACAAGAAAAGCACAGGATCATGAAAAATTTCCTATTACAGTGACTTGTAAATTAAGCAGAAACTTCTGCTATACAGAAAAATTCTTTTGTGCAACAGCAAATATCGACTTTAACACAATATCCATTACAACAGCTAAATTGTATTGAATGCATGTTAAAGAGCAGATATTTGGAAATTATTGGCAGCACCTTCATTTGAAAACTCCCTATGGTCCCCAACCACTCGGTACCGAGTGGAGAGGAAAAAATGAAATAATTCTTTTGCTCTGTATTGTCTATTACAGTCTGTTTTTCTGGAAAAAAAAAATTACAGACAATTTTCTTTCTCTTTCTGTGCCAAACTCCTACCTGTCTATCTGTCACACGTCTTGATGCACATCTTTCATTTACGGTGGGGTGGGTGGGGCGGGAGGGAGGGAGGTGCGTGTCCAGACAGGAGATTCACAGCTTTAAAGCTCATTGACAAGATGTAGTAATAATTTTACCTCTAAAGATGTATAAATGTTCAAACACTGGCTGTAGTGTTAGATTTGTTCGTTTTGTTTGTGGTTTTATGGCATTTGCCCTCACCTGCGCTCCCATGACAGGGTGCTTTTGGGGCAGGCAATCGTAGCACTTCATACACGCGGTCAGGATGCAGACGTAGCGAGACGTCCGCTGGCAGGCTGGGAGAGATGGAGGAAGGGATGGTGTTGGAAACCTCACGGGTGAGTGTTTTTTTTAAATCACACTGTTTTGATGTGTTCCGTTAATACTCACTAAACATGGAAGTGAGCACGGTGCAGCAATGCATTTGATTGGTTAGACTGAGCATTTGAGCACCAGTTAGAGACAAATTTGATTGGTGAAACTGGCAGAAGTTGACAAGAATTGGCCAAAATTGCAGGAAAGTTGTGATGATTGGACAAAGTTGCAAGGTTGCACAATAGTTGCACTGAATGGCTGATTTTGAGTGAATTGACAAATTCTGGAGGGACTGAATATAGCATCACAGTAAAAACATAAAATAAGTCAGAATGACACGAGACATACTACTGACTGTGAATTAGTCAGCCAGGTGGAAATGTATGTTTATTTGAGTAACTGAAATCTAAAGAAAATAACAATATAAACCGTGCTTGGTAAGCAACTCCAAAGTTGCACTCTGCACTGTTAACACTGAACGCCGTTGTTTACAGACAGCTAGGCTGGCCATTGTGGCCAATAAGAGAGCAACGGATGGAATAAAGGATAGGTTTCCCTTTTCGTGACATAAATCCCAGAAGATTTACATGGCTGGTCAAAGCCTGGATAATATGAAGGCTGCGTGTTTTTTAAGAGAAGTGAGTGTTTTGATGTTTTTTCAATTATCATATGACCAACAGATGCATTTCAGAAGGTCAAAACCTCCAAAATCATAATTTTTCAGTGAATGGGACCTTTAAATACATGGGTATGATGCTAAATTATACACATGAGATGATTTTAAGAATAAAATAAAAGGAAGACAAAAATAAAAGTGGTAAACAGGTAAGGGAAAATTACATTGCCATTGTGTATAGAAAAGCATATATTAGTCTGCAAGTACAGTATGTGCCTATACATACATTTTGTATAGTAATATTTCAAAATAAACTTAAAATAGAACCCTATAAAATGAACATGCATTTTTCGCTTGTGACATATTACTTAACGGTTTCTTAGGAGGGGAAAAAAAAAAAGAGTGCTGAAAAATGTTCTTTTGGTGAGGCCCCCACATATTGTATCTGGGCCCCAAATTTTGTTGCCACACTCCTGCTGACAGGTCACTGAGTTCTCAGCTCAGTGGCTGGGAATCTCCTGAACAGTGATATTTTGCATGATGGCCTACGTAAACATACATGCATGGGAGCATATGGAAATAAGAAGGATGGTTATGTCTCTGAGGAGGGTGGACCACTTAAGACACCTGTCTTTTTCTCTAACCGCTGCAGGACTATCATAGCTTGTTTTTTAAATCCTGAAACTTGTGTGTTGACCAAAATTGGATCAGGAAAGCCTCTGTTTTTTTTGTAGCAGTTATATACACAGGGGCAAATCAAAATACAGGGATAATACCCTGAAGTTAAAAATACTTTGGTGCTTGAGCCACAGCCTAGTAATGCAGGAACACTGTCAGTGGATGTATTGTGTAAATATATGTATTTAAATTTGTCTACAGTTTTTATCTATGTTAAGCCCTTTGTGCAACATCCAATGTTTGAAAAGTGTTATACAAATAAAGTTTGATTGATTGATTGACTGATTGATTGATTGATTGATTTTAAAACAGCAGTAGAGCTGTGACATATAAATAATTTACTGTAATATACTGTCTGTGTACCTTAAACCAAAATGTTCAGATACGTTTCTGCTGGGAAAAAATTAATCCATATGTACTGTATATCCATGCTTATGCTGTTGTTTTTACTATAAATGACAACACCTTTAATAGTTTCTGTGAATTTATTTTACAAAATATTGTTGTTGAAATCACTGTTTTTTCCATTCTAGCTCAGGCCATACTTAAGCCATTACTGTCTACACTTTCTTTGTATTAGCTCATGTTTAGTGGTACAGGGGTAGTTTGTGTTTTGGTTTTCATTAACGATAAGATAAACTTTTATTAGTCCCACAATGGGGAAATTACACTAAGTGTCATTTTGTTACTACATGAGTAACGTTTTAGTATATACTTTCTTACTCTTAATTAAATAATCTTTTGGGGACTTCCGGTTATGGCGGCCACGTAGGAAGACGTGTTTCACTCTGCTCTGCTCCTAAAAATAAAAAGTAGGCTAAAACTCTCTCAATTGGAACAAAAATCTATCCTAGCGTTTAGGCGCGGATATGGTAAAAACCAAGGCTGGGAAATCAGGCGAAGGAAAAAGTGATTCGTCGAAACAATCCAAGCTAACAGACTTCCACGCTCGTGACGAAACAGAAAAATCTCCAAAGACAATGGCGGAGAAGAGAGCTAGCGGCGGAGCGGTGACTGCCGAGGAGGGCACGAGTGCGGTACTTGCTGCCATCAGCTCAATGAGAGCAGACTTTTCGTCTAAATTTGATGGGATTATAGCAGCGATAGAAGGAATGAGAAAAGAAATAAGTGACTGTATGGAGCGAGTATCGCAGGCAGAGCTCCGAATCTCCAGTGCTGAAGATGACGTCACCAGCCTGCAATTAAAGGTGCAAACATTGGAATTAAAAAATAAACGTCTGGAAGATAACGTCCTGGACTTAGAATCCCGGTCGCGATGGAATAATTTAAGGCTGGTGGGCCTCCCGGAGGGAGCGGAGAAACGGGATACATGTTCCTTTTTGGAAAAGTGGATTCCAGAAGCGCTGAACAATGCGGATCTGCAGTCATCGGTCGTCTTAGAGAGCGCTCACCGAATCGGCCCACCGAGAGATAATAAGACACCACCGAGGACACTGATTATGAAGTTCCTCAGCTACAGAGACAAGATGACGGTCACCAGCGCGGCGCGAGCTAAAGGAGAAATTAAATACCAGGATCAACAGGTGCGATTCTACCCAGATTTGGCAACAGGAATTCAACAATTAAGGAAACAGTTTGACCCCGCCCGTAAAGAGCTGCGCAACCTCGGGATTCGTCACGGAGTGATTCATCCGGCAAAACTTCTGGTCACATATAAAGGGAGAACCCATATCTTCAAGACCCCTCAGGAGGCGCAGGAGCTTATCAAGCAGATCCAAGAAGAGACTGGTGGGAGCTAAGCATGAAGCATGAACAAGATATAAAGGTAGAATATTTAAGCATTTGCACAGGCATCAGACTGATCTGAAACATATAGCATGTCTACAAAATATAGATTGTATTATATATATTAAAAAAAAGCTATGATGTACAAAGTTGCTATAAAATTTTGGAGTTAAGTTGGAAAAACTACAGAAGAGAGTTAATGTCATGTCATTAAAAGTAGTAGAGTCAGGGTGATTGGGAGGAGAAAAGAGTGAGTGGTTTGACTGACCCTTGCAGGTGTGGAGCAGTCACTGGCTATAGCGGGAGACGGAATTTTTTTTTTGATTTTGGGGGGATTACCACGAATGTGGGGAGGGGGAATTTGTTTTTGTGTAGTTTGTGGGATGAATGTTCAACCATCCATGTTTTTGCTTCTCTGTATGAGCATGTTTATTTTGTAAGGTAATCTCAAACTCTTTATTGATCATAGACCAAAGTGTTAATCTTAATTTAACTTCATGGAATTGCAGAGGTCTACAATATCTAAAAAAAACTTAAACAAGTTATGAATAAAATAAAAGACATAGGTTCAAAAATTGTGTTTTTACAAGAAACTCATCTAATAGAGGAGGATGTAAAAAGAATTAGGAGAAGATGGCAGGGAAATGTGTTCACCTCATCATTTTCATCCCGAGCCAGGGGAGTTATGACTCTCATACATAAAACAGTCCCATTTCAAGTGAAAAATGTAATTGGAGACAAATTAGGAAGATATCTAATCATCCAAGGAGCTTTGTTATTAGAAAATATAAATCTGGTGAACTTATACGGTCCCAATATAGATGATCAAAACTTCTTTGTTAATTTATTTCTTACTTTAGCATCACTCACAGGGCAACATATAATAGCAGGGGATTTTAATTGTACATTGAATCCCAGTATAGATAGATCAACAGGACTGGACTGTACGCACAATGGATGCAGGATGACCATTAATCATTTTATGAAAGAATTGAGATTGCTAGATATATGGAGAGAAATGAAACCACAAGTCAAACCCTATTCTTGTTATTCTAATACCTACAAGACATTCTCACGTATTGACTATTTTTTGATCTCCACAGAATTAAGGTCCAAGATTCAAAACTGTTTCTATGATAACATCGTGATCTCTGATCATGCACCCTGCTGTCTAATATATGTAGATAAGAAACTGACAAAGGTTCCAGGTAGGTGGCAATTTCAGCATAAATGGCTTCAGGATGAGGAATTTGTTAAGTACATAGAAAAACAGATAGATGAGTTCTTTGATATCAATACTACACAAACATCAGCATGTATAAAGTGGGAGGCTTTCAAAGCTTTTATTAGGGGGCATATTATTAGTTATACAGGTTCAAAATCTAAGAAGACTCGAGAGGAGAGAGTCCAGTTGGAACGTAAAATAAAAATTCTTCAAGAAAAAGTGTATGCAGGAAGTAATCCAAAGTTAGAGAATGAATTACTGATTCTGAGAGCTGAATATGACAAAAAAAATCAGCGAATAGAGCTGCCTCGAGTCTTCTAAGATTGAAGCAAACTTTTTATGAACAAGGTGAAAAATCAGGGAAATTATTGGCATGGCAGATTAAACAATTAGAATTTAAAACACCAATTACCAGTATTATAAGTAACGGACAGCCAGTTGTAGATCCTTTAGAAATTAATAGTGCCTTTAGAGATTATTATGAAAAACTATATGATACAAAAAATGAAACTGACTTAACAAAACTAAATGGGTTTTTGGACGGATTATCTATACCGTGTATTCCAAATGAAAACAGGGAGATACTGGAGTCTAAAATTAGTCAAGAAGAAGTTGGGCTAGCCATTGATAATATGAAATCAGGAAAAGGTGCAGGACCAGATGGTCTTCCAGTTGACCTCTATAAAAAATTTAAGAATAAATTAATAAAAACACTTTTGGAAATGGTTTTAGAAGCATTTCAAAATAGTAATTTACCACCATACATGAATAATGCCTTAATTATACTGTTGCCAAAACCAGGTAAACCCTCTAATAAATGTGAAAACATGAGACCAATAAGCCTATTAAATGCTGACCTTAAGATAATCTGTAAAATTTTAGCAAGACGACTACAAGAAATATTACCAAATATTATTAACCGAGATCAGAATGGCTTTATAATGGGAAGACAAGGCTTCCATAATGTAAGAAGACTATTTAATATTATTTATTCTAATAAAGAAGCACTGGATACAGCTCTCCTATCATTGGACGCTGAAAAGGCCTTTGATAGGGTCGAATGGCCCTTTCATTTTGAAGCCCTACAAAGGTTTGGACTTGGAAATAATTTCATAAAATGGGTTCAGATAATATACAATAATGCTACAGCAGAAATCCGAACAAATAGCAATATCTCAAAATCAATAAAAATCAACAGAGGATGTAGACAAGGCTGTCCACTTTCACCTTTATTGTTTACTATGGCAATTGAACCTTTAGCGATGGCAGTATGTTTACATCCACAAATATATGGAATTAAAGTAGGACCAACAGAACATAAAATCTCCCTGTATGCCGATGACATAATTTTGTTTATGTTGAATCTTAAAAAATCAATTCCGACCTTGTTAAATTTAATAAAGAACTTTGGGGAAATATCAGGATATAATATAAATAAAACTAAATCTTCAATATTAATGCTAAATGAGACCCAGAGAAAATCACCCAGCTCCTGAGGTAAATTAATTCAATGTTGTAAATCAGTTTAAATATTTAGGAATTCAAATTGTGCCTAAGCTAGAATCAGTCGCCAGTGCCAACTATGAAGCCTTAATGACAGATATTAATGAGTTACTTCAGAGATGGATGTCACTACCAATGTCGATGATCAGGAGAATTAATATACTTAAAAGTAATATCTTACCCAAAATACTTTATTTATTTCAATACATTCCTTTACCACCACCTTCAGATCTATTCTCAAGAATTAAAAAAAAGTTAGTGGAATTTATATGGAACAATAGGAAGGCTAGATTACGTCTGATCTTACTATATTTACCATTTGATCGTGGAGGTCTGAAACGTCCAAACTTTATGTTGTATTACTGGTCAGCACTACTGAGGTCTATGACATATTATTTTTCATCAAATGATCTCCCTCACTGGACTGAAATGGAATCATACAATTTACCTTTACCTCTTCCCTTATTCATATACTCAGACTCGGCTAAAAAATTACAGAAACAAGTTAAAAATCCATTTGTAAAGCACATGATCAAAATATGGTGTGAAACCAAAAAATATTTAAAAGAACCACACTTATTGTCACAATTTAGCCCAGTATGGGGTAATCAATATTTTACACCAGGGAGAGTGGATGCTGTATTTAAAGTATGGAATTTAAAAGGGATTCAAAAGATTCAAGACTTATATTTGTCACGTTCAGATAACATAATGTCTTTTGAAGAACTGAGGATCAAATTTAATCTTAATAGAACACATTTTTTTAAATATCTTCAGCTTAGGAATTTTATTCGATCAAATCAAAATAATGCTCTCACCCGACCTACTTAATCATCCTTGGAAAAAAATTTGACGAAAGATAGTAAGAGAAAGGGTATTATTTCAGAGTTTTATAACTCATTGACACTATCCTCAAGTGAAAACTCACAGAAAAGACTGAATTATTGGAAAGAAGACCTGCAAACTGAAATTTCAGAGGAACAATGACAATTGGCTTGTACAGAAGTTCAAACCAAATCAATAAATGTACATCTTAAATTAATACATTTTAAATGGTTAATGCGGATGTATGTTACACCGGTGGAGTTAGATAGATATAACAAAAACATACCAGATACGTGCACAAAATGTATGGAAAGTAAAGGAACCCTATTTCATTGTTTATGGGAATGTAGAAAAATTAGAATGTTTTGGGAAGAGGTGAGGGTAACAATTGAAAAAATAATTTCAAAACAAATCATATTGAACTCTAAACTGTTTTTGTTGGGTCTGTATCCAGAAAAGCATAACTTTAATAAGAGTGAAAGAGCATTCATAGACCTCAGTTTGCTTAATGCCAAAAAATGTATTGCACTACTGTGGAAAAAGACTCATAGACCAGATGTGACTCAGTGATTAAGACAGATGTTAACAAACCTTCCACTAGAAAGAATAACATACATACTGAAATCAAAGGAAAATGTGTTTGAGAATATATGGAGACCTTTCATTGATTATGTAAAGAAATTAAACATAACTTCTGAAGAAGGTGAATGATGTGTGTGGACCTTGTAAATTCCAAATTGGTGAATGTGTAATATGTATACTTATGTAATGGATTACCTAGACTAAACAGAGGAGCATTGTTGATGACTTGCTTTTGTTAGTGGTTGTTGGTGTTTTTAGTACATTTTTTTAAATTACTTTAGTGTTAGTGTTTGATTGTCTGTGTCATGTTTGTTAAAAAAAAAAAAGGTTCAATAAAAAATATTGTGGAAAAAAAATAATCTTTTGGGGAACAACTTGTAGCCTACTTGAGTAAACAATATCATAGAGTAGCGCTACTTTTTCTTGAGAACAATTTCTGGCCACTCTACCCTCTGACTACTTCCAGTCAGTCAAACAGACTGTCCATAAGGTGCTAATGAATCCTCCAGCTCCACCAGCTTAAACATAAGGACCAAGCATAGGTCTCACACCTCAGTGTTGAAAATGGAAGCGTCACAGACATTTAGGGCCTTTTTACCACCAGCCAACAGCAGACTTTTCCACTACACTTCTTGCCTTTCACCAGTGCTTTTGGTAGTTTTTCCAGCGCATAGTCTATTTTTCACACTTTGCGTCATGCCATCTAATTACCTGTGGACAGTGCACCCGCTACCAGGGCCTCATTTCAAAGAGGCATGACAGTGGCACAGTGTGCATATTTTCAGTATTTTGGTCCATTTTATGACAGTGCACTTTTGTTCAGGAAAAAGGAGGTCTGTCGTCAGAAGTCCATTTATTAATTCTATTTCAGCAGCATGTTTTGAAATCACGCAGATCAGGATCACATTTGGAAACACAGCATACGCTGGGATTTTCTGTTATTTTAATGAACAGCATTGGAACAACTGTAATATAATCACCTAAGGCTGTGAGATATGACTATATATATAAGTGACACTGTGGGGGCACAGTGTGTGAGCATTTTCTCACACCCAGAGAGGCAGGAGGAAACAGGAGAACAATGGACCGAGTGAGAAGGTGTCACCGGGGGGATCAGACTGGACAGTAAGGACTATGCGCCCACCGGGGAAAGCTGAATGGAGCCAACCAAAGAAAGATGTGCCTTTCACCCCCTGCCGCACCAGGCTGGCACCTGAGGGCGCAGGGATGTGAATGTATTCTAGCAAGACATGCTCTGTGATGTGTGTTTCAGTGTCATGTTAATGGTGTGCATGTCTTGCAGTCTGAATGTCAAGTTAATGTGCCACACAGATTTTGTCCTATACATAATGTATGAGGGTTGGAAATTCTGGGTCTCCATGTGTAACGGATGCCAACTAGCACTGTTCGGCGTAGAACGTTAGTAAACCTCCCTCCCAAAAAGCCTCATACAGTATCGGTAGCGCTGAGCTATCGGTCGGACCTTTAGCTCAGCGCGATCGTGCTGTGTCTCCCATGCTCGAACTGTGTAGTTGACTGGTAGGTCGCGGGTTCGTGTCCCGAGTGGGGCGAACTGCGCAGGATGATCTCAGTCACAATGGTGCCGTGACCCGGATGGGAGTGAGGTTTAAGGGGGAGAGTGTAACGGATGCCAACTAGCACTGTTCGGCGTAGAACGTTAGTAAACCTCCCTCCCGAAAAGCCTCATACAGTATCGGTAGCGCTGAGCTATCGGTCGGACCTTTAGCTCAGCGCGATCGTGCTGTGTCTCCCATGCTTGAACTGTGTAGTTGACTGGTAGGTCGCGGGTTTGTGTCCCGAGTGGGGCGAACTGCGCAGGATGATCTCAGTCACACACGCATGGTAATAAAGTTATAAAAGGAGAGTGCGCAGGGACCTGAGAGGTTTTCAGCCTCAGCACTGTGGTGCTGAAGGCTTATAGCTGTTTTGCTGTTGTTGGAGAAAGAATAAAGTTCTGTGTCGTTCAGCTCGTTGCCTCGCCTGCATCCTTTCTCTACAACATGATAAAAAAAGTCTGCTGTTTCATATAAAACTGTATCGTTTATATTGGGGCACATAGTGTTTCTACTTGTCACCGCCCCGCCTCTCCCTCGCAGTCTGTCAGGTGGGTTCTGGTGGTTAGCGCCACAGCAGGTAACAGCAAGGTTGTGGGGACACACATTCGTGGCCTGCTTTTGGACTCACATTTTAGACCAGAGCAAGGGCAGAGCTTCTGTGGTTATTACAGGAAGCTGCAGGAGAGTTAGCTTTGGTATGCAAAGCTTGAGTCTGTGGGATATAATTAAGGGATTAATGAGGGGATGCACTGTAGATAGTGATGTGATATCATGCAGAGAGGATGCATTGTTGCTGTCCTTATAATGCAATGGTTTTGTGAGACATGTGACCTGTTAACTGTAAGAGTCCTGGTATTTAAGGACGAGAGTTCCCTTTGTCGTTCTTTTTTATTCTGCTTTGAGATGTTGGAAGATGTGAATAAAACTGACTCGAGAGATAAACTCTGCCTCGTCATTTTCACATTTCCACACTGGTGACCCCAAGACGTATCATGCATGAGGAGAATTCCCCCGGGCCAGCCTCGTCAGGAGCCCTCAGCCAAGCGAATGCCGCTACAGTCCAGCTACCGGACTTCTGGCAGAACAATCCACGCTCCTGGTTCAACGCGGTTGAAGTGCAGTTCAACCTCCGGGGGATATCGGTAGATGCCACAAGATTATACCACGTAGTCGCAAAGCTGGATAACAACACGGTCCAGCATGTGGAGAGCCTGATCGACCAGCCGCCGGACAACGACAAATACGGCACGTTGAAGGCTGAACTCATCCAGCAATTCACCCCCTCGTCGGAGGAGCGAGCAGAGAGGCTCCTGGGGCTGACGGAGTCAGAAAATGACATGCCCGCTAACCTGATGGAGAAGTTGTTGAGGTTGAAAGACTCTGACGACGATCACTTCATTTTCACCCACCTCTTCCTCAGGACTATACCGTCAGCAGCGAGAGTGACCCTGGCCAGTTCACCACTGTTGGCCCAACGGGACTACCGCGCGCTGGGTCGAGAAGCACAGCGGATTGTCAACGCCACCAAGCGGCGCGCAGCCGCGGTCGCTGCAGCAGTACTCAGCGCAGCGACCGGAGACGACAGGAGGCCAGAGGCAGTGGTACCAGACGCACCGACGACGGCGGCGGCAGGGGCCAGGGAACGCGGATTGGACGTCCTTTGTTTTTACCATCGCCGCTTCGCAGAGAGGGCACGCAAATGTGTACCACCGTGCCAGTTCGGGCATTTGGGAAACGCCAAGACCGGGGGTCGGTAGCAGCCGCGGCCCTCGGGGAGGAGAACAAGCTGCTCTACTTATCGGACGCACGCTCAGGGAGGCAGTTCCTCGTCGACACAGGCTCCCAGTTGAGTTTCATCACGCCTTCCTACGCGGACAGACTAGCTGGTTCCGGAGGTCCCCGGGTGTCAGCAGCGAACGGCTCGGAGATTAAGACCTTCGGTGAGAAGACTCTGCTTCTGTCTCTACACGGCCGTATATTTGAGTGGACTTTTGTTGTAGCAGCAGTAAATTTCAATATGTTGGGGGCTGATTTTCTGTGCTCACATGGTTTGTTGGTTGATCTCGCTAACAGGCGCTTGGTTAATGCACTTTCTTTTGATTCTATCCCCTGCACAGCGCGAGTGGCCCCGCCTACAGCACAAGCTAACGTCACAGCTGCAAGCGGTAAGTTACACACACTGCTCACTCAGTTCCCAGCACTCACGGTCCCCACTTTTTTGGCAACAGTCGCTAAGCACGGGGTGGAGCATTTTATTACCACTACCGGACCGCCCGTTTTTGCAAAAGCTCGGCGCTTGGACGCAGCTAAACTAGCCATAGCGCGCGAGGAATTTGCCAACCTGGAGAGGCTGGGCATTATCAGACGTTCAAACAGTCTGTGGGCTTCCCCGCTGCACATGGTCCCGAAAGCCGACGGATCATGGCGACCTTGCGGGGATTTCCGCAGGTTAAACAACACTACAGCTCATGACCGCTACCCAATCCCGCATATCCAAGATTTTTCCGTTCATTTGGCAGGGGCGCGCGTTTTTTCTAAAATAGACTTGGTCCGCGGTTACCACCAAGTCCCAGTGTGCGCTGACGACATACCCAAAACAGCGGTAATAACTCCGTTTGGCCTCTTCGAGTTTTTACGCATGCCATTCAGACTTAAAGGGGCGGCTCAGACGTTCCAACGCATGATGGACGCGGTGCTTCGCGATCTCCCTTTCGTGTTCGTCTACTTGGACGATATTTTAGTAGCCAGCGCGTCCGAAGACGAACACGAAAAACACCTGGCCACAGTTTTCCGAAGGTTGGGAGATCACGGGTTAATAATCAACCCAGCGAAGTGTCAGTTCGGGGTGGCATAGATCGATTTTTTAGGACACCGCGTCTCCCCCGAAGGAGCAGTTCTGCTTCCTGATAAAGTGCGCGCGGTGGCAGATTTTCCCCAGCCACAGACGATCAGGGCGTTGCAGGAGTTTTTGGGAATGGTGAATTTTTATAACCGTTTTCTCCCCCGAGCGGCGCAACTCATGCAGCCGCTGTATGCCACACTCAAAAAAAAGAAACCCGCGGATAGGGTCGAATGGTCCCCGGAGCGGGACCAAGCGTTCTCGGAGGTGAAAGCAGCTTTGGCAAGGGCTGCGTTGTTGGCACACCCAGACCCAACTGCCCGCATAGCGCTCACCACTGACACTTCAGAGGTCGCCATAGGGGCGGTCGTGGAGCAACATGTAGCCGGGGTTTGGCAGCCACTCGCTTTTTTCAGCAGGACCTTGCGCGATAGCGAACGTAAATACAGCGCATTTGACAGGGAGCTGCTCGCTCTCCATTTGGCCATTCGCCACTTTCAGTTCTGGCTGGAGGGATGCTCTTTCACAGCATTCGTTGACCACAAACCACTCACATTCGTGATGGCCAAGGTTTCCGAACCGTGGTCAGGCCGGCAGCAGAGACAGCTGGCCGCGATATAAGAATTTACCACTGATATCCAGCATGTGGCGGGCAAACTCAATGTAGTGGCAGATTGCCTCTCGCACACCGTAGCGGCCCCAGTCAGCGTGGGAATAGATTACGCAGCCATGGCCGCGGAGCAGGGTAGTGACACGGATGTGCGCGCGCTCCAGTCTGGACCAACAGGGTTAAGGCTGGAGAACAGGGTGCTGCAAGACGGTATGCCCCCCCTAATCTGCGATGTCTCCACGGGTCGGCCACGTCCAATAGTACCAGCTGCGTGGCGCCACCGCGTTTTTGACTCGATTCATTCTTTGGCGCACCCGGGAGTGCGCGCGTCGGTCAAAATGGTAGGAGAAAAATTTGTGTGGCTGAGCCTCGGCAAGCAAGTGAAAGATGGGGCAGCAGCCTGCACGGCGTGTCAACGAGCCAAAGTACACAGGCACACGAGAGCTCCTTTGGAGCCGTTTCACATTCCGGCCAAGAGGTTCGACCACGTTCATGTGGACCTCGTGGGCCCCCTCCCGCTGTCACAAGGGTGCACACACCTTCTCACAATGGTGGACCGCACCACGCGCTGGCCTGAAGTGGTCCCGCTGGCATCAACCACGGCCGAGGAGATTGCGCGCGCGTTTTTAACAGCTTGGGTGGCGCGCTTTGGCGTTCCATCGGATGTTACGTCCAACAGAGGCCCTCAATTTGTGTCCGAGCTTTGGTCGACAATGGCCCGCAGCCTGGGTGTCACAATTCAACAACCGCGTACAATCCGCAGGCTAACGGGTTATGTGAACATTTTCATAGGTCATTGAAAGCAGCTCTCAGGGCGTCACTGACGGGTGCAAATTGGGTAGACAAGTTACCGTGGGTGTTGTTGGGGTTGCGTTCTGTGCCTAAAGAGGACTTAGAAGCCTCCCCAGCCGAGCTCGTGTTTGCACAGCCACTCCGGCTCCCTGGGGAGTTTCTCCCAGATAACCCTGCTCCAGACACTTCCCCATCTCAGCTGTTGCGGAGTGACATATTGTGCCTAAAACTTTGAAGAACGCAGAGTTTGTTTTTGTCAGACACGATGCGCACCGAACCCCGCTGCGACCGCCTTATGACGGACCCTTCAGAGTGCTGGAAACAGGGGACAAGCAGTTTTTGCTAGATTTGGGGGGTAGGGAAGAGAAAGTTGGCATAAACAGACTCAAACCCGCTTTTGTGGTGGCAGATGAGCAAGTGCTGTTGGCGAGGGCTCCACGGCGAGGCAGACTCCCGCGGAGGGCTTCACAGAGTAATGTTTCCCCAGAACCCCCACAGGTGCTGACAAAAGGTTTCCACCCCCAGACGGCAAACCCCCAGCGTGACAGCGCCGCGGAGACGTCCAACCCCAGCTACAGCAGATACGGCAGGAGACGGAAGCCCAGACAGCTTGTGGACTAATGTGTATTGATACTGTCACGGCATGCATGTTGTTTTTCCCTTGTTTGTTCTAAAATGCTGGGGGGGCTTTGTGTGGGGACACACATTCGTGACCTGCTTTTGGACTCACATTTTAGACCAGAGCAAGGGCAGAGTTTCTGTGGTTATTACAGGAAGCTGCAGGAGAGTTAGCTTTGGTATGCAAAGCTTGATCTGTGGGATATAATTAAGGGATTAATGAGGGGATGCATTGTGGATAGTGGTGTGATATCATGCAGAGAGGATGCATTGTTGCTGTCTTTATAATGCAATGGTTTTGTGAGACATGTGACCTTTTAACTGTAAGAGTCCTGGTATTTAAGGACGAGAGTTCCCTTTGTCGTTCTTTTTTATTCTGCTTTGAGATGTTGGAAGATGTGAATAAAACTGACTCGAGAGATAAACTCTGCCTCGTCATTTTCACATTTCCACAAGCTAATATTTTGTCGCTACTTCTGTGGAGCCGCTACTTCTGTGCCAGGGATGTGGGACTTTTTCCACTTTGCTACATCAGAGAAGATAGTCCCCTAATCTCGTTTTAATAGGAGGTAAGTAACATTAACACCATCTCACTCTAATTATAAAATGACAAATGCTAAATGACAACGCTAACTTGTCGCTAATAGGAAATATTATAGTGTATCAGATCATTGTTCTGGTTTAAATCACTGCTGAGTTTTTTAATTTTGTCTGAGAAAATATTACTAAAGTTGTAAAAGTGCGTGACAGTGGCCAAATACACACTAAATAAATAAATTAAAATGTGTTGGAGGCATAAACTGGCTCTTAGTGTAACTTAAGTTCTAATAATTTTTAATTAGTCAAGTAGCAATAATGAATAAAGTTGAAGTCATCTCAAATGCACATTAAAAAACAGCTTTATAACAACAAAATTAAGAGGGGAAAAAACTGCATAAAATTAATGACAGATAAATTTGTGCAATTGATTTTTTTCAGTGTGTAATTTAAAATGTAGAAAAAGAGATGGTCCTTTATATTGGTTATCATATACAGTATAAACTATAGAATTTACAGAAAATGTATATTGTGATATATATCGTTATCGTCAAATAAGATTACTTATATCGTGATATTGTAGAGGGTAAAAGGGAAGGATGTGGAAGTGAGGCACGAGCGTAGGACGACACAGAATCGTTATTAACCCTGAAACATATGTACAGCCTATGGCCCCAGCATGGGCCACTGGGGCTCGGTCTGCAGAAGCTTGCCCCATTCTCTCTCTATTCCCTTATATACCTTTATTGCTCATGCATTGAGACTGGAGCTGCTGACATTATGCATGGTGTGTGTACACAGGAATTGTGTGGCACAGTTATCATGACACTTGTTACATACCCTTTCATACCTTATTTACAGACAGGTGTTGTGATTCTGCATTGGTGTGTAACAAAAGACCTGGGCGACACATTAACATAACCATCCACATGTTCACACTTCGGCCGCTGTTCTCTAGTCTCAGCAGCACGGATTATTCTCTCTTCCCTCCAGGGGGTGCATAACTTAACAGTCCATTGTTCAGCTTTCTGGGTGTGAGTTAGAAATCCTCCAGCTGTGTCCAGTGTCCACGTGTACTGGGTCTTGTGTCCGCTACACATAGCTCCCCCCTGAACACCCAGAAGGGGATGTAACCCCCCCAGTCCTTTGGGCTCAAGTCGGCGCCCATGGGGTCACTGCTCAAAGTTTCCATGCGTTGAACGGCCGTGGTTCGTGGGTGCACGGGGTTCGGTGCACGCCGTGCTGACGAAACAAAGCCGGCAATCAGCAGATTTTTTGGGACAGCGGTGAGGGAAAAGCGATGTGCAGGATGAGGGGGAGGTGGGGGAAAACAATGAAGTGCCGGCCCGTGATATTAAAAGTGTCTGGGCTAACAACCCCTTCCCGTTAAAAAAAAAACCCTCTTGTTTCGGAAACTGCGATGAGTACAAGTACACCACCCAACAGGGCCTTGGGAGGCTTGAGCCAGTCTACTGACAGAATGATCTCTTCAGATGAAAGCCCCCAGAGGGAAGTCAGAGGAGTGAGAGAGAGTCTTCTCAGGCCCAGGTCCAAGATAAACTTTGGCACCTGTAACCTGTGGACCATGTATGAGACTGCAAAAACACTGCAGGTTTCAGCAGAGATGAAGAGGTATAGTTTAGATGTCCTGGACATCAGTGAGTGTTGATGGACCGGAGCTGGGCACTCTAGAACGTGGAAGGAGACATAGTGCTATATTCTGGATGGGAGGCGGAACATGCCAGTGGAGTGGCCATGTTCATCCACAGGAACGTTGCCAAATCTCTACTTGAATGGGAGCCAGTGAATGACCGTCTCTTCAGAGTGCGCTTTGACTCTAACTTTGCAAAGCTAACTTTCCTCCATTGTTATGCCCCAACAAATGGCGCTGGTGAGAAGAAGAAAGATGAGTGGTATGAGCAGCTGCAGCAAGTGGTATCATGGGTACCCCAGCATGACATGTTGGTCATTATGGGAGACCTAAATGCTAAAGTGGGAAGTGATAACCAACAGAGAGTGAGCCATGGGCAAGCATGGATGTGGGACCATCAATGACAATGGAGAGAGCCTTTGTAACTTCTGCCTCAACAACAACCGTGTCATAGGTGGCACCATATTCCCACACAAGGACATCCACAAGTTGGTGTGGAAGTCCCCAGACCAGAGGACTGTCAACCAGATTGACCATGTGATAGTCCACGCCAAATGGAGATGGTCATTGAGGGATGTGCATGGCTTCAGAGGGGCGGACGCCAGTACTGATCATTACTTGGTAGGAGCCACAGTAAAACTGAAGCTCCAGCATGCACAGAAGCTGGGGAAAAGCAACACAGTGCAGCTTGACATACACAGCCTGAAAGAACGCGAGGTGAAGAGAGACTTCATATTGGAACTCAGAAACCACTTCTGAGTCCTGGAAATTGCTGAGGACAAAAATGATGGCAAAGAGGACCCGGTGGAACGAGAGTGGTACAACATCAAGGGCACTTACTTGCACACTGCAAAGAAAATGCTAGGACCTCTTAAGAAGAAGAACAAGGAATGGCTGAGTCTAGACACCTGTAGGAGAATCAAGATAAGGCAAGACATTAAGTCCAAGCTGCTGAGCACCAAGTCTATCCATGTGAAGACCCAGCTGGAGTCTGCCTACAGGGAGAAAAACAAAGTCAAGAGAAGTGCCAGAAGGGGCAAAAGATCCTTTATGGAGGAGCTGTCAGTGGAGACTGACACAGCTGCAGTCAAGGGAAACCTCAGTGAAGTGTACAAGATCACAAAGAAGCTCAGTGGCAACATGTCAATGAAGACAGCCCCTGTGAAAGACAAAGATGGGAAGAGGCTAACAATTGAGGAAGAGCAGTCTGCCAGATGGGCTGAGCACTTCCAGACAATGTGGAACCAGCCTGAGCCAATAAGCCCAGCCAATCCACCACCGGCAGACATTGAAGTAGATATTGACATTGAACCCCCTAGATATTGACATTGAACCCCCTATCATAGAAGAAGTGGAGGCCGCCATAGGGTCCCTGAAGAACAGTAAGGTGGCTGGAGTTGATGAAATCCATGCTGAGTTACTCTAGGCGAATGTCAAAACAGCTGCAGGTGCGCTTCATCCATTCTTCAATCACATATGGCGGGCCAACACTGTACCCAAGGACTGGAGTCAGGGACTCATTGTGAAGCTACCAAAAAAGGGTGACCTCCAGATGTGTGACAACTGGTGTGGTATTACCCTGTTATTCATACCTAGCAAAGCCTTCTGCAGGATAATCCTAAACTGCCTGGGAGCAGTGGTTGATGCCAAACTCTGTGAAGAGCAGGCAGGCTTCAGGGGAGGAAGAGGATACAGAGAGCAGATCTTCATGCTCAGGAACATCATTGAACAGGCTCTGGAGTGGAATACACCTCTTTGCATCAACTTCATTGATTTCAAGAAGGCCTTCGACAGCCTTCACAGAGAGAGTTTGTGGCCAATCCTGCCACTATGGCATCCCTGACAAGATAGTGTGCCTCATCAGTGCTCTTTATAAGAAATTTGAGGGCAGTGTCATATTAGATTATTGACAGAGTGAATGGCTCAGAGTGAACACTTGTGTGTGACAAGGCTGCATCCTTTCCACACTGCTGTTTCTCATAGTCAGACAGGGTGATGAGGAGGATGACAGAGGAGGCATGCAGAGGTATCCAGTGGACACTCTTCAGTCAGCTAGAGGACCTGGACTTTGCAGATGACCTGGCACTACTGTCTACACTGATCAACCATCTCCAAAGCAAAGCTGACTCACTTGACATCCATGGTAAGGAAGTCGGTCTCACCATCAGCAAAACCAAAACTCAACCAATATACATCAATATCCCTTTCCCATATCCTTCTCTGATGGTTGATGGCCACACTCTAGAGGCTACTGAGGATTTCACGTACCTTGGGAGTCTCATCAGCACCTATAGTGGAGCAGAAAAGGACATCAGGGCATGCCTTGGCAAGGCTAGAGGGGCATTCAGCTGTCTGCAAGCCATATGGAAGAGCAAACAGCCATCAGTGAAAACTGAGCTCTGCCTTTACAGCAGCAATGTCAAATCTGTCCTCCTATATGGAGCAGAGTGTTGGCATGTCACCAAGAAGGACATCTGGGCCATGGAAGTTTTCCCACAACTGATGCCTTTGCCGCATCCTCAACATATTTTGGCCAAACACCATCTCTAACAAGGGTCTGTACCAGCGCACAGGATGCTGCAACATTGCCCGAGAAATCAAGAGAAGGAGACTGAGATGTGTCAGTCACGTGATGAGGATGTCCCAGGACAGGATGCCAAGGGTTGCCATGAGATTGACATAACCTGGCAAGAGACGTAGAGGAAGACCCAAGATGACCTGGCGCCAGACAGTGACGAAGGATCTAGAAAACCTGAGCCTCTCCTGAGTACAGGCATAGACACTTGCATAGGACAGGGCTAGATGGCAGGGACTCGTGGCGGCCTTATGTCCCGAAGGGGACGAAGAGGATTCGGAAAAGATAAGAGCCACCTATATCTTGTGGTATGGACTACTCCAGATCATTTAAAGAAACAGCAGAATTTTTCACAGCACAGGGGAAAAAAAGGACCGGTGCCTTGGTTTATGAAAATATCCATTTTAAACCCATTCATGTCTGTATGTTGCATATGTGCACACTACGTTAAACCATTCAGCTCGATTGTTCAGCCCATGTTCATCATCTCTTTATCATTTGGCTTCTCTAAAATAACAAACTGGGCATCAATGGTGATAAATCCCTGCTTACTGCAAAGCAACGTAACTATCCAATGCATTTACGCTTATGCGCACACCCTTTAGCCAGTGCAAAACCCATCTTAAACAAGCCATCATGATCACAGTTCACTTTATATAATGTGCCTCTGTACATTAAAGGGATGGGCAGGAGTGCTTTGGATTGGATTATCCAAAGCACTCGTATGAATAATTAGACAGCTTCTTTGCACCTTTCACCAGCACCAGACTGTTTTCCCCAACACCAATAACAAAATGGATGAGGGCCAATGAATAGAATGTCATAATACAGAGACTTACAGAGACTTGGTTAGGGCAAGATGATTATGTTGGTTTAAATGAATCAGCTTCCTGGGGTTATTTAAACTGTCAACATCCCAGAAGTTCTGGTCATGAAGGAGGAGTAGCAACAATTTACTATTCCAAATTACTAGTGAATGTAAAGCAAAAAACATATTATAATTCCTTTGAGGGCCTGGTCCTCATTATTGGGCATTTTATTAATTTTTAGGTTAAAACCATTTTTTTTTGCCATACTTTATTCTCCCACAGCTTACTCAGAATTTTTAATTGAATTTACAGAGCTCTTAGCTGATTTAGTGCTCAAATCGGATAGAATAATTATTTTTTTTTACCTCCGCCAAGGAGGTTATGTTTTTACCGGGGTTTGTTTGTTTGTTTGTCTGTCTGACTGACTGTTACCAACATAACTCAAAAAGTTATGAACGGATTTTGACGAAATTTTCAGGATAAGTCTCAAATGGGACAAGGAAGAAATGATTAGATTTTGGGAGTGATCTGGATCACTGTCTGGATCCAGGAATTTTTTAAAAGATTCTTTATCATTGCAAGATAGGGCCATTTTTAGCACATGTGTATATAACTCCACAATAAATGGTCAGGATGCTTGCCAAAAAAAATACAAGATAAGATCCCAATAGGTTCTACAAAATATCAAAGACTGATCCCGATCCTGCAAAAAATCCAGATACTGTGATCCAGAACAGGAAATAATAGGGGATCTATGGAATTCTCATCACTGTGAGGTAACAAATTAAGATACAAATATACAACAAACACCAAAATATAGCCAAGACACTGAGGAATCAGTAGTGTGCCAATGGATTTGTTGTATCTTCAAAAGCTATGGAGCTATAGCCAGAAGAAAACCGCCATTACCGCAAAAGTGATTTTTGTCAATAACTACTGAACTAATAAAGATATCAATGTGAATCCAATTGCTATAGGTATGTTTTGATGGTCAAGGAATCTGAAAATATAGATAAAATAAATGTACGACTATTATATTTGGGGAAAATCCCAATATTAGGGGGAACTGAGGTACTTGGCGGAGGTCTGTGCTCTCCGAATGCTTTTCTAGCTTTATTATATTATAATTAGGGGACTTTAAAGGCCAAATGTCACGTAATTTTTTTTTCTAAATGACAACGAATTTAGATAAAATACACATAGCTTAAACCAAATATTCATACCGGAGACCATATCACCCACCTGTATTTACATAATTGCACAAAATACACCAGGTGAAGGCCCCACCTTGCTTGCTGGCTTGTGACAGCCAGTCCAGACCACGCCCATGTTTTTGACATCACCAGTTGTACCCTGGCTGCCCTGCCTATCCACATTCACACTTATCAACATTGGACAATCATGACGGAAAGTGACAGCGATTGTGAACAAATTAGTTTAGTTTTGTCTTTTTTTTTTTTTTGTCTTTTTTTTTTGTCAGTGGTTCAGACAGTGACAGAGGCATTGAACCTTACCGGTTCGAGCCGTCCGAGACGGAATCAGATGCTTTGTCTGATGACAACAGTTCCAACGATGACCAGAGAGCAGAACCAGTGGAAAATGTCATTGAACTAGACATTAATCGCCTCCAGAATTGCAAAGCCGGAGGAGGTCTGTCGAGGGCGCCCCATAAATATTGATTTTTCGGAAGCCATTATTATTACAGTGGAGGAGAGCCGCTGCTGTCAAGAAATTGACCAGATCAATATGAAAATGGAGGCGCATACCTGTCAAGGGAGACGTTTTCGCCGTATTTTGGTGCCAAGCGCGGCTGTGGGAGACGGCGCAGTGGTTTGGGACACTTTTCTGTGAAATGTTTTAAATGTAGTTCGTGTTGTTATTGTCAAATATTTTAAGGAAAATACGGGGAAAATGCAATTTTAGCAAAAACGGGCGTATTGCCATTTCTGTACGCCCAAAAGAAAAAATATACTGGAAAAAAAACTGAGTGTCTTGAGGAGCACTCCTGTGTGTGATCACTCACAGCTGGGGCGGGCTGATCGCTCAGCGGGAGCGCTTCTCACTACTGTTCGAAGTGTGGAGTCACTCATTAGTTTAATTGTCTGGGCGGGCTGATCGCTTAGCGTCAGCTATTCTCACTACCATGAGAAGTAATTAGGACAATGGTTTAACACGTTGAGCTGTGCAGCGGTTGCGGAACAGACAGATCCCAGAGAGGTGTGCCTTGTTGCTCCGCCGTTGCTTATAGCCGCTTTTTACGGTGTTGAAGTACGGCGAAAACGTCTCACTTGACAGGTAAGAAAACATTTCCCAGAGAAGTGTCCCTTATTACCCAGCTGTCCCTGATAGTCCCGTTTTAAGGTATGGGTGAAATATCCAATTTTTTCTTTCTTGTTGCTCACTTCAACCTTCCAGTCTCCATATAAACAATCAATTGAAATACCCCAAGCATCAAACTAGGGTACAATCGATTTCGTCACTTCCGCCTTCTTCCCCAGGCGATTCCAGGGGCCGTGTCAGGCCAAGCGCGGCAGTTTTAAATTAACGAATATTCCGTTGTTACTGAAGCATATGCACCAAGACCCGAACGGATCGGTTCCCTTTTATATCTAGTTTCAAGATATTTAAAGTACCCTGTTACGTGACATTTGGCCTTTAATATACATGTAGATGTATGTAGCTGCGTCAATAAAAGCATTCCTACTTGACTTGCCAAGTGGATCAACCCTCTTGGCGACACAGGTAGAGTGCTGGACTCTGGAGCCGCAGGCTGTGGGTTCGAACCCCAGGTTGGACGCCACCAGTATAGCTTAACCGCCCATCTCCTTGGCTACAATTGTCATTGTTGGCAGAACTTACTGGTGGCGTATTAGTTCCATTCCCCAGATACCGCTGGTGTCAGAAGGTGGCCATCCTTAACAGAGCCTAAAAACTAAATCTGTGATGTTACTCATAGGACGTATTATTGTGTGGCTCCACCTTTCTGGTTCCACCACCACCCAGGGTATAAGAGGGCTGTGAGGAAGAGGGGCGGTCTCTTTGACCACCTCTCAGCCTAGCGGGAGCGCTTCTGTATAACCAGTGAGTCTATAATAAAGTCTTGTTCAGTTTCACCTTAAGTCTCGTCATTCACCCTCAGTTACAGACATAACAAAATCCACCTCTGACATCGGGACGATGTCAAAATCTGGAGGGGAAATATGTAGCAGAGTCAACAAAAGTATTCCTACTTGGCTTGCCAAGCGGGTCGACCCTCTTGGCAACAAAGGTAGAGTGCTGGACTCTGGAGCCGGAGGTTGTGGGCTTGAACCTCTGATTGGACGCCACTAGTTGGGCTTAACCGCCCATCCCCTTGGCTACATGTAGATAGTGATTGCCTTAATATGGCATTTAATTCAATATTAGACTCAATAGGGTTTTCTCAGAATGTAGGAAATTCTACCCATTATCTCCACCACATGTTGGACTTTGTGCTGACATATGGCATAGAAATAGAAAATCTGGTAGTGTCTCCTCATCACCCTGTGCTGTCAGACCATTATCTGTTAACTTTTGATTTTAGTATTTCTAACTAATTGGCTCCTAAAGAAAAAATATTAGTGCAGTAGAAGTTTCTCAGATGATGCCATTACCAAATTTAAGCAGATTGTTTCCTCAGTGCCATGTGTCAAAACAACTGAGGTAAGTTATGGAGATTTTACTCCTTCTGTAATTGATAGCATGGTAGATAGTGTTACAGCTTCTCTACATCAGACTCTAGACATGGTGGACCCTTTAAAAAAGAAAAAGTCTAATCAGAGATTTCTGACTCCTTGGTTCAACACAGAAACTCGTAGCTTAAAACAGAAGACTTGTCAATTAGAAAGAAAATGGCACTCCACTAAATTAAATGAAATCTATCTAGCTTGGAGAAATCTACTTCTAATTTATAAAAAAAAAAAATCTCTTAGGAAAGCCAGAGCAACTTATTATTCTGCATTAATAGAAGAGAACAAGAATAATCCCAGGTTTCTATTCAGCATTGTAGCCAGGCTGACAAAGAGTCAGGACTCTCTCAAATCTGGCATTCCCTTAGAGCTTACTAGTCAGGACTTTATGAACTTCTTCAATAGTAGAATTTCATCTATCAGAGATAAAATCAGTCAGATCTTTCCCACCATTATTTTAAATACTGTAACTGTCATAAAATGCCCATTTCACGGGCAAAACAAGGACACCAAGCACTCTCTGTGGGTTTGCACATTTATTAACATAAAGACAAGCAAAACGCTAACATACAAATACTAAATAATAAGTGTGTGGCACTAACAAACAGATATAATGACAAATGCTGGAGGAGAGTCGGGCTCGATGTCCAGGGGAACATGAAGCCAGGAACACTGAGCAAGGGGCGGAATCAGGCCGGAGCTCTCCCGAAGGCTGCAGGGGCTCATGGCTGGAAATAAGGGAAACACATAATGTACCTGGACGGAGCTCTCCTACTCTTCTCAACAGCAGCCCCAAACACACTCAGGAAGCACAACTCTGCTCCTGAGGATGGGGTAACATGGAAGGACACATCAAACCTCAGAGGTTTGCCGTGCCCTTATATGCAATACATAATTAGACACATCTGTGGATCCATGAGTAACAAAATGAATAGCAGCTGTGCAGCTCCAAACAGTTTGACAGCCGGAAGTTGCACAGTGCTGTCAAAATAAAACACAACTGGAAACCATAAAGATGCAAACCCAACAGATCCCAAAATGTGCATAATACTACAGATATAAAATGACAAAAAACAAACAAACCAGGAACCAAATACAACAGACATGAAAACAAGAAACAAGCAAACAGAAAAACACTAAACTAGACCAGAAACTGGGCACCCCTCCCCCACCCGTGACCCAGGATCATGAGCGCCCCCCCCCTCCAAGGGGTGGACCCAGACACCCCAGGGCAACATCAAAAGAAAAACGACCCCCCCACACACACACACAGAAGACTCCCCCCCAACAAGAGCAAACTAAAACAAAAAGTTCATTGTCCTTAGCAAGGATTCCACATCTCACAGGCAAAGAGAAAATGAGAACTTTGCATTTTCAGCAAAAAGTCTGTCAGAAAAAACATTGCACATAGAGAAAAACATATATTATGAAACCAACCAGAAAAACAACCCACCCTGGGGGGGAGGAGGGGGAACCCAGGCATGGAGGAACCGAGACAAAACAAACAACAAAAACAAATCAAAAGAAAACTCAAGATCCACAACCTGAACACTGTGGTGGCCCAGACTTCAGGGCCCTTGGACAGAGGCTAAGGCAGTTCAGTTGGCCTACCAGAGTCCCAAAACCACCGAAGTGTAGGGCAAAACATGTCCGGTGGCCACCCGGAGTACCAGAACCACCCGACCAGATGGTGAAACCCGTCAGGTGGCCTCCCAGAGTACATGAGCTACTGGTCCGCCGAGCAAAACATGCCCCCCTTCCCCCACAGGTGGCAGCGGCTGGAACCCAGGCTCCCAGCGACTCACCTGGTCATCAGCATGGGGAAGGCGGAACCGGCGCTGTGGCAGATTAGCACCAACAAAAACTGCTGGCCAACAGTGGGGACCGGCGATGGTGGTGGTCAGCCAGCAAGGGGGCTGGATGAGGGAAAAGGCTGTGCTGTGGAGGTCTCTGATGAGGACAGGGAGTTCCTGACAACCTCAGGCAGAGACACAGTACCCACAGCGGTCCAGACTGGGGCGAAGCACCCACGGTGGCCCTGGGCTGGGACGTAGCATCCAGTGCGGCCCCAGGCTTGGGCGTAGCATCCACGGCATCCCCAGGCTGGGGCGTATCACCCACGGCGGCCCTGGACTGGAGCATAGCACCCACATCACCCAGGCTGACCCACAGGAGCACCAAGCCATGGAGGCGGTCAACCAATGGGACCCCAGGCTGAGGCGCTGCACCCACGGTGGCCCTGGACTGAGGCGTGACTGCACCCACAGAGGCTCTGGGCTGGGGCATAGCTGCACCCACAGAGGCCCCGACTGGGGCGTAGCTGCACCCGCGGAGGCCTCGGACTGGGGCATAGCAGCACCTGCGGAGGCCCCAGACCTCAAACGGAGGGGGAGCAGCCCCCACAGAGACCTCAAACGGAGGGAGAGCAGCACCCACGGAGACCTCAAACGAAGTAGGAGCAGCACCCACAGAGATCTTGGACGGAGGGGGAGCGGTACCCCAACAACCTTGGTGGGAAGTTGCTCCATTGTGGGGAGCGGGTACTTGTCCGGCACGATCACTTTATTCACCAGCCTAAGATCGATACACGGTCGGATGTCACCTGATTTTTTTCTTGGCCACTACAATATTTGATATCTAGGGTGAAGCATCCACTCTCTTAATGATGCCTGCTTCCAGCAGTTTGTTCAGCTCCTCCGTGACATCGTCCCGTAGGGCAAGGTAAGCCGCCATAGCAGTTGAATTTTCGGCATCACACTTGGATCTATGAGCGGGCGGTGGTGGAATGTGCTGACGCATCCCAGGCCTCTGAACAGTGCCATCCAGCGGACATGCCATTCGGGGTACATTGTCAGAACCGTCGAGCCCTCTGGGTCCTTGATGGAGAATCACAATTCACAATTCAAAGTAGCCATACTCAGTATGGACCTACTGGCCCCTGAGTCCACCATAAGTGGCATGAGATGAGATGAGATGAGATTCAACTTTATTGTCATTACACATGTAAGGTAATGAAACGTGACTTGGCATTTGGGCACGCTCTGCAGAGTGCATCCAAGGCCGGGGCAGCCGCTAGGCGCCAGTCATGTCGACTCCGTCGAGTTTTAGCACATACCATTTCAACGGTCCCTTCTTCACCGTGCCACACACACCCGTGTCATGTCTCTGGACTACGCCACCGATGACTTAGCAGTGACAGTGTAGGCCCTGTCCCGCGCCACAGTCCACCACCTTTTGGGAATCCGCCCCGCCGAATTAGCTACCTTGCTAATGGCTGCGCTTGGCGGGAAAGCTTGGGTGGCTACACTCCCTTTAGCCAACACCGGCAGACTCAGCTGAACTGTGGACTCAATCTACCTGACCAGTTCGAACACCTTTTCCAACGAAAGAGTATCTTTAGTTAGTTTTAGTTTGCTCTTCAGCCACACGTTGTTAGTACCATGGGCTAGCTTATCCTGGACCAGCTCCTCCTCAATAGGCCCGAAGGCACATTCTCTTGCTAGGCTACGGAGCTCCGTAATAAAGCTCATAACTCATATCTCCGCGCCATGACAGTGGAATGGTCTCCGAAAACACAGTCCATTAATTCCAAACTGTCTTTCAGTGAACCCCTGCCACACAGCCCAAAAAATATCCACTGTCCTTCCTCACCGAGGTAGTGGACCGTTAGGCTCCTCCGTCTCTCTTCATCAACGCCGCTCAGGCCAGCCACAGCCACATAGACGTCGAGCGTCTCCCTCCAGCGGACCCATGGTATAGCTGGTGTGCCCAGAGATTGTAAAAATGGACGTGGTTGTCTGATACACGCCCCCATGGTTTTTCCTCGTCGCCAAATGTTATGTCTGAATAACAGGAGACTGGAGCCACTCTCAACTGAACACTGAACTGACTTTTTTATCGAGGACAACACCATATATACTCCAGCCGTAGCTCGCCTGACGTCATTAAGCCAACCGCCTCCGCCAGGCTACGCCAAGCCCTGAGAGTCAAATCTCACACATAACATTATCACTTTGGTGTTATAGCTGTAGAAATAACTAAATCAACAGTGCTAAAATATTTTGGAAAGAAATGTCATTTTTACTGTTAACATAATTGTGTAATTATGACAGTTTTTAAACATGTATTTCTTTGTGCCTACAGGCGCTGTTACATTCCCCATACCTAATCTGTCAAATAATATTTTTTAATCTTTATTTTGGCTATTCTAAGATTTATAGTAAATTAGTATTTGATGAACCACTGTGTAAATATATAAGCCAACTATATATGCCTAACTGTTAATTTTTTTTAAAAGACTTAGGCACCTTATAAAAAAAAAAATTTAGTTTTGTTTATTTTATTTTGCGTTCTGATTGTGTGGCTTAGCAAGTACATGAAATATGTAAAGCTTTTATTATGAAGACTGACAGATGGAAAGAAACTATTGAGTGTGCAGTGTTGGTTAATGGTGCTGATTGCCTTGACATTAAAAGTTATGATAAGAGCTCAAAATGTCTCCTTTTCCTGAAAAAAAAAAAAACCACAACCTGCATCCATGCAGACATACATTATGTTCATGTGTAAGGTTGATATTTGTTTGACAGATGCACTGTGAAGAGACCACAATCTCTGATGGCAGCTATGAGACCAACCTTCTCCTACATTTTTTAAACAATGATGGCTGTTTAATGAACTCAGCTTTGCTCTCTCATTAATCTGGACACATTAGTTATATTCTGTGACCAAAGCTCCAGAAACAGGTCACCATTATCTTCTGTCTCTCAACATATGTGATCCAAGTCTGGGTACAGGCACAATAATCCACTTAAACCTATATATACTGTAAGTATTTGGAAGAGTTATCTCCCTCTCTTATCAGCCTGTGTACATGCATTGTCAGCTGTAACCCTTACGCCTAAAGAAAATCAGAGTTCACCATTTTTGATAGACATCTGAATCTGTGACCTTTTCTGTGTCATATTTACCTTAAATCTACTTCTACATGTTTAAAGGAGATTTTTCCTCCTCTCTCATTAATGTGAACACAATTATAATCATCTTTTATAGTCAAGCCTCCAGAAAATCAGAGGTAACCATTTCTGTCAGTCAGCAGAATCTGTGACCTGCTCCTTTCTCTGTCATATTTATATTAAATCTGCTTGGATGAAATGACAGGGAGGTTAGAGGTTGGTCTATAGTTAGCTAAAACTCCTGGATCCAGCCTTGACTTTTTAAGCAGTGGTTTAATTACAGTGATTTTAAAAGCCTGCCATACGTGGCCTAATGTTAATGATAAAAGAAATAATTACATGCAGAATTCAGCTACTAACACAGGGTTACAAAAATAATTGTTTTGTAAGCTGTCTGTGTTTTTTAAACTGATTTAAGACAACTTTGCACCGCTGAATCCGAAAATGATATCCGTTTCTCTTGATCAGGTCAGGTTTTTATGCTAAGTTGATTTTAAAAAAATTCTGATCTTCTGACTAAAATGATTACATTTTTGTGACATTATCTGTTGATTTTTGTTAATATTTCTCATCCGAAATAGATTTTTAAGAGGAAAAATCGTTTTCTAACATAATTTATTGATTAAATGTTACAAACGTTTACTGTAAATTGAATAGTAGACATTGATAAAGATAAGCACATGTAAATTGAATGTTACGTCATCATTGTTCAGAATTCAGAGCTTCAACTTCCATTTATTCGAACCTCTAGAATGCTCAGCGGCAGGGATGTCACTCTTCAGAGTCCAACAGTAATCAGCCATCATGACATTTTATGACATCATGTCATAAATTGGTGCATGCAAACTCTTCAGAGTTTGAGAAATTTCAAGAAATAAAAAAGAATTTTGCATCATGTAAAGCGAAAATACCCGTACATTTAAACAAAAACGTAAAAAACAGCATGTGGCGATAGTTCAAAAAGTTGACCTGATTGAGCAAAACCAATGTGATTTTTGTATTCAGCACATCAAAATTGTCCTAAATCAGCTAAAAAAAAAAAACTTAGACAATAAATTTAGTGTTGACCAGTGTAATAAATGGAAAGACAAGGAATGGAGTGTAATATGTATCTAAACAGTGTTTAAGTAAATGTTCAATGAAAGGACTAGCTGTTACAATCCCTGATGTTTGCACCACTTCTGAGTCCGTGAGGAGCTCTTGAGAGATGGCTACTATAAGGCTTCACCGCCGGGACACATCATCAGTTGTGTACCTCAGCATCACGGGGTGTTTTGGCCATTTATCACAAGACGCCCTCCACTGAGGCAGGCCCACCACAGGTTGATCAAGCCCGGGTATGTGTCCCACAGTTTAGCTTCTTCTTCTTTTAGATTTGATTGGCAGTTGGCAACCAGCTTACAGGTGCATTACCGCCACTGACTTGATTATCATCACTCTATATCCTTGTATAAGGAGCTCTGAACAACTCCCCACGGGCAAAAAAATTATCCGTCCTCGGACGCAGTCCGAGGTACTCCTGTTTGCCTTCGAAGCCCAGATGGTATCATTTCTTTTCATTTCCAGCCAGCAACTGGTCCTCTTTTCTTCTTCTTCTTTTAGATTTGATTGACAGTTGACAATCAGCTTACAGGTGCATTACCGCCACGTACTTCATTCCATATCATTACTCAATCAAACTGGTCCTCGTGGTGTCAACCAGCTTTCTTCTTCTTTAAGATTTGATTGGCGGTTGGCAACCAGCTTACAGGTGCGTTACCACCATGTACTTCACTCTATATCGTCACCCTATCTGGTCAGGAGCTGTAGTCCTTCTATCATCATTGCAGTGTCCAATCAAACCTCAACTCTATCATAGCCCATAGATCATAGGAAATGATCCATAGGCTATGTGATGCCCTATGATGTCCTAGACAAGAAGAACTCCTGACGCCGCCGGGAGGACACAGTCCAAGGACGGATAATTTTTTCACACATAAAGAGTTGTTCAGAACTCCTTATAAGAACTCCTTATACAAAGCTATAGAGTGATGATAATCAAGTCAGTGGCAGTAATGCACCTGTAAGCTGGTTGTCAACTGCCAATCAAATCTAAAAGAAGAAGAAGAAGAAGAAGACATCCCATATGATGTCATAGACAAACTATTAAATGCCGGGATCCTCTGATGATGACGATTAAAAGTTGTAGCTCTGATGCTGGAATCCTTTGATGTTGACGATTCCATGAGTTGTTTTGATGCCGGAATCCTTTGATGTGACACCCTGACCCACCACAGGTTGATCAAACCTGGGTGTGTGTCCCGTGGCTTAGCTGTTTGCCCTAGAAGCCCAAATGATGTCACTCCTTTTCATCTACAGCCAGTGACTGGTCCTCTTGGCGGTGTCGGCCAGCTCTTTAATTGCCCATCTGTAATCCTGTCCCCTGATCCCAATCTCCCTGAGCAGCTTTACAGTTGTTGTGGCTACAAAGTCCCTGCATCCCACCTCCACCGGGCACACCTTATCTTCCAGCCTCTGTCCTCTGCCTCAGCTACTAAGTTGGAATACCGCAGCTTCTTACGCTCATAAGCTTCCTCGACAGCGTCCTCCCAGAGTACTGTCAACTCAATAATATAGGCGAGCTTAGATAAATTAGACCAGAGGACAAGATCTGGTCGCAGGGTGGTCGTTGCGATCTCTGGAGGGAAAATGAGCCTCTAATCCAAGTCAGCTCGCATCTGCCAATCTCTGGCTGTGTTCAGTGGACCCAGATCAGGGAGTAAGGGACCGGCTCTCAGCTTGGCCCCGGCTTGAACAAATGAAGGTAGGTGTCGGCGCACATCCTGATTGTTGAAGGGTTGGGAGTTGATGGATACTCTCTTGCACTCAAGTTTATCGGCTAGACACCTGAGGACCTGGTTGTGTCTCCACGTGTATCTACCTTGAGAGATGCTAGTCCTGCAACAAACCAAGATGTGCTTGAGTGTTGCTGGGGCTGTACACAGAGGGCAAGATGGATCCTTTCCAAGCCACAGCTGCAGATTTGTGGGAGAGGGCAGCACATCATATGTAGCTTGGACGATGAAGCTCAGCCTGTTGGATTCCATGCCCCAGAGTTCTCTCCATGTGATTTTCCTCTTTTTGACACCCTCCCAACTCATCCATTGACCCTGTTTGGCTTGTGCTACGGCTCTGGCCCTTCTGGCTGCTTCCTCCTGTTGACGCACCTCCTCTACCACCATAGTTTAGCATTTGGCTGGAGATGCCTTTTGCCAGAGAGGTGTTGCTGTTCCAAAGCCAAGACCTCCTCTACTTTGTTGGACGTGACCCACCACGTCACGATGGAGGAGCGCAGATTTGGCCTGTAGTACAGCCATGTTTGGGGTCCACTTCTTCCCTGTTGCCAGGGTAGGAGCAGCACCTCTTACTACAAAGTCCCGGGAGTTGGCAAGCGACATGTCCAGCCTCACCTTGACACATTTGAATTCCTCAACCAGGCTAGACAATGGCAGTGACAGGGCTCCATCGCTGTAGAGTCCAATGCTGCTGAGACATTTTGGGAGGCCAAGCCACTTCCTCACATAAGAGCTCACTAGCCTTTCCAGATGCTGAGCATGTGTTAGGGAGACTTCATACAGGTCAACGGCCACAAGAGTCTGGGCAGTAGCCCAAACTGGAGGCACCAGAGTTTCAGCTCCTGAACATGAACACATAGATCTCACCTCTGTTTGTTGCCAAATTTGATCAAATCTTCAACGTCAGGTATAGAATTCACCATGTCCCTGTCAGTGCTTTTTTCTAGGAGGAAGAAAGACTGACGTTAAACCCAAAACATGTTAAATCATGTCTGGATAATCCAAAAGCTTAGCTCATCACATCAGCCTGCTGTTTTATTTTATTTTAATGATAAATTATTGAAGTCACTTAGGCCATGGCTAATGTTTACCCCACAAATAGGACACTTCACATTAAAACTAAACATCAGATGGCACACTTGTCCAGAATACATTAAACTACTTTAAATCAAAGGCAAAATGGTAATAGTCTATCATACTCAAACAGTCTTGTTGTGCTTCATAAATCATTTATTATGTTGCTTGTAGATCTCCCAGAAGTTTGACCATTACCTTCAAAGAGCAGGTTACAGATCCTGCTGACTTACAGAAAGGCGTTCTGGGTATGATGTTAAACTGCATCTGGGTGAGGGGGCCTGTTGGACTAGAAGGATGATGGAGTGCCTCTTAACTCTCGCTGATACTCCCAGGTGTCCTTTAGGCAAGGATTAGTACCTGTTAGCCTCCCTTACCAGGGTTACAGTAAAGATCTCCATCAACTTTCTGTGTTATAATCCCCTAAGGGAACCCAGGGTTAAAGTGGTTCCTAGCACCCTGTTGCTGATCATATGAGGTGACAAATGGGGCAACTTGTTTGCCGTGAGTTGCGACCCGTGTCAGTGGAGGAAGAGGTCCTGGTCCTTGAGGAATGTGTCTTGCTGCGGCTCTCACAAGTCCAACACAGTGCTTTGGCTCCTACTTCACTTAGACAGGAGGTTGGAAGGGCCTGGTCCAATCAATCAGCTTGTCAAGGTCTACTCTGGAATGTCTTTTGTCAGTGTAACATCTCCTAATCCCAGAAGCCTATGGCGGAGGGTCAGTCGAGTAATTTGCAGTTTTGTGTTTTATTGCTTGAGTACACCATCCCTGTATCCCTGTGCATAACCTGCAGGAAGTCTGCGGCTCTGTGCATCCCCTTGTAGGGCTCCGAGGAGGGTGGGGAGCAGGGATGATGAATCATACGCTATAAAATATGGCTACTAAACAAACTCCTAAAAAAACGAATGTTTGAAGATGATGATGATCCAGGAATTAGCAGGATGGCTCTTTCAAACAGTAATAATTGGCCAAGGCCTATTGTCTTAGAGTTGCTGTCATCAGATATGCCTCTTTCTACGCTGTCCCCTTTTGCTATAGAGAAAGGAATTTCAGGTATTGCAGGGTAAGTTAGGGATGTTAAAAAACTGAGGTCTGACCAGATTTTGGTGGAATGTTTAAAGGAATCCCATTCTGAAAATTTGTTATGTTGTGATGTGCTGGCTGGTGTTCCAATGAGGGCTTTTCCTCACCCTTCTCTAAACAGCTGCAAAGGAGTAATTCGTACTAGAGAACTCCACGATATGGAAGAGGATGAAATAGCCTCAGAACTGCAACAACAAGGAGTAGCACATGTGAAGAGAATAACCATTAAAAAATATGGCCAAACAGTAAAAACTGGCACTTATATTCTGACATTCAACTGGCATCAACTCCCAGAAAGAATCCAAATAGGATACCTGAGTGTAACTGTTGATATTCCAAATCCATTGAGATGTTTTAACTGCCTAAAGTTTGGCCATGGCTCCACAGGATGTAAGAATAAACCAGTCTGCTGCAAATGTGGAGAAGAAAGTGTTATGTTGGGAAAATGACACGAGACGGAGAGCTTCTTGAGGGACATCCAGCTCAGCTTTATTATACAGAATGCTCAACTATGTACAGAGTGGGCCGTGCCCACCTGACGTCATCCTGTGGGTGGGTACAGCATTCCAGACACCCAAATCCCATACACAACATCTCCCTCCTTTAAAAAAAAAATGTCAAGTACACAAATAACCCACCCTAATTTGTCACCCGACTCACACACTAAAAGGGAAGAACATATGTACAAAAATAAATAAACTCCTATCCATTCACACAACTAAGGCTGGGAGGCCAGGCAGACTGCCAGCACCCCCTACACGGCTGAGCGGGACTTTCTGCCACTAAAAAAAAAAACAATTTAACATTACAAAATAAAGCCGTGTCTCTAACTCTAAAACAATCCCCATAATAATACTATACTGTACACATCACATAAAATCACAAAACATACGCTACTGGAGGCCCCCCACCCCAACTCCCACCCCACAATGGGCGTTCAAAGCACAGTCACGTTGGGTCATTCAATTAGATGGATCAAACAAACCAGGTGGGCTCATATTCACCCTAAACGTAATTACTTACCGAGCCACCACCATTCTGACTACAAAATTTAACAAATACCAATTAAACAAAAAGACGCTGAAATTCAGTGCTACAACAGGCATGTCACCACACAGGTCAATAAAATTGTCATGCAAACACTCAACACAGGCTCGCAACTACACACCTCATCATACCTACTGCACTCACTCTCTTTTCTCCGTTTTTTTTTTTTTTTAAGAAATTTACCAGGGCACCAAACAGTGAAACAACATATATTCATTCACATATACATATAGACATTCACATCAGAAAAAATAAAAGTTTAGGTAACCCCAACATCCCTGGGTAGCCACCATCTTCTACACAGCCACGGAGGGCCTGGGCATCCCCACGGCATTCTCAAGTCCAGCCACTGCTGCCCCCCAGGGTCGAAACACCCCTCTCTGGCCAACTTTTCTCCAACTTTCCAAACAGTTTTTTTCTTTCTGGGCTGAACCCCACCGTCGACCCATAGGGAAACCCGACCCGGTCTCCCGTGCCCTCCACATCATCTAAGGACCTCCTTCCTGCATTGTGCTGTCCCGCCGACCCGGTCCAAACCCTCATCCTGACAATGGCATTTGGCACTCTGTAGGACAGCGCCAATTTTTTCCACTCCACTTACATGTCCTCCAGTTTTGGCAGCCCTCTTCATGGGGACCCCGCAGTGCCTTCTGGTACCCACACCAAGGGTACCGTGGCCACCGGCACTGGTATCAACCCTTGCTGAGTTATCGTCACACCAGTCACCATTTACATCCAGCTCACCAGACCAGCTCGTGTCCCGAATCGCGCCAAATTGTCCCGCTCTGCTCTCTTCTCTCTTGGTCTCGAACACTTTGACCCCCCCATGGTTGTGCTCCAGGGGCCGCCGAAGCCCGCTCCTCAGCGCCGCATGCTGCCGCTGTGTCCGGCCGTTGCCACTCACCTTCGTGGTTCACAGCGTCACCCTCACTGGCATCGTTCTCCGGTCCGGGCACCTCGACGCAGCTTTTGACTCCCTCGTTCCTTGTGTCATGTTATGTAGCCTTCATAACCGGCTCCTGTTCACCTCCAGGACCTGCACCATCACCCTCATCAGGCCCGCTCACTGACCTGAGCTCCTCACCACTGCATTCAGCACTCTCGGTGTTGGCGTTTTTCTGCAGTGTCACTGTGTCCTGCGGCTACTGCTACTCCCTTGGGCCGTCAGCCTCTCTGGTCTCCCCTAACTGTTGTCCAGCCTCCCACTGCATGGCCTCCAGCTGCAGGGCTGACTCCTGCTGTGCCACCTCTCTGCCGGTGTTGGTCGTGTTTAACTCGGGCTCTGTCCATCTTCACTTCAGCCTCTGATCTCAGGCCTCACTGACAATGGAGCGCAGGGCGGCGGTGGCTAACAGCATGGGCACCCTCACACCATTCAGTTCCACCACCTGTTGCGGTCCAGACCATCCTTCAGGTCGCGCGATGTTGACACCTTGTCTGCTGTTGTCAGTGGCCAGGGGCTCCTCCACACGTAGCTCCGGTTCTGCCTCGAGGCCCAGTTTTGCGCCCTTAGCCCTGTTTTGGCTTGAAACTAGCCTGTCAGCTAGCCTGTCCATAGGTTCCGACTGAGCTGTTAGCTCTTCCAAGCTAACTAGCTCCGGCATGTCCAGCGCCACCAGCCTCTTCACCCGCAATTGTCTGGCCCTCGTCTGCTCCGCGAAGTGAGCCTCCATGAGCCCGACAGCCTCCACGTAGCCCTTACGCTTGCCCATCGAGTCGAGAATCCTTCGTCTCTCCACGCCGAGGTTACAGGCCAGGAGGGCCCGCCACTGTCTCCCATCAAGCCAAGGGAAACACAGCAAGTCGACATACTCCTCGAATTCCCGTCTCCACTGCAGACACAAAATAAATAGCTCACCCAGGCTCTCCAGAAACAGCAACAGCCGCTGACTAAACCAGCATGCTCCCATTGGTCTCCTCGTCGCCAGACGTTATGTTGGGAAAATGACACGAGACGGAGAGCTTCTTGAGGGAAATCCAACTTAGCTTTATTATACAGAACGCTCAACTATATACAGAGTGGGCCGTGCCCACCTGACGTCATCCTGTGGGTGGGCACAGCGTCCCAGACACCCAAATCCCATACACAACAGAAAAGCACGAGTTGGCCTGCACAACACCTCCCAAATGTAGCAACTGTTTAGGCAATCATGCAGCATCATCAAAGGAATGTCCATGTTGGATCAAGGAAAAAGAAATTCAAACTGTCAAATGTACTAAGAAAATTAGCTACCCTGAGGCACGTAAACTGGTAGAAGGGTTCCCAAAGTACAAATTCCAGCAGACTTTCTCCTCTGTTGTGAAATCTAAGATGCAGCCTGCTGAGTGCCAAACAGATCTGGCCTGGCTAACTAAAGATAAGCCCTCATTATTAAGTTGTGGTGGACACACATACGTGACCTGCTTTTGGACTCACATTTTAGACCAGAGCAAGGGCAGAGCTTCTGTGGTTACTACAGGAAGCTGCAAGAGGGTTAGCTTTGGTATGCAAAGCTGGAGACTGTGGGGTATAATTAAAGGATTAATGAGGGGATGCATTGTAGACAGTGGTGTGATATCATGCAGAGAGGATGCATTGTTGCTGTCCTTACAATGCAATGGTTTTGTGAGACATGTGACCTGTTAACTGTAAGAGTCCTGGTTTTTAAGGACGAGAGTGCCCTTTTGTCGCTCTCTTTATTCTGCTTCGTGATGTTGGAAGATGTGAATAAAACTGACTCGAGAGATAAACTCTGCCTCGTCATTTTCACATTTCCACACTGGTGACCCTAAGACATATCATGAAAGAGGAGAATTCCCCCGGGCCAGCCTCGTCAGGAGCCCCCAGCCAAGAGCTACAGTCCAGCTACCGGACCTCTGGCAGAACAATCCACGCTCCTGGTTCAACGCGGTTGAGGCGCTGTTCAACCTCCGGGGGATATCGGTAGATGCCACAAGATTCTACCACGTAGTCGCAAAGCTGGACAACAACACGGTCCAGCATGTGGAGAGCCTGATCGACCAGCCGCCGGACAACGACAAATACGGCTCGTTGAAGGCTGCACTCATCCAGCAATTCACCCCCTCGGCGGAGGAGCGAGCAGAGAGGCTCCTGGGGCTGACGGAGTCGGAAAATGACATGCCCGCGAACCTGATGGAGAAGTTGTTGAGGTTGAAAGACTCTGATGACGATCACTTCATTTTCACCCACCTCTTCCTCAGGACTATACCATCAGCAGTGAGAGCGACCCTGGCCAGTTCGCCACTGTTGGCCCAACGGGACTACCGCGCGCTGGGTCGAGAAGTGCAGCGGATTGTCAACGCCACCAAGCGGCGCACAGCCGCGGCCGCTGCAGCAGAGCTTTGCGCGGCGACCGGAGACAACAGGAGGCCAGAGGCAGCAGTACCAGACGCACCAACGACGGCGGCGGCAGGGGCCAGGGAACGCGGATCGGACGTCCTCTGTTTCTACCATCGCCGCTTCGCAGAGAGGGCACGCAAATGTGTACCACCATGCCAGTTCGGGCATTTGGGAAACGCCAAGACCGGGAGTCGGTAGCAGCCGCGGCCCTCGGGGAGGAGAACAAGCTGCTCTACTTGTCGGATGCACGCTCGGGGAGGCAGTTCCTCGTCGACACAGGCTCCCAGTTGAGTTTCATCACGCCTTCCTATGCGGACAGACTAGCTGGTTCCGGAGGTCCCTGGGTGTCAGCAGCAAACGGCTCAGAGAATAAGACCTTCGGTTAGAAGACTCTGCTTCTGTCTCTACACGGCCGTACATTTGAGTGGACTTTTGTTGTAGCAGCAGTAAATTTCAATATGGTGGGGGCTGATTTTCTGTGCTCACATGGTTTGTTGGTTGATCTCGCTAACAGGCGCTTGGTTAATGCACTTTCTTTTGATTCTATCCCCTGCACAGCGCGAGCGGCCCCGCCTACAGCACAAGCCAACGTCACAGCTGCAAGCGGTAAGTTCCACACACTGCTCACTCAGTTCCCAGCACTCACGGTCCCCACTTTTTTGGCAACAGTCGCTAAGCACAGGGTGGAGCATTTTATTACCACTACCGGACCGCCCGTTTTTGCAAAAGCTCGGCACTTGAACGCAGCTAAACTAGCCATAGCTCGCGAGGAATTCGCCAACCTGGAGAGGTTGGGCATTATCAGACGTTCAAACAGTCCGTGGGCTTCCCCGCTGCACATGGTCCCGAAAGCCGACGGATCATGGCGACCTTGCGGGGATTTCCGCAGGTTAAACAACGCTACAGCTCATGACCGCTACCCAATCCCGCATATCCAAGATTTTTCCGTTCATTTGGCAGGGGTGCGCGTTTTTTCTAAAATAGACTTGGTCCGCAGTTACCACCAAGTCCCAGTGCGCGCTGAGGACATACCCAAAACAGCGGTAATAACTCCGTTTGGCCTCTTCGAGTTTTTGAGCATGCCATTCGGACTTAAAGGGGCGGCTCAGACGTTCCAACGCATGATGGACGCGGTGCTTCGCGATCTCCCTTTCGTGTTCGTCTACTTGGACGATATTTTAGTAGCCAGTGCGTCCGAAGACGAACACGTAAAACACCTGACCACAGTTTTCCGAAGGTTGGGAGATCACGGGTTAATAATCAACCCAGCAAAGTGTCAGTTCGGGGTGACGCAGATCGATTTTTTAGGACACCGCGTCTCCCCCGAAGGACCAGTTCCGCTTTCTGATAAAGTGCGCACGGTGGCAGATTTTCCCCGGCCACAGACGGTCAGGGCGTTGCAGGAGTTTTTGGGAATGGTGAATTTTTATAACCGTTTTCTCCCCCGCGTGGCACAACTCATGCAGCCGCTGTATGCCGCACTCAAAAAAAAGAAACCCGCGGATAAGGTCGAGTGGTCCCCGGAGCGGGACCAAGCGTTCTCGGAGGTGAAAGCAGCTTTGGCAAGGGCTGCGTTGTTGGCACACCCAGACCCAACGGCCCGCATAGCGCTCACCACTGACGCTTCAGAGGTGGCCATAGGGGCGGTCGTGGAGCAACATGTAGCTGGGGTTTGGCAGCCCCTCGCTTTTTTCAGCAGGACTTTGCACGATAGCGAACGTAAATACAGCGCGTTCGACAGGGAGCTGCTCGCTCTCCATTTGGCCATTCGCCACATTCAGTTCTGGCTAGAAGGACGCTCTTTCACCACGTTCGTTGACCACAAACCACTCACTTTCGCGATGGCCAAGGTTTCCGAACCGTGGTCAGACCGGCAGCAGAGACAGCTGGCCGCGATATCAGAGTTTACCACTGATATCCAGCATGTGGCGGGCAAACTCAATGTAGTGGCAGATTGCCTCTCACGAGCCGTAGCGGCCCCAGTCAGCGTAGGAATAGATTACGCAGCCATGGCCGCGGAGCAGGGTAGTGACACGGATGTGCGCGCGCTCCAGTCTGGACCAACGGGGTTAAGGCTGGAGAACAGGGTGCTGCAAGACGGTATGCCCCCCCAATCTGCGATGTCTCCACGGGTCGGCCGCGTCCAGTAGTAACAGCTGCGTGGCACCGCCGCGTTTTTGACTCGATTCATTCCTTGGCGCACCCGGGAGTGCGCGCGTCGGTCAAAATGGTAGGAGAAAAATTTGTGTGGCCGAGCCTCTGCAAGCAAGTGAAAGAGTGGGCAGCAGCCTGCACGGCGTGTCAACGAGCCAAAGTACACAGGCACACAAGAGCTCCTTTGGAGCCGTTTCACATTCCGGCCAAGAGGTTCGACCACGTTCATGTGGACCTCGTGGGCCCCCTCCCACTGTCACAAGGGTGCACACACCTTCTCACAATGGTGGACCGCACCACGCGCTGGCCTGAAGTGGTCCTGCTGGCATCAACCACGGCCGAGGAGGTTGCACGCGCGTTTTTAACAGCTTGGGTGGCGTGCTTCGGCGTTCCATCGGATGTCACGTCCGACAGAGGCCCTCAATTTGTGTCCGAGCTTTGGTCGACAATGGCCCGCAGCCTGGGTGTCACAATTCAACGCACAACCGCGTACAATCTGCAGGCTAACGGGTTATGCGATCATTTTCATAGGTCATTGAAAGCAGCTCTCAGGGCATCACTGACGGGTGCAAATTGGGTAGACAAGTTACCGTGGGTGTTGTTGGGGTTGCATTCTGCGCCTAAAGAGGATTTAGAAGCCTCCCAACAGCGCTCGTGTTTGCGCAGCCACTCCGGCTCCCTGGGGAGTTTTCTGCGCCAGACACCTCCCCGTCTCAGCTGTTGCAGAGTGACATAGAATCAAGCACGCTGCCCGGCCCCGCGCACCACAGTTTTCCGCGCGTTTTTGTGCCTAAAACTTTGAGGAACGCAGAGTTTGTTTTTGTCAGACACGATGCGCACCGAACCCCGCTGCGACCGCCTTATGACGGACCCTTCAGAGTGCTGGAAACAGGGGACAAGCAGTTTTTGCTAGATTTGGGGGGTAGGGAAGAGAAAGTTGGCATAAACAGACTCAAACCCGCTTTTGTGGTGGCAGATGAGCAAGTGCTGTTGGCGAGGACCCCGCGGCGAGGTAGACCCCCGCGGAGGGCTTCACAGAGTAATGTCTCCCCAGAACCCCCACAGGTGCTGACAGAAGGTTTCCACCCCCAGACGGCAAACCCCCAGCATGACAGCACCGCGGAGACATCCAACCCCTGCTACAGCAGATACGGCAGGAGACGGAAGCCCAGACAGCTTGTGGATTAATGTGTATTAATACTATCACGGCATGCATGTTGTTTTTCCCTTGTTTGTTCTAAAATGCTGGGGGGGCTTTGTGTGGTGGACACACATACGTGACCTGCTTTTGGACTCACATTTTAGACTAGAGCAAGGGCAGAGCTTCTGTGGTTATTACAGGAAGCTGCAAGAGGGTTAGCTTTGGTATGCAAAGCTGGAGACTGTGGGGTATAATTAAAGGATTAATGAGGGGATGCATTGTAGACAGTGGTTTGATATCATGCAGAGAGGATGCATTGTTGCTGTCTTTATAATGCAATGGTTTTGTGAGACATGTGACCTGTTAACTGTAAGAGTCCTGGTATTTAAGGACGAGAGTGCCCTTTTGTCGCTCTCTTTATTCTGCTTCGTGATGTTGGAAGATGTGAATAAAACTGACTCGAGAGATAAACTCTGCCTCGTCATTTTCATATTTCCACAAAATAATATTAAAAATTCTGGAGTCTCAGTTAAAAGTAAAACGAGTACTCAAAGCCTGACTACAATAAGCCAACCCTTAAGTCAGTCTAAGTCAGCCCACAGAACAAAACCAATCATCAAAAGGAAAGAAAAAACATCCAGCTCCTCTACTCAGGCAAAATCAAGCCAAGAAAATAAATTGCAAAAGAATGGGAATCCAGTAGATGCAGAAATGTCTGAAGTCATGACTTGCCGTAGTCGCAGCCCCTCCCCCAAAAGCAAGCATAAGGAGCATGCTTTTGTTTTACCTACCTGATGGAGGGTAGCCACATTATCCAGTGGAACTGTCATGGCTTTAAGGCCAATTTCTCTGAAATGCAGCGTTTAGCTGCTAGTTTTAATCCTCTTGCTTTTTGCCTTCAAGAAACTCTCCTACTATCAACCAACCCCATGTTTCTGAAACATTATACAATGTATAATACATATGGTCCAAAGTGGATCTTCCATCTGGTGGTTCAGCAATTTTAGTAAGGAATGACATAATTCACAGCCACTTGGCATTAGTCTCCAACTTACAGGCAGTGGCAGGTCGTCTAACTTTGCACAAAGCAATAACTTTATGCTCTGTCTATATACCACCAGATATGACTGTGACACCGGAAAATCTTGATGACCTTCATAATCAGTTGCCATCCCCATACATCCTTATGGGTGACTTTAATGGTCATAATCCTCTGTGGGGAGGAATTTGCTCAAATGCAAAAGCCAAGATGCTGGGGGATTTTATTGCTAAAAATGATCTGTGTCTTTGGAATGATGGGTCTCACACATACCTCCACCCAGGACATGGAACCTATACTGCAACTGACCTACGTGTCTATATGTGATCCTGAGCTAGTGCTGGAATTCTCATGGCAGGTCTTGGATGATCTTTGTGGAAGTGACCACTTTCCACTAATACTGACATCTACAGAAGTGGATGTGCAATCAAGAACTCCGCAATGGCAACTCAAAAAAGCAAACTGGTCCTCCTTTGTTTCGCTGTGCAAAGAGAAATTCAACCAAAAACCTCAACCACACTGTCATTCTGTTCAGAGCTTCACTCAAACCTTAATTACAATTGCAGATAAGACTGTCCCAAAAACATCAGCGAAGTCACAGCATAGGTTCAACCCATGGTTCAATGATGACTGCAAAAAGGCCATCGAGGCAAGGAAAAAAGCAGAGAGGACGTTCAATAAACCCAACAGAAAACCTGATCAGATTTAAAATCTGTCGAGCTAAAACACGCAGGATCATCAGTGAAGGAAAGAGACAGAGCTAGAGGGAATATGTATCAAGCCTCACATCCAACACATCTACCAAAAAGATCTGGGATTTAATCAGAAAGATGAAAGGTAAGGAGAATGGACTTCAAATACAGCATATTAATCATCAGGGTAATCTGCTGATGACAAAATTTGAAATAGCTAATCCACTAGCAAAATTGTTTGAGAAGAATTTGTCTATTGGAAACTATCCTCCTGAGTTCCAAATCATACAAGCACAAGAAGAACAAAAAGAAATAAACTTTTCTTCAGATAACTCAGAACCATACAACCAAGATTTCACTATGAAAGAACTTTTGCTGTCAATAAGGAACTCTCATGACACTGCTGTGGGACCAGATAAAATTCATTATCAGTTTTTAAAACACTTACCCCCCAGTGCACTATCCATTCTCTTGATGGTTTTCAACAACATCAGGAAGTCAGGAAGTATTCCTGAAAGCTGGAAAGAAGCAGTAGTTATACCTGTTCCAAAACCCGGGAAAGATCATACTGATACCAACAACTACCGTCCAGTAGCTCTGACAAGTTGCCTCTGTAAAACCATGGAAAGAATGGTAAACAATCGCCTTGTGTGGGTGCTTGAGTCTGAAAGCCTTTTAACTGATTACCAGTGTGGCTTCAGATGTGGTAAAATCACTTTAGACCACCTTATTAGATTAGAGGCCTATACACATGATGGTTTTATTAGAAAAGAACATGTAGTTGCTGTAATTTTTTGATTTAGAAAAAGCATATGACACAACATGGAAATGTGGTATTTTGAGAGACCTACTGTACATGACATTGACATAATTTCTGGACCCAGGGGACAGAAGACAGACTCGAGAGAATACAATTATCCTTTTATTATCAACCCGTGTCTTGTGTGTGAGTGCGTGTATGTGCTATGTGGTGTGTGAAGTGCAGGACTCGTGCTGGGGCTGAGCTGGACGTCGTTCGGCCTGGCAACCCTATGGAGACAAAACAGAGATGTTAACGCTGCACCAGCGCTGAGAGCGTAATACAGAGAGTTGCTTACTTTTGCAGGTGGTGTTGCTGGATTCCGGTTTACCCTGTGGGCGACAGCCGGGGAAAGAGCGTCTAGCTCCGTGCTGGGAGAAGAGGGAGTTACCCTGATGCTGCTGTGGAGCTGAGCCGCCGCCGGGGAGAGAAGATCCGCCGCCAGGGAGGTCCACCTGTGCACAGGGGAAAGGAACTTGACAAGGTGAGTGGAGGTTAAGCTTATGTGCTTCGACATGTTGCTCGTGGTCAGAGGTTGAGCCAAGACGTGGCTGGAGACGAGAGACGTGTCCTCGTGAGTTTGACAGACGGCTCCGTGCTGAGTCGCTGGCAGGCCTGGCTCTTAAAGCCCGCTGACGATTGGCAGCAGGTGTGCACGCAGCTGAGACTGATGATGGCCCTGCGGGCGCCATGACAGTACTCCCACCTCTAGAGGTGCCTCCTGGCACCTGCCTTATCTTACCTGGGTGCGTCCGGTGAAAGTCACGGATGAGTTGTTTATCGAGGACAAGAGACGGACATACCCAGGACCTATGCTCAGGGCCGAATCCCTCCCAGTCCACCAGGTATTGTAGACCGCGACCCCGCCAGTGGACATCCAGGACGGTAGTGACTCCCCACGCCGGATGGCCATCGATCATCATCGGGGGAGGTGGAGCCGCGGGGGGTGGGCAGAGGGGGCTGGAGCAGACGGGTTTCACCTGAGAAACATGGAAGGTTGGGCAGATGCGGGGGGGGGGGGGGAGAGCTAGGCGAACAGCCACAGGGTTAATTACACGTACAATAGGGTAAGGCCCAATAAAACGCTTGGTCAGCTTGCGTTTCTCTGCTTTCAAATTAATGTTACGCATCGACAGCCATACCTGCTGAGCCACCTTGTACTCGGGAGCCAGTCTCCTGCCGCGATTGGCCGTCCTGATGTTACGCTCGGTGGTCTGAAGGAGAACTCTGCGGGTGGTAGTTCAGAGCCGGCGGCAGCGCCTGACATGGGCATGGACAGAAGGCACTGCCACCTCCTTCTCCTCCTCCGGAAACAGTGGGGGGTCATACCCCAAAGATGCCCTGAAGGGGGACATCCCAATTGCTGAAGAAACTGTGGAGTTATGGGCGTACTCAATCCACGGCAGGTGGCTGCTCCAAGAAGAAGGGCTGGAGGCAATGATGCAGCATAGGGTGGCCTCCAGTTCCTGATTCGCTCGTTCGCACTGCCCATTGCTCTGAGGGTGGTAACAAGATGACAGGCTTACTGTTGACCCCAGCGCGTGACAGAATGCCCTCCAAACCTGGAAAACAAACTGAGGCTCACGATCCGAGACGATATCCGTGGGGATCCCATGAAGATGAATGACGTGCTGAACCAGCAGGTCCGCTGTCTCCTGCGCGGTCGGCAATCCCCGGAGGGGAACGAAGTGGGCCACCTTAGAGAAGCGATCAACAGTGGTCAGGACCGTCGTAAAATGATTGGATGGCGGGAGGCCCATCACGAAATCCAGGGCAATGTGTGACCAGAGACGACTAGGAACCGGCAGGGAGTGGAGCAGTCCAGCCGGGGGGGAGGAGGATGACTTCCTGGTGGCGCACTGAGCGCAGGCCCGGATGTAGACATTGACATCCTTCCGCAGCCCCGGCCACCAAAATGACCTCTGGAGAAGCTCAATCATGTAAGACACCCCAGGGTGGCACGCCAACTTCGAGGTGTGAGCCCACTGAATGACCTCACCCCGGACCAGCGTAGGGACAAACAACCGTTCCGAGGGGCCGCCTCCCAAATTGGGCTCAGTCTCCTGCGCCTTCACAACCCTCTCCCTGATGTCCCACAAGAGGGCGCCCACGACGCAGGATGGGAGAAGGATCGTTTGTTCCTGGTCCTCGGATACCTCCGCCAAGAACTGCCTGGAGAGGGTGTCTGGCTTAGCGTTCTTGTCCCCGGGGCGATAGGTGATCGTGAAGTCGAACCGACTGAATAACAGGGACCAGCGGGCCTGACGGGAGTTCAACCACTTAGCAGTCCTCAGATATTCCAAGTTCTTATGGTCAGTCCAAACTACAAAAGGCTGGGCCGCTCCCTCCAACCAGTGGCGCCGCTCCTCCAAAGCGAGCTTAACCGCCAACAGCTCCCTATCGCCGATGCTGTAATTCCTCTTTGCTGGAGACAGGTGGTGCGAGAAGAAGGCACAGGGGCGGATCACCTCGTCTATCGGAGAGCGCTGGGAGAGTACTGCCCCCACCCCGGAGTCCGAAGTGTCCACCTCGACCAGGCACTGGAGAGCCGGGTCCACCTGCTTAACTCCCTCTTGAGAGTGCCAAATGCTGCTGCAGCCTCCTCCGTCCAGTGGAAGGGGACCTTTGGGGACGTGAGACAGGTCAGCGGGCAGGCCACCATGCTATACTTGGGCACAAAGCGGCAGTAAAAATTGGCAAACCCCAGGAACTGATGGAGCTGCTTTCTGGACGGGGGGGGGGGGACAGTCCACCACCGCCTTCACCTTGGTCGGGTCGGGGAGAACCTGGTTGTGGGAAATCACAAAGCCGAGAAACGCCATCTTGTTAGCATGGAACTCGCATTTCTCGGCCTTCATGAACAGTTGGTTCTCCAGGAGACGTTGGAGGACCCGTCTCACGTGCACCCGGTGCTCCTCAAGCGATCGGGAGAAGATGAGGATGTCGTCCAGGTAGACAAAGACGAAGGTGCCCAGGAAATCTCGGAGAACGTCATTGATCAGGCTCTGGAAGACGGCTGGAGCGTTAGTCAGCCCAAACGGCATCACCAGGTATTCGAAGTGGCCGTTTGGGGTCCGAAAACCAGTCTTCCACTCATCTCCCTCCTTGATCCACACGAGATGGTACACATTGTGGAGATTGAGTTTGGTGAACCAAGAGGCCCCCTGGAGGGAATCAAATGCCGTGTCCATGAGGGGCAGGGTGTACTTATCCTTCATCGTGATATCATTGAGACCCCTGAAGTCGATACATGGCTGCAGGGAGCCGTCCTTCTTTCCAACGAAGAAGAATCCTGCCCCCACCGCCGAAGAAGACGGGTGGATGATCCCTGAGCTGAGCGACTCCTTTATATACTGTACGTATCCATCGCCTCCCATTCCGGAGCAGACAGGCTGTACAGACGGCTCGACGGCAGCGGGGCACCAGCCCGGAGATTAATGGCGCAGTCATAAGGGCGGTGGGGAGGAAGGGACAGCGCCCGCGACTTACTGAAAACTGCTCCCAGATCGTGGTATTCAGGTGGCACCTTGGACAGATCTGGAGGGGGGGACAAGCGTGGGGCCACAGACACCGACGGGGCACATGCCGCAGACTGCAGGCACACGCTGAGGCAGAATAAACTCCAGGATGAGACGTTTCCTGTCTGCCAGTCGAAGGAAGGATTATGCAGCCGCAGCCAGGGGTAGCCCAGGATGACCGGGGAAGTGGAGGAGGGCAGCACCAGAAAGCGTAGATCCTCTCGGTGGTTCCCAGAAACGATCACCAACACTGGGGTGGTCTGCTGAGAAATAGTCATTAGCGGGGCTTTGGATAGAGCTATCAGCTTGAGCAGTGACTGGAGAGTTTGACAGGTGAGCCCTAACCGGGTTGCCAGGTCTCCTGATGTGAAACTCTGCTCAGCCCCGGAGTCAATCAGTGCATGAGTGGAGTATTCAGTGTGTTTATGGATGAATCGGATGGACACGAGGCAGCTGGTGAGGGGTTTTGATTGGGACGCGTCCGTGAGTCCCCCTACTGTGACCCACAGACCTCCTCTTTTAACCGACTCGTACAATTCTCCAATTCATGTGTACTGCTACCACAATAAAAACACAGCCCTAACTCCCTACGGTGCTGTTTCTCAGCAGGCGGAATCTTGGAGCACCCGATTACCATATCCTCCTGCCCTGGAAGTCCTTCCAGAGAGGGCAGAGCCAACTGGGGTGACTGTGAGGAACAAAAAAACTGCGCGCTCGAGCAGCTAGAAGCTCTTCGCTCGGCTGCTCGTTCCCTCAGCCTGTTATCCAAGCTAATGGTAAGTGAGATTAGCTCGTTTAGTCGTTCTGGCTTATCCAACCTAGCTAGTTCGTCTCTTAGGCTAGGGCTTAGGCTACGGATAAAGATGCTACACAACGAGGCGTCCTCCCACCCGACTTCAGCGGCTACCACCCAGAAATTGACTGCGTAGTCCGCAGCGGACCTACCGCCCTGCCGAAGGTTTAACAACCGGGTGGTGAGCATGGTGTCCCGGTCGGAGTGGTCAAACACCTCATGGAAGTCGGCCAGAAACCGCTGGTATGTTAAGTTAGCATAACTGGGCTTAGCCATAATGGCATAGGCCAAGGCTAGTGCCCTACCTTCTAGCAGGTTAGCGATGTAGCCTATCTTGCTATGATCCGTAGGAAAGTCCCCTGGTACTCGCTGGAAAACCGTCTCACATTGCAAGATAAACCCCCGGGCTTCCCCGAGCTTCCCACTGAAGCGTGTGGGTGTGGGCAGCGGTGTGAGGCGGACCGAAGGGGCCTGGCTAACCTGGCTAGGTGGGGTGCTAGCGGGGCCCAGTGGAGCCCTGGAAGCCGGTGGAAACATCCGCTGTCCATCCAGATGGTCCAACCGGCTGTTAATTAGGGTTAACTGGATAAGGATAACATTCTGTTGGTAAGCTAGTTGTTCAACTTGAGCGTCTAAGGTGTTTAAATGGCGTGCTAGCACGCTGTCCGCTGGGTCACTCTGACGGAGCCGTACTGACATAATTTCTGGACCCAGGGGACAGAAGACAGACTCGAGAGAATACAATTATCCTTTTATTATCAACCCGTGTCTTGTGTGTGAGTGCGTGTATGTGCTATGTGGAGTGTGAAGTGCAGGACTCGTGCTGGGGCTGAGCTGGATGCCGTTCGGCCTGGCAACCCTATGGAGACAAAACAGAGATGTTAACGCTGCACCAGCGCTGAGAGCGTAATACAGACAGTCGCTTACTTTTGCAGGTGGTGCTGCTGGACTCTGGTTTGCCCTGTGGGCGACAGCCAGGGAAAGAGCGTCTAGCTCCGTGCCGGGGGAAGAGGGAGTTACCCTTATGCTGCTGTGGAGCTGAGCCGCCGCCGGGGAGAGAAGATCCGCCACCAGGGAGGTCCACCTGTGCACAGGGGAAAGGAACTTGACAAGGTGAGTGGAGGTTAAGCTTACGTGCTTCGACGTGTTGCTCGTGGTCAGAGGTTGAGCCAAGACGTGGCTGGAGACGAGAGACGTGTCCTTGTGAGTTTGACAGACGGCTCCGTGCTGGGTCCGCTGGCATGCCTGGCTCTTAAAGCCCGCTGACGATTGGCAGCAGGTGTGCACACAGCTGAGACTGATGATGGCCCTGCAGGCGCCATGATAGGCATGGGTTTTAGGGGACATTCGCCCTTTTTCATCTCAAACGTTTTGTCCAATAGACACTTCAAAGTCCAAGTAGGATATACTCTTTCAGAGCCCCATGTGCAAGAACAAGGAGTCCCAAAGGGAAGCATCCTCTCAGTTCTGCTTATTAACATTAAGATAATAATAATGCATCAGATTTATATAGCGCTTTATCATAGACACTCAAAGACGCTTTACAAGTAGATACATTATTCATTCACTCCAGACAGACAATGATAGTGGCAAGCTACTACTGTAGCCACAGCTGCCCTGGGGCAGGCTGACGGAAACATGGCTGCCAATCCGCGCCAACGGCCTCTCCGGCCACCACCGAACATTTATACACATTCATACCCAGTGTTATGGGCACTGGAGGCAATGCGGGTGAAGTGTCTTGCACAGGGACACAACGGCAGGATATCTGGGGAGAGCGGGATTCGAACCACTAACCATCAGGTTATTAGATGACCTGCTCTACCTCCTGAGCCACTACCGCCCCGATGAATAGATGAATAGTGTAGTTGGTGTTCTTAGACCAAATACCTTTTGTAGTCTTTACGTAGATGACCTCTGTATTTGCTACAGGGGGAAAAGACATGAGCACTATCGAAAAGCAACTGCAGCAGTGCATAAACAAGATTAATATGTGCGTCAATCAGTAATGGTTTTAAATTTTCAAAAACAAAAACTGTCTGCATGCACTTTTGCATGCGGCTTCTTTACCTCCACCCTGAGCTTTTCATAGATGGAGAAGCTATCAAGGTAGTAAAAGAAACCAATTTCCTTGGACTTGTTTTTGATAATAAGCAGTCTTTTATTCCACATATAAAATTTCTACGAATCAGATGTTTTAAAGCCCTTGATATTATTAAAGTTTTGGCAAAAACTAAATGGGGTGTGGACTCCACTGTGCTGTTGAGTCTCTACAGAGCACTTGTAAGATTTCGGTCAGAGTATGGGAGCATAGTTTATGGATCAGCAAGGAAATCACACATCAGGATGCCGGAAACTGTCCATCACCAAGGTCTAAGGGTTGCCTTGGAGGCTTTCAGAACCTCTCCTGTTAAAAGGTTGTATACTGAAGCAAATGAGCCTTCACTTCAAAACAGGCACCTGAAATTGGCTCTCCAGTATATGATTAAACTTAAGGCAGACCATAGAAATCCAGCCTACTCTGCAGTTTTTCACCCTCGATTTTTGCAGCTCTATAAGGTCAGACCTAAGAGCATCACTCCTTTTGGACTCCATATAGAGCCTCACCTGGTTAAATTAAACCCTGATATGAGCAACGTAACAGACACAATTTTGTCCCATTCAATTCAATTCAATTCAATTCAATTCAATTCAATTCAACTTTATTTATATAGCGCCATTTCACAACAACAGTCATCTCATAGCACTATCAACTGTAGGGGGAACCCCCACAGTTGCAGAAAGACCCCAGCAATCAGGCGATCCCCTGTGAGCAAGCACTTGGCAACGGTGGAGAGGAAAAACTCCCTTTTAACAGGAAGAAACCTCCAGCAGAACCAGGCTCAGGGAGGGGCAGTCATCTGCTGCGACTGGCTGGGGGGTGAGGGGATAGAGAAGAAGAAAAGAACAGACATGTAGAGAGCAAACAGCACGATGGGGACTCAATCTATGGGAGAGAACAAACAAATGTTAATGACCAGCAAAAAAAATATTTCATTGAGAGTGAGAAAAGGAGTGAGGCCCAGTGCATTACTGGAGGTCCCCCGGCTGACTAAACCTATTAGCAGCATAACTAAGAGGGTTCAGAAACACATGATCCCTCCCTAATTGTAGGCTATATCAAAAAGGTAGGTTTTAGCCCTATTCTTAAAAACAGAGATCGAGTCTGACTCCCGAATCCAGATTGGCAGCTGATTCCACAGGAGAGGAGCTTGATAACTGAAGGCTCTGCCTCCCATTGTACTTTTGGAGATTCTAGGTATTACAAGTAATCCTGCATTTTGGGAGCGTAGTGCTCTGTTAGGATAATACGGTAGTATCAGATCTTTTAAATAAAAAGGAGCCTGATTGTTTAGAGCTTTGTAAGTGGGTGTTTTTATTTATTAGGGGTCCAATGTGTGACATTGGTGGCAAAATTTAAAATTGATCAAATCTGCACATGAAATTGACTAATCACTATCCAATTGTGTCAGGTTTATGAAACTATTAACTATTTTCGTAACGGCATTCGCGTTCAGGAACTCTTGAGGATGAGAGCTCACTTCAACTACTTGTAAATGGAGATGTAAATGGGACACTCAGGCTTTTGTTTCCCCGTGTGCCAATGCACTTTGCAATGGCACACGTTTTACACGAAACAACTTCAACACTTCCAGTATTTTTCACGCATCAAAACTCATCAACAGCTACATTTTCATGACATATTAAGATGTGATAACGTGTATACATAACTTCAAATTCTCCCTGTTTGTTGGATAAGACGTAAAATCACAAAAGGCGTAAATGCGGGACACGGAAGTTTGGACCTTCGATAACTTCAATATAAAGTGACCACGGTTAATCCTCTCCACATGGGTTGAGCACATCCGGGGTAGAGAAAATAAAAGTGCTTTCCCAGGGCGCTCACCTCGCCAGACGGGGCTGCGCGCGGCCGACCAAGACCGAAGACGTAAATTTTTTAAAGGACACCATATTTGATGTGTCATAAATGTTTGAGATTTTATTGAAATATTCTACATCTGAGCTTCACAAAGACTGATCTCCTTTTTACGTGTATGGTTTGGGATTTGAAAGGTGCAAAGTGAAAAGCATCAGCACTTCCTGTTTTCTGGTTACTTTACCAAATAACTTGCATGTTGCTGCGTAAATTCGGGGACACGGAAATTTACGTCGTACGAGTAAATTTGCAGGGGTCGCCGTACAAAAACCATAGATCCGATCACATTGGGGAATGTTTTATTTTGAATTTGCATTACAACTCTGTTATCTCTTGCATTTTGAGTAGAAAGAGTTACTCAGAGATCACGTTACAGTACTTTGAAATTGATGCGATTTTCGTGTCACACAAAAACTGGGAAAAATGAGGGGACACAACCAATAGTTTCGATTCTAACGGCAAAATCAATGATTTTTTTTTTAAAATTGCAATGCAAGTCTGAAACTCTTTTATGTTCCCTTGCATATTATAAAAACGAAACCGACATCTGCAAATTACAGAAAAAAAGAGAGCGTTTGAAAGTCGGATACCCCTGATATAGTGCACTGGACCACCCCCCCCCCCCCAAAAAAAAACACCCAAGTAAGAAGAAGGATTTTAAACTTAATTCTAAACTCTATGGGAAGCCAATGAAGGGAGGCCAGAACCGGAGAGATATGATCTCTCTTTCTAGTACCTGTTAAAAATCTTGCTGCAGCATTTTGGATCAGCTGAAGACTTTTTAAAGATGTTTTAGGACAGCCTGATAATAAAGAATTACAATAATCTAATCTCGAGCTAACAAAAGCGTGGATCAGTTTCTCAGCATCACTCTGAGACAAGATGCTCCTAATCTTGGCAATATTACGCAAATGATAGAAGGCAGTCTTAGAAACAAATTTAATATGTGAAGTGAAGGACAAATCCTGATCAAAAATAACTCCAAGGTTCCTCACAGAGCTATTAAGAGAAAGAGTAACCGCATCCAAACTGAAAGTTTGATTTGGAAAGGAATTTCTAAGGTTTTTTGGACCAACAAGAATGACTTCAGTCTTATCTGAATTTAATAGCAGGAAATTACAAGTCATCCAAGCTTTGATTTCCTTAAGACAGGCTTCTAACTTGGCTAATTGATTACTATCATCTGGCTTCATTGACAGGTATAATTGTGTGTCATCAGCATAACAATGAAAATGTATACAGTGCTTTCTAATAATGTTGCCTAACGGAAGCATATATAAACTAAAAAGAGTAGGGCCTAGCACAGATCCCTGTGGAACTCCATGACTGAGCTTTGAGTTGAAAGAAAACTCATTATTTACATGAACAAACTGGAACCTATCAGATAAATAAGATCTAAACCACTACAACGAAGTTCCATTCCTCCATGGAGTTTGAGGAAACCCAATATCATTCTGGATCTGAGCCAAAACAAAATGAAAGACACTCACTCAAATATGTATCAGCAGCAGATATTGGATGTAAAATGTTGTTTTCCTCACCATATTTCCATATACTCGGATGGATCTAAAGTAGATGGCTCAGTCTCAGCTACAATTGTCACCGGGCACAATCAGCATGGTTTGCAGATTCCCAAACAATATTCAATTTTTACAGCAGAGTCTCGTGCTTTGCTTCTAGCATTGGAACACATTGAGAGAACCAAACAACAGAGCTCCTTGATTTTTACTGACTCCAGATCCTGTCTTCAGGCGCTATGGTTTTTTAAAAGACTGATCACCCCATTATTATTCAGATTTTAGAGAAACTAGGTTTTTTACAGAAACATAATTTTAATATCATCTTCTGTTGGATCCCCAGCCATGTTGGCCTGTCAGGTAATGAGCAGGCAGACAATGCTGCCAAGCGAGCCCTTACCCAAGAAGTCACTCAATGCCAGATCCCAGCCTCAAACCTCAGGCCTCTAATAACCTCCTATATTTTAAAGAAATGGCAGACTGAATGGAACACATGTACTGCAAATAAACTGCATGATATTAAACCTGCCATAAGCCATAGACACTTGCATCACTTTCAAAACCAACATGATGAGGTAACGTACACTAGATGCTGTATTGGCCACTCGAGGCTCACGCACAGCTTTTTATTAAAAGGTGAAGCCCCACCATCTTGTCAGTTCTGCGGAGGTTTGTCCTGCTCTCGTGACAACAAGACAGCGTTTTTATACTCAAAAGTCACTGAAAGATATTTTTAATAAAGCACCACCAAAGAAAGTTTTAGGGGTTTTGGCACATGTACATCTGAAGCATCTTATTTAATTTTTCTATTTTATTGTATCTACATATCTATCTATCTCTATTTATGTGTCCATTTATTTATTTAACTATAAAAGACGATTATAATTGTGTTCATATTAATGAGAGAGGAGGAAAAAAACTCCTCTAAACACTTGCAAGCAGATTCAATATAAATATGACAGAAAGGAGCAGGTTACAGAATTTGCTGACAGAAATGGTTACCTCTGATTTTCTGAAGATTTGACAGTTAAAGATGATTATAATTGTGTTCACATTAATGAGAGAGGAGGAAAAATCTCCTTTAAACATGTAGAAGTAGGTTTAAGGTAAATATGCACAGAAAAGGTCACAGATTCATACACATCTATCAAAAATGGTGAACTCTGATTTTCTGGAAGTCTAAGGGTTACAGATGACAATAAATGTACACAGGCTGATAAGAGAGGGAGCTAACACTCTTCCAAATACTTATATTGTGGAGGATGAAAGTAAACGAGACACGAGCTGATGACACAGAACTTAATTTCTCCTCCAACACAGAAATGACTAACTCTGAGTGCCAAAGCAATCTGCTTTATACATTTTCTTTCCATTACTGGCACTCAGGGTAAACACATTAACATACCAGTTGCAAAGCATGAACACACATCAACATACACATTAACATACACGTCACAGAGCAAGGCTTAGTACAATACATTCGCGCCCCTGCGTCCTCAGGTGTGAGCCTGGCACAGCAGGAGCAAAAGGCACATCTTTATTTACTTCATACCCCCCAGCGCTCTGGCGCCCTTGGCTGGCCCAACACCCCAAAGTATGGGGTGGAGTGTCATCTCCCTTGTGTCACACAGTCTACCCCCCACCCCCCCGAACACGCAGAAGGGGTCCTAACACTCTGGACCTTTGGGCTTGAGCAAGCGTCCGTAGCAGCTGTAATATGGCAGGGTCAAAGCGCCTTCCTGTCGAGGCGGGTAGGAGAAAGACTTGGTCTCTGGAGGGGGAAAGGGTGGGGAGGGGAAAAAGTTAGTTTCTTGAAAACAGTCCTCTGTAGGGGGAACACTAACCTGCGGACCCACTGTAGGTGGGCACCCACGCCGGGGAGCTTGGGCCAACACCACCTGCTCATCTGCCAACACATAAGTGGGCTTCAGCCTGTCTATGCAGACGGTTTCCTTACACCCCCCAAGTCTAACACAAAATGTTTCTCTCCAGTTTCCAACACTCTGAATGGCAGATGCAGCTGGGTTCTGTGGGCGTCGTGCCTGATGAAAATGAATTTGGCATTCTCTAAGCGCTTTGGAACAAAAGTACTGGAAAAACAATGGTGCGCCAGGCCTGGAACACTGGTAGCCCCCGTACCGGAAAAAGGATGCGTGGGTGGATCGGTACCGGGTGCAGGGCTCTCTGGTAAAAAATTCCCCCAGGATCTGCAACGGCTGAGAAAAAACGAGTTCTGCCGGGGAAGCTGCCAAATCTTCTTTAGGTGCAGAGCGCAACCCCAATAGGGCCCAAGGCAGGCGGTCGACCCAATTTGCATCTGTTAGCAAGGCTCTGAGCGCTGCTTTAAGCGACCTGTGAAAGCACTCATATAACCCGTTAACTTGGGGATTGTACACAGTAGTGCGGTGAATTTTGACCCCCAGGCTCTGGGCCATCGCAGACCAGAGTTCTGAAACGAATTGTGGACCCCTGTCGGAAGTGATGTCTGACGGGGATCCGAACCGTGCAACCCAAGCTGACAAAAAAGCACGAGCCACTTCTACAGATGTGGTAGAAGCCAATGGGACCACTTCAGGCCAGCGCATGGTGTGGTCCACGATTGTTAAAAGGTGCGTGAAACCTTGTGATGGTGGGAGGGGTCCCACCAAATTCACGTGGACGTGGTTGAACCTCCTGGCCTGGATTTGGAACGACTCGAGGGGGGCTCTGGTGTGCTTGTGCATGTTGGCCCGCTGGCATATGATGCAAGCTGCAGCCCACTCCTTCATGTCCTTGCGCAAGCGTGGCCAGACGAATTTCTCCCCCACTAGCTTCACCGAAGTGTGCACTTCCGGATGCGAAAGGGAGTGGACTGACTCAAAAACGTGACGGCGCCAAGAGCTCGGAACTACCGGGTGCGGGTGGCCATTGGAGACGTTGTAGAGCTAGGGAGGGCACCTTTCTTGCACCACCCTGCTCTCCAGCCTTAACCCAGTAGGCGCAGACTGGAGCGCGCAAATGTCAACGTCTGCGGCTTGCTCCATGGCCATCGCAGGGAAATCTATTCCCATGTAGACCAGGGAGACTAACGCGCATGACAGACCATCGGCCACGACGTTGAGCTTCCCAGCAACGTGTTGAATGTCGGTCATAAACTCCGAGATCGCAGCCAAATGCCATTGCTGCCAGGCCAACCACAGTTCTGAGACCCTAGACATCGCGTACATCAGCAGCTTATGGTCCACAAACGTGGTGAACTCACACCCTTTTAGCCCAAACTGGAAATGGTGCGTTACCAGGTGTAGAGCCAACAACTCTCTGTTGAACGTGCTGTATTTGCGTTAGCTGTCACGCAAAGTCCAACTGAAAAATGCGAACACTGCCATGAACCGGAGACGTACTGCTCTACCACTGCTCCTATGGCAACATCAGACGCGTCTGTAGTGAGCACTATCCATGCCGACGGATCCAATGAGCTACCAATGTGGCATCCGCAAGCTCTGTTTTGGCGTTTGTGAAAGCCTGGACTCGTTCGGGAGTCCAGTCGACTTTTTCTGCGGGCTTCTTTTTTTTTTTTAGCACGGCATACAACGGCTGCATCAGCTGAGCTGCCCGGGAAAGGAAATGGTTATAAAAATTGACCATCCCCAAAAACTCCAGTAGGGACCTCATGGTCTGCGGACGCAGAAAGTCCGACACTGCGCGCCCCTTATCCAGTAGCGGAATCACGCCCTCCGGCGAAATGCAGTGGTCCAAAAAATCAATCACAGGCACACCAAACTGGCACTTCGCCAGGTTCACTATAAGCCCATGCACTTCCAACCTCTGGAAACCCGTCTTGAGATGGGTGATGTGCTCCTCCTCAGACACGCTAGCTACCAGAATGCTGTCTAAGTAGATGAAAACGAAGGACAAGTCGCGAAGCACTGCGTCCATCATCCTCTGGAAAGTCTGCACCATGCCTTTTAATCCGAATGGCATGCATAAAAACTCAAAACGGCCGAAAGGAGTTATTACTGCTGTTTTCGGAATGTCTTCCGTGCTCACCAGGACCTGATGGTATCCGTGGACCAGATCCACTTTCAATAAAACACGTGTCCCGGCTAGGTGCACGGAAGAATCCTGGATGTGCGGAATGGGATAACGATCTTGTTCCATGGAGTTATTCAAACCCCAGAAGTCGCCACGACCCGTCGGCTTTAGGCACCATGTGTAGCGGGAATGCCCATGGGCTGCTGGAGCGTCTGACAATGCCCAACTGCTCTAAGTTGGCAAACTCCTCTCACACCATGACCAGTTCAGCTGTGTCCAAACTCCAAGGTCACGCAAACACCGGTGGGCCTTTTGTCGTTATGAAGTGTTCAACCCTGTGTTTCGTTATCATAGCCAAAAAAGTCGGGACCATGAGTGCTGGGAACTGTGTGAGCAAATATTGGTACTTACCCCCTGGAACTATAACGTTAGACAGTGTTGTCAACCCAGCTCCCCGAGCTGTACAGGGCAGTGAGATAAAAGAGGCAGCATCCACTAATCTCCTATTAGCAACATCGACTAACAACCCATAACCACATAAATCTGCGCTGAAAATGGGGGTGGAACATGCAGCTACAACAAAGTCCCACTGAAAGCTGTGTCCATGTAAGCATATTGTCAGTGTCTGCTTGCCAAATGTCCTGATGATGGATCCCTTGGGGACCGTGAGCTTGAGACTGCTGCTTCCTGCCACCCTGTCTGCATTGACCGGCAGGATAAGGTTCTTCTGGGAGCCGGAGTCCACCAAAAACCGTCTCCCCAAACGTGTGTCCGTGACATAAAGCAGTCTGTTCCTGTCGCCATCGGTTGCAGCTGCCACTGAATTCCGAACGTGCCGTCTTCCCTGCTTCTTGAATTGGCATGGCGACAGGGCACACACTGGGCATTCAAGCCAAAACGGCGTTGATAAAAACAGATCACCCCGTTCCTTCATCTCCTGGTGTCCATCCCAGCTACCACCAATGGCTCCTCGACCTCGCTTGAGTCCCTCATGGATGCCGGTGCCACTGCTTGCACACTGAGAGTTCTGGTTGCCAAAATGATTCGGTCCGCTTCCAGCGCCAGGGCGTGGTAGTCCTTAGCAACCAGCCGTGGCAAGTTGGCCAGGATCGTCCTCGCTGTAGCCAGTAGGTTCCTGAGGAACAAGTGGGCGAACAGGAAAGATTCATCGTCCTTCCCCCTCAGCGCCAACATGCTCTCCATGCGCTCCACTGCTGATCTGTCACCTAGCTCCGAATGCGTTAGGAGTGTCTCTGCCCTCTCATTGTCAGAAAGGGTATAGTGCTGGAGAAGCATCCTCTTGAGCACTTCATATTTTTCCTGGGCCGGTGGCTCCTGGAGCAGGCTTGTCACCTGTTGCATGGCACGCTCATCCAGCGCAGCGACTACGTAGTAATGCTTGGTATCGTCCGGTGTTATCCTGCGGAGTGTGAACTGGGCTTCTACGTGCAAGAACCACACGGTCGGGTTGTGAAGCCAGAAGTCTGGGACCTTGACTGAGACAGTGCACACGGCGCTGGTGCTCTCCCTCCAGGTAGTCTCTGGGCAATGCTCGGCTCACTTTCCATGGCACGTTTTAGGGTCACCAATGTGGGGAAAGGAAACAGGCGAGGCAACGAGCTGTACGACACATGAACTTTATTCCTTCTCCAACATATTGTACAGTAAAAGAGCTCGTGGGTCTGCATTCTTCTTTTATACCTTAAATTCCATGCATTGAGACCCAGAACGTCCGACCATAATACACTGTTTGGAACAAAGACCTGTGTGACATATTAACATAACATAACATCACGCCGGCCCCACTGCTCACACCCTTCTCTCTTCCAGCAGCTCCAGCAGTTCCTCTTCTCCCCGGGGTGCATAGTCCATAATGTCCTGTTTGAGACCCCCCCGTGACACTTCCTCCTTCAGTCCATTGTCCCCCCTTTCCCCAGCTGCCTTCTCTGGGTAGAGAATCCCCCACCCGTGCCTCCACAATATTGCCAAGATTAGGAGCATCTTATCTCAGAGTGACACTGAGAAAGTAATCCACACTTGTGTTAGTTCTAGATTAGATTATTGTAACTCTTTATCATCAGGCTGTCCTAAAACATCTTTAAAAAGTCTTCAGCTGATCCAAAATGCTGCAGCAAGTTTTAGCAGGTACTAGAAAGAGAGATCACATTTCTCCGGTTCTGGCCTCCCTTACCTGGCTTCCAATAGAATTTAGAATTACGTTTAAAATCCTTCTCATCACTTACAAAGCTCTAAATAATCAGGCCCCTTGTTATTTAAAAGATCTGATAGTACCTTATCATGCTAACAGAGCACTACACTCCCAAAATGCAGGATTACTTGTAAAAAGTACAATGGGAGGCAGAGCATTCAGTTATCAGGCTCCCTCCCTTTGGAACCAGCTGCCAGTCTGGATTCAGGAGTCATACTCAATCTCTGTTTTTAAGAATAAGATTAAAACCTTCGTTTTTGACATAGCCTATAGTTTGGGTAGGATCAGGTGACCCTGAACCCTCCCTTAGTTATGCTGCTAATAGGTTTAGACAGATGGGGATCCTCTAACAATGCACTTCACTTCACCCCTTCTTCACTCTCAATTAAATATTTTTGCTGGTCATTAACATCTGTTTGTTCTCTCCCATAGATTGAGTCCTGTTGTGCTGTTTGCTGTCTACATGTTTGTTGTTTTCTTCTTCTTCTCGATCTCCTCACCCCCCAGCCAGTCGCAGCAGATGACTGCCCCTCTCTGAGCCTGGTTCTGTTGGAGGTTTCTTCCTGCTGAAAGGGAGTTTTTCCTCTCCACCGTCACCAAGTACTTGCTCACAAGGGATAGCCTGATTGCTGGGGTCTTTCTGCAATTGTGGGGGTTTCCTCGACAGTTAAAAGTGCTATGACTGTTGTTGTGAAATGGCGCTGTATAAATAAAGTTGAATTGAATTTACCAACTCCCCAGCAGCTCTGTGAAGATAGTTTACACACTCCTACCTGTTCAAAACTACCTCTAATATCTGTCTTCTAATATTATGCTACAACAATACTTTCCTGATTGCTGGGGTCTCTCTGCAATTGTGGGGTTTTCCCCTACAGTTTGAAAGTGCTATGAGATGACTGTTGTTGTGAAATGGTGCTATATAAATAAAGTTGAATTGAATTGAACCTTTTTTAAAAGTACTCAACTCGAACTTTGGATGGCTGTGATGCATGGCTCTGAATGCAGCTGACCTCTGTCCAAATCCTGCTGGTTACTCTTCTTTGTTCCAGTGTTTGCCACTCATTTCCAGGTTGTTGAGTCACTTCTTCTGATCATTAAATGCACATTTACATGTTTAAAATTACAGCAACAGGATTTGTTTCAAAAATTTCCTGGTTAAGGTTTGAGAAAAGGTTAGGGTTAGGAGGGTCTATTTTCAATAGATGATGGTGCTCATCTTCTGCTGTCTCACAGCATGCAGTTATTTTCACAACCACAAGAGGACATGGTTTTCAAACTATAAGGCACAGTTAATGCTGGTTAAAATGAACTGCATGGTCATATTTGTTTGAGGACAGTTATACCCTTCATGGTCAACAGTGTTTTTGTATCTTCTATATGTTCATCTATAAAGCTCTGCTGGGAAAGCTCCCAGAATACCTCAGTACCCTTCTCTCTGTTAGCTCCAGTAGTTACCATCTGCATTCCCCCAAGTGGTTGCTCTTGAATGTTCCCTGGGCTTTGACAGACTTTGGCAAAACAGCATTTTCCTAACATGCACCTAAGTCATGGAATAATCTCCAAGAAGCTCTTAAACTAAAAACACTGATATCTATTAATGATTTCAAGAGCATTATAATGCAGTGAGGGAGGATTGTCATTGTTTTTTTCTTGAGAGGCCACTGCACTTGAATAGTGATCATTCTGTTTTATTGTTCATTTGCGTATCATGTACAGTATGTGTCTGCTACCTTGGCCAGATCTCCCTTGCAAGAAATTTCTGATCTCAGTGGGACCTCCTGGTTAAATAAGGGTCAGTAAATAAATAAATCTTTAAGAAACCCATATCACTTTGAGGGCCATTTCAGTGCCTTATATGGTACTTCAGCGACAAGGTACTTTTGGTACAGAAATGTGTATAGAGGGGATGCACTGGAACAGAATTCTTGGCAGTTACAGGACAGTTGCCATATCAACACGGCACTGAGTGGCAGTCACATGTAACAGCTTTATTGTGTATGCAGCAAAACATAAAAATCACACAAAATATTTAGCCACAGCAGTGCATAGAGTACCTTTTTTAACTTTACGTGTTAATACCACACCATTTACTTGGCTGTAGTGATGTGTGGGTAAAGACCAAGGAGCACATGGTCTGTGAGGAACTGAGTCAGAGCCTTTATTTATTGATTTATTTATTTTTTTACCAATTAATACAAGATTGAATTATAAGATTAGCTCTCTACAATGCAAGCAGGTACTCTGTGTACTGCTGTGATTGAATACTGTGTACTTTTGTGTTTTACTGCATACACCCTAATGCTGCCACTCATTTTTGCCACTCAGTGTTTTTTTTTTTAACTGCCATGAGCTCTGTTTGGCGACATCACACGCATGCCCTCTTATCCTCAGGTGGACAGTAAAATCAGTCCCCTCTGATCACAGAACATCAATAAGAAGGTCATCACGCAGCTCTCACGCCATCAACAGGACGAGGTTAATACCCTTCGTCCCCTCCTGGTCAGGTGATCAGCTGAGCCGCCACCTTTTTTGGCCGGCGTTGTGCAGCGTGCCCCAGGGAGGAGCCAGAGAAGGAGGAAGGAGAAGAGGAGGAGGAGGAGGAGGAGGTGCTGCTGGTGGTGGCGGCGCATTGGCAGCAGAGAGGAGGGAAGTGTCCGTGGTGCCGCGGAGCAGACTGGTGACAGAATGGGCTGACTGACAGGGATCCTCCGCTGTTGGGGATTTTATTGTCTTCAGTGATGGATGAGCCCAATATCTTAAGACGCCGCGGTCTGCAGGTAAAATGAGGCCGTGGTCGTTTTCCAGAAAAAGAAGGGAGTATTGGTATTGATGATGATGATGAGCCTGTAGCGAGGATGCATGGTGTTCTGCCCTTGATTTCAATGCAAAACGCCGATGTCAGTTTAAAACAAGATTGAGTTATTTTAATTACCGTTTGACATTTTTTGTGCATTAATCGCTTTTTACCTTGGTGTCCAAACACCAAATACAACAGGTAGCTAATTTACTATTTGCAATTAGGGCAATATAATGAATAACACACATAACAGTGTGGAAAAAGGCGTGGATGTGTTTATTTTGGAGCGCTTCCCTGGTGATTTGGATAATCTGGTTTCCTTGGTGACAGGAGCGCAATAATCCAGTGGTTTTTCTTGGGAGCACAGCCGCACTAGCCCTATTTATTAGACAGCAATGTCTAAAATAGCAGAATATTTGTCATCTGTTTCCTGCATGTGTTGATTTCCCGGCAGTGGAAAGCCGGGTGTTCCCCGATTCACCCCCCCCCCCTTTTTTTAATTGTCATTCAGATAAATAGCAAATTTTAGTAATAATAAATGACACGCTTGATGATCAAATAATAGTCATTGCTTTGATACAGTCTCTTTACCCTCCTTGTTTTTGTCGCTTTCTCCTGGTTGGATCGTCTTAAAATGGAGAAATGAGAGCTACAGTCTGACACGCTGGTGCCACCCTGGCCTTCACATCCTGACTGGCAGGGGATGGTTTACACTTGGGTGATCTCAGATGCACCAGGACCCAGGAGGATTTGCAATTAAATGGTTACAAGGCCCAATTGTGAGGCAGCTCACAGCTAATCATATTTACTACTGTGTTGGTAGGAAAAAAGTGGGTGTAAGGGAGAAAAGCAATTAGAGATTTTAAAAAAAAACTACTCATGTCAGTTTTTGTATTTTATACCCAGAAAAACTGAATTGTTAAAAACATGTGGTTCATATGTGTGTGTGTGTGTGTGTGTGTGTGTGTGTGTGTGTGTGTGTGTGTGTGTGTAAAACCGGGGTGGTGGCTCCTCTCTTCAAGAAAGGGGACCAGAGGGTGTGCTCCCACTTTAGAGGGATCACACTCCTCAGCCTCCCTGGGAAGGTCTATGCCAAGGTACCTGGAGAGGAGAGTCCGGCCATTTGGTCGAACCTCGGATTCAGGAGGAGCAATGTGGTTTTCGTCCTGGGTGTGGCACATTGGACCAGCTCTTTACCCTCTCGAGGATCCCCGAGGGTTCGTGGGGGTTTGCTCAACCAGTTTACATGTATTTTGTGGACTTGGAGAAGACATTCGACCACATCCCTCGTGGTTTTTTGTGGGGGGGGGGGGGGTGCTTTGGGACTATGGGGTGTCAGGCTTGTTGTTACAAGCTATCCAGTCTATATATACTACCGTTGTGAGAGTTTGGTTCACATTGCCAACACTCTGTCAGATTCATTCCCAGTGAGAGTTGGACTCCACCAGGGCTAGGCGCAGCCAGAGAACGGAGGGTGTCATGCTTGGTGACCACAGGATCTCATCTCTGTTGTTTGCAGATGATGTTGTCCTGTTGGCTTCATCCAGCAATGACCTGCAGGTCTTACTGGGACAGTTTACCACTGAGTGTGAAGCAGCTGGGATGAGAAAAGTCCGAGTCTATGGTCCTCAGCCGGAAAAAGGTGGATTGTCCTCTCCAGGATGGGGACAAGCTCCTGCCCCAAATGAAGGAGTATAAGTATCTTGGGATCTTATTCACGAGTGAGTGGAGAATGGAGCAAGAGGTTGACAGACGGATCGGAGCAGCATCTGCAGTGATGTGGACATTGTACCGGTCCGTTGTGGTGAAGATGGAGCTAAGCTCTAAGGCAAAGCTGTCAATTTACCAGTCAATCTACGTTCCTACCCTCACCTATGGTCAAAAGCTTTGGGTAATGACTGAAAGAATGAGATCATGGATACAAGCGGCTGAAATGAGCTTTCTTCGTAGGATTGCTGCACTCACCCTTAGAGATGAGTGAGGGTGAGGAGCTCAGTCATCTGGGAGAAGCTCAGAGTGGAATCGCTGCTCCTCCACATTGAAAGGAGCCCACTGAGGTGGTTTGGGCATCTGATCAGGATGCTTCCTGGACACCTCCCACTTGAAGTGTTTCAGGCACGTCCCACTGGAAGGAGACCCCAGGGCACACCCAAGACTTGCTGGAGTGACTATGTCTCCCAGTTGATCTGGGAACGCCTTGATGTCCCCTCTGAAGAGCTGGAACAGGTAGCTGGGGAGAGGGAAGTCTGGGCTTCTCTGCTTGAACTGCTGCCTCCGCGACCCGGACCTCTGGAAAAGCGGAAAAACACACACACACACACACACACACATATATACATACGGTACATACATGCATACATACAGGTGCATCTCAATAAATTACAATGTCAACAAAAAGTTGATTTATTTAGGTAATTCAATTAAAAAAAATTAAACTTCTATATTACATAGTCTTTACACAGAGTGATATATTTCAAGTGTTTAATTATTTTAATTTTGATGATTATGGCTTACAGCCCATGAAAACCCCAAATTCAGTTTCTCAAAAAATTACAGTATAACATAAAATTAATTTTAAAAAATAGTTTTTTAATGGAAATGTTGGCCAACTGAAAAGTATGTCCATGTACACACTCAGTACTTGGTCGGGGCTCCTTTTGGATTAATTACTGTATCAATGTGGCGTGGCATGAAGATGATCAGCCTGTGGCACTGCTGAGGTGTTATGAAGGTCCAGGTTGCTTTGATAGTGACCTTCAGCTCGTCTGAATTGTTGGGTCTGGTGTTGCTTATCTTCCTCTTGACAATACTCCATAGATTCTCTCTGGGGTTTAGGTCAGGAGAGTTTGCTAGCCAATCAAACACAGTGATTCCATGGTCATTAAACCAGGTTTTCATACTTTTGGCAGTGTGGGCAGGTGCCAAGTCCTGCTGGAAAAAAAGAAATCAGCTTCTCCATAAAGCTTGTCAGCAGAGGGAAGCATAAAGTGCTCTAAAATTTCCTGGTAGACGACTGCGGTGACTTTGGTCTTGATAAAACACAGTGGACCAACACCAGCAGATGACATGGTTCCTCAAATCATCACTAACTGTGGAAACTTCACACTAAACCTCAAGCAACTTAGATTCTGTGCTTCTCCACTCTTTCTCCAGACTCTGGGACTTTAATTTCCAAATGAAATGCAAAATTTACTTTTATCTGAACAGAGGTCATCTGCTGGTGTTGGGGGGGGCGGGGGGAGTACCCGGACGACATCTCCAAAGTTAATTTTTGACCCTCCTGCTGCGTGACCGGGCTCTTAAGGCCCTTTTCCACTAGCACGCTTTAGCGCGACACGGGACGACTCAGCACGCTTTGTACGCTTTTCCACTAGCCCCAACACGGTTTAACAGCCGCGATTCTCAGCCCCGCTCCAGGGCAGGGTACAGCAGTGCTGAGCTGGGCCGTGTTGTGACGTTAACAGACTGGTCGCCGCTGATTGGTCAGGTCGTAACCGGCGTTGATTGGTCAGGTTGTAACCGCCCCTCTCCTCCTCCTCTTCTGCCGAATCTTCACGACCTTCTCAATAAAATTTTTGGAAAAAAAAAAAAAAAAAAAAAGAATCTTCACGACCGCCATTACTCAGCACGCAACCACTGTTGGCGGTTTCTTTTCAGTGTATTGCTGTGCTATTTTCATTTATTCTCTATCAAAAATGGCTTCGCGTAATAAGGGTGTTCCATGGACCAATAAGGAGGTGCAGTGTCTGCTCACTGCATTCTCAGACGAACGCATCCAGCGCGAGTTAGACGGAGCCACCCGGAATGAAAAAATATACCGGGAGGTCTCGACATCGGAGTCCTTTAACGGTGAGTTTTAATTTTTTTTTATTGTGCATTTTTTCGCAAATATATTCGGTAAGACGCTCAGTTTATTTATGCAATAAAAATGCTGTTCATTTGTGGATGATGATCGCTCTGCAGCAGCACACTGCGGACTCACGCTTTTAATTATTCATGTGAACAATACGCTGAAATAAGCTTATGTAATCTTGTTAAAAACTATTGTCTTTTCTGTATATCTTGCACTTTCGTGCTGTATTTTATTGTGTGCATTTTCCTTTTAGAATCATCCCACGCGTCCGCCGCGCCAGCACGCCCGGATTCTCCAATGTGAATCTGTCCCGCCACCAGGTGCAAAATCTATTCAATGATAAATATTTGCAACATTTAAATGAGGTTGCAGAAAACGCGAGGGTATCCCAGGAGCTGGCAGAGACGGCTTCATTCAACCGAGCCTTTCTGACCCAGAGCTGGCAGAGACGGCTTCATTCAACCGAGCCTTCCTGACCCAGTTTGGGAAGCTGGTAGAGGCACTCAGTGGTCGGCGTGTATAAAATGTCGATTAACCTTCATGTTGTGTTGCAAAGTTTTTTTTTTAATTTTAATATTTTGTATATAATAAAATGGAATTGTTTTTGAAAGTGTGGTTTGTCTGTTATAACACTGAATTATAAAACAGTATAATTACATAGAAATTCCATTGCCTAGTCTGATGAAAATGATGCTGATCATCCTGTCAGGGGTCAACCATTGTAAAGGTAATGTAATTTTTAACTAGACCAAAAAACAAATGTTTTTGTAAGCTTTCTGTTCTTTTTATTGAAATATCATAAAAAATTAGCACCACATGATCCAGTTCTAAACTTTGGGTAAATTTTTTATGTTAACTTATAAGAAGTTGCACGGTTGGACTTTAAAATGCAGCAGGAGAGACTGATCAAGCTTACAAGTCAAAGTAGGTAAAAAAGTAAGTATATGTAAATTGAATGTTCTATCAGCATTCCAAATTCAGAGAATTACAATACTTTAGAAGGAGTGTAACATCATCTAAACGGAAAATACTGTTGTTCCAAACGACCTGAAGGTGAAAAACATGAATTTTTTTTATTCAGTACATCCAAAATGCCCTAGGATGTAAAAAATAATACAATTTGGTGTTGGCCAGTGTGCCACTGTCTCATTATTTAATACGAATAAAAACAAGTTTCAGCTCATTATTTCTAGGTCATTTGGCAGTTAATTCAAACCAAAAGTGACTTGTGTTGTTGCAGCTTTTTTATCAGAGAGTTTCTCCAGTTTTGGAGCATATAATCATCCGTCCCTTAACTGTTAAACATTAAATAACAGCAGACAGATTGGCAAAGGATACACCATTGTATTGCTGTTGCCCAAAACCGCTGTGACCCACTGCTTGTGGTGCTACCTTTCATGTGTGTGCTTTTTATGAATATTCACACGTTTTTGTAAGTACAAGTGGGATAGTATTAAATTGAAATATAACATATTTCTAATAATGTTTGCTTTTTGCAAATATTTACACTTATTTTGAAAGTAAAAGTTGGATAGGATTAAATTGACATATAACACGTTTCTCAGTAGTGACAGTACTAGTATATGGAGGAATTCTGGGTCATCTGCTCTTCATCATAATGGGTTTGGGCGGGGGGGGGGGGGGTGTCTAATCATGTGCCATGGAGGGCCAAGACCCTGCAGGCTTTACCTCCAACCAGTGTCTTCAACAGCAGATTCCACTGAACTTCTTCCACTGACTGATCAGTGATAACACCTGCTGAAGAGACTGGGTAGAAGAGAGAACCTGCAGGGTCTTGGCCCCCCATGACACATGATTGGAAGCCCCCGGATTAGGTTTAATTGGATTTAACATTTTAACACAAACTGCTTTATGGTTCATAATTCTGTTGACAGACTTACACCAAACCAAAAGTGATTTCTCAAACTGCTGGATTATTCTTAGCTTTTCCAATCTTTCAGTATTTAATTTATGCCACATGGTGGTAACTGTCATAACCCGAGTGTCGGTTCTGGCCACACTCGGGTCTCATATCTTTTTGTTCCCTGGCTTTGGCAGCTGAGGGTTCCTTCCAGCTCCTCGGGCTCTTATTGTGAAGGCGCCCGGGGGAGCTCCCTGCTGTCAAAGTCAGCTGCTGCTCTGCTGTCATTAGCAGCAGCTGTGCCGCGTTGGGGTCATTAGCCGCCAGAGATATAAGCGGGTGCTAAATGTCCTCCAGCGCGGCAGTCTCTGTTATATCCTGTTATGTTCACCTGTATGTTCAGCCACGTTCCGTCGTGCTCCTGTTATTCTCCTTGCTCATCGTGGTTAATGGACTTGGGAATCCCCCATTACCCGTCTGTTAACGGTCCCGTTGTAAGGTACGCTCTGTGTGACTGTATCTTTGTGATTATCTCGTCTGGCGCATCGGGTGTTCCCCGGCTCAGACTTCACCCAGCCACTGTATGTGTTCTGTGTGTGTTCATCCTTACTCTACAATAAATTACCACTGCAAACTCTCTGGTGACTGAGGCGTCTTGTGACGGTCCGTGAGGGCCGTCGTGACAGTAGACTGCCGCCTAACGCCCGGAGAGGAGGCGTTGTTTCGAGACGCCATTCACCGTGCAGTTTGCAGTAGTGGACTGTTTGTTCCTACCTGTCTGGGTGCCGTGTTGAAGCATGCCATCGTGGAGGTCTCGTGCTCGGAGGCAGGACGCTGTTCTCGCTGACACCCTCGAGCGCGTGGACAGAGTCCTTGTCGCCGCCTCCCTCCTCGAATACAACAGTGAAGTGCCCTGGTACCTGGACCTAGCCGAGGAAATTCTGGATTCTCTTCCCCGCTTCACTAATCATCCAGAGGTAAGCGTGAGGAGAGATGACATCGCCGCCCAGCGTGAGATACTCCGAGGGCTGGAGGGAAATCCTGGCAGGGAGCCGAAGCGGAGGAGACGTCGCCCCTCGCTTCGGGATCCTGCTCCTGCCTCCGTTCCGGCCCGGGAATTCGCACCATCCGGAGGTCTTTTCCCATCGGGCATGTCGTCACTCGGGATTCCCCCAGAGAAGCTGCAGATGACAGCAGATAAGATCTGGGACCGGGTGGCTGCTGCTTGCTCCGCTAAGAATCCTCCAGCGTGTATGAAGCATGTGGTGGCGGCGGTTAGACTCGTGGAGAGGAATCCAGCGCTGCGTGAGTTTCCTGAGTTTGCTGACTTGCTTGCCGCCGTTTCTGCTCAGGAACGGCGATTTCCGGACCTCACCTTCGCCTCTCCCCCTACAAGGAACCGTCGTCACTCCGGCTTCCAACCTCGGCTAGAGCCCCGTCTGGATGCTGTTCCGGGTCGCCGCAAGGGCTCAACCCCCCACACAGCTGTCACTCCTGCGCCTCGTCAGAGGGGAATCCCCGCAGCCTCGTCTTCTCCCGGGCCCTCGCCTGCTGTCCCGTCAGCGCTCCATGCCCGACTGACCCCGGCTGTCGCCCCCTCCTCCTCGTCGCCTATCCTGGCTGCTGTGTGTCACGAGAGCTCCGTTTCGGCGAGCTTCATCCCGGATCCGCCTCGAGTGGCCTCATCTCGTCTTCCCAGAGGGCCCTCTGTCGCCATCCAGCGGGGAAAGGAAGGAATGACGTCCCCCACAGCGGAGACCATCTTACCCTTAGGGGAAAGGCAATTGCATGATAATTTCTCTTCTTTTGACATTGTTGTGCCTTGTCTGACTCCTAGGGGTGGAGTTCAGGGTATGCAGCCCCCTGAGCTCCCTCCACCCGCTGTGGATGAAAATATTAACCCTGCTTCCTCTGTGTCTCCCTCCGCTGAGCGGTCCTCGACGTCAGGCCAACGTCGCTGGATGAGGAGGGGGCCTGCGGTTCTGGAGAGCCTGGTTCCGGTTCCGCAGCCATGCCATGGGTGGAGAAGGAGAGCGGACTGCAGCGTGGAGCCATCGCCGATGAAGAAGCGTCCCCGGGGTTCCACGGAGGAGCGGTCCGGTCCAGCAGGGCGAGATTCTCCTGCCACCATGCCGTGCGGGCCACCGGCGTGGACATCGGTGCCGGAGGACTCTCTGGCTGCACGCACCATCATGCCAGCTGCGGAGCCCGACGCAGCTGAGTGGGAGCCTGAGGACGACCTCCTGACTTCTGAGCCCGGATCATCGCAGTCCTGGACTGCGTCAGAACCCGAGCTCAGGCAAGTGCTCTGTTTTATCTTTCTTCTTCACCTTTTAGAGCACTTTTGCCTGTCTCAAGGGGAGATGAGCCGGGTGCAGCCACCCGCTGCGTCCGAGCTTATCTCGCTGGGTTCTGGCGCTGCCGGTGATCCTGATCCCGGGTTTTCTCTCTTGTGTGAGTCTTCTCCCAGGGTCGCCGGCGAGGGGCTGCTCTCGCCTGCTGCGCCAGAGGTACCGGTTTCGGGGTTGGAGGTCGAGTCTGGTGCCACGCCGACCGGGTCCACCGGGAGTGCTGTTCCGGTCCAGTTGGGGTCCACCGGGAGTTCGGTTCCGGTCCAGTTGGGGTCCACCGGGAGTGCTGTTCCGGAGGCCCAATCGGGGTCCACCGTGGGTTTGGTTCCTGAGGCCCAATCGGGGTCCACCGTGGGTTTGGTTCCGGTGGCCCAATCGGGGTCCACCGTGGGTGCTGCACCAGCAGGTCCTAGGTTCGGTGAGGGAGCTGCAGATCCCCAGCCACCGGATGCTGGACAGGCTCGTTTTCTTCTTCACTCTCATCTCCATTGTCATCCTCCTCGTCTCCCTGAGGCGCGCTGCCCATGTTCACCTGGGGCCGTTGGGGTTCCGATTGCTTCGCCCGGTTCTCCCTCATCTCTCCCCTTTTCAGCAGAACCGCCGGCTACTTTGACTCAACGGTTCTGGTGGGCTAGCGATGCGGGTCGGCCGCCCGAAAGACTGTCTCGCCAATTTGGCTCTCTGGGTCGGCCTCCCGACATTTTGGACTCCCTGTGTGGCGACCTGGTCCGGCCGCCTGAGATTCTCTGCTTCCGAGCATGGGACCGGGGTAGGCCACCCGAACTGTTCTTTCTCCCCCTGCCTGTTTTGTGGCCTCCTGTTGCCGGTCGGCCCCCCGAACTTTCTGCCTCCGCCCCTCTGGGTCAGAACTACACTCTTCCCGGGGTTTCTGTTTGTCTGTGAGACTGTTGGGGTGGGGGTGGGGGGGTTGATCTGTGATTTTTGTGGCTCACTCCTTTCTTGTTCCAATGTTTGGTGGTCCTTTCCCTCCACCTTATGTCAATTCGTTGTTTGCCTATATATATATATTGCCTGTGGTTTTGTTCTTGTTACCCACGTTTAAGGGATTATGGTTTTTTTTTTCTATAGCCTTGTTGGTTGTTTGTCTCTCTCCCTCCTGCCAGCACCCCATCCACCCACCCCAAGGGGGGGGGGGGGGGCTTGGGTGTTACTCTGGCCGCTCAGAGCTCGGCCTTGAGGGGGAGGTACTGTCATAACCCGAGTGTCGGTTCTGGCCACACTCGGGTCTCATATCTTTTTGTTCCCTGGCTTTGGCAGCTGAGGGTTCCTTCCAGCTCCTCGGGCTCTTATTGTGAAGGCGCCCGGGGGAGCTCCCTGCTGTCAAAGTCAGCTGCTGCTCTGCTGTCATTAGCAGCAGCTGTGCCGCGTTGGGGTCATTAGCCGCCAGAGATATAAGCGGGTGCTAAATGTCCTCCAGCGCGGCAGTCTCTGTTATATCCTGTTATGTTCACCTGTATGTTCAGCCACGTTCCGTCGTGCTCCTGTTATTCTCCTTGCTCATCGTGGTTAATGGACTTGGGAATCCCCCATTACCCGTCTGTTAACGGTCCCGTTGTAAGGTACGCTCTGTGTGACTGTATCTTTGTGATTATCTCGTCTGGCGCATCGGGTGTTCCCCGGCTCAGACTTCACCCAGCCACTGTATGTGTTCTGTGTGTGTTCATCCTTACTCTACAATAAATTACCACTGCAAACTCTCTGGTGACTGAGGCGTCTTGTGACGGTCCGTGAGGGCCGTCGTGACAGTAACCTTCACATATAAAAAAAGAGACATCTGCAAAAACTTCATAGGTTTATTGTCAGTGCAAATCCCAGTGCAATACAACATGAATGCATATGTAGTACATTGTTGATGCAGAGAATATATATTTCTACAGTACATGTTTCCATGTAAACTTGTGACTGCATTATTTTAATTGCTTTTAATCCTAGATCAAGTTTGTTTTGGCCTAAAATGCATGATAACTGTCAAATATATCTTATTATACCTAACTCAGTAAAGTTTACTTTTTGAATATATATTTTGTGGCTAATATTAACCTGGCGATCAAGTTGTGTCAGCTGATCGTTTTTTTCTATGACACCATCTCAGAATCTGCTGCAGAAGCAGGTAAGTCCATGATGTCTCAACAGTCTCTCCATGATTTTCAAGCAGATCAGAGCAATTTGTTGTACAGGAAATAAAACGTTTCTACAGACATTCTTAAGCTCAATACTGCTCGTTTGTGAAGCTGTGTTGACATCAGTGACAGGCTGATCACATCCGTGACAGGCACGCCCAGAGCAAACGAAGCAGTAATTTCCCCACAACAGAGCCATCTGAAACACACACAGCGTACATATTTTAGTACCTAACAGCGATAACTTGCAGACATTAAAGTGTAGCACGACGTACTTATAGCAAACTAGCATTAGCAACCATTAGCTTACGGTCATATACGACCTAGTTTATATCCTCACGCCTTTGGCTCTCCCAGAAGCTGCAGAACTATTCCAGAGTGTTTTCATCTCGCTGCCTGTACCCTTGTCTGGCGGTCCTTTTTGGCGTTTACGGTGAAAAAAGCCACAGACCAAGGAGTGGCCTTGTACAGCTATGTGTTATGTTTTGCTTGGGTCTTCTCAATAAAGTTTTGAAAAAAAAAAATGTTTTGCTTGGGTCGCGTGCGTTACGTCACGGGAGTGTGGCACCGCCTCGCTGTTATAAACCCACCCACCCTAGCACAACACCCATGCCCAACACCGTGCTAATGGAGACAGAAGCATTCCGAGCCGTACTGAAGTGAATCGAGCCGTACCGAGGTGTGCTGAGCTAGTGGAAAAGAGGCTTTAGTTGGGCCCAGTCTGTTCTCGACAGGCCGGAGGGCCCGCACTATTCATTTGCTCGTTGTGTCACCGAATTCACCCGTACCTTTGACCGTACAGAGAGCGAGGGTAACATAATGAGCTGCCTTTTGTCTCTCCGCCAAGGTGGTCGGTCTGTAGCCGACTACTCGGTGGAGTTTTGGGTCGAAACAGTGGACTCTGGATGGAATGACGTTTCATTACGAAGCGCCTTCCTCCAGGGTTTAAACTCCAACCTCCGTGTTGACCTGGTGGGTCACGCTGTTCCCTCCTCCCTGGACGGTCTAATTGATCAGGCTGTTGGCTTGGATAACCGGTACCGCGAGCGCGCGAAGGAGTGCAAATCCTCCTCTCGCCCACCCTTCGTGCGTGTACTGTCCCCCCCAGGCTACTGACACAGGTGGAACCAACTCCTCCTCTGAACCAATGGTGCTCGGCCGGTCTCGGTTGACTCTGGAAGAGCACCAGTGGGGGAGGAGGGCCAGTGCGTGCTTCTATTGTGGCTCTTTAAAACATAAATTGGACGACTGCCACCTGAAGCCAAAAGACGCGGTCCATCAGTAGCCGTGGGGGGTCTGATGGGCGGGACTCATTCTCATCTTCTCGGTAATTTCTCTATTTCAGCCCTGATCCAATTGCTGGGGGTCGAGAAGAGGGTTACGGCCTTGATTGATTAAGGGGCAGAGCAGAATTTCGTCTCCTCCCAGCTCGTACGGGATAAAACAAACTCATGAAACAGGCCTGGACAAAAATTATGGTACCCTTAACTTAATATTTTGTTGCACAACCTTTTGAGGCAATCACTGCAATCAAACGATTTCTTTAACTGTCAATGAGACTTCTGCACCTCTCAGCAGGTATTTTGGCCCACTCCTCACGAGCAAACTGCTCCAGTTGTCTCAGGTTTGAAGGGTGCCTTCTCCAGACGGCATGTTTCAGCTCCTTCCACAGATGTTCAATAGGATGTAGATCAGGGCTCATAGAAGGCCACTTTAGAATAGTCCAATGTTTCACTCTTAGCCATTCTTGGGTGTTTTTAGCTGTGGGTTTTGGGTCATTATCCTGTTGCAAGACCCATGACCTGCGACTGAGACCAAGCTGTCTGACACTGGGCAGCACATTTCTTTCTAGAATACCTTGATAGTCTTGAGATTTCATTGTACCCTGCACCGATTCAAGACACCCTGTGCCAGATGCAGCAAAGCAGCCCCAGAACATAACAGAACCTCCTCCATGTTTCACAGTAGGGACAGTGTTCTTTTCTTAGTATGCTTCATTTTTGCGTCTGTGAACATAGAGCTGATGTGCCTTGCCGAAAAGTTCCAGTTTTGTCTCGTCTGTCCATAGGACATTCTCCCAGAAGCTTTGTGGCTTGTCAACATGCAGTTTGGCAAATTCCAGTCTGGCTTTTTTATGATTTGTTTTCAACAGTGGTGTCCTCCTTGGTTGTCTCCCATGAAGTCCACTTTGGCTCAAACAACGACGGATGGTGCGATCTGACACTGATGTACCTTGACCTTGGAGTTCACCATGAATGTGTTTAGAGGTTGTTCTGGGCTCTTTTGTTACCATTCGTATTATCCGTCTCCTCCTGCGGCCACATCCAGGGAGGTTGGCTACAGTCCCGTGGATCTTAAATTTCTGAATAATATGTGCAACTGTAGTCACAGGAACATCAAGCTGCTTGGAGATGGTCTTATAGCCTTTACCTTTAACATGCTTGTCTATAATTTTCTTTCTAATCTCCTGAGACAACTCTCTCCTTTGCTTCCTCTGGTCCATGTTTAGTGTGGTACACACCATGTCACCAAACAGCACAGTGACTACTTGTCACCCTTTAAATAGGCCGACTGACTGATTACAAGTTTGTAGACACCTGTGATGTTAATTAGAGGACACATTTTGGTTGAACATGTCCCTATGGTCACATTATCTTCAATCTTTTCTAGGGGTACCATCATTTTTGTCCAGGCCTGTTTCATGAGTTTGTTTTTTAAAGTAATTCTGTTGAACCACAATTCAAAAGCATTGTCTGATTTTCATTGGTTAATTTTCATAGAATTTTTATTTATTACCACTTTTGTGAGATTCAAGTTATTTCTGTGACCATTGTGGGTTTTTCTTTCATTAACAGAGGGGTACCAACAATTTTGTCCACGGCTGTGTGTGTGTGTGTGTGTGTGTGTGTGTGTGTGTGTGTGTGTGTGTGTGTGTGTGTGTGTGTGTGTGTGTGTGTGTGTAATCCCACCAAGGTTTGAGCTCATGCCATTAGTACCCTCCACTCAGATTATGTAATAATTTGGCTTACATTTTCTAAATGTTTGTCTCCTTACCTTTAAACAGAGTAAAAGGGTTAGTGTTTGGTCTAAGTGCCAGTGGTGAGCAGCTTGATGTTCACCAGACAAAAAAAAGTAGGAAATTTATGGGGGAGCATTGTAAATTTACAACGATGCACACTTACGGAAAAAAAAAAAAAAAAAGAAAAGTTGCAATTAAACATATGCCATCCATCCATCCATCTTCTACTGCTTTTCTGGTGGTCCGGGTCACGGAGGCAGCAGTTCAAGCAGAGAAGCCCAGACTTCCCTCTCCCCAGCCACCTGCTCCAGCTATTCAGAGAGGATACCAAGGCGTTCCCAGACCAGCTGGGAGACATAATCTCTCCAGCAAGTCCTGGGTCTGCCCCGGGGTCTCCTCCCAGAGGGACGTGCCAGAAACACCTCAAGTGGGAGGTGTCCAGGAATCATCCTGATCAGATGCCCAAACCACCTCAACTGGCTCCTTTCAATGTGGAGGAGCAGCAGTTCTACTCTGAGCCTCACCCGGATGACTGAGCTCCTCACTCCATCTCTGAGGGTGAGTCCAGCAATCCTACGAAGAAAGCTCATTTCAGCCGCTTGTATCTGCGATCTCGTTCTTTCGGTCATTACCCAAAGCTCGTGACCATAGGTGAAGGTAGGAATGTAGATTGACTGGTAAATCGACAGCTTTGCCTTAGAACTCAGCTCCCTCTTCACCACAGCAGACCAGTACAACGTCCGCATCACAATTAAACATATGCAATTAGTGATTTTTAAGTTACAAGTCAATTTAATTTTATTTTTTTACAAATTGATATAAAAAATTGAGTTTGCAAGGAAAAAAGTAGAAAATTTCTCAGAATTTGGACAGGATTTCTAGGCAGAGCCAGGGAATGAAGGGTGTCATGCTTGGTGACTACAGGATCTCATCTCTGCTGTTTGCAGATGATGTTGTCCTGTTGGCTTCATCCAGCAATGACCTACAGGTCTTACTGGGACAGTTTGCTGCTGAGTGTGAAGAGGCTGAGATGACAATCAGCTCCTCCAAGTCCAAGTCCATGGTCCTCAGCCAGAAAAAGATGGATTTTCCTCTCCGGGTTGAGGACAAGCTCCTGCCCCAAGTGGAGGAGTTTAAGTATCTTGGGGTCTTATTCACAAGTGAGGGGAGAATGGGGCGAGAGATTGACAGACGGATGGGAGCAGCATCTGCAGTGATGCGGCCGTTGTACCAGTCTGTTGTGGTGAAGAGGGAGCTGGGCTCTAAGGCAAAGCTGTCGATTTGTCAGTCAATCTACGTTCAGGAGTCTGGGCTCCTCTGCTTGAACTGCTGCTTCCGCGACCCGGACCTCCCAAAAAGCGGTAGAGGATGGATGGATGGATGGATGGATCTCTCAGAAAAAGTTTCTTTTTAAGAGGATAAAAATGATGAAAGCTGAGTTATAGAGGGGATGCATTGGAACAGAACTCTTAGCAGTTACAGTTGCCATAGTTACCCAGCACTGAGTGGCAAACACATGTGGCAGCTTCAGTCTGTATGCAGCAAAACATAAAAATCACAAAATATTTAGTGACAGCAGCACACAGAGTGCCTTTTTTTACTTTAGTTTTTAATGCCACATTGTACTTGACTGCAGTGACGTGTGGGCAATAGCACACATAGTGAAGAACTGGTTCTGAGCCTTTAATTATTTATTTAACTATTTTTGTCAATTAATGCAAGACAGAATTGTAAGATTAGCTTTCTGCAATGCAAGCAGGCACTCTGTGTACTGCTGTGACTGAATACTGTGTGTATTTTTTGGGGGGAGGGAGGTACTACTGTATACATCATAATTGTGCCACTCATTTTTGCCACTCGGTGTTTTGTAACTGCTGTGAGTTCTGTTCTGTGACATAATGTGCATACCCCTCTATTCTTATGACTTGTTTGTTTTACTATGTAGATTTTTTCAAGGCAAAAAATTACTGTTTGTCTTAGACCTATCGAGAGTTAATATGAAAGGAAGTCTTTCTTTCCAAACAGTAAGCCTCCATGTTCTCACACAATAGATGATATCTGCATTTAATAGCAATCTCCTGTTGTTTTGTTAATAAAAATGTGTGTAATCTCTTGTTTATTTTTTCTTTCTAGAAAGAGCTGAGTCTTCCTCGTAGGGGAAATGTGTAAGTATCTGACTTATTCCCCTGTCTGCTTGTCTCTGCTTCCTTTGTTCACCTCAAACCAGATCAGCCTGCTGCCCTGTTGCTTATAAGCTTCATTGTGCTCATGCTGTTTTTCCACATCACTCACTATGTCGTACATATTTGCATGCTCCTGTTCTGGCCAAGTGGCTGGAATGTGTTATTATTGCTTCAGAAGCTGAGGGACAGAGCAGTCTCACTGCTCAGACAGGTTTTGTCTGAAATTTTCAAGGTAGAACAGAAATTAACAGTGGACCATGTCAGTCTTCTCAGTGAGAATCAATATGTCTGTTTGACTGATAGAAATCTTTGCCATTTTAAAGATGTGACCCTCTGAAGCATTTTAGTGTTAGATTTAGGTCTTTATTGTAAACCCTAGGCAAGGGGTATATACACCTATATATAGAAAGAGCCATTCTGAGCAATTTTGACTCCAAAAATGCTACATGGAGTCATAAAACACATTTGAGGCCTCAAATGAAGGTAAAACAGTGACAATAGAATAATGTGGCAGGCCAACATTAGTAACAGGAGAGATTCTTTTCCTCTTGAACATAAAATTTTTCTTTCAAAAACTGGCAAATTATTTTGGAGACTTTCAAATACAGTGACATAACATTTCTGTCACGAACCGAGCCGGTGTTGTCCTTCAGGCTCAGTTCTGACCGTTCTCTGTGGCTCAGGTATCGGGTTATTTATTTATTGTGTTATCTTTGCATTCTTGTTGTTTTTATGTCTTTGTTCCTTTTTTTTCCATGCCTGTAGCCAGCGCTCTGGCCGGCGGCTGTGAGGCAGCCTCTTTGACCTACATTTGTGTGGGCGTTGTCTAACACTCGCCGGTCCGACCATGCCCCCTCTCTCTTGACAGCCAGTTGATTCCACTCCAGTAATTGTCTTTCCCGTGCCTTGCCCAGGTGCACCCAATCTGTTGTCCAGCAGTGCTTGTACTTAGGCGGCCTTTGCCAGTCAAGCATTGCTTGACCATTGTGTATACTCTTACGTGTGTGACTTGTCACTGAGGAACGTTTGGCCACGGTCCACTGTGGTCTGCCCACTGCACTTCGTACGTGTGAGCAATAAGTGGACATTTGTCTCCTTTTGTATTGTTTATTTTTTGTGGCCACTGCACACTGTGGTCTGCCCGCTGCACGCCTGGCGTGTGAGCCCTCTAGTGTGTTCTGTTCCTTTTTTGTGTGTCTCACAAACACAAACTTACATATTTAGGTACCAGAGTAATAAAAACACAGTTGACTTTTCAGTCCATTAGATGGTGCTAAATGCTTGTTGTCTGGTTAGGTCAGCACAGCAAAGAAGTGACATCTGAGATCTAGCCAGGAGTTGAACAAGATAAAGATTGTTCAACTCTTTTTCTATCCCAAAGATTGGGATAGAAAATCGCAATAACACACACACACACACACACACACACACACACACACACACACACACACACATATCGCAATACTCAGCGTATCTCTCTCTGGCTGTCCTTTGTTGCCGAAGATGACTGTCTTGTCTTGTGTTTGAGCTGAGGTCTATCTCAAGCAGGCTCTTGTGTGGGCAATCAGACCCGCTCGGGATCTGCAGAAACATTGACAGTTGTTGCACCGGAAAATGCTTGAAATAGTTGCTGAATGTCGTTGGTCATGTGCACGCTGATATTCTTGCTGGCGTTGCTCTTCTACAGCTGACATTGCTTTCCTCAACAGTCCTCGCCAACTGACTTTCCGGAGCGCCTCTTCCTCCCAGGTATCATAGGGGATGCCAGTTCTCTTCATATGTCTCTTTAGGACATCTTTGAAATGCAGTTTTTGTCTTCCATGGCTCCTTTTTCCTTGGCTCAGTTCTGAGTAGAACACAGCTTTTGGCAGTCTACTGTTGGCCATCCGACGTACATGCCCTGCCCAGCAAAGCTGTGACACTGTTATTAGGGCTTCAACACCGACTGTGTGTGCACGACGCAGTACCTCAACATCTGGGATACGGCCTTGTCACTTGATGTTTAGGATGGAGCATAGGTGGCGAAGCTGGAGTCTTGTCAGAGCCCTGATGTGTCTGCGATAAAAAGTGGCACACTCGATGGAATAGAGCAGGCAAGGAAGAACTGCAGCTGCATAAACCTTCACTTTGGTTTTCGTACTGATATCATGACAACTCCAGAGTCTCTTGTATAGCGCACCATAAACCTTTGTGGCGGACTGGATCCTTCTTTCCACCTCCAAATCTACAGAGTTGGTGTTTGTGACGGTACTGCCCAAGTAAGTGAAAGATTTGGTTGTCTTCAGTGGTTCATCGTGGACCGTAATCGTTTCTGGCAGTTCAGTGGACATTGGAGGAGGCTGGTAGAGCAGCTCGGTCTTAGACATGTTGATCTTTAGGCCAAATATATCAGCTGCAAAGGAGAAACGATCCACAATCTGCTGCATATCAGCTGCGTCACTGGCCACAAGAGCAGAGTCATCAGCATAAAGCAGTTCTCTGATGCACATCTCCTGTGTTTTTGTATGGGCACGAAGCCGGGCAAGGTTGAACAATTTGCCATCTGTCCTCGTATGGAGAAAGATGCCCTTGTTGAGCCCTTCGTTCACAGTGTCCAGCACAGCTGTGAGGTAGAGGGAGAAAAGAGTTGGTGCCAGCACACACCCCTCCTTCACACCATGGTTGACCACAAAGGCATCACTGGGTTCATCGCCAACTGAGACTTGTGCCTTCATTCCATAGTGGAACTGCTTGATGATGTTAACAAGCTTGTCAGGGCATCCACAAATTTCGAGGACCTTCCAGAGGGTTGTGCGGTCCACGGTGTCAAATGTCTTTGTGAAGTCAACAAAGATAACATACAATGGCTGGTGCTGCTCTGCTGCCTTCTCTTGGAGCTGCCATAGAGTGAATATCATGTCAACAATGGAACAGCCACCCCGAAATCCACATTGACATTCTGGGAGAACTTCTTCCGAAATGATTTTCAGTCTATTCAAGACAATTTTGGCAAGGACTTTGCCAGCTACGGCCAGTAGTGATATTCCCCGATGGTTTCCACACTCTGCACGGTCGCCCTTTCTCTTGTAGATGGTGACAATTAAAGCATATCGAAAGTCTCGGGGCACAGTACCAGAGAGCAGACATCTGTTGAAAAGGTCTAGTAGCGCTTCGCACAACTTTTCGCCGCCATTTTTCAAGATATCACAGCGTATCACAAGACTGTGATAGTATAACATTGCAACCCAAGTTTTGTGATATGTATCACATTGTGTGCCCTCTGGTGATTCCACCCTATAGTTGATAGGTTGTTTCACCTTAGTATTCCTGCAAATTTCCTGAAAAATGATTAAAAATAGCATCCCCAAAGTAAATCAAACACTGTTCTTCAACCCTTTGCAGTATATTCATGGGGTTGGTCTCATTAAAAAAACACTCAATTTTTTTTGCAAAACAGTCAGAATCACTCTAAATGCTTCTGCCACTGAGTAACAGTGGTTTGAACATGCTAAATTTAAAGATTGCAGCAGCTGCAGTGATGTGAACATTGTACTGGTCTGTCGTGATGAAAATTTAATTAAAAGACCCGGACCTCTGGAAAAGTGGTAGAAGATGGATGGATGGAAATTTAGATTATAAATTTTGCCTGAGCTTTTTTTTTTTTTTACATACGTATGTCAGCAAACAACATACAACTGTGATATATTAGCTGGAAAACTCACTAAGAATGTAGCACCAAGCGTTACCAAGTTCAGGTTTAAATTTTGTAACAGTGCCACAAAAAATGAATACACAGGTTTGTTCTGTACATACCATGAAAAGACAAAACCATGTAAATACATCTATATGAAAGACATTTATAACTTTTGATGCTTCCTGGAGATTTATTGGATTTAATTTGTGATGACTACCAACTCAAAACAGGTTTACTACACTTCACTCTGTGGCAGCAAAAAGTTGCATATAATTGCAGATGTTCCATGGGCAAAACGGTGGAATTTTACGAGATTTTAATATATTTTCTGTTTATTTTGTGTTCTTTACCAAAAATTGCTTATATTTCTTGTTGCCATACTGGAGGATCGTGGCCCGTGGTTTGGGTTTAGAGTCCCTGCCATCATTGTCAGTGACTTCAGAGGGTTAAGAAGTACTGTACCATTTTTCAAAAGCACTAGTACATGCCTGTGCATGCCCGTAGAAACCAAGTGTAAGCAAGTATTTTTGCATGCCCGTAGAAAGCAGGTGTAAGCAAGGGTGTAAGCAAGCACATCAGCACTCGTTCAGCGATGCCTGCCTTTGATCTTTGATTGTGTCATAGCGTGATGATGTCATAGCAAGTCCTATGATCGTGAGTGATGACTGCCTTTGATCTTTGATGATGTCATAGTGAGTTCTATGATCTTTGATGATGTCATAGCGACTCATGATGCCTGCATTTGATCTTTGATCATGTCATAGCGAGTCGAGTCCTGTGATCTTTGCTGTCATTGCCAGTCCTATGATTGTGAGTGATGCCTGCCTTTGGTCTTTGATGATGTCATAGCGAGTCCCATGATCGTGAGTGATGCAGTCCAAGGACTTTTTTCACTCATAAGGAGTTGTTCAGAACTCCTTATACATAAGAACATCATAGGACATCATGTAGACATCATAGGAACATCATAGGTGGTCCTATGAGCTTTTAGTGAGTCCTATGATCGTGACACAAAGACAGACACACAGACACACAGAGATTTCTTGAATTTATAGTGATGATGGTAATTCACTAGCCTAGACCTGTGCAACATCAGAAAAAAGCCACTTGAATTTGGTAGAAAAAACAGCATGAAAAGGCAGCAACTCTCTGCTGAAGAAGAAGGCGGCGATTCGACCAGAACACAAATTCAACTAGGAGGAATGGAGGTTGGACACGGGGAAGAGGAAGTTTGGAGCTCGGTGGAGACTAAAGGAAGCAAACGTAGATGCAAAAAAAACCATTCAAGAGCGTTTTCAAGTACTGAAGAATCAGAAGATGAATAATCCCGGAATAAACAGAAGGAGTGTAAAGTAATCATTAAACTTACTCAGGAAGGAGCTTCATTTCGTGAGTGGAACCCAATTAAGCTCACAAATGCAATTAATAAGTTACTTGGAGAAGTTTTAAATGCAAGAATTCTTTGTAGTGGTTTATTACTAGTTACATGTAAAGATAGTGTTCAACAAGGAAAAGCAATGAGTTAAGATGGGGGGAAAGTGCAGTATTGGAAGGAAATAAGGCAATGAGAGGAGTGATATTGGGCATTTCAACGGCTGTCTCAACTGATGAAATAATGAAAAACTTAACTGGAGCAAAAGTGACAGAGGTACAAAGATTGAAAACTAATAGAAATGGTGAAAAATGTGATGTCTGTCGGTAATGTTAAAATTTGATGAAATAAGACTGCCAAGTAAGGTGTATATAGGCTACATGAGCTATGAAGTCAGACTTTACGTTCCTCCTCCACTCAGATGTTTTAAATGTCAAAAGTTTGGTCATGTAGCAGCGATATGCAAAGGTAAGACAGCAATGTGCCAGATGCTCTGGTGAACATGAATATGGCAAGTGTGAAAAAGGAGCCAAATTAAAGTGCTGTAACTGCGGTGGTGAACATAGCTCTGCATATCGAGGTTGTGAAGCCAGCAAAAGAGCAGCAGAAATTCTTCAGGTAAAAGTCTTCCAGCGATTAACAAATGCAAAAGCTGCGAAAAAGGTTCTAGCTAAAAAAGTGGGAGTGGACTCTAACAGGGAAAGTGTGCAGACTTGCAGTGCATGCAGCAGAATTAATCAGAATCAGAATCAGAATCAACTTTATTGCCAAGTATGCTTACACATACAAGGAATTTTACTTATCACTAAGGTGTGCTCGTTTCTAAGCGCTCCCTAATGACGCGGCAGCCATACAGGCGCCTCATACAGTGGGGGGTAAAGAGGGGGAGGGGGAGGGGATGACACATTGGGCAGAGAGAAAAAACAAGTTATCAAAATAGAGCTCGAGTGAGCAAGATTGTGATCACATAGAAAAAACCCCTCTAATTGCACAATTAGCAGACAAGATACAGATCCACACATTAACAAAGCAAGAGAGAGACCAGTGTGTGTATGTCAGTCATGTGATATCAGTGTGAGTGCAGTGTGAATGTATCAGTTACTGGTGCACAACAAAAATCCTCTCCTAGGCAACGGCTAGATGTTATGTCCATGTATTCTAAACATAGATAAACATGTCCACAGAGTTCATCTCTCTTCATGCCAGATGGTAAAATTCCATGTTAGTCACATGATAACACTGTCCTTGGAGAGTTCAGATTGCTGCACATCAGCAATTGTTTGGGTTAAAGAGAAGTCAAAACTCCCTTCTGCTTTATCTCTTCTCCTGGAGGAATGAGTTCTCCCAAGGACGCCGAATCAAGGCCTGATGAGCACAGTTCACTTAGAACATAGAAATTTCCTCTCTCATGCGATTCTGTGCATCACAATTTACATTCACAGGCTTTAAAATCATTCCCTGGAGAGCACCCAGCGACTCCAAGATGTTTCCCACCTTCTGGCCGCTATCAGTGCTCCCCAGCTGGTCGAATTGTTGAAGGAGCTTCGCCGGGTCCGCATTTTGACCAGCTCTTCCAACTTCTTTAATTTCCGATACACCAGGAAAACTCCAAAGCCAAACAACAGAAATCCTGTGATCATAAGCCAAACGGGTAGATGTCTTCCACATCTTCAATCGAATCACACAGACACATGAGTTCCAATTGTTCCATGAGTCTCTCCACTTGGGCTCCCCCTGGCCCGATTTTCTTTTAAAAAAAGTGTTGTCAATTGCATTTAAAGCCCAGCTCAATTCCATAATTTCCGTTTGGGTCGAGATGCAGCAGAAGAAGAGCGAGACACAGACAGGACACAGCAAGCTGGGATCAGTAAGGGAGGAGGAGAAGGGAGAGGAGAAGAAATGCGTCTGCTCTCTCTGATAGCCGGAAGAAGAGAGATGATGATAATGAAGATACTCTGGTTTTGAAGGAAAATAATTTTGTCTTATTTGTGGTAGATGTGATTAACTGCACTGCACAGACTTCCAAGAAAACAGAAAATATCAAAATCATTGTGAAAGCAGCAGAAAAATATCTTGGCATTAAGGGGCTACATTGGGAAGCAGTTGAGGACTTAAGTGGGGGATCTTTAAGTTCACAGACATCATGGGCTGGTGGATCAACTGCCAATCAAGTCTAAAAGAGGAAGAAGAATAATGAGATGAGACATAGATACGAGATTAAAGAATACATAATAACTGTAGAAGAGCTTGGAAGAATGAGGCGGTGTGATATATAAACGAAAGTTTATTATCAGCTCCTCTAACAAGTCTCATCTAAGTGCAGAAGCAGAAGCAAGAAAAGAGACCGAATACCTCCGGCTCTGTGAACTTATACTTGCACATAACAAAAGACATGCATATCAAAGGCTGACATCCCTCATTATCTTAATCCCTCCATTGTCTCCGTACTCCTCCTCATGGCCCTGGGGGGTGAGGGCAGCTCCTCCGGTCTCCACCGCAGTGTCTGGGAACGTCTTTGTTCTTCACTGGCGGTTGAGAGTCTCTGTCCTTTCTGAGGTGTGAAGTCGCCTTACATATGTAATCACCAAACATTCCCACATGCTTCAACATATGTAGGTTATGGAATATATGATTAATATAGCCCACAGCCCCCCCCCAAACGACTAAGAAAAGGACAATAGAAAAATTCACAGTTTAAGATAATTACTATGACATACTAACTGCTATACCTCTTGCCACAGAAGAAACTTTCCAGCAGCCATGCTCCTAAGAGAGTTCAGTGGTAATCATAACAGCATAGTAAAATCACAAGTCAGTCCTAAACTGTTACAGCACAATTAGTGAACAACTGTTGAGTAGTTTGCATCAGTCCCTGTGCCGTCTGGGTTTTAATCTTCTCCCGAATCTGCTGTGGGTCCGCTTAGGCGTCCTGCTGGGACCTTCCTGTAAGGAATCTGCAGCTTGGGGAGGAGAGTGATTATTTGTTCCCTGCAGGGGGGCTGAGTCTTTTCTCTTGGGGGGTCTACCCCGCCGAGGTGCTCTCGCCAACTGTGCAGGCTCGTCTCTCAACAAGAAGGCAGGTTTAAGTCTGTCAATGCTGACTGTTTCTTTTCTATCCCCAAAATCAAGCACAAAGTGTTTATCACCAGGTTCCAGCACTCTGAATGGCCCATCGTATGCTGGGCGGAAAGTTGGTTTTAAAGCTTCATGCCTAACAAAAACAAATTCAGCGTTTTTTAGAGCTTGGGGGACAAAAACCCGTGGAAAAGAGTGATGTGCCGGTCCGGGGAGAGAGTCCGGTCCGTTGCTGCCTAAAAACCTCGAGGCTGGAAGATGCCCTGGCTCTGGGTTCTCTGGTAAAAATTCACCCGGGAGCCTGAGAGGTTGTGCAAAAACTAATTCTGCTGGAGAGGCGTCTAGATCCTCTTTAGGCGCAGCACGCAACCCCAATAAAACTCAGGGAAGTTTATTTACCCAATTTGTATCCGTTAGTGAGGCTCTGAGGGCGGCTTTTAAAGACCTGTGAAAACGCTCGCATAACCCATTAGCCTGAGGGTGATAAGCGGTGGTGCGGTGAATTGTTGCCCCTAAGCTGCTGGACATGGCTGACCAAAGCTCCGAGACAAATTGAGGTCCTCTATCGGACGTGATGTCCGATGGGACGCCGAAACGTGCCACCCAGTTTGTCAAAAAAACGCGCGCGACTTCCTCCGCTGTAGTTGACGCCAGAGGGACTGCCTCTGGCCAGCGCGTGGTGCGGTCTATCATTGTTAACAGGTGTGTGAAACCTTGGGAGGAAGGTAGTGGCCCCACGAGGTCGACATGAACGTGGTCGAACCTTCTAGCAGGGATTGGAAAAGGCTCCAGAGGGGCTTTTGTGTGTTTGTGTATTTTGGCGCGCTGACAAGAAATGCAAGTTTTTGCCCATTCTTTTACGTTTTTGCGCAGGCCCGGCCACACAAACTTTTCGGCAACCATTTTAACCGAGGCGTGCGCGAGGGAGTGAATTGAGTCGAAAATACGGCGGCGCCATGTGGCTGGGACTAACGGGCGAGGTCGGCCGGTTGAAATATCGCATATTAGGGGGGGCACGCCGTCGCATAAACCCCTTTCCTCCAGCCTTAACCCTGTTGGTCCAGACAGGAGTGCACGCACGTCCGCGTCACTGCTTTGTTCCTCTGCCATGGCTGCATAATCTATCCCTGCATGGATAGGTGCTGCGTATGTGTCCACGTTAGTGAAGAGTTCTGCGGCTGAGGCAGTATAATCTGTCTCCTCGTGCTCTGGCGATGTCACAGCGCGAGAGAGGCAGTCTGCTACCACGTTAAGTTTGCCTGCCACATGTCGAATGTCTGTGGTGAACTCTGAAATCGCAGCCAGCTGTCTTTGTTGCCTGCCTGACCATGGTTCTGAAAGTTTAGCCATCGCAAAGGTGAGCGGTTTGTGGTCTACAAAAGCCGTGAAACTCCGCCCTTCTAACCAGAACTGGAAGTGGCGGATGGATAAATGAAGCGCTAGCAGCTCCCTGTCAAAAGTGCTGTACTTACGCTCAGTTTGGTTTAGCGTTTTGCTGAAGAATGCCAAAGGTTGCCAGATCCCGCTGACATGTTGTTCTACAACTGCCCCTATAGCTAGGTCCAAAGCATCTGTGGTTAGTGCAATGCGGGCCGAGGGATCGGGGTGAACTAACAATGTGGCATTAGCTAGAGCGCTCTTTACTTCCGCGAAGGCGCGTTCGCGCTCCGGGGTCCATTCGACCATGTTGGAAGCTTTCTGTTTTCTGAGCGCGTCATATAAGGGCTGCATGAGCTGAGCTGCGTGGGGGAGGAAACGGTTGTAAAAATTAACCATTCCTAAAAATTCTTGCAGCGATTTGACCATTTGTAGCCGTGGGAAACTTTTTATCGCGTGAACTTTGTCTGGAAGTGGAACTGCCCCTTTCGGAGAAACTCTGTGTCCTAAAAAATAAATTTGCGACACGCCGAATTTGCATTTGGCTGGATTGATTATTAACCCGTGCTCTTCTAGTCTCTGAAAAACCGTAGTGAGGTGCTGCTCGGGTTCTTCCTCAGACGAGCTGGCTACCAGCATGTCGTCGAGGTAGACGAAAACAAAAGGAAGGTCGCGTAATACTGCGTCCATCATCCGCTGAAAAGTTTGAGCAGCGCCTTTGAGGCCGAAAGGCATCCGCAAAAATTCAAAAAGGCCGAAAGGGGTTATTACCGCTGTTTTAGGAATGTCCTCTGCTCGAACTGGGACTTGATGATAACCGCGGACCAGGTCTATTTTTGAAAAAATGCGCGCACCCGCCAGATGCAGTGAAAAATCCTGAATGTGAGGAATTGGGTAGCGGTCATGCGCTGTCGCATTGTTTAATCTGCGGTAATCTCCGCACGGTCTCCAAGAACCGTCGGATTTCAGAACCATGTGAAGTGGCGAGGCCCAGGGGCTCTTCGAGCGTCTAACAATGCCGAATTTTTCAAGGGTAGTAAACTCGTCCCGAGCTATGGTGAGTTTGGTCGTGTCTAAGCGGCGAGCTTTGGCAAATACGGGTGGGCCCGTTGTGGGAATAAAGTGTTCAACCCCGTGTTTAGCCACAGTGGCTGAGAATTTGGGAATTGTGAGTGCTGGAAATTGGGTGAGGAGTTGCTCAAACTTACCTCCTGCCGTGGTGACGCTAGCCTGCACAGGTGGTGGAGAAACTCGGGCTGAGCAGGGAATAGAAGCAAAGGACAGTGCATTAACCAAGCGTCTATTCGCTAGATCAACTAATAACCCGTGTGCACACAAAAAGTCTGCGCCCAACAAGTTAAAACTCATCGCCGCTACAACAAATGTCCATCTGTAGTTGCGGCCGTGGATGTGGAGGTGCAGGCTCTTTTCGCCGAAAGTGTCAATGCTGGAGCCGTTGGCTGCCACCGCTCCGTTGCCCCGGGTGCCCATGGCTCGATCTGCTTGGGAGGGCATGACAAAACTCAGTTGAGCTCCTGTGTCAATAAGGAACTGCTTGCCGGTGTGCCCGTCCGTCACATATAACAGCTTACTCTTCTCGCCAAGAACCGCTGCCGTTAACGGCTCTCGGCTTTGGCGTTTAAATTTGCAGGGGGGAACACATTTGTGAGCCTTCTCGGCGAAGCGGTGGTGGTAATAACAAACATCGCTCCGTCTGTTACGTTTTGGCCGTGTCGCTGTCACCGCAGGCTGGATCTGCTCCATGGGTTGAGGCTTGCCGTGGCTCTGGGCATCAGCATTGAGGTCTGCGGATGCTGCTGTGGGTGTCTGTTCCCTGCAGGCGTTGACGAGTCGTTGAGCTTCGTTGGCCAGCACGCGGAAGTTTTGCTGGGTGTTGCATCGCATGTTGGCGAGCGTCCCTCTCATGTGTGGCGGCAGCGTGCTGAGGAATACGAATTGGAAGAGGAAGTTGTCATTGTCCTCCTCTTTAAGCTGCAGCAAGTCCTCCATGAGGGCTTTAGGTCTGCGTCCTCTGTGGCCGTAGACCGCCAGGATCCTCTCGGCTCTCTCTTCGGCTGAGGGGACGTAATTTGCCACGATGGTTGCTTTCAGTATTTCATATTTGTCTTGGGCCAGCGGCCGCCGGATTATGCTCCGCACACATCTCGAAGTGGCGGCGTCGAGTTTGGCGACGATGTGATAGAACTTCGTATCGTCGGCCGTGATGCCCGCCAGTGTAAACTGGGCTTCAGCTTGTTGAAACCACGAGGCGGGGTCTTCCTGCCAGAAGTCCGGCAGCTTGACAGCGACGGCATTTGTGTAGACCATCACTGCTGTGTCCGCAGGGTGAGAATGCCTTGCCTCGGCTCTCTCAGTGGCGCTGATGCTCGGTTGAGCCCTCTCTATCACTTCTGCCGGGGGGAACGTCGTCCATCTGTTCCCCTGTCTGCGTGGGCGCCGGCGTCTGCCTGGGTCGCCACAGATGAGTCGATCGCGGGGGAACGCCTCAGGTCCATACTCGCGTCAGGGGTCACCAGTGTAGAAGAGCTTGGAAGAACGAGGCGGTGTGATATATAAACAAAAGTTTATTATCAGCTCCTCTAACAAGTCTCATCTAAGTGCAGAAGCAGAAGCAAAAAAAGAGACCGAATACCTCCGGCTCTGTGAACTTATACTTGCACATAACAAAAGACATGCATATCAAAGGCTGACATCCCTCATTATCTTAATCCCCCCATTGTCTCCGTACTCCTCCTCATGGCCCTGGGGGGTGAGGGCAGCTCCTCCGGTCTCCACCGCAGTGTCTGGGAACGTCTTTGTTCTTCACTGGCGGTTGAGAGTCTTTGTCCTTTCTGAGGTGTGAAGTCGCCTTACATATGTAATCACCAAACATTCCCACATGCTTCAACAGATGTAGGTTATGGAATATATGATTAATATAGCCCACAATAACCACCTTTTCCCCCCAGCTAGATTAGACTTTGAATTTACTCTTTGGCCAAAGCCAAGGCTTTTATAAATTTAAAGATTTGTATATAAACAATATGTTTGCAAGCTTTGATGATTTATCTCAAAAATTTGGCCTTCCTCGGTCCAGCTTATTTAGATATTTCCAAGTTCGCCACTTCCTTCAGCATCATGATCCCAACTTTCCATATATATCATCAATTTCTGGCCTAGACAATCTGTTTGAAAATTCTTTCAACTCTAAAAGACTCATTTCAAGAATTAATAACTGTATAACTTCTTTTAAAAACACAGCCCTTGAAAAGGTCAGGGCAGACTGGGTGGATGAATTGGGCGGCGACTTGGAGGAGGATATTTGGGATAGCGCTCTACAAAGAGTGAATGACAGTACTTCCTGTGCCAAATTAAGCATAATACGATTCAAGATTTTGCGTCGCATCCATTTCTCTAAAGCAAGACTGGCTAAAATATATCCTAACACAGATGCCAGCTGTGACAGGTGTCGAAACACTCCTGCTGACTTAACCCATATGTTTTGGTCATGCCCAGCCCTGACAACGTACTGGTCTACAATTTTTAAAACATTGTCAGAGGCACTTAATATTGCTCTCCAACCCAGTGCAGTAATGGCTATATTTGGTACGACAGATAGAAGACATTCTACAATGAGGACAAGACTTAAAAACATCATTGCTTTTACAACGCTGCTTGCACGGAGAAGAATATTATTACATTGGAAATCTAAAAACCCACCGAAAGTGTCTCTGTGGTTTAGTGACCTAATGCACTTTATACAATTAGAGAAAATAAAATACACTCTCAGGGGATCCAGGGACAAATTCTTTTCATAATAATAATAAACTTAATAATAATAAACTTAAAACCGTGCCCACTTAGCAGCCCTTGTGCATTTGCACTTGTGTTATTTGTCCATGTGAACCATAGTGTATAGCGCATTGGGGAGAAAAATAATAATAATATGTGAGCATTGTTCTGAGGGACTTATATGATTGTTACTGTATGTGTATATACACACCCTGTAATATTGATGCTCAATAAAAAAACTTATAAAAAAAAGAAGAAGAAGGACACAAAGCTATGAGGAAAACGTCACAAAGCTATGAGGAAAACCTCACAAAGCTATGAGGAAAACATAATCAAATCAGTGGCGGTAATGCACCTTTAGGCTGGTTGCCAACCGCCAATCAAATCTAAAAGAAGAAGAAGAAGAAGCTCCTCTGATCTGGGTGGTGGTGTGCTTGCTGCACCTGCTTTCAACAGTCCCAAGGACGGATAATTTTTTCACACATAGGGAGTTGTTCAGAACTCCTTATAAGAACTCCTTATACAAAGATATAGAGTGATGACAATCAAGTCAGTGGCGGTAATGCACCTGTGGGCTGGTTGCCAACTGCCAATCAAATCTGAAAGAAGAAGAAGAACTTTGTGTTTGAATATCCAAACTGACCAAGCAAGCTGATGAAGGGACAAGGAACTGCTCAGCTGTACTCATTTTCTTCTTCTTCTTTTAGATTTGATTGGCAGTTGGCAACCAGCCAACCCACTGTCACTGACAACACTGTCATATCTTCAGTGTTGTCCCATGAAAAGATATAATAAAATATTTACAAAAATGTGAGGGGTGTACTCACTTTTGTGAGATACTGTACATAAGCGTCGTTTCCCCAAAATAGTTAAGTTACTGGGATGTGACTTTAGTCTGGACAGTTTGAGGTTTTTCTCCTAAATTTATGGCGGTTTTATTCTAAATTTACTACTTTTTCCTTGTAAATTTGAAAGATTTTTTTCCCACTTAAATCAACTTTTTGTCATAATTTGTGTTTAGTGCCAATTGCAGCTTTTTTCTTGTACATTTGAGACTTTCATAAATTTGTGAGATTTTTCCTCATAAATTAAAAATCAAAAATAAAATGAGCAAAGATGCAGTATTTTCTGTTATATTACAGGCTATTTACAGCCTAATAATTGCCTATTTTCCAACCCCCACCCCAGGTGAAAACCTCATGTACTTTGAAACCTAAATGTTGGCTGGTAGGCATCATACTCTTACCGAATAAATTCAGACAAACCCAAAAACTATTCATAACATTGCAGAATATTCCAGCTGAGGTTGGTGTCATGCATCATTATGAGTACTAGTGCATACCTGTGCATGCCCGTAGAACCTTGTGCATGCCCGTAGAGGGGATGCATTGGAACAGAATTCTTGCCAGTTACAGGACAGTTGGTATAGCAACACAGCATTAAGTGGCAATCACATGTGATGGCTTTTGTATGCAGCAAAACATAAAAATTACACAAAATATGCCCTGGCATCTGGGGATGCTTGCCCCTGCTTGTTACTTCTTTTCCTGCCTGTCACTGTTCTCTGTTACGTTGCTTACCTGTATCTATATATACAGTATGTCTTGTAGGGAGTCGTGCTCTGTCTATGTGCCGTCATATAGACATCATCTGGTGGGTCTTCTTCCTCGTTCAGACCACTGAAGGGTCTCCTCCTGTCTCAGATGGCTGTGTTGTTCACAATCATGCCTGTGGCGTACTGCGTGCAGCGTTGGCGGCCAGCCGACTATTCCGCATCTCCTCGGTCTCAGCTTGTCTGTGCATTGCCTGGCGTGCAGCGTTGGCGGCCAGCTAACTCTTCCGCATCACCTCGGTCTTAGCTTGTCTGTGCATCGCCTGGCGTGCAGCGTTGGCGGCCAGCCAACTCTTCTAAATCTCCTCGGTCTCAGCTTGTCTGTACCTTGCCTGGCGTGCAGAACTGCTCGCTTTGTGGGCATTTCGGGCTTCAGGTGACTCAGCACGTGCATGGTGCACTGCCATATGTTTCCTGTCTGTTTGTGCATCCCTTGTCTGTCGCACCCTATGCTGGTGAAGGGTCTCTTCCTGTCTCAGAAGGGTGTGTTGTTCAGAATCATGCGTGTGATGTACTGCTGGAACCTCAGATGTTTCATCTTCATGGCATCTTTTCTGACGTGCAGCAGTTCTCATTCTATTGCTCTCCATTTGGTGGGTCTTCTTCGCTGGAACCTCAGGTGTTTCATTTTCATGGCATCTTTTCAGACGTGCAGCAGTTCTCCTCATTCTATTGCTCTCCATCTGGGGGGTCTTCTTCTTCTTCTTTGTTGAGACCACTGGTTGAGGGATTGGTGCGTCATAATTCCAGTTCATGGACAGGATCATGAAAATACGTACATCTGAGCAAAAACAGGCTTTCAACCCTGTTCAGGGAGACACCAATGCTAGGTGTCCTATGATGCCTGAGTTCAAAGACACATGATCTATGTGACATCATAAAGACACATTTGTCTGAGTTCAAAGACACATGGTCTATGTGACATCAAAAGACACATGACACAGACTAAAGACACATTTGTGTCCTATGATGCCTGAGATCATAGGACGTCCTATGATGTTCAGGCAGAGATCATAGGCCGTTCTATGATGTCCTATGAAGCATGACACAAACACAGACAGACACACAGAGATTTCTTGCTTTTATAGAGTGATGATGAAGTGAAGTGATGATGCATTACCTGTAGAGCTGCAGCAGCCTCCTGTCCCCTCACTTTTCACTGTTGAAATAGGGAGTGACCACTATGTGTGTAGCGCCAGAGCTGCAGCGCGTGCAGGTACAGGGGAGAGAACGTGTGTGAGAGGAGGGATCACACCATTTGTGTGGCGGGGGGCGGGGAGGAGTCATTTTCATTTTAAAAAAGTTTAAATGCAAACTACTAAATATGTTTTGAATGTTATTTCAGCTTGTCAAAGATGAGTTAAAATGTTATAATCACAACTTTTCTCACTCCAATTTTTAGGGTTGCTGAATTTAAATTTAAAAAGGCTTAACGCCGCCCGTGAATGTGGCACTTTGCCAAACTGAAAACTAGAAATAGCTTACTTCTCATCAGTATTCATTATGTTCTTCCCCAGATTATCAAGAGGGCTTATTGAGGCAAGAACTCTGGGGCCTCGGCTTGTTTTTTTGGGGGGGGGTTGTATTTTGTATACTTTATTAGTCCCAGAGTTAAATTCAGGGCATCCACCTGGATGGATGAGGCAACCACAGTATGGTGCCAATCCCTTCATGATTCACACACACATTCACACCTAGGGCCACTTTAGAGTCTCCAATTAACCTAACTTGCATATTTTTGGCCTGTGGGAGGAAACTGGAGTACTGGAGTACTGGTTAAACCCACGCAGACACAGGGAGAACATGCAAACTCCACACAGAAGGGTCACCGATGGTCAGGGGGTGGGATCGAACCCACGATGGTCAGGGGTGGAATCGATCCCATGACCTTCTTACTGTGCTGCCGCAGTGCTAACCACTGTGCCACCGAGCTACCTTTTTTTTTTAAATTAACTTTTTAACTTTTTTTTTTGTTTGTTTGGGGCCCCGAAAGAAACACTGTTTTTTTCTAATTCTGCCATGCCCAACATTTATTGGAGGGTTTGTTTTGGCGTATCAGCTTTTTATTTCTTGAGGTGTACAGTGGTGTGAAAAAGTGTTTGCCCCCATCCTGATTTCTCTTTTTTTTTTTTTTTTTTTTTTTAATTGGTGAACTTATTTTATTTTATTTATTTTTTTTTTTATTTAAGTTTTTGTAAAGGGTATACAGGTCGTTACAGCAATGCAGTGTTTACATTTTCATCACATGTTCCCTTATTTTCTGATATTTGACAACATTGGAAGATTAATTCTTACAACACCCCTTTTTTTTTTTTTAAAGTGAAAGAAAAAGTGAAATTAAAGAGAAAAAAAAACAAAAAACAAATAAAAAAACAAACAAACAAACCAGTAAAAAACAAACAAAAAGAAAAAGTAAGTAAATAAAGATAAAAGAGCATCTGAGTAGCGTTGGAACAAAGAGCGGAACCATTATTGAAATGGTATTTGTCAAAGATTAGATCTAATGGAAGACACATATGCGGTCCAGGGTTGCCAAAAGTTCATGAACACATCCATGTCCTGTCTCAGTGCGAATGTCAACTTTTCCATCGAGTAAATGTCTTGGATCACGTTAGTCCAATCTTCAGGTGTAGGACAGTCCTTCAACATCCATTTTTTAGTTAGAGCTTTTTTGCTTGCCAATATTAAAACATTGAATAAGTATTTTTCTCCTCGTCTTTCCAGTGAGTCCGGTAGTAAACCCAAATACAAAGTTACAAAAGAAAAGGGAACTGTAATTTTGAATATTTTCCCCAATATTGTCTGTACCTTGGTCCAATATTGGTGGATAACTGGGCATGACCAAAACACATGAAAATGATTTGCAGTCTTTTCACCACACAAGCGCCAACAGTTCAATCCCTTATGGGTAAATTTGTTTTGTGCAGGTGTTCTGAAAAATCTTGCCAAGTTTTTCCATCCAAATTCTCTCCACTGCAGGGATGAGGTACTTTTCCATTGCTGTTTATTTAGTTTTTCCCATATTTCCAGTTGTAAAGTGAAATTCCCCTCTTTTTCCCATCTCTCTTTTATATAAGATGTGTTGTCTCCTTTTAAGTCTTGAAGACCTTGGTATATTTTAGAAATGTATCTGATCCCTGGGATCCCTTTATATGCCATTAAGAAGACCTTCAGAACACCTGACTGGGCCCTTTCCAAAACCTCCTTTTTAAGTATATTGTTTATGTGGTGTCTAAGCTGGAAGAACCTGTAAAGGTCTTGATTTATTAGGCCTTGTTTTTTCAAATCTTCAAAACTTCTTAAGATTTGCCCTTTAAAAAAATCGTAATATTTTATCAGCCCTTTCTCCTTCCACTTTTTAAATCTGGTGTCTGTTTTATTAGGAGTAAAGTCCTGATCATAGGCGATCCATTGCAGAAGTCGATAGGGCTCTTTAGTTTGATTCTCTCTGACTATCTTAAACCAAATTTTTAGCGGGGTCTCTATCCACGGGTTAGTGTTATTCAAAAGCTTAGGTAAGACATTGTTCCCTATTATCGCCTGTAGGGGGATGTCACTTGTTATTTGGCATTCGATCTCCTTCCATTGTGCAGTGTAGACTGGGTTACATATCTCTACTAAAGTTTTAATTTGTGCGGCTTTAAAGTAGTCCCTGATATTTGGCAGCGCGAGCCCACCTTTGTCTTTGTTTAGCTGTAGGGTTCTATATCTGATTCTAGGTCTCTTGCCCTGCCATATGAATCTTGAGATCCTTCTGTCCAGCTCCTGCCATGTTTTTTTGGGAGGTTCTACCGGTATTGTTTGGAAAAGGTATAGAAGATGTGGAAGTATATTCATTTTGACTGCTTCAATTCTTTGTGCAGTACCCAAGAATGGTATCATATTCCATCTTGCTAGGTCAGATTTTATTTTTGTCACCAGTGGATCATAGTTTAGTGATATAATTTTGTTGAGTTGTTTCGGGATATTGACCCCCAGATATTTCATAGATTCCGACTCCCAGTTAGTTTTGAGTTTGCTTAGTGAATAATGATTTGGGTCATAGTTGAATGTTAAAACTTGGGTTTTATGCATATTTAATTTGTACCCCGATAAATCTCCATACTCTGAAAAAACTGAGGTTAGTTCTGGTAAAGAAGTGTCCGGCTGCCCTAGGTATATTAAAATGTCATCAGCAAAGAGTGCTATTTTATGTTCCTTCTGACCAAGTGTAATACCTTGAATTTTTTGGTTTTGTCTTATCCATTGGCTCAGAGGTTCTATGAAGATTGCAAAGAGCAGTGGAGACAGGGGGCAGCCCTGACGACATCCTCTTTCCAGTTCAAAAGATGATGATAAATTACCGTTAATCCTTATTTTAGCTGTTGGTTTTTTATATAATGCCTGTATAGTTCTAATGAAGTTGTTATGAAAATTGAAACTGGATAAGATTCTATATAGAAAAGACCAGTCAACCGAATCGAATGCTTTTTCAGCATCTAATCCCAATATGACTGCATTTAAGTTATATTTTTTTATATGATGAATTATGTGTAAAGTGCGTCGAATGTTGTCTTGTGTCTGTCTTTGTCTTATAAAACCTGTTTGGTCTAAATGAATTAGGTCTGTCAGTATATTTTCTAACCTTTTGGCAAGGATAATGGTAAAAAGCTTATAGTCCTGATTTAGTACACTGATTGGTCTGTAGTTGGAGCACTCTAGTTTATCCTTTTCAGGTTTAGGTATAACTGCAATGACCCCTTCTCTCCAGGAGGGGGGGATTTCCCCTGTGTGGAAGACATAATTAAATGTTTTCAGGAGGAGAGGAGATAGTTGCTGTTTAAAGGTTTTGTACCACTCTGCTGTATAGCCATCAGCTCCTGGGGATTTGTTAGCTTTAAGTTTCATAATTGCTTTTTCCAATTCTTTAGGATGTATTTCTGACAGTAGTGTTTTATTTTGTGACTCCGTAAGTTGGGGAAGGTTTAATGTGTTTAGGAATGCCTCGGATGCGTTTTTATGTTTTTTGTGGGAGTATAAGTTCTTATAGTAATTCTCGAAGTTTTTAAGAATATCCTGAATTCTGAATTTTATTTCCTTTGATACTGGGTCTCTGATTTTGTAGATTGCTCTTTCTGTTTGATGTTTCCTCAATTTATAGGCTAGCAATTTTGCCGATTTACTGCCTGCTTCATAGTATTTTTGTTTCAGAAATGTAAGCTTCTTCTGGATTTCTATTGTGTAGATCTCATTTATTTGGTTTTTAATTTCCTTAATCTTGAGTGAGTCAGTAGAATGAGTGTTGCCTTTGTGTTCTTTTTCTAGGTTCCTAAGTTCTGACTCTAATGTGGATAGTTTTTCTTGTCTTAGTTTCTTTTGGGTTGCCAGTTTTGCAATAATCTTTCCTCTTATTACAGCTTTACATGCATCCCACAGTATTAAAGGGGATACTTCTCCATTATCGTTATCTTCCAAATATCTGAGAATATCTGATTCCAATTCATCTTTCAATGGTCCTTTCAGGACATTTGAATTTAACCTCCAAGAAAATGTATTATTTGTGTATTTTTGGATATTTAAGTCCATGTAGATCGGACTGTGGTCGGAGAGATCCATCAGTCCTATTTTACATGTTTTTACTCTTCCAATGTCTCTATTAAACATAAAAAAATAGTCAATCCTTGAGTAAGATGAATGTGGAGTTGAGTAAAATGTATAGTCTTTTACACTGGGGTTGAGTTCCCTCCACACGTCACAGATTCCCAATTCTTTTAGTAGCATCCGAGTCTTCCTGTTTTGGGTGTTATTTTGATGTGGGGAATTACCAGAAGCATCCCAGTATGGATTCAGTCTAAGATTGAAGTCCCCACCACATATCACTAAACCTTGAGCTTTAGTTATCATTAGGTCGAATACATTTTTATAAAATTTCCAGTTAGCCCCTGGGGGAGCATACACATTCAGCAGGGTGATATCTTCTCCCTCTAGCCGCCCAGTTACCAAACTGTATCTCCCTTCTTTATCTTTGTGTTCTGATTTTTTTTCAAATGTAATTTTGGTTGATATCAATGTCGCTACTCCCCTCCTCCTCCCTGATTTATATGAAGATGAAGAGATCATTTTAAACCCTTGTCTACTGAGTTTATTGTGTTCCACGTCTGTTAGGTGGGTTTCTTGTAAAAGTATTATTCCTGCTTTGTCTTTTTTTCATTTTGCCTAGAATCTTGGATCTTTTAACTGGATTCAGGATTCCTTTTACATTATATGAAATTATTTTGGTTACACCCTGTTTCTCCATTGTGTTGTTTTGTTTAGTATAACTGTGTGGTGGCCCTCTTTTGTGCTACTCAGAAACTGAAAGAACATTAAAAACAAGAAAAACATTAAGAACATAGTGTAAAAAACTTTAAAACAAAAAGCTGTCATTAGAACTTCCTGAGCTGAGGTCTTTTTAAAGACCCTGTAAGAGCCTTGATGGAGTGAAGGCTCTGAGGGAAATTCCTCAAACTCTGTTACGTGTTGAGGGCCCTCTCTTACCACTGAAAGTAGTCCCATGCTTTTAACGTGAGTTTCAGAACCCAATCCAAACTTGTAATGATTTTTTTTTTTTTTCCTTTTATGCCTAATCCCTGTGAAATTGTGTGCACCCTCCCACCCCCATCACATCAAACATTCACGCAAAAACAGTATTTGTTAGTATGAGGAGAACATGTGGATTATTGTCACATTTCTATTTTAACAAGTTTTTTTTTGTTTTTTTTTTTATTACAAAGACTTATTTGTTTCAAATAATATGATTGTTCCATGAAATGTTTTACCACATGCTGAATATGCATCTCCTTTAATGTTTGTTACCTTGTATGAGGGGGGTTGGATGTGCGGATTGATTCAAGAGAAAAGAAAAAAAAAAAAAAAAAAAAAAAAGGTCGCTATTCCAACCTGAAAACGGATAGTTTATCCGCGACGCTCTGGTGCTGGGTTTCCCGCTGCTGGTCCGTGGATTTTGAAGGTCTTTGTGTTGTCCATGTTTGCGCTTTGATCTTCTCACTCGGGTCTGCTGCTGGTTTAAATACCGTTACCGGGAGGCCTCTTTTCGCCATGTCAGCTGTTGCTTCTTCCGCCGAATTATAGAGACACGTTTCATCGCCGTAGAAGACCCTTAACTTCGCAGGAAATGGTGTCTGAAAGCGCAATTTCTTCTCTCTTAACACCTTTTTCGCGTCATTGTATTCCCTGCGCTTTTTAAGGACCTCCGGGGCGTAATCGTGTTCCACGTAGACTTTTCTCTCCTGGTGCATAAATCCTTTTTTCTGCCAGGCCAGTCTTACAACCTCTTGTTTTATTTTGAAATTGGAAAATCTTACCAACACCGAACGTGGGGGTGCTTCCGCCGCCGGCCTAGCAGCTAATGAACGATGTGCCTTTTCTATCTTCAAGTCGGTGGTTTGTGGAATATCCAATTTCTCTCTTAGTAAGGATTCCACGCATTCTGCCATTGAGTTAAAACCATTTTCGGTTCCTTCTATCAGACCATGAATTCTTATGTTGTCTCTTCTTTGTTTTCCTTCTTGGTCAGTTAGCTTAGCCTCTATAGCTGCTTGTCTTTTGCGTAGGTCTAGCACAGAATCTTCGAGCACTTTTATTCGATCCTCTGTTTCCAAGATTCGGTTCTCGGCCTGGTCCACTCTGCTGTTTGTCCTTTTCAATTCTTCTCTGAATTCCCGAAATTCGGCCGTAACATCTCGGCGAAATCGTCGTAGCTCCTCAAATAGTGATTTCAGGCTAACCCTTTTGTTAGCTATCACCAGTTCCTCGTCTTCTGAACGGAGATCTTCCAGTTCGGATTCTCCAGCCGATACGTGTCCTGGCCTGGAGAATTTCAGTTTCTTCTGTTTTCCTTTAGACATGAAGATTTTGTCTTTTGATTTTCACTCCTCCAAAAATCCGTTAAGTTTGATTTTCAAGGTGTTATCCTGGATTGGGTCTGAGAACTTCAGTGTTAAGCTGCAGTCGCCATGGCGTCCAGACCGGAAGTCTCGATTTCTCATTTTTTTGAATGTTTGTCACACTTAAATGTTTTTATCTATCCATCTTCTTCCGATTAATCCTTTTCGGGTCGCGGGGGGGCTGGAGCCTATCCCAGCATCTTTGAGCGAGAGGCAGGGTACACCCTGGACAGATCGCCAGTCCATTGCAGGGCCAACACAGAGAGACAGACAACCATTCACTCTCACAGTCATACCTAAGGACAATTTAGAATCCCCAGTTGATGCCAATTAACCTAACTTGCACGTTTTTGGCATGTGGTAGGAAACCGGAGAAATCCCAGAGTAAACCCATGCAGACGCGGGGAGAACATGCAAACTCCACACAGATCACTGTTGGTCAGGGGCTGGGATCGAACCCAGGATCCCCTGGCCAAGGGAGAGTTGCTGTGCTGCTGCAGTACTAACCACTCCGCCACCGTGCTGCCACTCTTTCAGATCATCAAACAAGTTTAAATGTTAGACAAAGATAACACAAGTAAACACAAAATGCAGTTTTTAATTGAAGGTGTTTATTATTAAGGGTAAAAAAAAAATCCAAACCTACATGGCCCTGTGTGAAAAACTGATTGCCCCCCCTATTAAATCATAAATTAACTGTAGTTTATCACATCTTTGGAAAGCTGAGTTCAATTTTCTAGCCATTTCTAAAGTTTGGGACTCCAGCAAACCACAGTGAGAGCCATTATACACAAATGGCAAAAACATGGAACACTGGTGAACCTTCCCAGGAGTGGCCAGCTGACCAAAATTACCCCAAGAGCACAGTAATGACTCATCCAAGAGGTCACAAAAGACCCCACAACAACATCCAAAGAACTGCAGGCCTCACTTGCTTCAGTTAAGGTCAGTGTTCATGACTCCATCATAAGAAAGAGACTGGGCAAAAAATGGCCTGCATGGCAGAGTTCCAAGATGAAAACCAGTGCTGAGCAAAAAGAACATAAAGTCTCATCTCAGTTTTGCCTGAAAACATCTTGAGAATCTCCAAGACTTTCGGGAAAATACTCTGTGGACTGACGATACAAAAGTTGAACTTTTTGGAAGGTGTGTGTCCCATTACATCTGGCGTAAAAGTAACACAGCATTTCAGAAAAGGAACATCATACCAACAGTAAAATATGGTGGTGGTAGTGTGATGGTCTGGGGCTATTTTGCTGCTTCAGAACCTGGAAGACTTGCTCTGGCAAATGGAACCATGAATTCTGCTGTCTAACAAAAAATCCTGAAGGAGAATGTTCAGCCATCTGTTCGTGACCTCAAGCTGAAGCACACTTGGGTTCTGCAGCATGACAATGATCCAAAACACACCAGCAAGTCCACCTCTGAATGGCTTAAGAAAAACAAAATGAAGACCTTGGAGTGGCCTAGTCAAAGTCCTGACCTGAATCCGATTGAAATGTTGTAACATGACCTTAAAAGGTGGTTCATGCTCGAAAACCCTCCAATGTGGCTGAATTACAACAATTCTGCAAAGATGAGTGGGCCAAAATTCCTCCATAGCCCTGTAAAAGACTCATTGTCAGTTATCACAAACGCTTGATTGCAGTTGTTGCTGCTAAGGGTGGCCCAACCAGTTACTAGGTTTAGGGGGCAATCCCTTTTTCACACAGGGCCATGTAGGTTTGGATTTTTTTTTTCCCGTTAATAATAAACACCTTCATTTAAAAACTGCATTTTGTATTTACTTGGCTTATCTTTGTCTGATATTTAAATTTGTTTGATGAGCAGAAAAATTTAAGTGTAACAAACATGCAAAAAAAGAGAAATCAGGAAGGGGGCAAAGACTTTTTCACACCACTGTAACACAAGTAATACAAAATGCAGTTTTTAAATGAAGCTGTTTATTATTTAGGGGGAAAAATCCAAACCTACATGGCCCTGTGTGGAAAAAGTGATTGCCCCTTAAACCTAATAACTGGTTGGCCCACCCTTAGCAGCAACAGCTGCAATCAAGCATTTGCAATAACTGGCAATGAGTCTTTTACAGCGCTGTGGAGGAATTTTTTCCCACTCATCTTTGCAGAATTGTTGTAATTCAGCCACATTGGAGGGTTGTCGAGTATGAACCGCCTTTTTAAGGTCATGCCACAGCATCTCAGTCAGATTCAGGTCAGGACTTTGACTAGGCCACTCCAAAGTCTTCATTTTGTTTATCTTAAGCCATTCAGAGGTGGACTTGCTGGTGTGTTTTGGATCATTGTCCTGCTGCAGAACCCAAGTGTGCTTCAGCTTGAAGTCACGAACAGATGGCCGGACATTCTCCTTCAGGATTTTTTGGTAGACGGCAGAATTCATGGTTCCATTTGCCACAGCAAGTCTTCCAGGTCCTGAAGCAGCAAAACAGCCCCAGACCATCACACTACCACCACCATATTTTACTGTTGATATGATGTTCCTTTTCTGAAATGCTGTTACTTTTACACCAGATGTAACGGGGCTACACTTTCCAAAAAGTTCAACTTTTGTATCGTCAGTCCACAGAGTATTTTCCCAAAAGTCTTGGGGATCATCAAGATGTTCTCAGGCAAAACAGAGACAAGTCTTTATGTCCTTTTTGCTCAGCAGTAGATTTTGTCTTGGAACTCTGCCATGTAGGCTATTTTTTCCCAGTCTCTTTCTTTTGGTGGAGTCATGAACACTGACCTTAACTGAGGCAAGTGAGGCCTGCAGTTCTTTGGATGTTGTTGTGGGGTCTTTTATGACCTCTTGGATGAGTCGTCGCTGTGCTCTTGGGGTAATTTTGGTCAGCTGGCCACTCCTGGGAAGGTTCACCATTGTTCCATGTTTTTGCCATTTGTGGATAATGGCTCTCACTGTGGTTCACTGGCGTCCCAAAGCTTTAAAAATGGCTTTATAACCTTTTCCAGACTGATAGATGTCAATTACTTTGTTTCTCATTTGTTCCTGAATTTCTTTGGATCATAGCATGATGTCTAGCTTTTGAGGCTCTTTTGGTCTACTTCACTTTGTCAGGCAGGTCCTATTTAAGTGATTTCTTGATTGAGAACAGGTGTGGCAGTATTCAGGCCTGGTGTGGCTAGAGAAATTGAACTCAGCTTTCCAAGGATATGATAAACCACAGTTAATTTATGTTTTAACAGGGGGGACAATCACTTTTTCACACAGGGCCATGTAGGTTTGGATTTTTTTTACCCTTAATAATAAACACCTTCATTTAAAAACTGGATTTTGTGTTTACTTGTGTTATCATTGTCCAATATTTAAATTTGTTTGATGATCTGAAACATTTAAGTGTGACATACAAAAAATTGAGAAATCAGGAAGGGGGCAAACACTTTTTCACACCACTGTAGGTCTGTCCCGCCTGCTTAATTTAATTGGTTAAGAGTTGACATTTGACCTGATTAAGGTTGGACGTGGGCTGGTAGTGAATCCATGGACAAATGAATGAATAAATGTATGATAGCGGCGTCCAAAAGAGAAAAATGAAGAAAGAAAAACAGAAACGTGAGAAGGAGGTTTTAAAAAAGACTCCTAAATTGACAGGATTTTTTTAAGTTGCGATACAGCCAGACAGTGTCAACTTTACAGTCACAACAAGATGTTTGTCAAACTGTTAGCATTATAAATGCTAACACAGGATGCTCTGATGGAGCCACTGTCTGAAGATCCATCAGTCATACACACCGGGAATACTGATCCAGAAAAGAACCGAAGAGCTGCCAGAATAAGGACGCTGGTATCAGAGCATCTGAACGTTCCTACAAATGGCAGAAACATTTTTCTCCAAGTGCCATTTCAATCACAGACTTCCAAATCGTGAGTACGTTTGAAGACAATGGCTTCTATTTTCTCCTTCCATGGCTGTTTGCATTGTTTTGCCTGCCACATATACAGCATTTTTTTCCCCCACTAAGTTGGGTTCACACTATAGTGCTTGGACCGACTTTTACAGACGTTTTGAAAAATCAGAGAAATTAGTCCAAATGTCATGAAATTACGTTCATGAGCAGTTTATTTTAAATTCAGCGCACACTAACTTTTACAAACTTTAAAGGAGCTTTTTAACTCTACAGCCTTGCTTAGTGAGGGATGAGAGCTGTCCGCTACAATTCAGAGATGATGCCAGTCTTTCTCTTTGTCCAGTAGTTGTAAAAATTTCCTTCACTTATACAATATTATTTTTCATCTCGGCCGGAGTTGTATTAATCTGCTGTGGTGAATGCAAAATTGTAGATTTAATTCAAAACAATTGTCGGGATATTTTCATTTTCAATCATTCTTTTTAAAAAAATGACAGTGAATAAGGTTAACATTATAAAAACTGTCATCATTAGATAATGAATATCGGGTTTGTGCGCACATAACCTGCTCTTCTCTGTGGTTGTGGAGAAAATCAGCTGTTTTCCCAGTAGGGCAGACTGGTCAGGCAATGTTTTTTTTTCCCCTCTGTGTAGTGAAAAACCCTGTTCTGTCTTCAAATAGTTAATATTTAATCCTTGAACAGAAAACACCGGCTGAGTGTGTTTTTTCATTGTCATAATTGAAGTTGTGGGTTGATAAAAGATATTTGTCAGTTGTTAGTCCTAGTGGCACTATATTTTTCTGCTATTCAAGCTAAACCTAGAACTTTATGGTCATTCACTTTATTTAGTAATTGGCAGTGGCTATGGATACAGAAGCTGTATCCCTATATGAAATATCTATTGGTACGGAAGAGCTGACAATCTGACAAAACCTTTTCAGATCAGCTCCAAGCCAACTGCTGCTCTGGCTTAGGTAGATAGTACATTGGGCCTGTGATCAGAAGGTTGCTGGTTTGCATCTTGCTATCGACACCTTGTGCAAACCATTTTATTATGAGATGAAATTTAAACTTAAAATTAAGAGGTTATTGGGAGTGGGTAAGGTTAAAAAGGTAGTAAATAGACAGTGATTAAAATTTTGAAACAAATAAATGCCTCAGATTTCCGCACCTGTAGCCTGCTGCTTTTAAGATACACATTAATAGAATGTACTGGCCAATCAGATTCGAGCCGTATCTGTAACAAGAATTCTGTGAGTACAGTTCTGTAGCCATAGCCACTGCCTTGGTTTGTTACATATTCCCCCTCAGATTTTGACATTGTCCTGATGTCAGAGGTGCATTTAAAAGCTTTAAGGGTGTCTGCCTTCTATGTCCAAGGCCACCTTAATGAACGGACTAGGCTGGGCTAAAGCCCAGGGAAATCAGGGGTCTATCATGAGCCAATGACAAAGATCAAATTGTTGTTAATTGGTCAAATTCTATGTCTATCACTTGATATTCATGTGTGGCTGCTGATTGGTGTAATTTACAAGTGCCCCACATGGGTACCAGTAACAATAGTGTATCAGAGGAATTGTTTTGACATGTGACTATGCAAGCGCCAGTGAGAGTAAGAAGTAATTAGCTCAGTCAAAAGTCCTAAAAAAGTTTGAAAGTGGCACTCATAAAATTATTGAGAGGAAAAGAGCTTAGGGAAAATGAATTGCTCAAAAAATCCCGAAGTGTAAAGGATTTTTCTAAGCTGGAGCATCGAATGGAGGAGGTTGCTAATTACTGTACCCAGGAGACAAGTGGGCTGTTAAAAGTGTTCACCTGGAGAAGGGCAAAAGGGGAAGAAAGGCCATGATTGCTTACATCAGACAGCTGTGCATGGGACAGTAGACGCCGAACAGTAAAAAAGTAGACTGAATCAAGCATGCATCCATAGAAGTATGACGATATTTGTGAGCTGGACTTAAAGGACATAATGAAGAATTTTTCTTTAAAGAAGGCCAGAAGAAAGCACTTCTAAGAAAGGCTATTTGCAGCTTTCCAGCCACCTGTGCAAGTTTTTCATTGCTGCTGCTGTTGTGCATTGTTTGAAACAGGAAGACTTCACTGATGTAATTTTATGCTGAAGGCACTATCTGTCACGTTGTAAAAATGGAAATCTAGGTCAGATAAAATATCTTAAATCAAAGCTTTATGCTTGTTTTTCTCTCACAAGATAATTTTGACAAGACAAGAATTTCTTTTTGTTGTGCAGTTTTCCATAAGCTTTTACTTGCTTTACGAAAGTTTTTACTTGTTTTAAACAATTTAATCTTACTTCGTTGGCAGATATTTTTTTTCTTTTTTTGCTTATTTTAAGTCAAATTATCTGTCAACAGAGCAAGAAAATTTGACTTAACAAATTGCTTCAAACAAGTTAAAACTATCTGAAAGCATGTAAAATTTTCTTGTACATAAACTGCACAGCAAGAATAAATATCTTGTCAGACAGAAACAAGCATAAACAGCCTTAATTTGTTTCATTTTATTTATATTTGACTTTTTGTAGTGTAGTTGTGTTTTCTAGCTCAAAGTTGCATTATTTCTCCAAGAGAAACAAAAATGAGGCCATAGTGGCTCAGGAAGTAGAGCAGGTCACCCAATAACTGGAGGGTTGGTGGTTCGAATCCCACTCCCCTCACCTTGCTGTTGTGTCCTTGGGCAAGACACTTTACCCACCTTGCCTCCAGTGTGTTCATGGTTCATGTCACTGATGTATGAATGGGAATAAATGTTCATTGTTGGTCAGAGAGGCCGTTGGCATGGATTGGCAGCCATGTTTCCATCAGTCTGCCCCAGGGCAGCTGTGGCTACAGAGGTAGCTTACCACTATCATTGTCTGTGGAGTGAATGAATAATGGACTCATTGTAAAGTGTCTTTGAGTGTCATGAAAAGTGCTATATAACTGCAATCCATTATTAAAAACATAGCTATTACACTTTTTAAAACTGAGATTCTGTTGGGGGGCGGGGGCTACAAAACCTCTCAGCCCTCTAACGGCAAGTTAAGGTGGCCCTGACTATGTCAACACCAGTGAGTCCTACCAGTAACACCTCTTGTGGTGGAGACTGTTATGTCTGTGATAGGAGCCAAGGACGAGACTAGGTGTTGAACTGGACACACGTTTTTAATGGACACTCCACAGTACATCAGCGTATCCGCCAGGCAGAGAGGTGGCCAGGAGACCACCCCTCCCTCTCACTGCTCTCTTATACCCTGGGTGGTGGTGGAACCGGAAAGGTGGAGCCACCACCCGTGTCACACAAATAAAAGTCCCGATCTCCAACACAACATCCCCCCCCCTTCACAAAAGCCATAGGGCCACACACACAATTCGAACCTACCCCAATTTGGAACCCGAAACACACCCTAAAAGTAATAATATCACAGTATAAGTGGCCTAACACAGACATACCAAAAGGGCTACACTAAGAGGAGATGGGTAGACTACCACCTCACCCCCACACAGCGAAGCGGATTATTCTGCTGCTTATAGTCCACCATAAACAGTTTAATACAAAATACCGCCATGTCTTAACCTAAACAGTAGATTAAATTAATCCCCACAAACACGAACAACTAGAACATAACCTTTGTCCCCCTTCCTTTACTTTCTTTTCAAACAAACTGTCCAACCATCAGTCTGCCCCAGGAGAAGAACCACCCCCTGGATTACCGCTGTCTGATTCAACTCTGGTGCACCTCCTCTTCACCACCACTGGGGTCATCCCTCGTTTAGGCCCAAGCTCATCCATCTTCTCCCGGGCACGCCGCAGCTCATTTGGGTGCCTCCATGAGCCATCTGACAGCTGAAGGTAGGCATCCCCCCGAACAGCCACCACCTGCAACTGCCCCTGGTGTTCTTCCATCCAACACTTGGCCTGAATCCTCCTCAACCGTGCCTCCTCCCGGGCCTGGACCACGTCCGCAACCCCCAGAGGGGCCCTACTCGGCTTCCAGTATTTGTGTTTGGCACGTCGTCTCACCATGCCAGCCAGTCCTGTCCCGACCGTTTTTGTCTCCGCTGCCGCCCTCGCCGTTGTGACTCCATGCTCTCAGGTCCCTTCCAGTCGAAATCCGGGAACAGATGGAGCCAGCCACTCGGTGCCACCCACCGTCACGGGCATCCCGCCGTGCCGCCCACTTCCCTCATCTAGGGCTTCTTGGGCTCTGGTACAGGAACCTTCCTGTGATGGCACTGGGTGGGGTTGGTTCTGTTCATTCTCCAGGGTGCCAGGCAAGTTCTCATCCCACACAGCTCTGTCCACTGTCCTTGGGACTGGCTGGTCCCACAAACCACAGCCTGACCACTCTTCTCCAGTGCTGCTCGTGATGGTGAAGCTCAGGCCATAAAACAAATCACATTCCATTATGTTCTCTCCATGAACAGTCATGGTGAACCTCAGGTTACACACCTCTGCCGACTTGTACCGAGCCATCAGTCTCACCATTCCCACCGTGGCCAATCTTCCTTCACCATAACCACAAAGCGGCGTCGAATCACCTCCAATCCTATAATGCGGAAAAAAGCTCCTGATGGTTGCCCAATTCAACACGGAGCCCACCGCTCCCGTGTCAGTCAGCAATGGCACTGTCATCCCCTCTCGTTCCACCATACAGTAGGAATGCCCGTTGGTACTTGAGGACACAGTGTGAATAACCGTGGGTGCAGGAGAGTCCTCCTTATGTCTTGGTCTCCCTCACTCGAACTTGTGGCATGCCCTGGGGAAATGATGTAAAAGTCTGCACTTGCCACAGCGCTTCCCTCTCACCAGACACTCCCTGGCCTTATAGCGGTGCTTCGTGGACCCACGATCCAAACACATGGGCGTTCCCAGGGCGGACTTCATTTTTACAGCATTAGCATAACTTCCATCACCTTCCACGCTATCATCGCTGTCCAGGTCCACTGCTTGCGCCATCGACTGTGGTTCAAGCTGGCAATGTAACACACTCCCACTGAGCTTCCATGATAGCTTGTCAGCTGTCTCCAACTGTTGAGCTAAATCGATGGCCGTGGATAGCGTTAGTTTGCCCGAGAGCGTAAAAAGCTTCGACCTTGCAGCAGGATAGATAGTATGTTCCGCCAACTGGTCGCGAACCATTTCCTCCTCTAATAATCCAAACTGACAGTCCCTGGCTAGTTGACGCAGGTCTGCTACAAACCATTGCACTGACTCACCAACCCGCTGGTGGCGCTGTCGAAACTGAATCCTGCGGGCGATGATGTTTTCTGGGGCACGAACATGTCGTGCCATTAGTGTTATGTCTGGAACTGGAGTCAAGGAGGAGAGCAATAGTGGAGCTGAACACACGTTTATTATATTACTGGGCGCAGTGCACCTGACCACACATGCACCTGCTGCAGAGGTAAAGGCGGAAGAGAGTGCCCCTCCCACCTGCAGCCCTTCTTATGCGCACGAGGTTGGTGGAACCGGAACATGGAGCTACCACCCCATGCCACACAAATAAGAGCTCCAAATACAACACAATATGAACAATAAATAACTACACTACATCCCCCCCCCTCCCTGCAGAAAAGGTCCAAAACATACACATACAATCAGCCCACAACAATTTGGAATCCAAATCATCCGCTAAACATAACTGAACTAAGAATCACAAAAGGGACCTATGGCATTCACACAAAATAACTAAAATTAGGGGGGACGGGTAGACTGCCATCCTACCCCCCACACGGCGAGGCGGGTTATTCTGCCGCCTATGATATATAAAAGTCCTGCTAAAAAAAAATTACTGCCGTGTCTCCTACTTAACGTAACACCAAAATAATTCCAGAACTATAAATGCATATTAACAACTATCAACACATACACGTCCATGGCTCGGTGAGGATGACCCGTGGCCCCCCAGACCCTTCACCAGTCAGCCCGCCCCCGGAGGTAGCTCGCTTCCCAGGCCACAGCTGGTTGCATCAATCCCGGTGCACCTTCTCCTCCACACCTCCGAGTGCTCCAATCGTCTGGGGCCGTGCCCAACTGCGTTCTTCAGGGGACGACGTAACTCATTAGGATGGCGCCACAAGCCATCCGACAGCAGAAGATAACCATTGCGCCGCTTGCCTGTCACCTGCAGCTAGCCCTGTACTGCTCCATCTTCCGCTTTTCTCTCACCCACCTGGACCTCGCCTCCACCCGATCCCAAACCCAGTCCGCGACTCCCAAGTGGGGCCCTGCATGGCCTGCAGTGTCTCCACCTTACACTTGCTTTCCCAGTGCCACTTGGTCCTGCCTGACTGCTTGTAAATCCGCTGCGGACCCTGCCGATGTGGCCCCGTGTTCACCGGCCCACCACAGCCATGCTCTGGGAACGCCTATGATCATCTTTTGGGCACCGCTTGCCACCACAGGCTCTTCCCCATGCCACCCGGTACCCTCGTCCACTGGCACCATGGCCCTCCCGCGGTGACCCTGAGCACGACAAGGCCTGTCCACTTTCTGGTGTGCCCAGCAATTGCTAATCCCACACAGCGTCATCCCAAACTCTCAGAACCAATCGGTCCCACAGTCCACAGCCTGACCATTCTTCCCCAGTGCTGCTTCTGATGGAAAACCGGAAGCCATAAAATAGGTTGCAGCCCATGATGTTCGTGCCATGGGCCGTCACGACGAACTCCACATCAGCCATCTCCTCCGACTTGTACCGAGCTGTCAGTTTGACGTACCCACCGTGGCCAACCGTCCTCCTCCATAGCCGCAAAGCGGCGCTGAGTCACCTCCAATTCTGTAGTGGGGAAAACATTCTCTAGCCGTAGCCCAGTTCAGCAGCGAACTCTCCGCCCCCATGTCGATCAGCATCGGTACTGGTACTCCGTCCAACTCTACCGTGCAATGTGTGCGCCCACTAGTACTCAGGGACACTATATGAACTAGAAAAGCACTCGGAGAGCGCAGACCTCCGCCAAGCGCCACAATTCCCCCCATACAGTGTTTGTGTGTACGTTTTCAGATTCCTTGAGCATGTAAACATATGACTAGCAATTGGATTCACAATGATTATTTGTTTATTTGACAGGGACAGTGCAATAAACACACAATTAATCAATGACAATCAATGTGATAGTGATAGGATTAGTGGTTCAGTAGTAAAAGCATTGCCTCCTTGGCGGAGGTAATAAACTGAAGTGTTGCTGTTGTGTCCATCTCCTCCACTGACGGATGCAAATTGGGTAGACAGGTTGCCGTGGGTTTTATATTATATTATGTTGGGGTTTCGCTCTGCGGCAAACGAGAATTTAGAAGCTTCGCCGGCAGAGAGCTCGTTATTGCGCAGCGCGTATGGCTGGCCGGTGAATTTCTGCCAAATGCGCAGCGCCTATGGCTGGCCGGTGAATTTCTGCCAAATGCGCAGCGCCTATGGCTGGCCGGGGAATTTCTGCCAAACGCGCAGCTCCTATGGCTGGCCGGGGAATTTCTGCCATCACTTTTAGCATTAGAGTGACACATATCAGGCGCAGCATTACTGGCGCCGGGATTCCTCTCTGTTGCGGAGCCGCAGGACAAAAGAAGGTGCGATAATGGTTGCCGTGGGTTTTATTGGGTTTGCGGTCCGCGGAAAAAAGAGGATTTGGAAGCCTCCCCCGGCAGAGAGCTGGTTTTTGCGCAGCCCCTATGGCTGGCCGGGGAATTTCTGCCAAATAATCCGGCGCCGGACAGCTGCCCGTGTCAGCTTTTGCAGCGTAGTGCAAACACAGGCACTCTGGCGAGCCCTGTTTTCTGTGTGCTTTTGTGCCTAAAACTTTGAAGAAGGCGGAGTTTGTGTTCATCAGACACGACGACCAGCGCCCTCTATTGCACCTGCGCACATGTTGAAAATGGCTGTATGTCACAGTGTTGAAAAATGCTTTAAAAAATTCCTGTATCCAGACGGTGAACCGGATCACCCCCAAAATTTAATCAGTTCTTCTTTGTACCATTTCCAACAACGCCTGAAAGTTTCATGGAAATCCGTCCAAGACTTTTTGAGTTATCTTGCTAACCAACAGACAGACAGACAGACAGACAGACAGACAGACAGACAAACACACAAACTCCGGCAAAAACATAACCTCCTCCTGGCCTTTTCGGCCTGGCGGAGGTAATTACGGTTGGGGTAGGAGGAGTCAAGCTCTTGCGCGGGCTATCTTGTTCCGCTGACTGGCACACCCTCGCAAAATGATGTAGAAGGACACAATTTCTGCAGCGCTGTCCTCTTGCCGCACACTCTTTGGCCTTGTAGCAGTGTTTCGTGGACCCGCAGCCCATACACCTGGGCTTCCCCGGTCTAGACCTCATCTGTACAGCGTTGGCACTCTCGGAGTCATCCTCGACACTCCCATCGCTGTCCGAGTCCACTACCTGTGTAGCCATGGAGGATCCCAACTCTCGTGGTGACAGGTGCTCACTTAGCTCTCGAGTTAGCTCATCTGCTGTTTCCAGCTGGAGAGCCAACTCAATGGCCCTGGCCAGCGCCAACTCACCCGGAAATGTGAGCAGCCCAGACCGGACCGCAGCACAGCTGGTGTGCTCTGCCAACTGGTCGCGAACCATTTCTTCCTCCGACAGTCCAAACCGACACTCAGTGGCTAGCTGCCTCAAGTCCGATACAAACCGCTGGATGGGTTCGCCATCCTGTTGGCGGCGCTGTCAGAATTTAATCCTCCGGACGATGATGTTGTCCGGCACCCTGAAATGGCTCGCCATTAGCTTGACTACTTCTTCACAATTGTCCGCGTCAGCAAGTGTGCCCAAAATCCTCTGGCCCTCCATTTCCAGGTTGTGCACAAGCAATGCACGTGCCCTCAGCTTCTCCATCCTTCTCAGGTCCAACACCACCATGTACGTTCTAAAGGCTTCGTACCTCCGAGGCCACGGCACCAGTGGCTCACTTGGGAGCTCCAAGAAAGGCCGAATTGGTGCTCCACACGCTTCCATGGCTTTTCTTCTCGTTGCCAAATGTTATGTCTGGAACTGGAGTCAAGGAGGAGAGCAATAGTGGAGCTGAACACAGGTTTATTATATTACTGGGCGCAGTGCACCTGACCACACATACACTTGCGGTATGACCTGAGGTATCACCTGAGGTAAAGGCGGAAGAGAGTGCCCCTCCCACCTACAGCCCTTCTTATACACACAGGGTTGGCGGAACCGGAACATGGAGCCACCACCCCGTGCCACACAAATAAGAGCTCCAAATACAACACAATATGAACAATAAATAACTACACTACATTTAGCTCCACCACTTCTTCAAAGCTATCACACCCGTCCAAAGTACTCAAAATACACTGTCCTTCCATTCCCAGATTATGAACTAACAGTGCCTGTACCCTCATCTTCTCCAGCCTCCCAAGGTCCAGCTCCACCAAGTATGTCTGAAATGCAGCGAACCATCTTGCCCACGGAACGGGCAGCTCACTGGGAAGCTCCAAAAACGGCTGAATAGATGTTACACATGCATCCATACTGTGGTGCACATATGTAGTTTCACGGGCTCACATGTGTATGACTGTTCATATGCTCTCATGTATATTCCTGTGTGCTTATTTTGGCTTCACGTCTGAAGAGGAACAAAAGATCTGGACCTCCTAGGGATAAGAGGAGGATGAGGGAGTTGGCCTTTTGATATGCAAAGAGATGGACATGAATGATTCCCTGACCACCCAGGTTGGGGTGGAAGCGAGAGGAACTGCAGGGGGGATGCATTGTGTTTGGGATTTAAAGACAATGGGATTTTGTACTTTGATGTCAGGGGTATAAGACTGGCAGATGTTGGGAGTTTTTCCTTCTTCTGCTTTTGAATGTTGGAGAGTGTGTTGTGAATAAAATGGAACCTGAGAAATAACTCTGCCTCATCCTTTCCACACAATCTCCACACTGGTGACCTTAAGACATATTATGGCCGGAGACGATTCTCCTGCACCGGACTCATCAGGAGCCAGCCAAGCTAATGCAGCTACCACAGTCCAGCTTCCGGACTTCTGGCAGAACAGTCCGCACTCCTGGTTTAACGCAGTCGAGGCACAGTTCCATCTTCGGAAGGTTTCAGCAGACGCCACGAAGTTCTACCATGTAGTTGCAAAGCTGGACAACCACACAGCCCAGCGTGTAGAGAGCCTGATCAACCACCCGCCAGATGACGACAAGTACGGCACTTTGAAGGCTGCTCTCATCCGTTTTTTCACCCCCTCGCTGGGAGAGCGAGCAGAGAAGCTCCTGGCGTTGACTGAGTGTGAGGTCGACAGACCTGCAGACCTGATGGTGAAGATGCTGAGTTTGAGAGACGCCGAAGATGATGGCTTTATTTTCGCCCACCTTTTCCTCAGGACACTACCGCCAGCGGTGAGAGTTACCCTGGCCAGTTCACAGCTGCTGGC